>CM069863.1:18645691-19245691 GCA_036172795.1 Pelodytes ibericus | reverse complement strand
TGGGATCAGCAGGGGGAACCTGAACTCTGATTGGCTGTGCGCGTGGTGACATTCGTCAGCACTCGACAACCAGGAACTGCAGATAGTAAACCAGCATGTATCTATTGAGATACTCATGTCGGGTTTACTTTCCAGTCCCGGGACTTATTTTCTTTAACCCTTGCTTCCTTCAAGGAAGTGCAATGTCCCTTTAATGCGCAAATTTCAGGCATTTCAATTCTCCAGATTTTAGTTGGCATTGAATATAAAAGTGTACAAGAATTAAAGTTAATGTTAAATTAAAACAAAATGCCTATATATGTCATTTTTAAATTTTATTCATTCTTAATATTAATTTACTGTATTTTTATACATTGATGTATTATGTTATTTTAACTAAATTATTATTTTTAGCCACACTCTTGAAAATGGCACAGAAAGAAGCCAATGTCCTCCCTGTAAACGTCTATGTGGAGGTCCGAGGCTGCCGAAATTTCGGAAATTGGGCCACATTGTTTTACCTTTCTCTTTGGAAAAATACTCTTGCTGTGGCCCTTGGGGCCTGCCAGTTGTTGTTGGGTAACAACTCTTGTCATGCTCATCCAGCCATTAAAATGGCCATGATTCATTCTCATAATGTGACTGGAAGAATACTGATACCATGTGTCATGGGTTCCCAAACTGTGAGTCGGGGAGCCAAAGCTGGACATCCTTTGATGCTGCCTGACACTTCGACCGGGATCACATGATTTCCCACCGTTCCACCAATCGGGGCAGAAGTGCTGGGCAGCATCGGAGGATGTCTACCTAGCGCACAGACATCTACCCAGCATCTGCCACCACTAGACACCAGCGAGAGCGCGATTGGCAAGTGTGGGGATGCATTTTGGCAAGTCTTGGGGGGGCATTGTCAAATAAAATGTTAAAATTATTCCCCCCCCCCCCCAAGTGTCACCCCTGTCCCAACTCTGCTTGCTAGTGTCACCCCTGTCCCTAAACCAACCTAAACATACCAACTGTGCACTGCAAGGCATATTTTCTGACTTTGGTGGGCTTTGGAAAAATCCTGATACCCTAAGGGAGCCGAGAACAGAAAAGGTTTGGGAAACCCTGTCAACCGCTAAAAACGCTTACTCAAAAGGCTGGCGCTGCTGATCAGTACATAATATAACGCTCAGATTTATTATTGTTTTTTTTTTTTTTGTTGGCTTATCTGCACCAGAAAAGTGAAAAACATTAATAATACGGTTTAATAGCTACGCTGTATGTGTGAGGAACATACATCATAAATACATATTGAACAGGCCTGCCAAGAGTGATAGCACCACTCCTGCAATACAAGCAATGCTGCTGTTTACTCTTCTAAGTGCCTGGCCCATGGTCACTCAGGTTGTGTTAGTGGGGGTATGTTGGTTTGGGTTTTTTTTTTTTAACCCCTTGAGGAACAGTGACAATCTGGCGAGTCCAAAGACCATTTCCAACAGAAAAAAAACTGTTGGTAAGTTTTGGAAAAGTAACTTTTTGCAAGTATTCTCCCAAGGAGAAATCCTTCCACAATGGCATCTCCAGGCAGCTTAGAGAGCTGAACTGTTACAGATATGCAAGGAGATACACAATGTATGTCACACATATAGTCCCCATGCCTCTCTGCTGGAAGCCTCAGGCACCAACTGTATGTGCAAAAGCTATACTGCGTATGCAAAACTTTTTTTTTTACAAAAATGCTTTGTATCTATAAACACACTCCAAACATGCCATTTACAGTTTTTAGGGTACAGAGATACATCTGAGCACAAGGCATGATCGGATTCAGCCTTTGAGTATTAGGGTAATGGGTTGTACACCCATTAGGTACTCAAAGGCAAAGTTTGCAAAACTTTTTTTCCCCAGCATAAATTGCAATTCAGGTTTAAATTTTACTGCCAAACACCCCAATATGTGTTTAGCAACCGCTCCGAGTATGGGGATGTCGCCCATGCACAGGTTGTTTGGGGGTAAAAGGCCACAAAATGGGAGGTGTACATTTCAGTTTCCAAAACTCGTCATCATCCTGCTTCAATTACCTATTTGGGACATTATTAAAGCCATATATTTTTGAAAAGTAGACAACCCAGGGTATTACAAATGATGGGATTTTGACACTTTCCACGCAGTCATTCCACCACCAGACTTTATCAAAGTTTGTGGTAATAGTTTTGTGGCCTTGTTTTTTTTTAACACACTTTGTACTTCAGGTATGAATTTGCATATCCTGTCGTGTTACTAATGCACAATATACAAATATGTGTTTAGCAATGTGTCCGAAGTACAGTGATAACACTTACGCAGCGAAAAACTTGAGACGTGATGTCATTTTTCCAGTTTGACATAACACTGTTTGGGCAATCTTCTATTTTTGGAGTCTTATTGCATACCGCAGTGTCATTTATTGCCATGTAAGTGTATATATTTGAAAAGTAGACATACTAAGGCATTGTACATGGGGTGCTATGACACCTCTCATGCAACCATTGTGTGCCCCCCCCCCATAGAAGAAAGTGTGGTGTATTAATTTAGCTTTTTTCACACACAATTTTTTCCTGCAAGAAATTACCTCAGTTTGCTTTCTGCAAGACCTGGTGAGTACACCTGTGCCACCCATGCATAGGTTTACCCTTTTTAAAGATACAGAGTCAATTTTGATTGTACTCGAATACTATGCCCATTTTCAATTTGGGCAAATCTTTCATTTCTCCACTGCCTGTCTGGGCATTGAGTCTTCTTCCCGTGCCCCATGGATACAATTTATTTCAAGACTATGTATATTCAGCACCTGGAGCAGTAAACGACAATATATAATTAAAAATTGTCAACTGCGTGGTACAGCTTGAAGCCGCTCCAAGCTCTCCAGGGTAATCTGGACAATAGAAATGGGCGTCTGTTCTTTGTGGCAGTCTGCAGTATACTCATCATTGCGGGTTCTAGTTCCTTCCAATAAGAGTGGGGGATTAAAAAAATGAAGTCAATAGATCCAATCCTGCTTTCCCCTGTCACCACCCTGGGATCCAGGTGCATCGTGGCACAAGATTCCCAGACATGACCTGGGGGTGATCCCCTGTAGGGCGCAGGCTGTGCAGGAATGCAGCATCATTTAATACTTTAGTCTACTAATAGACTGGTGGTATCCTGGGGGCGCTGCTGCTGCTGCTGCTCCAGTAGGAGTGGATGGGTGGCATTTTTTATTTTTTATAATGTCCATCAGCATTGCAAGTGCCCAGAATTTATTACATTCTGGCACTTCTTTAGGGGGTCCATGGTGTGTCTGAGTTTATAAAATTATTTGAGAGGCAATGGGGGTTATATATATTAAGGTCGGAAATGTAATGTAATTGTGCCATAATTATTGTCTACCCCATGTATAAAATTATTCCTGCCAGAAAAAAAGTCACTCTGCAACAGTTGATCCTAAAAGGATCTAATTATTGCTTAACAATTCTGTCGCAGACTATGTATAAAAAAACAACCTAAATTAGGTGCTAACCATTCCTCAACTGCGTTGCCACCGAGAGTACCACGTATATTTTTGGCAGGGGCTCAGCGACCACAGACATATCACCGTAAGTATCAGAAGTAACCAGTGTCACAGTCTGTTGCTGAAGTCAGTGAATCTGAGATCAAGAAGGCATAGCCCCCTTCTGTGCTATAGGCCCAAGAGTTATTTACAAATTTCACTTCTGGTGCAACGTTCTAAAAGTGGAGCAGTCATAAGGCACATTCCACTGGTTTCCATGGAGATTGCTCCAGTTTAGAACCTTAGCCCCACAACTGACAAGTATAAATAATTTATCAATACTTCCCTATATGTTGGTGTTCAAACAGTGGAATATAAATAGGTCAAAAAATGCTTCTACTCATGGCTAAGTGCAGTTAAGGTACTATTTTCTTAAAGGGACACTAAACTTTATTTTTCACTTGTGCTTCTAATATAGAAGCACAAGAAAAAAATGTTAGTTGTCCCTAGTATGAGGATACTTTTGATAGTACACGCCAGTTGATCCTCTAACCAACGGCTGCCATGATTCCATAGGAAGCAGGCAGCCGTCTGGTTGGCGACTGGTTCTCTCTGCTAGCGCAGAGAGAGACCCTCGTTTTTTAATGGGATCAGCAGGGGGGGCCATAACTAGGTCCCCCCTGCTAATCCCATGCAAAAACGAGGCTCTCTCTGCGCTAGCAGTGAGAGACCCTCGCATTCGGATGACGTTTGTCTCGCATGTGAGACACAGCAGATAGTAAACCCACATGTATCTATTAAGATACACGTCGAGTTTACTTAAATGCCGGGACATGTTTTGTTTAACCCATGCTTCCTTCAAGCAAGCAAGGGTTAAACAATGTTTAATGTTCCTTTAAAGAGACTGTCTGGTGCCCAAATGTTAATGCATATTAATGTGCTTTCAAAGTACTTTAAAATGCATGTTTTACATTTTGCATTTCTTAATATATATATAAAAAAAAGGGACAGTTAGATTGTGAAATTACAGCAGTTTCCAAGAAACCAGGACTGCCCACACTAGCTGAGTAAAAGTAATTTCCTCTTTTTTTTTGCTGCAGGAACCAATGAGTATATTTTCAAATGAATAAAAATTCCTGTCTCTCTAGTGATGTCATCAGACAATGTGTCGCACTGTTAACAGATCCTACTGTGTACAAGAGCAAGGTCACTTAGAGTCCACACAATGTATTCTATTGCTGCACCACTGGAAGTGACTAAATGAAACAAAATGTTATATGCTCAGTGTCTCTATAATCAGCGCTGCCACACCTGTAGTATACATGCAGACTAATCACCGGGGGAGGGCTTGAGTAAAATATAAAAAATGTGATTTCTGAAGAATGTCTGCATCTAATCACACTGGGGGAAAAAAAGTCTGTGCACTATACAAGCAGTAATCTCCATCTTGCACCAGTGTGAGTTTGGGGACAAGACGGTCCATTTATTAGTACATTTAGTAAAACACAACCAAGTACAATACTTGTCTCCAGAGTATTAGTGCTCTATGTTCTCTAAAATGACATCCCATTTCCTGTCTCAGGCAACTGAAGACATCTGTCAAGTAAGCCACTGACATTTACCATCCACCCTGACCTCTACCCCTTTATTTACCGGTACTGTAAATCCCATTAAAGGCATACCCATAAGACATTTACCATCCACCCTGACCTCTACCCCTTTATTTACCGGTACTGTAAATCCCATTAAAGGCATACCCACTTTTTTTTTTTTTTAATAACCAATTTATTTTGATCTCCTCAAGAAATATTTAAACGTGTGTTGTCCAACCTTTTAAAGTGGGATGCCTCATACAATGCAGAAGCAATAGTGAAAACAAGTACTACCTCTTTAATAGTGCAATAGTGGACACAAAAATACCAGGTTGTCCTTTATTTATTGATTTTTCCTGGACAGTGATTGATGTCCAACTGACCCACGGGCCAGATAAGGTTACCTATCCTTACTAAAAAGACCCTAGTTATTTAATACTATCAATAATATCCAGCCCTCAACATAAAGTTCTGTATGGTATGCAGCTCTCCCCACTCCCCATCAGCATTGGTCATGCTGTAAATGTAGACATAAAAAATGATGAATGATCTATACAGTGTATTAGCAGTATTGCAAATAATTGCATACATTTGGAGAAAAATATGGTGTAACATTTCTGCGGTGTCTCATGTCTATGACATCACCTGTGGCTTGATATGCAAACCAACTGCTTCTTTATGAGAAATGTGTCATTTGCATATCAAGCCACAAAAATTATGTCATAAGCAGGAGACTCCACAGACACATGTATACATTTCCTAAGACAATGTGTAGATCATTGTTCATCATTTGTTATTCTCTACAGTCACAGTATAAGCAAATCACACCCTTTACCATCCAGCCCGCACATTGGACATCAAAGAAAGGCTTTATCAGTCTAGATCCAGTAGAGAGGAATTGATATGTGAACTAAGGTGAGAGTAATACACTTTTATCCACAGAGAATTGGTGCCTTTTAAAGAAGAAGCTCACACGTTTGAATTTTACCAGAAAAAAAAAAAAATCACTTGCTGCTACCCATTCATTTTATAATGTCTTTATAATTTTATAAAGATAATGGGGAGCCTAAGAAAGATTTAGAGGCATACAAATAATATATATTAAACATATGAACATATTAAATGGAATGTAACAGGTGTATGTTGGGTTATTTATATAAAAGTCTGGGGCAAAGTCCTACAGATGGAGCAATCAGTAGACTATTCCTGTAGTTTAGATCACTTTTAGATCTTTGTCCCAAAATTGACTTTATAATAAGGAACTTCCCAGGGTGCCAACATCCTCATCTCCAGTTATCATTGTGTTCCCCTTTAAATCAAAAGTAAAATCCTGGTATTTTTTTCTCTCTTTCCCTTCTGTAACCTACACATTACTATAAGCAGCCTTGATCTCCCTCTCTGCACAAACCTCCTGTTATGGATGTTTAGCATTTAATTCTCATTCCCAGTGCTCAGCACCCTACAGGGCTCCCAGCCCTCCCTCTCCACAGACTCCCCCCCCCCCCTTAGCCCCCCAGACACGGTCACTTTCTCACAGATTTCCTCATCCCCTCTCATCCCCTCCTCCTTTTTATTACTACACAGGCTCTGGCTTTCTCCCCAGCTTTTCCCCCCTTTCCATCTCCAGTTAGTTCTCCCTCCCCCTGTCCTTTACAGGCTCCTCCAAGCCACTCCGTCTCCCCCCCTCCCTATCACTTACAGGCTTCCTCAACCTCCCCATATTATTTCATACCCCCCATGCTGTGCTTGATATGTCCCCTCTAACCTTTCCCTTGTTACCCCCTCTAAAACCTTAACTGCCCCCCCTCTTCAGAAGTTTTCCCTGCTGCTTTTCACTCTCCTCCTCCCCGGCCTCTCCTTCTTCTCCCTCCTCCTTCTTCGACCTCTCCCCGGTGCTCTCCTCCTCCCTCTCTCCCGCCTCTCCCCGGGCAGGACTGGGAAGATGGCGGCGGATGATCGGTGCCGCTCGGACGCGGCTCGGACCAAGCGGCGGGAACAATTAAGCCGCTGGCTGGGCTCGGAGACGGAGCGCTCGGGGGGTCCCGGCTCCAGCCGCCGCCCGGCCCGGGTCCGCTTCGCTCAGGGAGCGGTGTTTATGGCCGCCTGTTCGGCCGGAGACCGGGAGGAGGTGCGGGATCTGCTGGCGGCCGGAGCCCCTATCAATGGCACCAACGTGGACGGGCTGACAGCTCTGCACCAGGTACACCCCCCCTATCCACCTCACAGCAGACATGGCTAACCTTTAACCTCCCAGCTGTCGGGGTCTCCCATGACCTCTAGCCAGTCACTCAGCTGTCTGGAGTCCAAGAGCTGGGGGGGGTCAAAAGTTAGCCATCACTGCCTTATAGTTACCTCTCACCCCCCCCCCCCCCCAAATACATAGTTAATTTGGGGAAAAAGGGCTGCAGGACATAATAAAATATGGACCCCCCCCAATCCTTTTCATTAACCCTTTTCTGTCCTTTAAACTTGAAATCAGGCACTCACTCTCAAATGCCCTCCTAATTTTGGGGCACCCCCAACATAGTCACTACTAGAAACCATATATGTCCATCCCGAGAGACTGTTCTGTCCTTACGTTTGGGTTTATCATTACTGATAAAAAGTTTATCAAAGTGGAGCTGTCACCATGGAAACCAATGGAATGTCCCAGCTCTTTAGACCAATTTTAGAACTTTGCCCCAGAATTTAGTTTTTTTTAAAATTAACCCCCATAAAGATCGTATACTCCCAGTCAAGCTTAAATGTCATAGAACCTTATGTATGTATACCACAAAAAAAAAAATCTGCTTTTTTTTTTTTTTTTACTATTAAAGAAATCTGGGTTCCATATAAAATGTGCCACTGAAATCTAATAGATTGTCCCATGGCTTGCCATGATCTACTCCGATACCAGTGCTAGATGTAACATGATGAATTTCTTTTTTGCAGACTTTTTTTTTCAACTCCGTCTGTTAATCTCCTTTTTTGCTCGTTCCTTAATTTTTATTTTTCTGCCGAGAGCCATCTCTCGCCCATCTCATGTCCTGTGTAATTTCCTTTCCTGCCTCCCCATTAGGCCTGTATTGATGAGAATATGGATATGGTTCAGTTTTTGTTGGAAAATGGTGCGTTTGTGAACCAGCCTGATAATGAGGGATGGACCCCCCCTTCATGCAGCGGCATCCTGTGGTTTCGTGAGCATTGCACAGTAAGTCTGCGCATATTTCGCCTGGGACAGCATACCCCCACTACCTTCTTTGGGTCTTCAACTCTGCTGTAGAGTTATGTCACTCTGCATCCTATATTTTATTTTTCTTTACATGTTTAAGTTCCCCTGATCCCCAGCTTTAATTTTCCCCACAAATACATTCCTTTCTCTTCCCGGTGCAAACGATGAGTAGGTCCTTAATTGGACAAATGTAAGAAATAAGGCAGTCATGTCTTCTAGTTATTGTCTGGTATTTTAAATAGCTGTCTATTTTTTATTCACCAATGTAAATGTTTTAGTTTTGTACAAAATTGTCATTTTCTCGTCTACAAAGAATATTCATAGACTTAAGCGTAGTGAGACATACACTGGTTGGGGGCCTGCATACATAGAAACACAGAATGTGGCAGCAGATAAGAACCATTCGGCCCATCTAGTCTGCCCAATTTCTAAATACTTTTATTCGTCACCAGTTCCCTATCTTATATCTAGGAAAGCCTTGTGCCTATCCCACGCATGCTTAAACTCCTTCACTGTGTTTGCCTACACCACTTCCGCTGGAAGGCTATTCCATACATCCACTACCCTCTCGGTAAAGTAATACTTTCATTAGTCCCTGGCCTTATCTTATATCTAGGATAGCCTTGTGCCTATCCCTCGCATGCCTAAACTCCTTCACTGTGTTTGCCTACACCACTTCCGCTGGAAGGCTATTCCATACATCCACTACCCTCTCGGTAAAGTAATACTTCCTGATATTACTTTTAAATGGATACCCCTCTAATTTACACATACACATACAGATTAATAATAATATTAACCCCTTCAGTATAATTTTGTTGAAAATCCGTTATCAGCCTTCTATTATGTGATTGCTGTGATGGTGGTGACGTGTACGCTGTGTGGATCTGTTTTCTGCATAAATAAACATGTTATAGTAGGCTTGACTACTTGTGCTAGTAGATTATTTATTTTTTTCCGTCCCATTACCATTTATTTATAATGCCAGCAGTTCACACAGCACCGTTCTATAGGGAAGTATGGGAATTTTGTATTCTTTTGGAACAGGGAGGGATAGATGGGGCAGAGAGCTCTGTTCATTTGAGCTTCTACAAGGCCTCCAGCCACTGAGCGACTACAAATCCCAATATCCTTTCTGCAGAGTTTAAGAACAGCATAGAATTGGGGTCAATGTAGTCCAGAAGCAGCTGGAATGCTGCAGCTGGGTGCCTAAGATCTAAAGGGTGCCAAACTGTGGCCTTCCAGCTATTGGAGAACTGCATGCTCACCTGCCAGCCTCTTAGCTGAGGGGCATTATGGGACATGTAGGCAATTGGCAGCTGTAGGGTCACAGTTTGACACCTTATGTTAAAGCATAAGACTACATGGTCTTTTGGATTGCAGGCATGTACAATGTAGGGTTAATGTAGTTAAGGCAAAAGGAAGACTTGAGGGGGAAAGATGAGCAATAAAAGTGATCTTTACATTTTTTTTCCCCATTGTACGTGATCTAAATTATGTTTGGACCCTGTAGGTGGGATACATGTAAATAATGAACATCTGTTTACAAAGCATCAGAAATCTGATAGAGAGGGCCTCATTCTGGGAGAGAGCACTGCACAAGGCCTCATGAAAACTCAATTATGTCTGGACTGTTACACAAGATTATCCTTGACCTAGCAAGTCAAGTACTCCAAGCCGCCCCCCCCCCCCAATGAATTACACTTACAAATATGTATTTATTGTAACTTAAAGATTTGAGGGCTTTAGTATTCCTCGAGAATCGCAAATCTTGACACGGCTGACGTTAACTTGTTCCCTCCCACACACCGTGATTCACTGTCCAACCCTGTATTGCAAAAAATTATTTATCCCTAAAGTGTGAGCGATGGGGACAAAAGTTGCACATTTCCCATGATCCTCAGCATGCCGAGCAGGTCATCTTCGTTTTTCTGGGGATGTCAGAATTTGACATGTTTGTTTGTTTGTTGGGTATTTTTGGTGAACATTTTTGGAAAGCTTTCCATTGGTATGTTGCTGAGACAGGTTCTACCAGAGATGCACAATTGGGTGCAAGGTATTTAGGGCAATACACGCCTAAGTATTTTGCGTAATGATGTAAAGAATTTTTTTTTTTTTTTAAAGGGGAAGGTTCAGTTGTACAAAATGTAAAACAATAATAAATGGAGTTACCAATCAACCCTCCTTGCCACTGATTCAATCCTCTCCCTGCATTATGGGGAATACTGTTTTTATGTATGACAAACCGATCTAGCTGATAAAGGAGAAATGTTGGCAAAATATGAAATTGTGTTTAAATGAAAGATTGCATCAAGTATGGCCAATTTTTGATATAGATATGTTTTAATTCAATAAATTACCCTATTGAGCCATCTTTGCTCCATATAGCTCTATCAGGCTTTTACATATTGTTTAGACTCTCAGGCCAGATTTTCATTCTTCTAACCCCAGGTATGGAAGATCTGACCCAAGATTCTAAACATGTCTGCCCCCCTAAATTATCAATAAGCTACTTTATTTGTATCCTTTCATTAATGCTTTTTTTTTTTTTTTAACTTAAACTGCCCACATTTGATGCAATATTTCAATTAAATAGTTCATTTGTTGTGTCATTTAAAATAGCTTGTCACTGTTTTTTTTCCCCCTTGATAGTAGAGATTACCAATGAATAGGTGTGTCCTCAACTGATTTAATAAAAAAAAAAACATGTAGCTACAACAGCAGCACCCTATGTGTTTGTATAGTGCGGTCACTAAAATGTATTTTATCTTGTATGATTTTGTACTAACGTCTTCATGACTTTTGCAGGTACCTGATTTCAAAGGGAGCCAATGTTGCGGCTGTTAACAGCGAGGGGGAGCTGCCCCTTGATGTCGCCCACGAGAGTGCGATGGAAAAACTGCTGAAGAGCGAAATCAAAAAGCAAGGTAAGAAATGCTCAAGTCCAGACCCTCAGTGCAGGTCTTCTGGTGGGGGGGGGGGGGGGGTTTCAGAAAACAAATGGGTTTCAGAAAACAAACCTATACCCCAAGGTGAGAGACGATAAAAATGTATATTATTGTTATGCTTACTATAAAAAGAAAAGATCTTTCCAAGTCATCTTGCACTATTGATGGTGTACACTACTACTTCTGAAATCTGATAGGCCTAAACCGAGGACGGCATTACATCATAAGATGGCGGTATAAAGAATGTAGTCCCTTTGGTTGAATGCTCTTATAAGCTAGGTACGGCTGGACGTACAGAGATTGGTTCATCTTTAAGTAAAGCATTTAGTGAGTAAATACAATTTCCTTCAAGGCTAGAAGTAGACCACCATGTAGGACAAGTTCTAGTTCTTTATACATGGAATGTAAGCCTTGTGTATATTTACAAGTTAGAGGCCTTCACTCTTAAATGGGAAAAAAAAAATAGTGCTGCCTGCTTGAGTTGTGCCACGTATACCCTTCTTAGGTGTGGATCTGGACACAGCCCGGAGAGAGGAAGAGGAACTCATGCTGAGAGATGCCAGAGTCTGGTTGAACAATGGCAAGTACGAGAATGTCAAACACCCGACCACTGGCGCCACCGCTCTCCATGTAGCATCAGCCAAGGGCTATACTGAGGTCATCAGGTGAGCTGGTGTTGAATTGGGTGGTGCAATCATAAGGGGAAGTGGTAATTGTGTGTTCTGAGGTCACGGAAGGGGGGGGATGGCCACGTTCTCGCTATTAGTGGGTGGAATGGTGAGATGGGGTAGAGTTTAGGAACAAGCCATGGAATAACCGGAATATTTCCCTGAACCGTTTGTACTGTCCATCGTCACTCTCTATTCAACATTGTTTACCTCTTCTACCACCTTGTGTCTTTATACCACGTCTTCTATGTCCCCATATTTCTCAATCTTCCTGTGTGTCCCAGGCTGCTCCTACAACTGGGGTTTGACGTGGATGCCCGTGACTACGATGGTTGGACTCCTTTGCACGCTGCCGCTCATTGGGGCCAGCAGGATGCATGCCGTCTCCTGTGTGAGGCCCTCTGTGACATGGAGGCTGTCAACAAAGTGGTGAGGGGGTCAGCGGTCTCCTCACACTATACACAGGCTGCTTCTGCCCCCTCTGAGCTGACTCTATGCACCTTTTGCAGTGTTCCCCATGTGTGTTCCTGTGTATGCCTACTCCGGTTGCCTCCCCATGTCTTGCTTGGGCCTAATCCTCATTCTGTTGTGTCTCCATCCCGTGCATTTTGTGTCTGCGCACTCTTCCCTTTGTAACCTGCTTGCAGTGGCTCCCGCATCGCTACCGCTAACAGCATTTCTCTTGCAGGGTGATGTGTCTGTGTGTGTGTGGTGCGTCTTGTTTTGCACATTTGTTGCCTACTTCATCTGGCAATGTCCCTTTCTGGTATTGCAGGGTCAGACAGCAGTTGATGTGGCAGATGACAGCTTGGAGTCTGTTTTGGAAGAATTGAAGAATAAACAGAGTGTGGTGAGACATAATTTTGGGTTTGTATGTGAGATTAAAAAAAAAACAACCGGGTTTTTCTGCAAAGTGGAGCCAGTAATGGTACACACAAGGTGGGTGGGGTGCCTTTTTTATTATTCCCCTTTTCTCTTTGGTCTTTATTAATAAAAGAGATAATTACAGGGAGTTTAGAAGAGAATTTCAAACGTAAGCCCAAAGTAGCCAATTTGGAAAAAAATCTTCAATTCAGCTGCCTCTTTTGTTTTTTTTTTTCTCATTTATCTCTGTTTTGCCTCCTGTCCTTTTTTTTTTAGTTACGTTTGGAGAAGCTGAAGAATACTCCACAAATTCTGTCTCAAACAAGCCCGCCCAATCAGAGTGCGAGCAGCAGGTCCAGAAGGTCAGTGGAGTGGGGAACACATGTGGCTGTTTTTTTTTATTTTTTTTTATGCATAATGTGGGTGGATGTATTGAAGCTAAGACCGATGCACCGTGAATGTACCGTGTGTTAATATACAGATTGTGTTACACGGGAGTGGTGTGTGTTGCACATGCATTGGACCACATGACTGTGGGTTTTGTCACTTTTGGCTCTTGCTTGGTGGAGGATTTTTTCTTTTTCCTGTGCACTGTGTGAACTTGACGTGTTGCACAATGTGTGTTGAGTGACACTCAGTGTGTTGGCCCCAGGCACACTCTACACAACTTGCACTGACCCCAATGCACGATCCCTGCCCCCGCCCCTTGTTCAATTAGGAGTTCTATTTCTCGCCTGAGCAGCCAGGAGAAGGTTGCACTGCGCGTGCAGGATAAAGAACGCTGCGCCCAGCCCACCCCCGCCACTGTCCCCACCACTCAACCCATCGCCTCTAGCTCTGATGCGGAATCTGGTTCGGATGCTGAATCGGGTGAGTGAGCCCTCCAAACAGTCCATTGTTCCCTTTTTTCTTTCACCAGTGCTCTATTTCTCATGTTTCGTCTTACGTTTTTTTTTTCTTTTCTTTTTTTCTTCTTCAGAAAAAGTAAAAGCTCAGGAAAGAATTAACAACCTGAATAACCAACTTCGGAATCTTTCAGGGACAGCAGCAAAAAAGGTAAGACACTCCTGGTGCAAGGGACATGGCCGTTCTGTTCCTTGTATTCCTCCCCTGCCCTGGTTCATTGTCCACTTCTCTCTCTCTCATGTTTTATGCAGACCCCAGTTACACAGGAGGAGTCCAAAGTGGAACCGGCTTCTGGTTCATGGAGAGCCTCCCTAAGGAAAACTGGAAGCTCCGGTACACTGAGTTCAGGCACTGCTTCCGAAGAGGGGAGGAAAGCTGCATTACCGAAATCAGCATCCAGTTCCCAACTATCAGAGAGGGTTTGTGGCGCCTATTATCATCCTTAGTGTCTTGCCCTGATGTCCCTTTGTCCTCTTCCTAACCCACTTCCTACACATTACTGCTGCCTCGGATCTTCAGTGCCACATACTATAATTCGATCATTATTTTGACCCCTTGTAGGAAAAGACTGGAGCGGAACTTCGTCTGGCCCGTGTGACCCCCAACCAGAAAGTGCTTAGTAATCAAGAGAATGTTAGGTAAGTTTTTGACCGCGGCTGTGAGTGATGCGGCCTAATGTATCCCTAGGGGAATTGAAATGCTTCATGTAACCTGTCCTGATCTTCTAGAGATCCCCTGCTTGGCCGTGGATCGTTTGTGCGGCCGCGCTATGACCCAGACGAGGGAATGACCTCGCTTCGCAGGCAGAGAACGGCAGATGCCCTCGCAAGTAAAACTGAGACGCCCATTCCAAAAAGAGAACCTTTGGCGAATAAACCAGACAGCTCTGTGCCCGGTGGGAACACTCTAACAGCCAAACCTGACACCACTGTTTCGGCACCCAATTCTCTGGGAAGGTAATAATGAATGTCCTACGTTGACAAAACCTGTAAATATATTGCAGACAAATCCTAGATGAACCGTAGTATCCCTCAAGCTGCAGTTCTCTGGAGGAAAGGCGTGTTTCTGATTGATGGGGGTCAAAAACTCAAAGCTTGTGAGGAGCGGCTAGACCTGTTTGAGACTTTAAGGAGTGGGATCTACCGCGGTAATTGTAAAGTCCCAAATAGTAAAGATTTCAATACCTCAAACAAGTTTTTTTTCCCCACAAAAAATGAAATCGCATGTCCTAGGGTCAGAGGTCAGAGGAATAAGGTCAATCTCCCGGTGGCTCTCTCAATTGTATTTTATTTATTAAGCTAGACATCTACTTTAATTCATCATATGACTGCACATCTGTAAATACAGAGGACACTAGATATAGGTAAGAATTCTGGGTACTGAGAAAACTCTTGTCTTGTTTTAAAGTTGGACTTTCCTTTTTTTCTTTTTTTTTTCATAATTATTCTAGACGCACAGAGACTGAAAACTCCACCACAAACCTGGCGACAACAACCAACACTGAGACCAAAGAGAGGCGCAGGTAGGAACAGAGCTGTGTGAACCAGAGGCCAGTTCTAGAGGCGCTCTAGGTGTGTTTGGAATTCTTTAGAGGTTAGTTTCTCCGTTGTACATGGATAACTGGAAAATCCCAACAGGTCCTATTTAACCCCCGTGAGGGATGAGGAGGCTGAAGCTCAACGCAAAGCAAGGTCTAAGCATGCCCGCCAATCTCGACGATCAACTCAGGTGGGTAGTTCGTCTCCCCAACAACACCTTGCTACAGTGTTTTTATATTTTGATCTTCGACTGAAGTACAATTATCCACCTTCATTATTACTCCCACTTTGTGTTCTTCTGGTGACTTTACATATTCACTCTTTCACATCTATTGTCCTGTTTCCAACCATTATCTTGTATCTCATGCTCGTCTGCACTCTCAAACAACTAATTTTGAGTCGCTCTCTTTATTTTATTTCGTTTTTGCAGGGAGTGACTCTCACAGATCTGAAAGAGGCCGAAAAGGTCATCAAAGGACAACAAGAAAACAAAGCGGCAGAACCAGAACCCGCAAAAGCCCAGGAGGAGGACGGCAACAAAGATAGCCAATCAAAAGCCAGAAGCAGCCGTGGAGCAAGCGATGATGGGGTGAGTAAAGGGGTACCCTAGGTTTGACTACGCTGTGTGTTTACCAATCCATTGCAAAACACAGAGTTGATCGATTGTCACTTTCTCTGATTGGCACAGACTGAAGTGAGTTGGCGGGCTCGAATAGCTAGCTTGCAGAAGTCAGACCTCTTGGGACTAACCACTCCTGATTCCGCTACTTCATCATCTGCGTCCCACAGAAGAGGAGGAGGAAATGCACTAGAGAGCAAAGGTGACGGTTGGGACTATTTTTAGATTGTGTGAGCTTTTTAAAGGAGCCATACATCCCAGAATGTGAGGGGCTTAGTTTGCTTTGCCACCTGGCTCAGTCTTTTCTGTCAACATTCTACCTGTGCTTGTGTTTAAATCTTCAAATCCTTGGCCTCAATAGGACACTTGCATCTTTTTTCCTGGCATCCCATGCATAAGGCCGATTTTTTTAAAGGACAATGACATTTGTTTTTGTTTTGTTTCACTTGTGCTCCTTATGTAGAATCACAATTGAAAAAGTCAATGCCCCTAGTATGAGGAAAATTGCCATGAACTTTTTACGGTATATGGGAATTTATTTCTGACAGACAGCTGCAGTGCATCCATGGAGGCCCGTCAGGTAGGAGACTGTCCAGTGCAGGAAGAGGCCCTCATTATCAAAGGGGATCAACAGAGATGGGACCTTAACTAGACCCCCCTTTGAAAACTATGGACTCTGCGCTAGCAGGGCAGCATGCGCCAGCTTCACCCACCAGCTCTGCCTTGGTTCTGAGGCAGAGCCAAGAGTAAACCCACATGTATCTCTAAAGATATGTTGTGTTTATTTGGGGCAAGGGGACACAATTTTTTAACTCTTGCTTCCATACAGGCAGCAAGGGTTAAACAAAAAGTCCAATAGTCCTTTTTGTTTGTGAACTGCAAGACCTATAGAAAGGATGTTGGATCGGTCATATTCGGTGATTCACAAGCAATATCACTGCAACAAATACTTGCTTATCGCTCAACGATAGATGTCAAGTCCAAAAACTTTATACTCTGTTGAAATTGATCGGGAGAGTACAGCTTGACAAAAACAGGCTGGGTGTTGAAACCCCTGTACATTTGACCAAACATTTTCTCCTAATTTTCAATCTCACACGCCTCTTATTTCCTGTAGAGATGCAGAAGTCCCAGGAAGATGAAAAGGAAAGTGATGAGAAAGGAGGCAGAAACAAAGCTGGTGTGCGGGACCGGAGGAGACCGCGAGGGAAACGGAGATCCACGGGGGTCCCACTGACCACCAGAGATGTAAGCACTGGTCTTGTAGAATAATAATCCGAGATAGATTTGTGCTGTGGCAAGGAATTTGTAAACAAAACGGCTATAGAGGACATACATAGAGTTTATGTGTGTGTGTGTGTGTGTGTGTGTGTGTGTGTATATATATATATATATATATATATATATATATATATATATATAAATTAGTGCAGATCTGGCTGCTAGGGCTTAGAGGGGGTGCAAGATGTGTAACATGGGTTGTAGGCTACATTTATAGAAAAAGGGGTCAAAGTAAAAACTGGCAGAAGAATGACATAACATCACTTACAGCACTGGGCCAAACAGTATTTAGATGGGAAACCATGTATACAATAAATTCTGCCCAGACATTAGTAGAGGTGTAATTATCTGTACATAATGTACCCTTTCACTCGGCTTCTCCTATTTTTTTGGCACAACTTGATTTTTGCTAATTATTCATACAATAATTAGGTCTAAAGACAGAGCACTACCTTTTTAATTTGGTTCTTTCCTGCCTTAGGTAATATACATTTCAAGTTCAACTCACACAACAAATAATAGTTTCCATGAATATTTCCGAGATAAGTCTGTTGGCCGAACTAGAGCTGCACTTTACAAAGTTATCACAAAAGCCATTATCGCTTCTACTACTCAAAGATACTTCTGTTAATGTGATGGAAACCATTTTTATTACATTAACATTAATATAGCGCCAACAATTTACCTAGCGCTAGGCACAGAGCATAGCCGGGGACTACTTACTAAGTTAAACTAACAAGAACAGATTCATCCTGCACATACCGCCAACATACATAGTATGGGGAAAAAGAACACTTATGACACAAGGTTCTCAAAGTGGAACATTCCATTGGTTGCCATGGTGACTGCACCACTTGTTGAAATTATTTTCGGAATTTCTCTTCATACAAAATTCCAAGATATTCAAAAATAATGTCTACCAAAGCAGCTGTGTCCAGCAAGTTTTTTACGATTTTTTTTTTTTTTTTTTTAATAGGCTGAATTCTTTTCAATTTTGTTTAATTTTTTATTTTTTTTATTTTTTTTTTTGCCTTTTTCTTCAGAGCGATGGAGAGGAATCTGAAGAGGAAGATGGAGAAGAGGAGAAACCACGTGCTCAGGTGGCTAGGCTATGCTAAGGATGCTCTTTCATTTAAAACTGGGACATTTAAAAAAAAAAAAAAAAACAACAACAAAAAAACCACTGAGGATGTTAAGGGGGGTTGTGATGCTGGAATGAATGTGTGGTATAACCCTGATTTTATATTTATTGTTGCTGCCTGCTGGTGCGGTTCTCTCGTGCTTGGTAAGTGCCTTACTAGAGAATCTAATGGGGTCACACCTTGTCCCATGTTAGCTTCTATAATATTACTTGCCATTCTCCAGTAAGTTAGTTATGTGACACAATGTCTCTTCTTTTTTTTCCTCCCAGGTAGATGGACTTGGCTCTCGGTAAGAAACATTTGGACCTACATGTGTGTGCGTCTGTGGTTTTGTACACATAGGCCATTTATCTGGGAACAGTTGTTATGCATGAACACACAATGGGATATGCTTACTAGGAAGTGGTAGCCATTTTGGCACAATGTCTGTTTGTGTGTACTGTGAGCATTAGCTTAATCTGCTCTGTTTTTGATATTCCTTTAGGGCAGATAACGTGTCTAACGCACACACCACCAGTCGTACGGAGTCGGCGTTGGGGGCTGAACATCGGGACACAAAAGACTTTAAAAAAGTGAGATCCAATATTTGGGTATTGACACTCACCATCAAACATGTTGCACAAAACCAGGAGCCCAATAGAATCCAACATTATAGAGGGATCTTTAGTAGAACGCCATACCACATAGTGAACAACCGGCCGGTTACACAAGAACAGATTTTTCTCTTGCGCTAAGGCACTTAACTCTTTATTGCATGAACGTGGGAATTGACAAGAGAATCGCCAACCAAGGCCAAAGTATCTGAGGTGGAAGAGTTCTCCAATTCAGCGGAACTGGAGAATTTTTTTCCAATTTGGCTACTTCTCTGCCCCCCCCCCCCCCCCTTCACCCAACAATTTGAGAGGACATACTTTTAAATCGTTGCCCCTATAATTTAAGACTAATATCAGGAAGTATTACTTTACTGAGAGGGTAGTGGATGTATGGAATAGCCTGCCAGCAGAAGTGGTAGGGGTAAACACAGTCAAGGATTTTAAGCATGCGTGGGATAGACACAAGGCTATCCTAGCTATAAGACCGGGAACGGGGGACTAATAAAAGTACTCAAAAAAATTGGGCAGACTAGATGGACCGAATGGTTCTTATCTGCCGACACATTCTATGTTTCTATTTGGGAGACTCTAATTTCCAAATTTTACAAGCATCCCCCTGCTTTCATGGGTAGGTTGCTAATTTTCAGGGTCAAGCCTGCCTCCAATCACCCAGGGCCACCCCCTCGTTGCTCTGTGAGTAATATGCCAGACAATATCCGCTGGTGTATAACAGATTTGTGCACTCTTACCGGATCTATGATTTAGGAGAACAAAATGCCTATTTGATGTTTTCATTCCCGTGACTTTGTGACTTGTTTGGTTGGAGCCAATGTTTTATTGACCGTTATTTTGTTGGCCTAGCTCTACGAAGATTTAATGCGAGACAATGGACGTCTTCGCTCCCAGCTGCTAAATACCCAGAATCTGGTCAATGAGACCAAGGCAGAGTTGGAAAGAGCCACACAGGTAAGCAAATAGTGGTCTGTGAGACGTGGCTAGATGTGCATCATGGGATAGGTGCCCTCCTTTCCTCTTCAACTTTTTGCCAAATATAACCAATGGTTAAGTGACTCATTCATACCAGTGTTCATTTTGACGGCACATTTTTATCTACTTTTAGTATTTTGATTAAAATGCCACTTTAGTCATAGTTTAGTCATCTGAATTGTTTGTCAACGAAATCTCCAGCAGGGAGGGATCAAACCGGACTGAGAAGGCTGTTACACAGTGTTAAGTTAACTAGCTAGGGAGATGGGAGGGAACAGGTCTGAGAAGGCTGTTACATAGTGTAAAGTTAACTTGCTAGGGAGATGGGAGGGAACAGGTCAGATAAGGTTGTAACACAGTGTTAAGTTAACTTGCTAGGGAGATGGGAGGGAACAGGTCTGAGAAGGCTGTTACACAGTATTAAGTTAACTTGCTAGGGAGATGGGAGGGAACAGGTCTGAGAAGGCTGTTACACAGTATTAAGTTAACTTGCTAGGGAGATGGGAGGGAACAGGTCTGAGAAGCTGTTACATAGTGTTACGTTAACTTGCTAGGGAGATGGGAGGGAACAGGTCTGAGAAGGCTGTTACACAGTATTAAGTTAACTTGCTAGGGAGATGGGAGGGAACAGGTCTGAGAAGGCTGTTACATAGTGTTAAGTTAACTTGCTAGGGAGATGGGAGGGAACAGGTCTGAGAAGACTGTTACACAGTGGGGGGGGGGGGCAGTGAATGCGATAGACTGCAAAGTTTGGAAATTCCAAATCATTCGGAGAAGAGTGACGCTTTAACCTGTGTACGTTTGTCGACCTTTTATTAATGCTTTTCACGAGAAAAAAACCCCCACTTACAATGTGCTGTTTGTTTACTTGTCAGAGGCAGGAGCGCTGTGTTGACAGATCTTTCCTGATTGACACTGAGAAGAAGGTAAGTTTTGCAGTCTGTCTTCTTACCAGGGCTTGTAAGCGCCACCTGTCTTGCTGTAGTTGGACTTCAACTCCTAAGTTTCTCAGCCAGCCTTTCCGAATCAAGAATCAAGGCAGCTGAAGTGAGACAACAGCCGGGGGGGGGGGGGGGGGGGGCAGGGCAATGGTTTGCTTCTCCTGCTCGATACTTATCTGTTTTGACAGCAAAAGCACCTGCAATGCGCAAATGCAGGGTTTGTAAGTACATGTAATACTTGCTAGCCTGGTATGTTTGACCCATCATTCTCCTCATTGAAGTCTCTCTTCCCCATGTAATCCTGCTGCATCTGTTTTACATAACAGGAGAAGATTATTCTGGAGCGCAGAGTGTCTGAGCTGCAGGATGAATTGAAGGTAACAGACTGGGATTTAATGTATAATTAACGTAAAAGGGCAATAATTTGGAGTAGAGGGGGGGGGGGGGGGTGACTGCTTATTATGGACCGCCATAATCTTATTCTCTGCGTACATAACCCAATTTTTGCTGTTGTTTTTTTGTTACTAGTAGAGTGAGATGTTGTTAAAGGAGCAGGACGTAAAAATGTTTGTTTCATTAGATCTTCACTGGTCTAATGGATGTTTCCCTCGTTCAGTTTCTCTGTGAAAGCATTGACAGTTTGGGTGACCCCCTATCTCCGTTTCACTCGCGGTTGCTTATTATACACTCCAGAGCTGTAATCGGTTAAACGCAGTTTGATCTGTAACCCTCGTATTGGCCTGAAACATGCATTTTTCATACTGGAATAAAACTAGGACCTGGTCACCTTAACTGCTAGAAGGAGTATGAATAAATGTGCTTACTGATAATGTGGGGGAAGAAAAACAGACCTTTCTAGACGCAATAAAAGGCATTGACCAACTTCCCAAATTAGTATATCAGAATGGGCCATAGAGTGTCGGTCATGCTTTATGGGATTCCCCTTCTCCCACTTTCAAAGAAGACTGGCATAGCTACACTGGGTTTGTGCAGAAAACCATGAAGAATTCCCCTAGCCTCTGAAACCTGTGTACAAAAGACAGTGTTTATATATTTTTTGTAGTGTTTCAAAGTGATTTATCTCTCGGCTTAGTTCACGAGTGTCCAAGCACCGCCTGCTGTCTCATGTGTTCAACTGTACGCCTAAAAGAGGGGCGGATTGTCTAACTGGTGCTCTGTATTCAGTCCGTTGCTGGTCATAGCTAGCTTGCCACGCTGATCAGTAATCCCACATCCCCTTGTCTAAGTTCCACCTGCTAATTGAGCTCATTTTCTCATGTTGACATCCATGTAATTTCTGCTGTGGGGTAACTGTTCAAACATCTCTAACTCTGAGCAGAGATTGGAGTAGGATTGCTGCATGCTTCAACTCTTTCTTAACCTATGCCACTTTTGCTGGAAGGCTATTCCATGCATCCACTACCCTATCTGTAACACTTCCTGATAATACTTTTTTAAACCTCTAATTTAAGACCAGGCCCTCTTGTTGTGGTTGGGTTTCTGCTATTAAATATACTCTCCTCCTTTTACTGTGTGGATTCTCATTTTTCTATCGTATCCCCTCTGTCTAGTCTTTCTTCCAAACTGTAAATTACGTGGCTGTCTCTTGTTTTGTCCTTCACGTGGATCTGAAGTGTTCCTGTATTCCACAGGTTCTCGGAGACCTGAAAGCGGACAACCAGCGGCTGAAGGACGAAAATGGGGCCCTGATCAGAGTCATCAGCAAATTATCCAAATAGTGCCCCTGGAGGTGAACCTGTTCTCCCGCTTTTCACAAGCATTGGGGCCGCCAAGGACATAAATCGAATTCGAGGAGGAGATGGAGACTGGGGGAACTTGGATGCGACCAGATACCTTTTTTTTTTTTTTTTTTATCCCTTCCTAGTTTCACTTCACCCACCTACCTTTTCACACCGTCACCCCTCTGCCTGTCCAGGAGGCCACAGCGGAGTCCTCCTTATTCTGTTGAAAGACGGAGAAAAGGGACAAGACCAGGGACAGAGGGATTTCAACTGTGACTTAACAGAGATCTAAGTGTAAAGAGAGGAAACAAATCAAACAGTGGCCTATCCAGGCCTTACTAGATCCATCCTGTCTGCCAAACTTGTTCTTTTTCAATGGACATTATGAAATCCTCTTAAAAAAAAAATAAAAAAAGCCTTCCCTCTGTCTTAAAGGATCTATGGAGGACCATCTGTCCCTCTCCTAGCTGTGCACAAATTCCTGACTGCCGGTAACTTTCACAAGAATATATATACTTATCTTTTTAGGAGACAAGGAACCACCTGAAACTCTTTATCTGGTTTCGAAACGATCGTCACATTCATATTGTTATCAGAATGACTTATTCTTGAGTCTATATCTGCTGAAGAACCCAGACCAAAATGCATTTGGGGATACTTGTATATGGGAAAAAAAAACACAAAACATAAAAAACTGGACAGAAAACAAATATTAATACAAATTTCTGTTGCCGTTTCATCCTTCTTTCCCCCTCGGGGGTCCTTGTGTAATTTTGGGAGAGCACAGGCCGTGGGAAAAGCTGCCTGGATTATTTGGGATGTTTTGTAATCTGCCGGGGACCTCGGATATGAAGGGGGTGGCTGTTGTATCATGTTCTGACCACTGTGTCCCACCCACAACGTGTGCACAGAGAGAGAGAGAGAGTCACAGTACGAAGCACCGATTTGCGTGTGGGAAAAGCACTGTCTGATCTAATTGATTCAGACTTTGGAAGATATATATATATATATATATATTAAAAGAAAGCACACATTTGTATGGCCATTTTTTTTTTCTTTTTATTTATCCCTATTTTTATTTTTAGCAACGGATCTCACTTTGTTGAAGGAAGCTGCAGGGTTTGAGCACATTTTGAAACACTAAACAGGGATGTGATGTGACTGCTGGTCACCTATTTTCTATTTTAATTCCCCTTCCACCACCAATCGCCCCCCACCCTCCACTGGTGTGCGTTCCTGAATTATTTTATTTTTTTAATGTTCATTTGAAGGTTTTTTTTTGTTTGTTTTTTAATGTTTTTGGTATTTTCTCCAAGGGGATGAGGTTGCAAAAGCATTCAATCAGAGGCTAGCGTCCCTTCTGTTGATGACTGACTGACTTGTGAGAGAATAGGGTGCGTTTATATGGCACAGTCAAAAAAACAAACAAACAAGTTGTTTAATCGAAAGACTGCATGAACTGTAGGCGTCTTAAATAGAAATGTTTTAAAAGAAACAATCCAAATGAAGTACCCTATTGAGCCCTCTTTACTCTACATAATTCTGTCCCGGGGGCCGACATGTTATTTAGAATCTTGGGTCAGATCTTATTTTATATGACCCAAGATTCTAAACATGTCCGCCCCCAAATAGCTCTGGATGGCGCGAAGAGGACGCAATGGTACGTTTATTTGGAATCTTTCATTAAAGCATTCCTATTTCAAATGTGATCTTCCAGTTAAACGTAGCTTAATTTTTGGCTTGATCGTTGTCCTTTTTAAATGCATACTGCTCAACCAGTATGGTGGTAAAAAGGAGGATGGAAGAAACTCTAGTCTTGGGGTCAGCCCCAAGTCCTGAAACACCACACTGCATGTGCCTTTCTGACCTACAAAGTAGGACCTAAGGCATGGTGTTTTTTTTTTTTTTTTACAAGATGTGGATGGAGCTGGCCAATTGAACAAAAATAAATCTGTTTAGACACTTTGTTAAGGAGCTGCACGGTTTAGAGACTTATCACCTTGTGTGCCAAGAAATGAAAGCCTTGAAAACATTGGGGCGTTAGAAAGTTTTTGCAGGCTTTTGTTACTTGCCATTCCAGGCGCGGTAGCCCATTGCTGTCCAGTTAAGCCACAATTACTACTTTTATTGTTTGCTTCTTCTGCAAGAAGTGTACGATGAACAACTTTACTGCTAGAACAGCCTGGGATGCTTTTACCGACCAGGAGAAATCAGACAATCTTTTTTACAAAGACAGTGGTGTTACAGGCTAATCTGGCAGCAAATTGACAATCTCGTCACATGGCAGAATTCTGTCCTCATTCCCAGAGAGGGGGGGGGGGGGGGGAGGCGGAAAAAAAAACCCTTAACACTGAGGCAGGAAGCAGAATAGTGAGAAAAAGCAGGAGGCTGGAATCCAGCATATTTCCTGGCTTTGAACCAGCTGAGGATGTCAGGGGCGGCGGAGTTAAAAATCAGAAAAGGCACAGGCCTGAGCTCTGCCATTGGGAGCAGAGTTTTGACTGTGCCCCGTATTATTATATATTCCTTCGATCGTCCTTAACTTGTTTTGACGCCCAAGTGTCCTCCTCCCCCCTTCAGTGTGCACCCCATGTACTTCCCATGCCTGTGTTATTTTTTACACTCACCTGTTATTATTTTGTGCAATATATTATATTTATAAATGGTTTTACCAAACACTGCGTTCTGTTCAAGCTGTAGTACTGCCTTTTTTTTTTTTTTTGCTTTAATATTGTTTATATAATTTATAAATGCACTGTTTTCAAGGCACTAATTTGTGTGTGCGTGTGCTAACTTGCCAAGTTTAATTTTTTTTTTTTTTCCCCCCCTGGTCATGCCCTATGTGTCCTGTGATGTCACTTCCTGTCCCTATGTGTCTGAACTCTGGGGGTTTTTCGACAACTTTATTGTTCACCTCGTGTGTGTGTCTACCCTTATCGAGACCTTTTTGTGTTTCCGAATGGTAAGGAAATACTTTCTGGTCACCCCAAAAGCAAATAAACTCACTTTCAAACATGCACCTTGTGACCTGTCTTGCCTTTTTCTCAAGTCAAACATCCTCGTGTAAGGTGTATGGTCTTTACCAGTCTCCCATGCTTTGCTCTTTGTTGTATAATGAACCATTTATTGCCGCACATAGAGATGTTGTGGTTTTTTTGTTGTTGTTGTTGGATTTTGTGGTGCACAGTAAAACATTTATCATAAATTTAAAACAAACTTGCTCTTTTATTTTTATAATGGTTTCAAGCATAATGTTATAAACCTCCTTTAAAAAGATCACAACACTAGCGTAGTGTTTTTTGGATAGTTTAATTTAACTGGCACCCTCCTGGGGGAAAAAAATAAATTAAAATTTTATATTCAAGTTTTATTTTAATTTTTTTTGTAACTTTTTATATATAAAAAAACTGACCTATTTTTAAAGTAATTTTATTTTCTATTTTAATTTTAATTTATTTATTCAATTACTTTAATTTCCTTCAAGGTACCGACGTCAGATAATTAATTTTTTTTTCTCTGTAAATTTTAAATGTAACTTTTTTGAGTTTCGGTTGGTTTTTAAAAAAAATGGCGCTTGTAGCTAATGTTTGCCAATCACTGTGGGGACGAGGAATCTGCAGTTCTGTGATGATGATCTTGTTGGACTGTTTATGCTAAGCTATGATCTAATGAGGCACATAGTGTATTTTGCAGTATATCACTAAGTAGCCTGGGTTTATTCTTCCTGTCTGCCCCTCCCCACCAAATGCGTAGCTTTTTCCATTTGCTTTTCTAGTAACTGTCCTCACTGTGCATTAAACGGCATCCCCTATTTTCCCATTGCACTCGTTGCTAATCTTAGTCTATACACGAGATAAGAATAGCATGTGTCCCAAAAAGTCATTTGCTGTAGATACAAAGGGGACATTGTGGTAACTCTTTTGACTTTCATCTGCAGTTAGGTTACTTTTTTCCATTATATTTAATACATTTTTTTACATTATATTTAATACATACTTTTTGTCTGTTATATTTAACCCATAATTATTTTTTTTTACATTATATTTAATAAATTTTTACATTATATTTCATACATACTTTTTTACATTATATTTAATACATACTTTTTTACTTTATATTTAATACTTTTTTACATTATAAATACATACTTTTTACATATACTTTTTTCATTATTTTCAAAACAACTTTTTGAAAAATTTACATTTAAGAAGTTTTATTTATTCTTTTACATTATATTTAATACATACTTTTTGTCATATTTAACCCATACTTTTTTTTTACATTATATTTAATACATACATTTTTACATTATATTCAATACATACTTTTTTCATTATTTTTAAAACAACTTTTTACATTTACATTTAATAAGTTTTATTTATTTTTTTTACATTATATTTAATACATCCTTTTTTTTTTTTCTTCTACATATATTTTTACATTATATATATATATATATATATATATATTTTTTTTTTTTTTTACTGATGCCCAATCCAGAGAGGTGGTTTTAAAATGGATTACTTGAAGTAACCCAGGCATGCTTGTAAGGGAATTTAACAAAGTGTTGTTACATTTCAAAAAGTTAAATAACAGATTAAAGGGAGTCGGTCAAATAATCAATTTGTGCAGCATGAGTTACAAGCATAAAACATAGAAGAATTGTAAACAAATGTGTAGATTGTGAAGGAAGATGTGTGTCTGTGCTGTCTCTTATTCATGACATCACTGTGGAATGCTATGCAAATTACTACAATGGACAGACTAATTATTTTTTCGTATGGTGCAACAAATTGATGTCATCTTTTTGGAGTGGAGAAAGTAGGGGTGAGATGCCCTACGACCCCAGAAGGTGTCCATAAGTAGCCCAGCAATATTAGGATTAGGGGATGTCTCCAAGGTAGTCTAAGCTTTGCTGCATGTCCTTGAGACTCGGGGTCCAGTATTGTCACTCAACATGCTGGCTTATTGAGGCTGCGAAGGGCCTGGAGAATAGAATGTGGCACCTCCCCTCCCATTCTCCACCCCATGCTTGAAATCTTTCTTCGGCACCAATGGAGCTGGCACAGACATATTAAAATAGTTTTCCCTTTCCCGTGTACTTTCTTTCTGCTAAGACAATGAGATGAATAGGATTCACATTCCCACTGCAAACACTGCTATGAGTCTTTGTCATTTATTATAATAGAATAATATGAAGTGTTCTCTCAGACTTTTCAAACAAAGGGAATAATAAAGGGCAATTAATATAATAAGAACCAATCCCTAATAGAAAGCCCAGAATCTGCAACGTAATACAAAAATCCATAGAGGCCAGAGAGCGATGGACGTAGCATTTTTCTTGGCTCCTAAACTGGCCTGTTTGACTTCTCAAAGCTCTGAAACAGAGCAAAGGACCCCAAACTAAGGCTTTGTTTTTTTTTTCTAAAATGAGATGGAGAGAAACATTTTTGTAGATTCAGTTTGTTCTTCTGTAGGATCTTTTGGTTTTGCTCATATTTCCCCTTTTACTGACCACATTCTCTCACCTTTGGCACCTAAAGAGATCAGCAAACTCCAAAAAAAGAAAGCCTGTGGTGTACATCTTGAAAGTGACCTATTTGATCATACCTAATGTCTAGATTTATTGCACAGTAGAGCAACTCTCCCAGCTACTATTTGTAAGCCTGACAATCTGGAATAAAAAACACTGATTTACAATGTTTAGCACATTGCTCTGATGAACATACATCATTTTTAAAGTTTATTTGAGGTTTTTTTTTTTTTTTTTTTGTATGCATTTGTCAAAAAAAAAACTTCCTAGGCCAAGGCTTTACATAGTTACATTCGTTAACCAGCCACAGGAGTGGAGCCCACCACAGACCCCCTAAGGGTCTTGATGGAACCGACTATAAAAAGTCAGTAATCTGCTCCTAAAAAAAAAAATGAAAAGAGTAAATCCATCAACTTTATTACTCTGCCTTATTAGAGATACTTTTTACTGCCCCACAATTTGTTCATTAATTCATTTGCCTTAAGGTGGGACAGTTGTTGGTTATACTCATGGGAGTTTGAGCTGTTCATGTGGGACAGAAGAAGGTGTAAGTCTGTCTTTCTGAATTAAGAGGAGAGTGGAGCATAGTTGCCAACATTGGCCATGTTTCCAGGGACACATATTTGTTCCACATGCTGCAGAAAGAGCATGCAAAGTGCAGCCCGGCAGTATGTAGGATGGATAGACGCACAGACAGAATCCAATTAATTAATCATGGTAGGTCCTATGAGATCTCCACCCTGATTAGTTAATTGGATTGTGTCTGTGTGTGTGTATCAATCCTACATACTGCCGGGCTGCACTTTGCATGGTCTTTCTGCAGCATGTGGAACAAATATGTGTCCCTGGAAACATGGCCGATGTTGGCAACTATGGTGGAGATGGCAGGAGGTAGGCTCTCTGCACCTTGGGACATTTTAGTTACATTTTCCTTTCAGATGGTTCTCTGTGCACACCTCCTGAAGGCAAAAGAAAAGACTGAACTCTCCCACCCACCCATCGCTTCCTCTCTCTCTCTCTGGCATCCACCTCTAAGAAACAATAAACAGCCAACTAGTGTATGCCTTAAAAGGCCTCAGTTCTGAGACCAGGCTGTGCTTTCACATGAGAAGAATCCGGCCAGGCTGGGAGAAGGCTGCAGGCATCCTTATAAGGTTAAATTCCCAAACACTCCAGAAGCAACATTCAACTGGGAAAGAAAAAAAAATGCAGAGGAAAGAGTATGAGAGCACTCCCCCTAGTGGGAATGAGGGGGAAACACAGACCAAGAACCTACAAGGTTCAAGAATGGTTTTTGTAAGGTTCTAGTTTATATATATATATATATATATTTTAACCTCCCTCACAGTTTGCACATGCATGTTCTTCAGATCACTTATATACATAAATATGCATAAACGGGCGGTAGTAAGAAGAAAGTTTATGGCGTGCTGGTGGGCCTAATGCCCAATTTGCAGTCCCATAATTGCCAACAGTCCCGAATTTGATGAGACAGTACTGTTTTTTTTGTGTCTTGTAGCATTCAATGCTGGTCTGTACCGGCATTAATATAGGCATCATTGCATTTAAACTGTATGTCTAACAGACACAAACAGTCTAATCATGGGCCTTTGCATATCTAACATGTTCCTGCCCCCGGGAGTGGGGGTGGGGCTTGGGAGGGCGCATGATCGCATGCGCAATAGTATTTGGCGGTATTTCCCTGTCCGCTGCTTTTATACATAAACCACAGTGTCTCCATGATGCAGTTCATGGCTTGATTTCTTGCAGGAGACTAAAGCAAAAGGCTTTATAATCTGACTCCAATTCATCCCCAAATTGGGCTCTACGAGGAACATTGCTGAAGTGACTGGATAGCCCGAGAGGTCGTCTCGCAAGGCTATGTCACCCTGAGAGGAACATCATGTTCTAAACATTCCCATTCGCTAATGACATAGAATCTGGACCAGTGAACCTGAATTCTGCAAGGGTCACTACCCTCAGCCTTCAACTAATAATTAATACAGCTTAATCTATCTTCTCCTTGGAGAAATTCATAGGTCTCGGCTTTGGAATTTTTTTTTGCAAATCTAGGAGATATAGATGGTATAATCATTAAGGACAATCCCTTTGATCCGCTCTCCTCATTGCTTTAGATCAGGGGTAGGCAATCTTCGGCACTTCTGATGTTGTGGGCTACATTTCCCTTGATGCTTTGCCAGCATTACAGCTGTAAGAGCATTACGGGAGATGTAGTCAACAAGGCCTACCCCACTATGGATCCTTTCCAAGCAGTCTAAAATAGGGACCCTCCATGCTATCTTCTAATCACACAGAAGGCATCTACTGTAGCTTTGTTCAGATACTGGCCTCCTGGCATGTCGTGAGAGGGTTCTCTGTGATCTGGCAGCAATGACTGGCATGCAGTAGCTTTGGCGTCAAAAAAATGATCATCTCCTCCCCACAGGTTGGTTGTGAGGTTTGACCGACGCGCGCACTCACCAATCAGAGCAAGCAACGGTCATCCCACTAAGCCATGCACTGTGTGATGGAAGCCATCCTGGCCTTTGCATTTGCAAACACTAGGGGACAATACCTTTTGCACCATTCAAATCACACTTTTACTGAGGTAACAGTGGTCTTCTACTTCATTAAAAGCAAATTTGGGTGGTTAACTGACTCTTTAATGTCTAATGGTTAGAGGGTTCTTGGAGCATCCCCTCATCTGCAGGAAAACCGGTGTCACAGAAAGTGAAGAAGCCAGAAACCATCTGTTTTATTTCTCAGTAATCCAGTATAATTCCTTGGAATGAAATCTCGTTTTGATTCATGCAGCCATTTAAACATTTCTTAAACGCGACCCTTCTTTAAAATAAAACTCCATTGGAGCGATTGCATTACACTCTGTCAGGAACCCTTCAAAATAAAATTCAAACGCCAGGAGTGTAGTCTTTATTAAACGCTTTATGGGACCCTGACCCTTTAAGGTATTGGTGGACCCTAGACAAAGCTCTCAGTCTCACCCGCATTTATAAATACTATCAATGCATTTACAAAAAAAACGTCACTTGCTGAAAGGGGTGTTCATTTGCCTTCTTTTGAACTGCGGTAAACGTGGAATAGGAAAAAGGTTGAACTTGATGGACGCAAGTCTTTTTTTCAACCTAATCTACTACGTAACTATTGATTTAAGAAACACTATCTGTTACCCCTCTTTGGAGGCAGAGTAGATGGGCAGAATGGTTATTATCTGCCCACATATTCTATGTTTCTACCTAAAGAGAATGGCCAAACTATCCTGCCATCTTCCGAGGTTGGGTACCAGGACATAGAAGGAGCAGAGCCTGAAGGTTTTCTTCTCTCTTAGGCCGTGTATGTTTATTTAAAAGTAATACAGCCTGTGCATGGTTCAACGCACTGTGCGTAGGCAGTAGTAATGCTCACAGAGACCAATTTGATGGGACAAGAACCCCAAAAATTGGGACTGACTCAGAAAATTCAGGACCGTCTGCAACTATGCTTAACAGTGTGCAGTACTTTGCAAGTTGTGGTGCATTTTAGTGGCTCGAGCTGTCATACAATGTCTTGAGAAGCAGACCTTGCTGCAATAAAAGCCCCTTTAAAACGTCAGCTGTACTTTCCCTGCCCCCCACGTTGGATGACCAACTTTAATATGGAACCATTGTTAAGCACAGCTAATGGTACCATGACGTGGGAGGTGGAGGGGGGCATGCTTTCATTTTTCAATAACTCTTTTATATGAAGATTAGTTTCTATAGCACCATAACAACAACACATCCTGTAGATTTTTCTGCACTGCTATACCTGCCTTTTATGGCTGTGCATGTTAAATCCAACAAGGCCTCGGGGTTTTACACAGTGTATTAATAAACACAGGGTGTCACACAAGCATGGAGAAGAACATGGAAGTTCACCTGAAGAGGTGAGCTGCCTAATGCAGATAATAAAGATCAGAAAGAATGAAGGGGACCAAATACGCGATCATTGTAACATTAATACATTTAGATCTCAAGTGTTAGATCTTGGCATTGACATTTCAAGCAGTATCAATTTATCAATTCAAGCTTACGGCACATGGTACCTGTACCAGAGGGGTTTATGTTCAGTCTCATGGATGACATGTAACCCCGCCCCTTTTTGGCTCCACCCCCTCATGTCTCAGGGGGCATTGTTAATTTATCATGGCAAATTTTGGTTTTATAAAAAAGACGCAATCGCCGCTTGTTACGTATAATGACGATTGCATAGTTGCCAACATTGGTCATGTTTCCAGGGACACATAATTGTTCCACATGCTGCAGAGAGATCATGCAAAGTGCAGCCCGGCAGTATGTGGATGGATGTACGTACATACAGAATCCAATGAATTAATCAGGGCGGAGATCTCATAGGACCTACCATGATTTATTGATTGGATTGTGTCTGTGCGGATATCCATCCTACATACTGCCGGCCTGCACTTTGCATGCTCTTTCTGCAGCATGTGCATAGTTGCCAACATCGGCCATGTTTCCAGGGACACATATTTGTTCCTCATGCTGCAGAGAGAGCATGCAAAGTGCAGCCCGGCAGTATGTAGGATTGATACACACACAGACACAATCCAATTAATTAATCAGGGTGGAGATCTCATTAGACCTATCATGATTAATTTATTGGATTGTGTCTGTGTGTATATCCATCCTACATACTGCCGGGCTGCACTTTGCATGGTCTTTCTGCAGCATGTGGAACAAATATGTGTCCCTGGAAACATGGCCGATGTTGGCAACTATGCAATTGCGTTTTTTTTTAAAAGAAATCCTGAGACTTCAGCTGCCACCTCAGTCCATTTTTTTTTTACTGGTCACATATAACTTTTGCAGGCTGCCTTGCAGTATGTAGCGATCATATGTGACCAGAAGGTAATTACCTAATCAAGTAGTGGATCCCACAGAACCACGCTGATTAGTTAATTCATTTCCTTCTGGCCACATATGATCGCTACATACTACAAGGCAAAAATTATATGTGACCAGTAAAAAATGGTGCAACCCTAATCCCCGGTAATAATACGGTGCCTTTTCAGCGCCTGATTGTTTTACACATTGGCAATGAGCGCCAGCACACCCAAACACTGCGTAACTATTTGGCGCAATCTGTAAGTTCTGGCCTGGAATAATGCAATATATAAAAGGCCATCATGACAAAGGTTTCCTGTCATTTCCCTCACCCTGTCAGTTAAGCCAAGAGCCCAACAAGGGCACGGCAGGGGGGTGGCAATGAGTGGATAGAGGGGATGGCCTTAGGCTATATATTGCATGATTTACAGGAATGATTTCCTGTTTAAAGTAAAATGACAAGTTCCCTCCCTCCCATCCCTAGGTGACGAAGAAGGAAGTGGCAGCGGGGGGTCCCTGAGGTTTGGCGCTTGTGCAGGGGGTTGGTCATCTGGGGTATGGCCAACCCGGTTGGGCAGTAGCTGTGGGAAGCTAGCTGCACGGGCTCCCCATGGGCTTGTCCCTGGGGAGTGTGGCACGGCTACTGTGCAAAACAGGGACGTCAGTAGCCGTGGGGCATGTGGTACGCCTGCGCCAGATTCTTGGGGTCCTGATCCTAGATGATCTAGGATAAGGCACACGCTACCGCTAAGGTTCAGTAGTATTGTTTCATGTTGTTTATATTTATGGTTATAAAAGCATGTGTTGGTTGGTAAATATTTATATAATGTTTGTATATATATATATAATTGTATATGCCCGGTTATTTATTTATTTGTAAAGTTTTAACCATATTTGGTTTACAGTAATATTTGTTACTTATTTCAGCTATATTTTAGCTGTCAATTTATGTTGCAGCATTTTAATAAAGACTGCGACCTTTCTAGCCACTCAGTTGTCTGTCTCTTTATTGGTGGGGGGAATGAATTATCAGGTATACCTTGGTCATGTGATCCGCATCTATACACGGCCCCCACTGTATTTTTTTTGCTAAACCCTAATAGAAGGTGGAGGAACACTGCTTCTTTCTGGCTTCATTTACTTCAATCATCTAAAACAGTTCAATATGTTACAAAATAGCAAAGTGGCAGCGACTGTGAATAAACAAACTATTAGACATGGCACTGCACAGTCTGCCTAATGTAAGTCCAAATCCCACCAAGTATGGAAGGTTAGAATCCCAAGCGACAATTAGGAGACATTGAGAGCCTCACTTGATTATAAATCATGTACAGCTGAGCGGTACTGGGGCTTGAGGGCAGGAATTAACTATCTGAGTGCCTGGAAGGGCTCAACGGACTGGTCTGGCAAAGAGTTAAAGGGACACTGTCACCTAAATATGGTTTATTCTGTAAATGTAGGATAGGCAAAATGATCTTCACATTGCATTAGTAGAACTGGAATGACATCCCATTGGGGCTTGATGTGCAAATCACACTTTTCCCTCATTAAATGTAGGTAATTTGCATACCAAGCCATGGGTGATGTCATAAAAAGGAGACTCCTCAGACTCTTTCAAAACACATGGGAAACGTGAAAAAAATGTGCAATGGCAATATGGCATGTATTTATAACCACCATTTCCCCTGTTTTATACTTTTAACGCGTGAAACTGCGTCTCTGGCACCACTGGTTCTACCATAGTTGCCAACATCGGCCATGTTTCCAGGGACACATATTTGTTCCACCTTCTGCAGAAAGAGCATGGAAAGTGCAGCCCGGCAGTATGTAGGATGTATATACACACAGACACAATCCAATTAATTAATCAGGGCGGAGATCTGAAAGGACCCACCATAATTAATTAATTGGATTGTGTCTGTGTGTATATACATCCCTCATACTGCTGGGCTGCACTTTGCATGCTCTTTCTGCAGCATGTGGAACAAATATGTGTCCCTGGAAACATGGCCAATGTTGGCAACTATGGTTCTACTCAGGTGCACTTTTGCACCCTTTCTTTTATAAATAGGAAGTGCTGGTGCAAATGGTGCCAAAGCAATCCAAAAATATGGAACCAGCGCATGTAGCGCAAACTACTACATTTTGTTGGGCGTAAGTGCAATTTCAGAAGGCAACACTTTTTTTACATTCTGCCTCCCCCCAATTTTTCTCACTCTTGCAAAAGCTGCCTCCGCCCCACCAGTTTCATGATTGGCCAATGTATGTATAACTGAATAAACACAGAATACTTGAAGGTGGTGGCAATTTAAATCATTTATTTGTTAACCTTAAAGAAGACATAGGAAAGTCTCCCAAACCTAATGTGCTGTACCCCCTACCACCTAGGCCCTGCTGTGCTGATCCCTACATATAGGTCCCTATGCCAAAATTAGCAACAGGGTGTGCCCTCTAGTTGCCTCTTAAAAAAACATGCCTCAGTCATTACCATAATCCACCAAATTTCCAGGCTGTCCCATAGTTGCCAACATAATCCACTTTGCATGCTCTTTCTGCAGCATGTGGAACAAATATGTGTCCCTGGAAACATGGCCGATGTTGGCAATTATGCTGTCCCAGGACATCGCCCCCATTCCATTGTTTAAGGAGTAGTAACCTGGGCCAACCTGGTGTCATCTTGGAATTCCTAGCTCTCAGACAGTGTCTTTTTTTTAATTGCTTGAAATTCTTCTAACACAACATGTAGATGGTCTCCTATCAGTTTAAACGGGGACATACCTCTCAACAATTGAATTGTAGCTTTACATATAGCACAGCTCAGCAGTTTGATTCCAGCCGCTTTCTCTAATTAGTAGCCACATTTCTAAGCTGATACTCTTGTATTAAGCCACTGTCAGTAGATAAGCAAAAGGAATATTTTCATATAAAAAGCATTAGTAATTTCTTTTTTCTATAAGTTGTGCTAGCCAAGTGGCTAGCAAATGTACAGGTGATGAATGAACATCATTTTATACTCTCTCATTTACAAGCCATTCAAGCATGCAATAAAATTGCTTCACCAAATACATCATTACATAAATATATATATATTTATTTACACACTGATCAGCCATAACATTATGACCACCTGCCTAATATTGCTCCCCTTTCAACGCGAAAACAGCCCTGATTAATCGAGGCATGGACTCCACTAGACCTCTGAAGGTGAGCTGTGATATATGGCACCAAGACGTTAGCAGCAGATCCTTTAAGTCCTGTAAGTTGTGAGGTGGGGCCTCCATGGATCGGACTTGTTTGTCCAGCATATCCCAGAGATGCTCGACTGGATTGGGATCTGGGGAATTTGGAGGCCAAGTCAACACCTTGAACTCATTGCTGTGTTCCTCAAACCATTCCTGAACCATTTTTGCTTTGCGGCAGTGCGCATTATCCTGCTTAAAGGGACCAATGCCATCAGGTATTTCGTTTCCATGGAAGGGTGTACATGGTCTGTAACAATGCTTAGGCAGGTGGTACGTTTCAAAGTTACATCCACATGAATGGCAGGACCCAAGGTTTCCCAGCAGAACATTGCCCAAAGCATCACACCGCCTCCGCCAGCTTACCACCTGTCAGTCCAAAGCATCACACTGCCTCCTCCGGCTTGCCACCCGTCAGTGGTCATAATGTTATGGCTGATCGGTGTATGTGCCCGTTTCATATAAAGTTTTCAGCACCGGTGGACAATGTCCAGATCCAATGTGATGAATGCAAAGAGCCAGATTATTGGACAGACTCCGAAATACAAGGCAACAGACAGACAGGAGGCAGCAGTAAAAGCCTAATAAATATAAATCTCACCAAAAGACAATCCGGGCTCCGAACTTTCTGGCAAGAGTAGTAGGTTTGCAATCAGTGCAGTGTGTAGATGTGGGTGGGCTGGTTTGGTCGCTGACAAACGGCATACAGCACAATGAGAAAGAAGAACCGTCAATCCAAAATCCATACGCATAAAGGGATTTAATGGAACAGCCACCAAATATAACAATACACGGATTGTGGGGACCGATGCATTTGATTGATAGTTCTTCAGTATCTTCTGCAGTGACCAAGCTCTTAGCTCAGGTTTATCCTTCTCTCCCACTTGCCATTTGTGAACTCAAGGGGGTAAATGGTGACTATACGAGTATGTATAACTTGATTAGGCAATCATTATAAAGGAGGCTGCAAAGGCGGGGCAGTAGCAGTTCTTAATAAATCAGTCTATGTGAACGAAGTTGAGAGACATATTTTTGATACCAAAACAGTGCAAAACTAGCCTATAATCAATTTTTTTTTTTAAAACATCTTAAGGATATCTTGGATACAGGAGGAGAGTTTTTGGGCATACTGAGTGAAACCAAAGTAGAATATCTTTATAAAGATGATGCTATCATTCCCACCTTTTACTATAGGCCCAAATTACACCAAATTTTGATTGATCCACCTGGCCGGCCCATCGTATCCAGCGCGGTTAATTTGGTAGAAGAAATATCAGAGTGGTTGGATTTATATCTACAACCCCTCGTGGTCTAACAAAAAAGTTTTCTTAGGGAAACCAAGGATATTTTGGACCAAAAGTAGACGATGGAATGGCTTAATGACAACATCCATGGATGTTGGCTCCCTCTATTTCTGCATACACCACGCAGAGCGAATAGTGGCAATCAACAAAGTAGTGAGAAATCTAGAAATTATTCAGATGATCTTATAGAAAACATTTTAGATGTAATGAAATTCCTCCTTGCGCATGACTATTTTGTACTTGATGACAACTTCTTTTTACAATGTCAGGGTACAACAATGGGGACGCACTTTGCACCCTCAACTTGTATATAGTATCCTGGGAGGACCACTATAGCCATGTAAATGCTTTTCGTCAATGTATCACCTGGTATTTGCAGTACATTGATGATTTACTATTCGTAAGGCAAGGCAACCCATCAAGAGTTACAATTTTTTTTTTTAATTTGTGAATTATAATTAATTAAATTGAGAAATGCTATTAGCAGGGGTCTGTTTTTCAGCCCATAGGTTAATTGGTTGTGTGCTTTGGGTACGTCCTCTGGTGGACGCACAATTTGTAAGACTTGTAAGTTTGTTAGATTATACAATTACATCTAATACAAGTGGGAAAGTTCACCTATATGCCAACTGCTGCACCTCTGCGGTTATATGTGTTATCCAGTGTAACAAGTGAGGCCGAGAATATGCCGAGAATTGAAATGCAGAGTTTTCTAGCATCTCACTGATATTGATCACAAACCAAACACTACTGGAGCAAACATTTCTTGCAATGCAGCAAAGGAAAGTTAAAGTTTTTTTTACAGTATCAGTCATTGAGAAAATCAATAAGGGTCCTGGAGGCGGTAATTTATATAGGTCCCTATGCCAAATTGAGGCGTTTTGCATTTTTACATTGGACAAAAGATGTCCAAAGGAATTAACTAAATTCTTACGTTTTTTGGAATTTTGGAAACACTGTAACCTTTATTTCATTTCCATTATTATTTCTATTTGTTATTTTCCTTTATTATTTATCTTTAATGATAGATGCGCCTTCAATGTACTATTTAAATTACCCTCTCTAACTATAACGATAGAGGCGTGAATATTTTCAAAATCAATACAGCATATTAGCCAACATTATTATTATCCCTTTAATTATTGCATATTGTTTCTCCGATACATCTTTTGAGCCATTTGGCTTTCCGTAGTTATTAATGGTTCACCTTTTCGCAACAGTAAATTCACTGATTGATTTTTTTTTCTTCATAGCTTGTCTTTTTTTAATAAATAAATGACTTGATTATTTATGGAAGGTTTTCGCTTTTAGTATGATCTTTTTTATTTACCATTAGGTTGTTACACATTTAGACTAATTTTATTTTGTGTTCCTAGTACTTCTATATACATTTTTTGAGTGAGCTCTTATTTTAGGTTAGACTTAAAAGGGACTAAGCATTGTTTTTACTGTGAAAATAGAGCATAAGAAAATGTTTGAAAATGATCTATACCAGGGCCGGACTGGGAGAAAAATTCGGCCCGGGCATTTTTTGATCACAGCGGCCCACTAAGAAGGGGGCGGGGCAGAGGAGGTGTGTTTTGTCATCACCAATGACAAACACGCTCCCTCTCAAAGTGAGCATATTGGTTCAATGCTCTTCCAGGGCAGACCATGCGCAGAGCTCTGCTGAAGAGCTCTAGCATGAGAAAAAAGCCCTGTATTTGTTCTGCACAGTGCAAGCAAATGTAATAACATGCTTGCACTGTGTTTCCTTGCAACTTGTCTCTGGTGTCTCTATAAATGGATACCAGGAGACAAAAATGCCAGGAAAGAGTATTGAGCATGTGTTTGGAGCCTGCTTGTGGGATTGCGTGTGTGTAGAGTAAGCTGATTGTGGTGTGGTATTGTGTAATAAGGTTCGGTTTTAGTTGTGTTGTGTTTGTGGTGTAATGTGATGCATATGTGGCTAGGGGCTGTAGAGAATGTGTGTATAGGGGATATAGCAAGTGTGTGCATACAGGCTATAGTGTGTGTGTGTGAATATATATATAGATTTAGTGTGTGTTTAGGGGTGTAGTATGTGTTTGCTTACAAGGAATCTAGTGTGTGTATATATACATATATATATATATGAGTCTAGTGTGTGTTTGAAGGACCCAGAATGTGTATAGGAGATCTAGTGAGTGTGTGTTTATAACGGTTTCAGAGTGTATATAGGGATCTAGTGTGTGTATGTGTGTAGATGATCCAGAGTTGGGTAAGGGATCTAGTGTGTGTCTGGAATGTAATGTGTTTAGGGGTGCAGTATGTGTGTGAGGGGTGCTGTGTGTATATATATATATATATGTAAGTATTGTGTATGTCTGTTCTGCAGTGTGTTGTGTTCTGTGTGTATGTGAGGGGTGCAGTATGTGTGTGTGAGGGGGCGGTGTGATGAGGGGGGCGGTGTGTGAGGGGGGCGGTGTGTGAGAGTGATGGTGTGTGAGAGTGATGTGTGTGAGTGCTGTGTATGATGTGTGTGAGAGTGCTGTGTGTGATGGGTGTGAGAATGCTGTGAATGCTGTGTGTGATGGGTGTGAGAATGATGGGTGTGAGAATGCTGTGTGTGATGGGTGTGAGAGTGCTCTGTGTGAGAATGCTGTGTGTGATGGGTGTGAGTGCTGGGTGTGAGAGTGCTGTGTGTGTGAGAGTGCTGTGTGTGTGAGAGTGCTGTGTGTGTGAGAGTGCTCTGTGTGAGAATGCTGTGTGTGATGGGTGAGAGTGCTGTGTGTGAGAGTGCTGTGTGTGAGAGTGCTGTGTGTGAGAGTGCTGTGTGTGTGAGAATGCTGTGTGTGATGGGTGTGAGAATGCTGTGTGTGATGGGTGTGAGAGTGCTCTGTGTGAGAATGCTGTGTGTGATGGGTGTGAGTGCTGGGTGTGAGAGTGCTGTGTGTGTGAGAGTGCTGTGTGTGTGAGAGTGCTCTGTGTGAGAATGCTGTGTGTGATGGGTGAGAGTGCTGTGTGTGAGAGTGCTGTGTGTGAGAGTGCTGTGTGTGAGAGTGCTGTGTGTGTGAGAATGCTGTGTGTGATGGGAGTGAGAATGCTGTGTGTGATGGGTGTGAGAGTGCTCTGTGTGAGAATGCTGTGTGTGATGGGTGTGAGTGCTGGGTGTGAGAGTGCTGTGTGTGTGAGAGTGCTCTGTGTGAGAATGCTGTGTGTGATGGGTGAGAGTGCTGGGGGTGAGAGTGCTGGGTGTGAGAGGGCTGTGTGTGAGGGTGCTGTGTGTGTGAGGGTGCTGTGTGTGTGAGGGTGCTGGGTGTGAGAGTGCTGTGTGTGATGGGTGAGAGTGCTGTGTGTGTGAGAGTGCTGTGTGTGAGAGTGCTGTGTGTGAGCGTGATGTGTGTGAGGGTGCTGTGTGTGAGGGTGCTGTGTGTGTGAGAGTGCTGGGTGTGAGGGTGCTGTGTGTGAGGGTGCTGTGTGTGTGTGAGGGTGCTGGGTGTGAGAGTGCTGTGTGTGATGGGTGAGAGTGCTGTGTGTGTGAGAGTGCTGGGTGTGAGAGTGCTGTGTGTGATGGGTGTGTGAGTGCTGTGTGTGATGGGTGTGTGAGTGCTGTGTGTGATGGGTGTGTGAGTGCTGTGTGTGATGGGTGTGAGAGTGCTGTATAAATGTTAGAATGGATTGTGTGTGTGTGTGTGTGTAGGGGGGGGTAAATAAACAAATAAAATAACAGGCATTATGGGGACATAATGCCTGTTATTTTATTTGTTTATTTACCTATCCCCCCCCCCCTACACACACACACAATCCATTCTAACATTTATACAGCACTCTCACACCCATCACACACAGCACTCTCACACCCATCACTCCTTTCTTACCTTTAGCCTGGGAGGGGGGGACCGGCACGCTGGTACCTGCGACTGGCGGTGGCAATGTTCCCTCGTGGTGAGAGGTTCACTCTCGCGAGATCCGGTCATTGCTATGGCAATGCTCCGGATCTCGCGAGAGGAACCCGGTGGAGCTGCAAGTTAGAGCTCCGCCGGGTCCTCTCTCCCTCTCTCCCCGCCGGCGGCCGTATTTGAAGGCATGTGGGCCGGTGAGGGAGATCTTTGATGTCCTCACCGGCCCTTCATGTCAAACAGCGGGGCCGGCGCTCGGAGAGTGCCGGCCCTGCATAGACCGGCAGGGGAGATTCTGGGACCTCCCCTGCCGGCCTCGGCCCATGGCCACCGCGGCCCACCGGGCATTTGCCCGGTATGCCCGATGGCCAGTCCGGGCCTGATCTATACATTGTATTAGGAAAATTGCAAACAAATGCCTAAGTTAGAATTAAAATGTGTTTTAAATGTGTCTGTGGAGTCTCCTGCTGATGACATCACCTGTGGCACGGTATGCAAATGACACATTTCCCATCGAAAAACAGTTCACTTGCATACCGTGTGACTAAGAGTTGCTGGAAGCTTCCATCCCTCACAATTCTTCTATTGGTGGCTGTTCCATTAAATCACATTATACGTATGGATTTTGGAGAGCCGGCTCTTCTGTTTCATTACGCCATGCTCTAAAGTCTAAATGGCACTTAACGCGTCTCTGCCAACGCGCCACAACAGATGTCTGCTCCTCCTAACGCCGGTGAATGTTTTATCCCCTTAATTCGGTCTTATGCTTCATTTTACCAGCAGAGCTTTTAATGCCAATATCAAGTCTTTTCATGTCAAAAGCAACAACCATTATTCTAAAGAGATAAGTATGCTAGAAATGCCAGGGGGAGCAGGCCCAGACCTGACTTCAGTGAAATGGCAGCCTATAACATGGCCTACAATCAGCTGTGGTACAGACAGCTTTTCCTTCCTTCCTTTATCTGTAAGGTTGTATCTCCCTCTACCTGTATGTGTGTGAATAATGATGTATTAGTGCACTGTGTCCGGATCATAGCAACAAGACTCTGGCTTTTGTATCCTTTCACGCTAATCCGTATACCTAACAGAAGAGTGTCAGCCTCTTTCCGATGCTGCAGGCCCCTCCTGCAACTAAGCCCTTAAACTGTCCTATGTCATAGGAAGGAATGAATCAAAACGTAACAAAAATGATATTTGCAAATGAATAAATTAGGAGAATTTTTTTTTTTAATGTGCTGTCTCCTGTCTATAACATCCCCTGAATTGATATGCAAATTAAAGGGTCTAGTCGTTTAAGCCCAGTTGGTTCTGAATTGGATTCGGGTCGGACACTTAAGGCGAATTTCACAGATCCCCAATAGGCGGTCACTCAATAACCCTGAACTCAGATCCGAATCGGCAGCTCAGAAGGCATCCAGACGGGAACATTTTCACCATGAAACCCATAGTTTCTTGGCCCAATGTTGCCCTACTTAGGTCTGAAATTCGGACATCATAGCCGCTAGCCTCCAAATAGACTTCAATGCGGAAGATAGCGACTCATGTTGGGAGAACATTGGCTATTAAGATAATAGTCAAAGTCGTTCAGAAATGAGAAAATAAATACCGTATTTGCTCGATTACAAGACGACCCTGATTATAAGACGACCCCCCAAACTTTGTATATTCCTTTAGGAAAAAAACTAAAAGCCTGAATATAAGACCACCCTATAGGAAAAAAGTTCAACTTGTATATATTCACATGTAAATTGCTTTTTTAATAAAAAAATTATGATATCAAAAAATGCATTTCTTGTTTTTATTTCCTTTATGTGCCAAATTGCCAATGCTGCCTCTCTCTTTCACTTGCCCCCAGCTTTGTCTCTCTCCCCCCCTTAGTGTTGTCTCTCTCTCACCCTCCCCTTGTCTCTGTCTCTTCCCCCTCCCTCCCCTTGTTTCTCTCTGCCCCCCTTGTCTCTTCCCCCCTCCCTCCCCCCCTTGTTGCTCTGCCCCCCTCCCTCATTTCTCTGTCCCCCCCTTGTCTTTCTACCGCCCCTCGTTTCTCTGCCCTGGTGGCTAGTGGGGGCAGCCGGGGGGTGTCAGGGTGTCCTCCATGCTGCCAGACACCATAATAGACGGAAGTGTCGGGCAGCATGGAGGATGTCTGCACGTGTCGTGCAGACATCCCCCGGCTGCACAATTCTCCCTGGTGGCTAGCGGGGCAGCGGAGGATCAGCGGAGGATCACCTGTGTATCCCATAATATACAGAGCCTATGAGTAGGTGCCCAGAGGCACGAAACGCGTACGGCTAGGATGCAGGTGTTCGTTTTTCTGTTACCTGTCCTTTCACGTGTGATTATGAAACATTAAAGCACCTTTTAGCCTTTGAACCGGATTTTGGAATCTCTGCCGTTTTTTATCCTGTTTGTCATTCGGACCCCATGAAACTTAGGCCTACCGCTACTATAAAGACTGTGCTTCGTCAACACTGCGCAGTCCTTCTCCCGTTACTGTTTGCAAAAACATACACCTTTTGTCCTCTCAATAATGCAAAGTGATGCTCAATAGAGCTTGCAAAGAATATATGGGGCATGTTTAAAAAAAATATGGGTGGAATGGTCGCTTTAAAGGCCTTCTGTAAACTTCAGTAAACTTAGACATAATTTACAGGCAATGTATAGAATGCATACACATTGGATTAATGCATTTCCAAGCAGTATAAAGAATGCCTGGATCCATATTTTTTAACCCTTTAAATGGGTCTGGAATCCATTGCATAGCACCCAAGACATGACATATTATTTTCAGTCTAGACAGGAGATGTTGAACACGGACCATAGTCTCCAGTACATATAACCATTCAGTGTTATATTAGCCAGGCTCCTAGATCCTGTGGATTACTGGGGGATCAGTAATGTAAATAGGGCACAGGAGGGATGGTGTGGAATGAAGGACTAAACAGAATGGTGAATTACTTGTATTTTTTTTAAATTAACCCATAGATTGGTTACTTTTACACTTAAAGGGTTAAAAAAAAAAAGTATCAGAGGTAAAGTATTTAAATATGTAAAGAAACACAATGAGCGTTTTTGGTTAATGTCAGGGTCTATGACTGTTCTTCGTGTCCGTTTCACCACGCCAGTTACAGCGCTAACAGTTAAGTGCAGCCATTTTGGCACTGAACTCTCAGCGTCGACAAATACTAACCCTAGTAAAGTAACCCTCCTAACCCTTAAATGAATCACTAACACCTAACCCCAATAATAAACTCTAAAACTAACCCTATTAGTAACCCTAGTAACCCCCCCTAGTAAAGTAACCATTCTAACCCTAATATGAATGAATAACCCCAATAATAAAACATAATACTAACCCTAGTAACTCCCCTCATAAAGTAACCCTTCTAACCCTCAAACAAACCCTAACCTCTAAAACCAATAAACAACTCTAAAACTAACCCTAATACTGACCCTACTAACCCCCTAGTAAAGTAACCCTCCTAACCCTAAAACAAACCCTGACCCCAATAATAAACTCTAAAACTAACCTTAATACTAACCCTAGTAAACCCCCTAGTAAAGTAACCCTACTAACCCTAAAACAAACCCTAACCCAATAAGTAACCTTAATATTCACCCTAGTACTTGTACTAATGCTAAAAGTAACTCCTAATAGTAACCCTAAAAACGAATCCCTAACCCAAAAACTTACTCCTAACCCTAAAAATAACCCCTAACCCAAAAACTTACTCCCAACCCTAAAAATAACCCCTAACCCAAAAACTTACTCCTAACCCTAAAACTTACTCCTAACCCTAAAACTTACTCCTAACCCTAAAAAATAACCCCTAACCCTAAAACTTACTCCTAACCCTAAAACAAACTCATAATCCTAAAATTGCAGGGAATTGAAATGGGAATTTAAAACGTAAGGCCAAAGTTGAATAATTCTCCTATTCAGTTGCATTGGAGATTGTTTCCAATTGGCCTAAAGTTTGAAATCTATTCCTCATGTCCCTACAATTCTCTCTTTATTGAGCAGAGCCTATAGTTTACCCTCAATACCACCAGCACTGTCATGATGGGACAGACCCAAATTTGAAGAGACAGGACCCCCAAACACAGGACTGTCCCATCCCATCCAGGGACTGTTGCCAAGGATGTGACTAGCTTAAAAGAAGAGGGACTCTAGGACTTCAGCTGGCTGGCTGAAAACCATGGGAAACGTAGTCCGCCCCAGCTGCAGTGGGCAAATTTGCTAAGCATCATGGGAAATGTAGTTCGCAACATCTGGAGTGTCGGGATCACTGAATGCCTCTGAAAATATTTTCCTTGAGTCGGCCAGCAGAGAGAATGAGCTAAACACATCGGGATTATATTCCTTAAAAGCAATTCTGGAGCACAGTTTTAAAAATAGAAACCCATAGAATGCTGTTCGACTTTTAGCAGTACTCTTTTAAAAGACCCCCTGCCCCAGCACACAAGGGTCTACGCAATAAAGAGAGAATTGCAGGAAAGTGACATGGAAGCTTCATACTCTAGGCCAAAGTAGCCGAGTTGCAAAAATTCTCCTGTGCAGCTGAACCAGAGACCCTTTGCAACTCAGCTACTGTGAAATTCCCATCTCAGTTCTCTCTTTGTTGACTCTACAGTGCCCTATCTGCTGCGAACCATAAATTCTATCACCCTCAGCCAGCTCTGCATCTACGAAGCGACCAAACTAATCCTTTGCAATACAGAGGACACAGACAGACAAGTACACTGTTTGGAGTTTTCATCTCCCAGGGTGAGAGAGCGCTAATCCTAGTTTAGCTCGTCAGCCCATGTGTCTATCAGACAGCTGATTGTAATTACATTGTACTGCACCATGAACTACTCAAGAACCAGCATCACTCTCTAGTCACTGTAACCACAACAAGCCATGAGTATTATTACACTTTCTTTTTTTTTTTTCTTCTTTATTTATGTTTAGGATAGAGAAATTTAATCTAAAATTAAACAGCCGTGCCAGAGATCTTTCTCCCATTTTTGTAAAAGGAAGGATATGATTCAGTGCTTTTGGAACCAAAGTATGCCAAGTCCCAGGCACGTTCCTATATAAGGAGTTTGGGGTGTGAGGGAGGGGGCCAGAGGGCTTGCAAGGCTCCTCCTGTTAGGATCAGAGGTTCTTGGTCCTCTGGGAAGCACTGTCTGATCTGCACAGGTTCGGGCAGGGGACCCTCACTCCTCCCCCAGGGAGTTCCCAGACTGCAGGCGGAAGCAGAAGGATCCTCTCTCCAGCAAGGAGGTATCAGTCAAGGGGTCATCTCTCCCATCACTGGATCTTTCCATGAATCCTTTTATTCTTTATAGCCACATCCCCAATCATCCTGTGTGCCAATGTCACCTTGCATGTATTACTTATACCACCTGCATGCCATTATCACCCTTTCTGCATGCACTACCTAGTCATTTTACCTCCAGCCAGTGTGCAGCATCATCTAATTAAACAGTATTACCCAGTGTGCTTCCTCACCTAGACTGCCTTTATCACCTACTCTATCTGTATGTCAGTGTCACCCATTCTGCATGCACTGCACACCCTACCTGTATGTCAATGTCACCTATTCTGCATGCACTGCACACCCTACCTGTATGTCAGTCACCCATTCTGCATGCACTGCACACCCTACCTGTATGTCAATGTCACCCATTCTGCATGCACTGCACACCCTACCTGTATGTCAACGTCACCCATTCTGCATGCACTGCCCACCCTACCTGTATGTCAATGTCACCCATTCTGCATGCACTGCGCACCCTACCTGTATGTCAATGTCACCCATTCTGCATGCACTGCACACCCTACCTGTATGTCAATGTCACCCATTCTGCATGCACTGCCCACCCTACCTGTATGTCAATGTCACCCATTCTGCATGCACTGCCCACCCTACCTGTATGTCAATGTCACCCATTCTGCATGCACTGCACACCCTACCTGTATGTCAATGTCACCCATTCTGCATGCACTGCCCACCCTACCTGTATGTCAATGTCACCCATTCTGCATGCACTGCACACCCTACCTGTATGTCAATGTCACCCATTCTGCATGCACTGCCCACCCTACCTGTATGTCAATGTCACCCATTCTGCATGCACTGCACACCCTACCTGAATGCCAATATCACCCAATCTGATGTATGTCCCATTTTACCTGTGCATTCATTTAGTTCATGCTGCCAGACCCACCACTGATATCTTTAATGAACCCACTTAATGCATGCATTTAAATGACATAACTTGCTTCCTTGTTCCTCAAATCAATGTGACTATTCTTACACAGTGTGCTTTCTATTTACATCACTTAGTTGGTTTCTGCATCATTCTGTCACTTCACCTTTCCAAACAGAATTCATTCTATTCATATTCCTGCATATTGTGCTTGAATGCACAAATTGTTCATTGTTCTTTCATGTTTTTCTCTGCTACCTGAATGCTTAAGCCATTAAGTCATCACTGTTCTACCTGAATATTTCCATCTGTGCCTATACTTGTATCCTAACATCACAGGCCTTACCTCTATCCTTACATTAGCAACTCCGCCTGATTTCTTATATCCCTAGCCCCATCTGCACCTTCACATAATCATCTCTACCTGCATCCTCACATCAACAGGTCTACCTGCATCCTTCCATCACCGGCTCTACCTGCATCCTCACATCACCAAGTCTACCTGCATCCTCACATCACCAGCTCTACCTGCATCCTTCAATCACCAGCTCTACCTGCATCCTCACATCACCCGGTCTACCTGCATCCTTCAATCACCAGCTCTACCTGCATCCTCACATCACCCGGTCTACCTGCATCCTCACATCACCAAGTCTACCTGCATCCTCACATCAGCAGCTCTACCTGCATCCTGACAACACCAGGTCTACCTGCATCCTTTCATCACCAGCTCTACCTACATCCTGACAACACCAGCTCTACCTGCATCCTGACAACACCAGCTCTACCTGCATCCTTACATCACCAGTCAAATATGCGGTTCATGGCACACGAATAACCAACTTCAAAATAAACAGGTACAAACGCAGAGCTTCAAGCAATGCTGAACCAGCCCATTACCTGATTCCTTACATCACTATGCATCCCACCATTACCAGCTGTACCTGCATCCTTTCCTCACTAATTCTACCTGCATCCTTACATTAGCTGCTCTACCTGCATCATAAAATCACCAACTTTACCTGCATGCTTATGTCAGCATCTCTATCTACATTCTTACATCACTAATTCTACCTGCATCCTTCCATCACCAGCTCTACCTGCATCCTCACATCACAAGTCTACCTGCATCCTCACATCAGCAGCTCTACCTGCATCCTTCCATCACCAGCTCTACCTGCATCCTCACATCACCAAGTCTACCTGCATCCTCACATCACCAGCTCTACCTGCACCCTCACATCATCAGCTCTACCTGCATCCTTCCATCACCAGCTCTACCTGCATCCTCACATCACCAGCTCTACCTGCATCCTCACATCAGCAGCTCTACCTGCATCCTTCCATCACCAGCTCTACCTGCATCCTCACATCACCAAGTCTACCTGCATCCTCACATCATCAGCTCTACCTGCATCCTTCCATCACCAGCTCTACCTGCATCCTCCCATCACCAGCTCTACCTGCATCCTCACATCAGCAGATCTACCTGCATCCCTCCATCACCAGCTCTACCTGCATCCTCACATCAGCAGCTCTACCTGCATCCTGACAACACCAGGTCTACCTGCACCCTCACATCACCAGCTCTACCTGCATGCTCACATCATAAACTCTACCTGCATCCTCACATCACCAGCTCTACCTGCACCCTCACATCATCAGCTCTACCTGCATCCTCACATCAGCAGCTCTACCTGCATCCTGACAACACCAGGTCTACCTGCATCCTTTCATCACCAGCTCTACCTACATCCTGACAACACCAGCTCTACCTGCATCCTTACATCACCAGTCAAATATGCGGTTCATGGCACACGAATAACCAACTTCAAAATAAACAGGTACAAACGCAGAGCTTCAAGCAATGCTGAACCAGCCCATTACCTGATTCCTTACATCACTATGCATCCCACCATTACCAGCTGTACCTGCATCCTTTCCTCACTAATTCTACCTGCATCCTTACATTAGCTGCTCTACCTGCATCCTAAAATCACCAACTTTACCTGCATGCTTATGTCAGCATCTCTATCTACATTCTTACATCACTAATTCTACCTGCATCCTTCCATCACCAGCTCTACCTGCATCCTCACATCACCAAGTCTACCTGCATCCTCACATCAGCAGCTCTACCTGCATCCTTCCATCACCAGCTCTACCTGCATCCTCACATCACCAAGTCTACCTGCATCCTCACATCACCAGCTCTACCTGCACCCTCACATCATCAGCTCTACCTGCATCCTTCCATCACCAGCTCTACCTGCATCCTCACATCACCAGCTCTACCTGCATCCTCACATCAGCAGCTCTACCTGCATCCTTCCATCACCAGCTCTACCTGCATCCTCACATCACCAAGTCTACCTGCATCCTCACATCATCAGCTCTACCTGCATCCTTCCATCACCAGCTCTACCTGCATCCTCACATCACCAGCTCTACCTGCATCCTCACATCAGCAGCTCTACCTGCATCCTTCCATCACCAGCTCTACCTGCATCCTCACATCACCAGCTCTACCTGCATCCTCACATCAGCAGCTCTACCTGCATCCTGACAACACCAGGTCTACCTGCACCCTCACATCACCAGCTCTACCTGCATGCTCACATCATAAACTCTACCTGCATCCTCACATCACCAGCTCTACCTGCACCCTCACATCATCAGCTCTACCTGCATCCTCACATCAGCAGCTCTACCTGCATCCTGACAACACCAGGTCTACCTGCATCCTTACATCACCAGTCAAATATGCGGTTCATGGCACACGAATAACCAACTGCAAAATAAACAGGTACAAACGCAGAGCTTCAAGCAATGCTGAACCAGCCCATTACCTGATTCCTTACATCACTATGCATCCCACCATTACCAGCTGTACCTGCATCCTTTCCTCACTAATTCTACCTGCATCCTAAAATCACCAACTTTACCTGCATGCTTATGTCAGCATCTCTATCTACATTCTTACATCACTAATTCGACCTGCATCCTTCCATCATAAATTCTACTTGCATACCTACATCACTAATTCTACCTACATCACTACATCACTAATTCTACCTGCGTCCTTACATCACATATCCTACCTGCATCCTTACATCACTAATTCTACCTACATCACTAAATCTACCTGGATCCTTACATTATCAACTCTACCTGCATCCTTACATCACTAATTCTACCTGGATCCTTACATCACTAATTCGACCTGGATCCTTACATCACTAATTCGACCTGCATCCTTACATCACTAATTCTACCTGGATCCTTACATCACATATCCTACCTGCATCCTTACATCACTAATTCTACCTGCATCCTTACATCACATATCCTACCTGCATCCTTACATCACTAATTCTACCTGGATCCTTACATCATCAGCTCTACCTGCATCCTTTCATCACACAATCTACCTGCATCATTACCTAACATATTCTACCTGCATCCTTACATCACCAGCTCTACCTGCATCCTTACATCACATATCCTACCTGCACCCTTACATCACTAATTCTACCTACATCACTAAATCTACCTGGATCCTTACACCACTAATTCTACCTGCATCCTTACATCACTAATTCTACCTACATCACTAAATCTACCTGGATCCTTACACCACTAATTCTACCTGCATCCTTACATCACTAATTCTACCTACATCACTAAATCTACCTGGATCCTTACACCACTAATTCTACCTGCATCCTTACATCACTAATTCTACCTGGATCCTTACATTATCAGCTCTACCTGCATCCTTTCATCCCACAATCTACCTGCATCATTACATAACATATTCTACCTGCATCCTTACATCACACATTCTACCTACATCATTACATCACATATTCTACCTGCATCATTACATCACATATTCTACCTGCATCATTACATCACTAATTCTACCTGCATCCTTACTTTACCAGCTGTACCTACATCCTTACTTAACCAGCTGTACCTACATCATTACTTTACCAGCTCTACCTACATCATTACTTTACCAGCTGTACCTACATCATTACTTTACCAGCTGTATCTGCATCATTACTTTACCAGCTCTACCTACATCATTACTTTACCAGCTGTACCTACATCATTACTTTACCAGCTGTACCTGCATCATTACTTTACCAGCTGTACCTACATCATTACTTTACCAGCTGTATCTGCATCATTACTTCACCAGCTGTACCTACATCATTACTTTACCTTACCAGCTGTACCTACATCATTACTTTACCAGCTGTATCTGCATCATTACTTTACCAGCTGTACCTACATCATTACTTTACCTTACCAGCTGTACCTACATCATTACTTTACCAGCTGTACCTACATCATTACTTTACCAGCTGTATCTGCATCATTACTTCACCAGCTGTACCTACATCATTACTTCACCAGCTGTGCCTACATCATTACTTTACCAGCTGTACCTACATCATTACTTCACCAGCTGTACCTACATCATTACTTTACCAGCTGTATCTGCATCATTACTTTACCAGCTGTACCTGGATCATTACTTTACCAGCTGTACCTACATCATTACTTCACCAGCTGTACCTACATCATTACTTTACTTCACCAGCTGTACCTACATCATTACTTTACCAGCTGTATCTGCATCCGTACTTTACCAGCTGTACCTGCATCATTACTTTACCAGCTGTACCTGGATCATTACTTTACCAGCTGTACCTACATCATTACTTTACCAGCTGTACCTACATCATTACTTTACCAGCTGTACCTACATCATTACTTTACCAGCTGTACCTACATCATTACTTTACCAGCTGTATCTGCATCATTACTTCACCAGCTGTACCTACATCATTACTTTACCAGCTGTATCTGCATCATTACTTTACCAGCTGTACCTACATCATTACTTTACCAGCTGTACCTATATCATCACTTTACCAGCTGTACCTACATCATTACTTCACCAGCTGTATCTGCATCATTACTTTACCAGCTGTACCTACATCATTACTTTACCAGCTGTACCTACATCATTACTTTACCAGCTGTACCTACATCATTACTTTACCAGCTGTACCTATATCATCACTTTACCGGCTGTGCCTGCATCCTTACATGACTAATTCTACATGCATCCTTCCATCACCAGTTCTACCTGTATCTTTACATCACTGACTGCACTTGCATCTTTCATAACTATAACACATAACTATAACACATAACTATAACACATAACTGTAACACATAACTATAACACATAACTATAACACATAACTGTAACACATAACTGTAACACATAACTGTAACACATAACTATAACACATAACTGTAACACATAACTATAACACATAACTGTAACACATAACTGTAACACATAACTATAACACATAACTGTAACACATAACTATAACACATAACTGTAACACATAACTGTAACACATAACTATAACACATAACTATAACACATAACTATAACACATAACTGTAACACATAACTATAACACATAACTGTAACACATAACTATAACACATAACTGTAACACATAACTGTAACACATAACTGTAACACATAACTATAACACATAACTGTAACACATAACTGTAACACATAACTGTAACACATAACTGTAACACATAACTATAACACATAACTGTAACACATAACTGTAACACATAACTGTAACACATAAGTAACACATAACTATAACACATAACTGTAACACATAACTATAACACATAACTGTAACACATAACTGTAACACATAACTGTAACACATAACTATAACACATAACTGTAACACATAACTGTAACACATAACTATAACACATAACTGTAACACATAACTATAACACATAACTGTAACACATAACTGTAACACATAACTGTAACACATAACTATAACACATAACTGTAACACATAACTGTAACACATAACTGTAACACATAACTATAACACATAACTGTAACACATAACTGTAACACATAACTATAACACATAACTATAACACATAACTGTAACACATAACTATAACACATAACTATAACACATAACTGTAACACATAACTGTAACACATAACTATAACACATAACTGTAACACATAACTGTAACACATAACTATAACACATAACTGTAACACATAACTATAACACATAACTATAACACATAACTGTAACACATAACTGTAACACATAACTATAACACATAACTGTAACACATAACTGTAACACATAACTGTAACACATAACTATAACACATAACTGTAACACATAACTGTAACACATAACTGTAACTCATATCTGTAACACATAACTGTAACACATAACTATAACACATAACTGTAACACATAACTGTAACACATAACTATAACACATAATTATAACACATAACTATAACACATAACTGTGTTTATTTTATGCCTGTTCTTGTTTCTAGTGCTGTATCTAGTGCCTCAATGTCCTATTTCAATACATAAAAGGAATCAACACAGTAAAGGAGGAGAGTATTTTTAAAATAAGAAAAACTAACTCAATTAGAGGACATAATCTGAAATTAGTGGGGCAAAGATTTAATTTAAAAGTAATATCAGGAAGTATTAATTTACTGAGTGGGTAGTGGATGCATAGAATAGCATTGAAGTGGAAGTGGTAGAGGTAAACACAGTGAAGGATTTTAACCCCTTAGTGACAAGACATTTTCACCTTGACTTTCCCTTGGTGACAATGGCTGTTTTGACATTTCTGGGGTGTTTGTGTTTATCTGTAATTTTCTTCTTTCTCACATACTGTACCCACACAAATTACGGTATGTGTTGTTTTTATCGTCATAAGAAGGGCTTTCATTAGGTAGCATTATGTTCATCATATCTTATAATTTACTACAAAAAAAATCATAAAATATGATTAAATATTTAAAAAAAAAAAACCTTTTTCTAACTTTTTCCTAAAATATAATTTACACAAATACAATCGTTGAAAAAGACCCTGTCTAAATAGCTTCTAAATGTTGTCCCGTGTTCAAAAATATGCATGTTTCCATATTTTTCACAATTTTTTTGCGAGTTATGGGGCAAAAACCAAAAATAGTGTTTTTTGTTTTTTTTCCTGTATTGACCTTTTGACCCCAACCCGAACCCAAAATGTAACCCTAACACTAAAATTAACCCCAACTCTAACCCTTATGCTATCCCTTAATATATTTTAATTTTAATTTAATTTTAACCCTACCCCTTATGCTAAAAAATATTTAATTTTAACCCTATAGGCTAATCTAACTATATAACCAGTTTTTAGTTAATTAAATATTTATTTTTATTTTTTTACATTGCTATGCTACTTAACTACCACTAGGGGCAGTCAAGTAGCATATTCAGAGCGACGGAAGTGAAGTTACTTTCACTTCCAAAGCTCAGACCTCCAGAGGGCATAGACATAGGCTCCGTGGGGTGATCGTGGGTGCCCCAGAAAAGAAATTTCAGTGCTGGCTATTGCCTCGATGTCAACACCAAGATGTGTTTTATATATGTAATTATGGTGTCTCCTGTGTATCACAGCTTACTATGCAAATTATCCATTTCACATTGAAAGCAGTTGATTTGCATATCAGGCCACAATGTGATGTCATAAACAGGAGAGACCTTAATACATATCATACACATCTTGGTCTTGACATTCTGCTAGAACATCATTGTTTTCATTTACTACAATCACTCAATTAAAAACAGCCACAGGGTTTTTGTTTTCTTTCAGGAACCAAACATGTCCAGAGATACAAAAAGCAGCAGCACAGAGCCAGTGCCCTTCCTGGAAGAGTGGAGGGCAAGACGAGAGAGAATGAGGTTACGTTCCTCTTCCTCGAGCTTGTTTGGAAGTAGGTCCATAGAGAGCCAGTCACGCCAAGAGGAAGATCCTGAGGCCCGACCCCAAGCCTTGCTCGCCAAGCAGGAACAGGGCAGAGAAGTCAGTGCAGTAAAGTCTACAGAAGCCACCTCCAATATACAGTCTCATGGGAAAAAAGAGCCAGAGGTGAAAGACCCAGCAGATTTAAAAAACAAAGAAAAAAAAGGCAGTACTCAGAAAAAGCACCGAACTCAAATTGAGAAGAGGAAACTACGGGAGAAGCGAAGGCCAACTGGCCTGGTCAATGTGTCTCCGCTGGAGGTGAGTGAAGGTTCAAATGACACATATGGCAAATTAGAAAATGTTTTCGAACAAGCACCATTACTTTCTGTCCCAAGAACTTTCACGGTGTTTAGTTAAAACTCAAAAATTGAGCTGACAAGTGAAGTGTAAAACTCAGACATTAATGGCTGAATTGGAAAGATATTCAATTTGGAGAATTTTCCTACCTGAGTGAAGCACCTCAGAGTCTCACAGTATGTGATTATAGACAACCAACCAACAACACTCCACAAATCCGTGGAAAGTTATCAATTTTATCATCAACAGATGAGACCTTAACTAGATGGCATGTAAAAATGAAGGTCTCCATCACGTTCTACAGATCCCACACTGATGAGACATTGTGTCAGGTCTTGCTGGATTCAGTTACTTGGTTCATTTGTACATGATGGCTGGGGATGCTGAGACTCTGGAGGCCAACTACAGTATGAAGCATCTTATACAACTGATAGTATTCTGATTATTTTGTTTCTATATTCAGGACCCAGATGAGAATCAAGAACATAGTGATGTAAACGAAGGACATAAACCACAACATGGAGCTGACCAGGTAAGATAAGACTACATGACCCCCCATATCTAGATATGATTATGTGTTTTTGTTAAAGGGGCACTTTCACCTACAATGTCTGGAATTGGTTTTCACACAATTGTTGCATCATGTTTTTCAATCAATTCTCCCTTGCAACAAAGTTAATAGATTGATCATGTTTGCCATACTAACAGCCCTGTCTATCTGAAATTATTTTTTATATTATAAAAATAAAACTATAAAAGAACTGTAAACCGTTTTTTTTTGTTTTTTTTTTTAAAGTAAAAATAAGCTAATCCTAAAAAAACAACAACCCATACATAGCTAACCAAACAAAGGAGTGACAGAGAATCTATAGTCATAGACACGTGGAGTGGTTCGAACCATTCTTGGAGAGTTTATAAGGCAAGCGTCTCTTACACTGGAAATGACATAATTATCATAAAGTTATGTTTACCATCCAGGTCACTGTATCAGATGTTAATGTGGGAATTTCTCCAAGGTCCATTATTAGGTTTGCTACATTAAGGGCATATTACAAGGTAAAATTAAGTCCACAAACTCTCTACACTTCCATCAGTGGCCAATATTTAAGCAATTACTTTTTAAACATTTTTTTTTTTTTTTTTAAATCAGTGGCTTTTGTATGTTGCTTTGGTGTTTCTGTGAACATTGGCGGGATTAAAAAAGAGGGGAGATGTACCGAGAGACCAGCATCCGGTGCAGAAAGAGTAAATTCATTCCGGTGTATCTATCAACATTTCATCCTACAATGAGGTCTTTGTCGAGCTTGATTACTGAGGATTGGGGTGAAGATCCTGACCTTGCCCCGGAGGATTCTGGGTGTGCAGACTTACTACAACTCAATTTGTGTTAAAAACAACTCTATAGAACCAGGGCCCACCAATGCCTTAAAGCGGACAAATCTCTCTTCCCTCCAGCAACTTTTTCTTGTCAACCATAATTTTGAGCGTTCATAAAGTGTGTGATAGTTTGTATTTCCCTTTATGTTCATTTATATCTTTTTTGTATAGGAAATGAGAAAATCCCAAGGAATTCACACAAATAGGTAAGTGTACTTATCTTAAGATTAACTTGTAACATTCAGGTTTTGTATCTCCTGAAACATGTATAAGGAATACCACAGAAGACTCAGCCTTTGGGATTCAGTCTGCTGGGGAGTCAGTGGTGCCACAAAGCTCTAAAAGTGGTCTAATCAGCGGGGACCATCCTTTGGATTCCATGGTCTTTGTGGGAAAACAGGTCTTTGGACTTGTCTAGTGTTTGCAGATTTGTGTTTAAAGGGACACTAAACTTTTTTATTCACTTGTGCTTCTAATATAGAAACACAAGTGAAATGTTAGTTGTCCCTAGTATGAGGATGAACTGGCAGGTACTTTTGATAGTACACGCCAGTTTATCCTCTGACTGACAGCTGCCATGCTTCCATAGGAAGCAGGAAGCCGTCTGGTCGGCGACCGGCTCTCTCTGCTTGCGCAGAGAGAGACAGTCATTTTTGTATGAGATCAGCAGAGGGGCCTTAACTAGGCCCCCCTGCTGATCCCATGCAAAAATGGGGGTCTGGTGCTGTGCTGGCAGTGAGAGACCCTCTCATTCAGCTGTCAGAGCGGGGATTGGCTGTGCGCGTGCTGACGTTTGTCAGCACAAGACAACCGGGAACTGCTGTGTCTCACATGCGAGACACAGCAGAAAGTAAACCTGCGTGTATCTATTAAGATACACATCAGGCTTTCTTCAGTCTACCGGCAAATGTATTGTTTAACCCTTGCTTCCTTTAAAGTTTAATTTCCCATTAATAATGCCCCTGCTGTCCACTAGACTTTAATTGGCTAGTTGGTTTCCGATCCCCTTTACCTCTCCATAACTTATGGCACGGTTGGCTTTTATAGTACACATGGTACCCTATTTGAAATATATCTTAAGATTTATAAACTGTTCCCAGGGGAGCGCTTTTTGCATTAAAATTCATGGCGTCAGAATATAATTAATGGAAATGTACGTCAATTTAGTTGAATGTTAAATTCCTACTCAACGTAGGAAACCAGTATCCAGTGTCTGTAAGGGTCCACAGAACATTATTCCTTTGCCCGCCACAAGATCCAGCCAATGCCCACCATGGACAAGGCTGGTTCCTACCTCTGGTCACGGTGGAGGTCGTAATATCTCCTGGTCGTCTGGACAAGACATATTCTTCCTCTTGAATTGCGACAGTGATAATTAATATATAATATTTCATAAGTAGCTACATTTGAATTAACTGAGAAGTGTTGTAATTTCATGTCTAGATACTAACACGACAGGACAAACATTACTAATACAGTGATAAGGGCCTTTTTTCCCCCATCGTTTGACTCCAGGTAATATTTATGGCAAACATTTCCCCTCATGGAGTTTATCTTGTAGGACAGATACCGGCCCCAGTGCTCCTCCTCAGGACAACAGAGATAATGGCAGTAAGATGAGGCAGAGCTGGATGGAGGAGTTGCAAGAGGTATGGGTATCTCTGGACCCAAAGTGTCCAACTTTATTAATTTTCATAAATGTAAATATACTATTATAATATATTATAATTGTATAAGAATATTTTTGTGTTTATGATATGTTTTCTTTAATTCTTCCACACTTTTCTATTGAATTCTCCAACAAAAATCTGGAGATTTAATATATGCGAATTGTGTGTTTATTTCCTTTTCAAGATTCATTGGCACATATTGGGTAGCCAAAAGCCGAAATTGTTCATAGCCGAATGCTGCTCAATGATATTGAGTAGCCGAATTTCTGTAATTTTAGATATTTGGCAACTTTTTCCCAGTGTGGCTCTGTTGTGGGTTAAGATCGGTTTATACTGACTAGATCATCAAAAAAATAATAAGAAACCTTTACTTCCTGTCATGTTCCTTCTGGCATGGTGAGCACATTGCCTCACCAAATCTTTCCTGCACCGTGAAATGCAATGCAGCCTAGGCAATCCCAGGATTTGATTGGGTGCAAGTAGCAGCTTTATAAAAAAAAAAAAAAGGAAAAAGTCAGCGTTCCAATCTGTGTTACAGTTTCACAATGGCCGCCTACACGTAGCAGAGCAGTCGCATTTGCAAACAGTAACGACAGCTAAAGGATTATAACGGTGATGTGGCAACCTTGGTTCATAAGAGATAAGAAGAAACGTGGCACTCCGGTTCGAAAAATACCAAAGCCTTAATTTTGTGCAAACATAGACAGCCAGTCGTGGGTACAGTAGGTGACTTGACGCGTTTCACGTTTAATGCTTATTCATTCAACTTATGAATGAGCATTAGCAAATGCGAAACGCGTCATGTCACCTGCTGTAAAGCTTTGATATTATTGGAACAGAGCACCGGTAAACGATTAAACGCTTTTATATAAAAAAAAAATGTATAATTGAGCCCTTAATTCCTCTCTCTATTTCTATGTTTAACCTCAGTTTGTGTAGTTAGTTGGTAATGTGGGTTCTGTTTGTCTCCACAGGCAGTAAGAGGACAGCGCCAAGACAACCACAGACTGAGCAGTCAACTGAGTGACACAGAGGGAGCCTTGCTCGTCCTCCAAAAGGAGATGACGACAGTGAGTCAGGTGAGACGCCTATAGAATACGGAGTGTGGTATTGATTGGTTTATTGAGGATTACCTTGGGAAAGCAGGCAGCTTTCTCTAACTATAAACCCATCTGACCTAGCCAGCTAAGGCAAAGCTGGTCTGAACACTGCTCTTACTGATAACGGTGTCAGCACTTGCTCAGCCAATCAGAGTGGGGGATGGCCTCTCGCGCCGTATCACTACATGCCATCAATAGAGACGCACTAGTAATCGGCCTCCCTGCTTCGGTTGGCAGCCGGCCAGAGGATAAATTGACATGTAACATAAAGAAAACTACAGGAGAACTGTAAATAGTTTTAAGGTAAACATTTCGGGCTGGAATGGGGTCAGGGAGGCAATTGCCCCCCCAGGCCGCCCTAAATCACATTTAAAAAGGCACCTGCCAGCCTCGGAGGCTGGAGCCATGATCCTCTAGTATAGCTTGGAAAAAAAAGTCAAGGCAGACGGGATACGACTGAGGCATTTAAATACATTAAGGGAAACAACACAGTAACGGAGCAGAGTATATTTAAAAGAAGAAAAACTACCACAACTAGACGACATAGTCTTAAATTAGAGGGTAAAATGTTTAAAAGTAACGTAGTAACAAAGTTGTATGTTTAATTATGTCTTGTGCTTACCTGCCTATGATTAAGCTCCTCAAGAAGAGCGAAAATGCTTGAGGCAGTCATTATGTCCACTCTTTCATGGCCAATCTGTCTATGTGTACTTTTTTTCTGAATTTTAATACCTGGAGAATAAATATACTTTTTCTTTTTTGATTTACCTCACTGAGTGAGCTTCCATCCTAATGCGGTTATTGTATTGAACTCCCCCACACATCTTTTTGCTCCCAGAGGATGCATCTGGCCCAGGATGAGAATAAAAGGCTGAAGGAGGAGAACCAGATGCTACTGAAGATGATGGGTCAGCTGGCCAGTCAATGAGAAGACCTTCCGGATCGGTCGCTTCATTTGACAGAGCGAGGAAAAGACGGAAAGAGCAACTCAGCTCCTTGTTGCAAAAATCATTGTGAGATACAGGGGTTGAAGACGGACAGTATGAAGTGTCTAATGACGGCTTGGTGCTAGAGGACAGAACTTCAGAACTTCCTTGTGTCGAATGATCAAATCAGGGAAATGCAAGAGCAGAGGGGAGCATGCACAGATCTCCTCCTGTTAATGTATAATCATTGAAATAGATTTATGGGTTGCTTGTGAATTATTCTGATTGTGAGAAGTTGCTCCTGTAGCATCAACCAAAGCAACCTATTTACTATTACCTACATACTAATTTGGTAACAAATTTATTCTCGTTAATAAATATTGTGAATGTTGCGCTTTGTGGTTTGTACCATGTGCAAACCTTACTAGCTAGGCACTTTTATGAACTAGTCACATGACTTTGGTCATCATATTGACCAAGGGTACTCCATATGTAACTAATGATGGACATAGATAGGCTAAGTCTACGTGCAAGCCAATGTCCGTGGCAATGTCAGCGAAGGTCATAGAACATCATTAAATTGTCCATCATGAAATGTACACAATGAACAATCTTGGTGCCTGTATATATTATATACCTTTCGAGTTAGAAAGTGGCAAGCAGCTTATGAACCTACCAGGCAGTGTTCATTTTGACAGCAAATTTTGATTTTGTTTGAGCCATGGTCTTTCGCTAAGATGCCATTTTAGGTTAGTCGTATTTTAGTCATCTGAATTGTTTTAATCTAGTTCTAGACGACTAAATCTCCAGTGGATATTAGGCAACTCAATCTCCACCAGTGAGGAAGGGACCAGGTCTAAGAAGGCTGGTATACAGTTTTAAGTTAGCTTGCTAGGGAGATGGGAGGGAATAGGTCTCAGAAGGCTGTTACACAGTATTAAGTTAGCTTGCTAGGGAGATGGGAGGGAACAGGTCTGAGAAGGCTGTTATACAGTGTTAAGTTAACTTGCTAGGGAGATGGGAGGGACCAGGTCTGAGAAGGCTGTTACACAGTGTTACGTTAGCTTGCTAGGGAGATGGGAGGGACCAGGTCTGAGAAGGCTGTTACACAGTGTTACGTTAGCTTGCTAGGGAGATGGGAGGGAACAGGTCTGAGAAGGCTGTTACATAGTGTTAAGTTAACTTGCTAGGGAGATGGGAGGGAATAGGTCTGAGAAGGCTGTTACACAGTATTAAGTTAACTTGCTAGGGAGATGGGAGGGACCAGGTCTGAGAAGGCTGTTACACAGTGTTACGTTAGCTTGCTAGGGAGATGGGAGGGAACAGGTCTGAGAAGGCTGTTACATAGTGTTAAGTTAACTTGCTAGGGAGATGGGAGGGACCAGGTCTGAGAAGGCTGTTACACAGTGTTAAGTTAACAAGCTAGAGAGATGGGAGGGGAAACACGTTACTGTACCAGGCGAATCAGATGGATGGGTATCCTCTTCCTCTGCAGTTTGCAGGACATTGTTCCAGGGGGCACAGGGAGCCTGTGTAACAGCCAATCCAGCTGCCGATAGAGTCAGGGGACTGGGTTTTGGTAGAGATCCATAGGAACCATACCCAGAAGTCCAAATAGGTCAATGCAATAGCCCCTCCCTAACATTTTCATCACGATTTTGTCAATGAATAGTCTTATTAACTTATGTTTTTATTTACTTATTGTTTAGTTTTAGTTGCCGAAAAACATGCAGTTGACAAAAACCATGACGAAATTAAACACTGCTGTCAGGATACACTTTCTTCAAATTTGAGATGCCATCACTGGACTGACAAGGCATAAGTGGGTGTATGGAAAGCGCACTGTATCCCTGCTTCTAGGGTTCATACTTGTAGCAGCTTCAGCTGTTGCCTAATTAACCCAGCCCAGCCCTAAGTAGCCTGCTGTGTTTTTCTCCGTCTGCTTCTGATCACAGACACAGAGAGCGTGGAAGGGAACCTGAGTGGTAAGGAAAGTCTTGCACTGTTTAAACCTTTGTCTTGTGACTGGGAATTGGCTTAGCTGCCAGTACAGTAGGAGAGGAAATATTTCTGTTTAGTAAGGATTTCTGATTGTTTGGTGTAATGTTCTAACGCAAAAAGAGAACTGTTGGTTTTGTGAATAAACACCCCCAAAATGATTGACGTGACCGTCTCTGCGCAAACCCTATAACAACCGGTAGGATGTTCAGCGAGATCATCGGGGATAGGAAAGTGTCCATCCAAGACAAGGTCTGTGATGGTCCACAGAACTTCATTAAAGGGACTGTATCACCTAAACATAGTTTTTACTGTGAATGAAGAGAATAAAAACGGATTGAAAATTTTACATGGCGTTTGTGAAACTGCAAGCAAATGCCTAAACTGGGAAGGAGAAAAATGTGTTTTAAATATGTCTGTGGAGTGTCGTGCTTATGACGCCACCTTGTGGCTTGATATGCAAATGAACAATCTACAAAGGGAAATTTGCATATAAGGCCGCAGGTGATGTCTTAAGCAGGAGACATTTGTTTCCTAGTTTAGGCATTTGCTTGCAGTTTTGCTAATACAATGTATTTAGTCTACGACAGCGGAAGGAGATTTTTTTTAGAGCACAATTAATATATGTTATTCACTGCCTGAAGAAGTGGTTCTAGCAAATACCTTAGATGCCTTTTTAAAAGTGGCCTGGATACTTTTTTAATGAGCCGGAGCATAGAGAGCTATGCATGTTAGTATAGACAGTGCAGTATTTACCGCGAGGCATCCTAGGCTGATGCCTAGGGCGGCAAATTTCCAGGGGCGGCATCCCTCCACACTCACCTGCATGATAGCCTGATCGCGACGCCTCCGGTGCTGTGATCGGGCTGCCCTTGCGTTTTTTCTTAGGGGGCGGAGTGATGACAGGTCACGTGACCCGGCACCCTGATATCAGACACTGGTCACGTGACCTATCTACACTCACCATGCGGAAAGCAAACATTTGAAATTGTTGAAAGAGGTTTTTATTTGCCTTCTTTTGGATCAACAGCGGTAAACAAAGCATAGGAAAAGAGTTGAACCCTCAATTTATTAATTTTTTTCTCTAGTAAAATCACTAGGGGGTACAGGTGGCCCCTGCAACCACTGGTCACGTAGGCCCTTTTAAAAGCTGCGCCATAATCAAGTGTGATCTCTCACTCTGCACAGATATCTATAGATATCCATCTAATACAGCATGACATCACATGCACATCCTGCAGGCAAGTGACAAGCTGTTGGGGGGCAGATGTGGCTTTACTTGCACACTTAGAAAGCAGTTTGGGGACAGGTATGGCACTGCGGTTTCTAGTTGCACCCCTGGATGTCCTCTTGGAAGCCAATGGATTTCCGTTATATTTTAGAACTTTTAACAAACCTGCGCGCACTCAACCAATCCAACGCGAGAGAGCAAGAAGCAAAGCCACCACGTACGAAAATCTATTTTTATATTAAGTTATCACAACAAGTCTAAAACATCCAACTTACAGGTTAAATAAAATAGAAAGAAAAAAAAAAAAAAACAAACAACAAAAAAAAAAAACATATCCAGATATTCTTGTTATAAAATGAACAGCTTGCTGCAGTTTGAGTTCCAGCTTAGTATAAAATTAGAATTTTGTTTTTGACTATTTTTATTTTTATATATATATATATATATATATATATATATATATATATAAAATCATTACTCCCTGGAAAATCAGTGCTTAACCCTTCCCACTCTCGCAGGCCCGGCTTGCCATCGTATTCGGGATGTGGCGGGTTTGTGAGTTAGTTAATACATGTTTCCATGATCTCCTCTTGGCATTTTACAGATCTAACTGCTAATTGTCCGTTTTTGTGAGTGAGCAGTCAGTCATAATAGAAAGTCCAGATGAAAATCGGTTCCCTGCAACACAGATTCCAGCCTGCAGGGGGCAGCCATCAGTCACAAATCTAACTGGCTTCTTTGAATGTGCTCGGCACGGTCCTTGGGGTGGGTTTAATGCTGCTGGGCTTTTTCTTTTCAAGTACAACAAAGGACCTTACAGAGGTAGGAGGTCCATACCAGCCATGGCAAGCTTGTTTCGTAGAGATGCTTTGTCCAATAACAAGACCAATCCTTTTAGAGGAAAGGCAATGGCAAAATGTTTTGCACAGGTCTCTGCACAATGGCCCCCCACCCAGAACATCAGTCTTATAGCTTGTCTTCTCTCACAGGCCCTCCCCAAAGTCCTGTTGTGTCCAAGTGTAAGGAACCAGAATGGAGTCTCCAGACAAGTCCCAGAATCTCTTGATTAGATGAATAATGGAGCGGTAAGAATAGTCCATCTCCCCCCTTCACATCTAAAGTCCCTCACACCTCACTCTCCGTGGAAGGCATGTGCTTACCCCTCCAGCCTGTGTCTGGCAGGGACATGCGCCGTTCCGGGGTAGGCGGTAGGAGAACGCTGCCGTTCTCGGACTGCTCCTCCTGCAGTAGCTGTTGCGTCTCGGTCAGGTCAAGAGAAGCAGTGCTGGCCTGGAGAGACACAGTGTCCGTTTTGATGCACACGTGGTCCCGAAGGATGCTGGCCCGGGAGGGCTTCACCTGTTTGAGGTCATCCCATTCACTCTCTTCCCCCGATAGCAAACCAAAACCCTCTAAGATCCGGATCTTCTCTTTGGTGTACCCACCGTCGGGGGCAGCCTGCAAAAATGATGCAGAAAGCATTGTTAAGAGAGATGGCATTAATCTGAGTACTCTACTTGCAAAAGGTAGAAAAGGATCTCACACTAAGACTAGTGTGCATAAAATAAGCAACACACACACACGTATGCAGTTGGAAACCAGGCATTGTACTAACAGACTTTTCTTCCAGTTAAAAAAAAAGATAAAACGAAAAAAAAAAAAACAGATCCATTTTCTTACACTCTAACCACCATACAATACATTTAGAATGCAATTACCAGGTGGTGATTGGACTACTTTTAGTGTCCATTTCACAGAGACATAAGGTTTAAAACCAGCAGCCAATGAGAATCTGAGATTTACTCAGATGAGCCAATTGCTTCCAGCATTCCACTGTGCAAAATGGTAAAATGATGCAAACTGCCCCACGTGCCCGGTGGATATAAAAAAAAAAAAAGTACAGGCGTGTTATAAATCTTTAATTCAATTGTTAAAAAGTTGTGGCCATCAAGCAATTTATGATATGGTGGTCCAGAAATAAACCTCATGGATCGTAAACAGCTATAATCTTAAAGTCTCAGGAGCCTTTCAACAACAAATGGCAAACGGAGGTCAGATTAGTCTGTAAACATGTGTTTCACTTCTGGCACAAGCCGTGCATGTTAGAGAAAACAGTCAGTGGCAGGCGCCTGAAATAAAGGGGGCAAAATCCTCCGTAAAGTATTTAGGGATAAGCAGTGAGCAATTTACATTGGTAACCAAAGCTTTGGAAATTATTTTACCTGTTTCGGAGTGAGTTGTGTGGAGAGGGGAGGGAAGGGAACAGTCAAGTCCAAACAATCAAAATTAAATGGAAGTGTAATTGAGTGAGTTAGTGGGGGGGGGGGGGGGGGGTGCATGCTCCCCTCACTCAGAGTTAAGATAATAAAACGGAAGTTTGATTACTCGGGTGCAGCAGACACGGGTACCTGCGGGTGAAGTGGGCACTCAAAAGAGGAAAGGGGAGAGACAGTCTGAAGGAGTAGAGTGCTGCAAGGTGAGGAAGGAAAACAGACATTGTACATGAGCACACTCAGATTCAACAGGATGGTTAACAGGACTAATGCCCCCCTAATTAAACGACAATTTATTTTTCTTTCATTAAAAATAAAGTACCTTACTGAGCCCTCTCTGCTTGTTTCAGGGGGGCAGACATCTTGGGTCAGGTGTTCATTCAGCTGACCCAAGATTCTAAACAACATGACTGCCACCTGACAAATCTATAGAGCAGAGTGCTCAATAAAGTTTTCCATTAACGATTTTCTGTTTAAAATGTCTGCACTTCATACAATTTATCAATTAAACAGGACATTAAAAAATTGTTAGCGACAGTTGCCCTTTGACAATATTTAGAAGGCAATTGAAGGTTTGGTCACAATATGTTGCCACAGCATCTATAGCCCACCACGGTGTCAAAGTACACCAGTATTTGGGGGTGTTTTTCTATTTTACGTTCTCTGAGCTCTCAAACTAGGTCAGTGTGGCACAAAGAGCATTTCTGCTTTTTCTCGGGATGCAAATTATGGAGGGCCTGAGGTTGGGTTGGGAGCAGGGCCACAGTGCTCCATTTGAATAAATCTGTAGCTTTATGAATAATTAGCAAATTTTTGTTTGCGTGGGGCAATTGCAGGGTTTACATTTTATCTCTTCTTAAGCAGCACAACCTGTATTGCTAGTGAAATGTGCTTGTGGTCAGTGGATGGGGGTCAGCACCTGTCACAATCACCCCATTATTATGAGTGATAATAATTGAAAGATCTCCTAAAGAAGTGATGGCTAACCTTGGCACTGCTGATGTTTGGGAACTACATGTCCCATATATGAAGTTCCCAAACATGTGCAGTGCCAAGGTTAACCGTCACTGTCCTAAAGGGCAGCCTATCTCACCATTTGGGGAAAGAAAGGAAAATCTGCTCCTGATTTTTTTGGGGGGGAAAAAACTAGATTTTTATAAAAAAAAAATTTTTACTTACAGTGTACTATATATATATATGCAATTTGAGTAACTTTAATAAGAGCCGACAGGGTAGGCGCAGTCTGTGCCCAGTGACCACACATCAGATTTACCACAGTGCACCTGTCTGCTGGACACCCCAGGTTCTCACCTCTTTCCTGTGTCTCTGAAGGTGGCATGTAGTGGGCTTGTGCACGGCCTCGATTTTCACTTCTTGAGTGGACGTACGGTAGGAGGGGTTGCTGTACGTCAGAGTGCTCAGCCCGGGCTCCGACAGCTTTGCACGTCTGTGCCTAGATACAGACAGACAGACAGACAGACAGTCACACAGCGGGATTGGCTGTATACAATAGGTAGTGGGCTGGAATTTCAAAGTGCAAACTGCCCAGATCATTGTTATAATACTCTATTATTGTAGCACAAGCAGCACACATCCAGCAAGCTCCCAGATAATATCATATTAGGCTGGTGAGATAGCTCAGTGGGCTAATGCACCATCTGTGGAACTTGGTTCTACCCATATAGCCAAGGTTCAATTCCTGGCAGGGTTGATTCAGCCCTTCATCCTTCAGAGGTTGATATTGCTCATTAATACTTGAAAACCAGAGAATTTGTGACTGTACCATTTCCTAGTTAAACACGTTGTTATTATTGATAGAATCCCAGTAGGTCCACTGGACATTTACGGAACCCCTCTTCTTCCTCTTTTTAAATGTTCAGCTCTCTCTCGAATTCCCCATCATGCTTTGTGGTTTCCTATCCTCCTTCCAGAGTTTCTCCAAATAACTTACCAACCTAACCTTTCCCCTGTGATCTCCTGAATAAATATACATCCCAGGTCCTTATGGTCTTCTCTACCATATCTGCCTGTGACCCTTTGATCCCAGTATACTGCTCTTATAACACTGACCATTTATTGCATAGCAAGACCACTTAATATTATCTCACATATATATTCTTATTCTAGCCAAATTTACCACCCTAACTCCTCCCAGTTTTTACACTAAATAGACAGTAATATACAGAAACGTGCGGATTGTTCCCGATTGGTGTGCTATTACTTTGTGGAACGTTTCGCTGAATGGTTCACGAAATATCGTCGTTTTTGTGGCGAAATTGGTTCCATAGGAATGAATGGCGGAATGTTCAAAACTAGAGTGGGAGCTGACAAAAGCTAGAGTGTGAGCTGAAAAATCAGGACATGATTTCTAAACTGCCACCACTCCCTCATTTTCAAGCCCACCTACACAAATCTTATATCAAAAATTTCAGCTATCCCTGCTGCCACTAAACATGTCCACGGCTAAGATATAGTCCTGATAGTTTTCACAATATGACCATTTATTTGCAACTCACGCCGTCCATTGACATTCAGTAAAACTCCACTCTAGCCACCTCAAATTTGAAGGGCAATATCTAAACTGCGACTGTGCCTTCATTTTTAATATTTCAGAGACATACTATGCATCAAAATGTAGGTCTGGGTCTTGTGATTCTCACAATATAAAGTTCTTCACTGTAGGATTTATAATTTTTTAAAATACGACCGTTTGAAGATGGCAACCGCACTCCAACCTTTCCACAGTTACTCCAGCCACTCCAACCACACAACAGTTACTCCGCCCACTCCAGTTGTAGACTACTGGTGGAGGCAAGAACACTTCACACATTTTCCCCAGAAATTGTAGCTTTTCTAGTTTGTATTGTTTTAATAAAATTTTGGCCCATAGAGATCATCCTCCATCTCCTAGTTCCCCATGTTGGGCATCTTGAATTCTTATGATTGGAATCTCAATGTCCAGGCTTTGCATTTCACTCTGGTATACTGTTCCTACACTGGATCACTACTAAATGTCAAATAAAAATCTAAAAAGCCCATTTTAATGTGTTTCCCCCAACTAAAGACTGACCTGTATATCAACAGAGCAGACAGGAGGAGGAGAAGGCAGAGCAGAGACAGTGATCCAGCGATTATGTAAGGTACTCGAAGTCTGTCCCCTAAAAAGATACAAGAGAAAAACAGCATTTGAATAATGACATGCACCACCAGACGTATAGGAGGTTATGGATACAGGTTATTTCTGGGGTAAAGTTCTAAAAGTGATGTAATCAGCAGGAACATTCCATTGGTTTCCATGGTGACAAACACTTTGAGGAGCTTGCCCTCCAATTCACACATAGCATGTGTCGGTAGACAAAAACAAACAATTTGGCCTATTTAGTCTTTCCAATTTGTGCCTAAAAAAATATGAGTCCTTTTTTGTATCTAGGATAGCCTTATGCCTATCCCATGCATGCTTCAATTGCAATTTTTGACGTAACCCTCATTCTTCACACAAGACAGATTCAATAGCCCCTTACCTGCGCTGGCTGGTACAGCTCCATTCGATACACAAAGTCCGCGGGATGCTTCCTCATCTGAGCAGCTGTAAGAAAGATGAGACACAAGGACTGAGCAGGTTTGGAGCCAGGGCAGATAGGTACGGACATATCCCTTCCAATATAGCCACATGGTAGAATCTTTTGGAACATGCGTACCTTCCTGCAGTGACCACGGGGCTACTGTCCCCTTTCTCACTTTGGGTGTTGGGACTGAAGGGCCCCGACATCCTCTCGCTGTTGTTAGTTGGCAGCGGAGCAGAAGGCAGGAATCCAGGGACTGGAGGAAAGGAGGAAGGGCTCATTCAAACGCAAAATATTCAATGGTAATCTACCCCCCCCCCCCCCGACAGTGCGGTCTTAACATTTCTCAATAGGAAATAGCAGGTAGAGGCTACAGGATTTAAGCATTTATGGCAGAGCCAATTCTAGTTTTTTAATAGGAGCTAATGTCTCTGGAAGGGAGGTAGTGAGCATCTTAGAAAGGGGTTGGCTTTCAAAAGAGGCCAATTTCTCTAGAAGGGATATGCTAAGCACAAAGGTTGGTTTTGCACATTTATAGCAGTATTTATGTATGTATTTAAATAAAGAGTTATCAACTAAATTAAATTCTGAGGTCGCAAATTGGTGCCATTCAGTAGGAAATACTCACTAAGGGAGCAAGACTCAGAATCCAAATCGTCAGGGCAGGCACATACGAAATCATTACTTCGGGCAAAGCAGAGGTGAGAACAGCCCCCGTTGCTAGCGCCGCAAGGATTACTGCCTGAGGAAAGAGAAAGAGGAAAGGATGTAAGCAGACGTCATCTAGTTAATAAACAAAACAGAAAATCACAGAAGGTTAAACGGGCCGAGTCAGGATGAGACTTGCATAGTCTTAGACATTCCATCTTATTTGATATTTCAATACACTGCAAGAGATTAATGGCCTCTGTAGTTGGATGAAAAAGGTCCACAGAAGCTCTGCTGGTGGCCTCCATACCTGTCTGTCTGTGAGAAGATACCACGATAATATCCATTAGACCTTCCACGTTGCCCAACACAGTCTCTTGGTCTCGGCCGGAGTATTTGTCCACCCGTTGGATGGATTTAGTCTGCCAGTCAGTCCAATAGATCCATTTGCCTTCCTGCCAGGGGCATAATAAGTTACTTAACAAGGAGAGTAGACTACTTGGAGTATTGTTCCAGGCTCTCAAAAACCAAGTGGGAGTAAAGGCAAAACATTTTCTTTTTCTTAAATGAAAAGGCAACTTTAAGTGGAGTTAATTTTGAATTAAACTCCTATGATTTAGGATTGCTGAGATATTAAACATTTACTGCAGAATTTTATTTGATAGCTATGTTTTGTGGACAGACTGTCGACAGTGGTGCTCATCCAGTCATTTACACATCTTACAGAAAGATTTGCATCTCAAAGACAGATACACTGTGCAACTTTGACTTGAGGTAAAAGTTGTTTAGTGTATCTGTCTTAGAGATGCACATTTTTTTTTTTAAGATGTAAATATTGAAACAATCAAAAAGTCACTGCAAGATCAGAATTTTTTTTAGTGTAGTATAAATATGTGCCTAAATTAAATGTAATAATCTTGTGATGGCTAAATGATAGAAACACAATTCAAAAAACACTATCTTATTGCTGTCATTTGTTTAAGAAAAAAAACAACAAAAAACTATCGACTTTTCTCCTACTTTAACCCCTTAGCGCATGTGGTCTTATATATACGTCCTGAAAAGCATGGTCCTTTATGACGTATATATACGTCCTCCGTAATTTGTGTGGGTGGACTGAACACAAAGAAAGAAATTCACAGTTCAGTAAACATATGACAAAAATAATGGAATTCTGGTCTTCAAGGCACATCAAATGCAGCATAGCACTCTGTCACTAAGGGGTTAAACCATCTTGCCTCATACCTTTCATTCTATTCAGTCTTATTCCAAAAACAGGATTTTGCAATTGAAATGAAATGTAAGGATACAAAACCCAAAGATCTAAAGAGCTCACCTGTGTCAGGGCAAAGGGATGGGACATTTGACTTATCAACACCTGTCGCATTTTGCCATTCAGATCAGCGTATTCAATGCGATCAAGGTGTGCGTCCACCCAGAAGATCCTGCAGAAGACCACAAAAACATGTTCAACTTAGATACAGCACTAAAAGGCACCGGAAGGGGTTGAAGTCAGTTAATTTTCCTTTATTGCCTGAATGGATCATCAAAGATGACATGTTACCATAGTTTGGGCACTGACCTGCGGGTGTCATAATCCAGCGTAAGTCCATTGGGCCAGCCCAGATCAGTATTAATAATCGTCTTGCGGTCAGACCCATCCAGGTGAGCCCTCTCGATTTTGGCCACGTGGCCCCAATCCGTCCAGAAGAGGAGCCTGTAGCAAAAAAAAAAAAAAGAAAATTGGGTTATATTAGATCACAGAAACCAAGGAATTGTCAAACCTTGAAAAAATTATAAATTTACATCCATCCGCACTGTGCCTACATCTCCCCCAAACGTAGGCATGGAGTTTGGCACCATCATTGGTAAAATAGTGATCAGATTATTAGTCCTACAGTAAAGTGAACTTAAAATACCATTGAAATCAAAGCAATAGATAAGGAGCCACACAACTGTCCCATTCAGTTGACCAAACCATGCTCACCCCTTCCGTGGGAAGACAGCAATGGCACGGGGTTCATCAAGGCTGTTGTTGATCAAGACTTTCCGGTAACGACCATCCAATCGGGACACCTCTATGGTGTTCCGACCTGTATCAGTCCAGTACAAATTCCTGGCCACCCAGTCCACAGCTAGGCCGTCCGTGGTCTGTAGACCATCTCCAATGACAGTCTCCATGTCGCTACCGCTCAGATCTGCCCTCCTGGAAGAAAGAACCAACTTCTTTGATTAGAACTTCAGTATCTTTCATTCAAACACTTTAATCCACAAGCGAAAGCTCCTGTCAAAGGGCTAGAAACCCATTAAGGATTAAACAACCGTTATAGTTGTTTAAGAGATTTTCTTTTTTTCCTCACCTGCCTTAATTGGATGCTAAGGGTTTTATGGTCACCCAATGTCCAAGTCAACAGCTTGGTGGTTGACTTGGACTCTATGTTTCTCCATGTAGTACACGGCCAGGATTTGTGTTCAAAATGATAAAGGTCCTTTAATGGCCAACACCAGCAAGTATTGTTCTACCTATTCATTATCCGCATCAAGTTCCATGTCACACACAGATCTTTATAGACCATTTAAGGGGTTGCAAGGGGAGCAGAAGGGCAAGTGCCCCTCTCAGGGGGCTCTCTAACCTGACTCAGTGGGCTACACATCTAAATGCCCATGTGCTTAACACTTCATTCTATCAGGAGGAAACAGATTATACTGCTGGTGCACTACGCTTTCTCACAATCATTGTTCCCTCCCATCTATGCACCTTATTACATCCAGGAAGACGTCTGTGTAGTAAACTTTGCCATCCACACTGTCGTAGTCCAAAGAGATGACATTGTGCAGCTCTTGGATGGGCACAAACACGTCTGTGTGGTCATCGGTGTCAAGCGAGATCCTGCGAATGGAACCTCGGCTGGAGAAAAGTAGGTAAGTATCTGGAGATGGATCACACATCCGGCCGTCCTTCTTCAGCTGGATGCCAGTAGGACAGGCACAGGAGTAACTGGAAGGGTTGGGCAGACACAGATGGGAGCAACCCCCATTTCTCTCTCCACACTTGTTGTACCCTGTAATAAACAGAAGAGGGCGCTCAAGAGTTGTGCATAGACAATACGTATTATTTTTTTTTTTTAAATCAAATGCATAAACAGCTGTAATAAACAGCAATAATACCAAGTATCATCGTATTGCACCATAAAATGAGAGTAAAGTATTATCGTTTTGCCTTATTAAAACAAAAATCAAGGGGTTCATAGAGCTGCAGATTTATACAAATCAGCTTCCCATAGAAGAAAATCTCAGGGGCAGGAATAACTGATCATCTTTTAACAGACTTTTGCAGGTCAACTCAGCACCTTGTTTTATGCTTCTGTCCCCGTGAGATTCGTTGACATACGGCTCGGGGGTTACATTTTAAAGTTAAGTGATTCCTGGATTCAAATCAAACCAACAGCAAAAAAATTATACAAAAACCAAATACAAATACTGCAGAAAAAAAAAAGAATTAAAAGCAAAAGGAAAGGAATGACTTGGAATCCTGACTAGTGAAAAAAAGTGATAAGAGAAATGAACAGATAATAGGAAAGGCAAAAGGACAGAACTGACCAGGTGCATGAGTTCTGTCCACAGCCTGGATGTCCATAAGGCCGGCCAAGTTGTCTCTGACCACGATGATGTTGGCCCCGGTGTCCTTATCTGCCCTTTGAATGCTGCGGGTCTGCCAATCTGTCCAGTAAATATGAGCATCCAGGAGAGTCAGGCCATACGGATGGTGGACCGGAGACACAAGGATCCGTCTGTTCCTCCCCATGAGATCTGAGGCTTCTATTCTCTGGAGGTGTAAGAGGGCAGAGTTGGAAGAAGAAGAAAAAAGACTAAACGTGTTCTACAAAGAGATACCCCGCTTTACTTTGGTTAGAAGCCTCCCTGACTAGGGAGTGCCAGAAGACTCATCAACACTTCACCCCCCTTGACTGTCATAGTCCCACAAACCCTCCAAATCCCTCAGTCATACCTCGGTATGTGCATCTGCCCACAAAAGCTGCGATCCAGCCTTATCCACGGCCAACCCATTGGGCCATCCCAGGTTTAAGCTTATCAACACCATTCTGTCTGAGCCGTCCATGCCTGCCCGCTCTAGCTTGGCGTTCTCCCCCCAGTCCGACCAATACATGTATCTGCAAGTGAGGATAAGAGACTAAGATCTAGAACAATGCTCTACGGTTTTTCAGACATGCCCAGTCGGTGAAAGGTGGCAAGCGTCAATCGTCACTCACCCCAGTTCGTGATACAGGGCAATGGCTCGGGGGCTGCCCAAATTCTGCCATACGAGCACTTTCCGCATAGAGCCATCCAAATTAGCCACCTCGATTCGATTGGTCCCAGTGTCAGTCCAGTAGACCTTACGGCCAATCGCATCAACTGCCAGCCCATCTGTAGTGACCACTCCTGAGAGAGACAAAAAGGAGATAAAGGGCTAAACATACAGATAAAGGGCTAAACATACAAGGGGTCAGTTCTAAAACTCGATTTGAAGTCAATAGTTATAAAAGTGGTCCAGTCACCATGGAAACCAAAAGGAACAATGCTGTGGATTTAGATTGCTTTTAGAACTTTAACTTTTATAAATAACTCTCGTTGTCTGTGAGACTCATGTCTGGTTCTATTACCCGTGCTGATAATGTCCTGGTGATTGGATCCATCCAGGTTGGCTCTGCTAATTTTCCTTAGGGTGCTGTCTGCCCAATAGACCAATCCTAAGAAGAATAGAAAGTCACAGAGTTCAGATCAACAAAGACTAACCTCACAGCAGTATCGCCCACTCCAAATATCACGTCTGCATCTGTAATGTCAATATTCCCCATCCCACCCCTTGAAAAACAATAGGGTCTACACAATATATGGCAAATTTTCCGGTCCGAAGTAATAGTGCCGAAGCTCGGAAAGGTTCCGGGATATCGGAAGTTGAATTTTCAGATATACAATATGCCCCGATGCAACCCACGAATAGCCACAAAATGTGGCCATCATAGCCGAATACACGACGAATGCTTTAGAAACCAAAAGCAGACCAATAGACACCAAACCAAAAATAGCCTCTATCATCCCAATAGCCTTCTGCGCGATGATAGAGACACATTTCTGGGTGAATTCTGCTATTATGGACATAATTGTAGACCCTAGTGTGTATCTAAGAAGAATGTTTTCCCAACAACCACACCCATTCTCACAGCTTACCATCCAGGGGATCCACGCCAACAGCTATTGTGTTTTTCATGGTCGTATTGACTGGGATGACGACATCGGCAAAATATGGGATGTCCAGAGAGACCGAGCGAATGTCTGTCCTGCGAGCAAAAACAAGGAAGCGATCCATTCCTAAGCAAAAGAGAACAATGGGGACGGGGGGTGAGCCAGAGAAAGGTATGGAAGAGGACGTAAGAAAAGCAAATTCAACAAATGTGATATGGAAAGGTAACAATGGGAAGGACCAGCTATATTTCGTATGGGAGGAACACTGCGCAGGAAACTGGCAAACCATTACCTGCCAATGGACACCTCCTTGGGATATAAGTGGGCAGCAGACAGACACTTAGGGGTCAGTTCGCTAAAAGGTCAAATCACTGACTTAACTTTGAAGTGTGCAGGGCCAAACCTCATGAGTTCACTCCTGTAGGAAGAACAGAGTTGGCACGGTGTAATGCAGTTTTGAAAGATGTAACTATGCATTATCCATGGCCAGCTGAGCTCTTCTAGCAAGAAACCCTCACCTGGTTTGTCCCTGCACCATGTATAGTGGTGTCAGTGAGATGGAATGCTAACCAAGGTTTTTCTTCTAGGGGTGGAACACCCTGAATGAAATCAAATAAGTAATCCCCCCCAAACGGTCTGCATATTGTCAGTGAATGAGTCTAAGAGGTTTCATATCACAAAGTGCAGACTGAACATAATCACAGATAACACACATTACCAAGCGAGAATTCAGTTTAAACCCAGAAACTCAAAAAGGATCCAGTCTGGGGATCCGTTAGGAGTTCCTGCTAATTGCGGGGGAAAAAAAAAATTGTATCTACAATTTAAAAATGGACCATAACCTCTATGGGTCACAGTAAGGCAATACACACAGCAGAAGATTGCAGACCGTACAGGTTGTATACAGATTTACAAACTGGAGTGCACATAAAAGAAATGTCACCTGAAGAGCAGGTCCTGCCATCTCCGAGCAGGTTAACCCCTGTAGGACAGGCACAACTGTGACCTTTAGGGTGGGGTGACAGAAGGCAGATATGACTGCAGCCTCCATTATTACTGGAGCAAGCAGACTGAACTGTGGAGAGAGAAAGAGCAATAGGTGTAAATGCAGCACTACATGTCATGCACGCATGGTATAGAGGTTAGTATACCTCAGTCTGTAACACAGGATTATGCACAGGAGTGGTACACTCTCTGTACCACAGCAATCAGTACATGTAGTTGTGGGCCCTTGACGTGCATTATATGTCATACCTTGGGTCCGGTAGCGGTGAAACACATGAATGTCCATCAGATTTTCCAGGTTCTCCTGTACAGTTTGGCGTCCCAGACCCGTCTTACGATCCGCACTCTCAATACTTTTCGACTGCCAGTCAGTCCAGTAAATCCGGTCTCCGTACAGCGTCAGACCAAAAGGGTGCGGGAGATCTGCGTCAATCAAAACCTAAAAACAAACAAACCCCCAATTCACAAAAGATGAGAACCAAATACATTCGCGAAGATTCTGCAAACTTTGCCAGTATCCAATAAAACCCCTCTGTGTATTGTATCAGGGGTCCACACACCAGCTGTATATTTTTTTAAAGGGACACTAAATGTTATATTTCACTTGTGCTTTTAATATAGAAGCACAAGTGAAATGTCTGTTGTCCCTAGAATGAGGATAAACTGATGTGTACTTCTGATAGTACACGCCAGTTTATCCTCTGACCGACAGCTAGCGCAGAGAGAGGGACCCTCGTTTTTGCATGGGATCAGCAGGGGGGCCATAACTCGGGGTCAAACAAAGTTCAATGTCCCTTTAAGTTTGACAACACTTCATAAAAACTTCCTCCCAGTTTGTTGAGTTAGCTATCCCTTTTTTTTTGCAAAGACCAAAATAAGATCATGCAACAAATATGATTATCCTAGATGTAAATTCAAGAAAATGTCGTTACTGGAAGCACAGAAAATATATAATTAAGGGACCCTAAATCGGGAGTAAGAAACAAATTTGTTTCTTACTCCCGATTTAGGGTCCCTTAAAAATTATATATTTTCTGTGCTTCCAGTAACGACATTTTCTTGAATTTACATCTAGGATAATCATATTTGTTGCAAGATTAGCTATAGGGTTAGGAGCCCCAGCCATCATTAGAAATGGCCAATGGTATTCTATACATATCAGTCCATGGTGGTGTTATCACATTGAGCTGATGTACTATGAGAATGCATGCACGCACACAAACATACACACAAGGTAGGTCTCACCTGGCGGTCCGCTCCATCCAGTTTAGCTGACTCTATGGTTTTCATGCCAGCATCAGCCCAGTAAAGCCTCTCTGATTCATAGTCAATCGCTAGTCCGTTTGGCCAGGTGAGGTTGGATGAGATGATGACCAGACGGCCTGAGGCATCCATCCCAGCCCGCTCGATCTTTGGGTTAGCTCCCCAATCGGTCCAGTACATGTACCTGAGAATGCATTAGACAGTTTGTAAGACGCGGGGCACGAGATGCATTAATTGGAAAATTTCTGGAAGGTTTTCATTACCAGTGTTACATTTGGTGTTTGGAATGAAGAGAGAATGCTTTGAAACTCTATGGACAGTACAATAAGATGAGGCCAAATGTAATAATATGTAGAAGGTGATGTACTCAGGACTCATAGTGGCCTGGACAGCCATGTTCCCACCCACCCACCCACTCACAGGTAACCTGTATATATGGTGTCCAATGAAATTGTATAAATTATAATTCAAGATAGATTATCCGACAGATTCAGTTCCATGTACGTATGATATAGGACTCACCAAGTCTGGAGTACTTTGGCGTAGTGGTGGGCCAAGCATGATATAGCCATACAGTGTGACTAAATCACCAATATTTTCATCTATGATAAGCGCTTTTAAAATAATTTAAAAAATAACTAAGATATGTTGTCTGGTTGCGCACTGACTTCCTTATATATTGTATTGTGTGCTCATTTTGGTTTCACCAGTAGTGCACTATATGACATATGCTGGTTCTGGTTGTACTGTCCAATTTCTAGTTTTTGTACCTACAGAGTACAGCAAAGCAGATATAAAACCCATGACGGACATCTCATCTCTGCCATGACACACTCATAGCAGAGAGGTTTACTTGCCCATATCAGCAACCCACTTACTACTAGAGACTGTACTTACCCTCCTATGGGGTCCACCACGATATCCCGGGGTCGGTCTAAGTTCTCCCAGATCAACACACTGCGCATGGAGCCGTCGGTGTTTGACACTTCAATACGATCTGTGCCTAAAAGCAGAAATAAGGTACTTGTTTTGTATATTTAGATCACTGGTGTTTCTGGGAATGGTGTGAGGAGGGTCATGACTGCCTAAGACCGTGGACATTACCTGCATCTGTCCAGTATAGTTTGTGAGTGATCCAGTCTATGGCCAGTCCTGCTGGGCTCTCCAAGCTCGTCTCTATGATGACCTATCGATGCAATAAAAAAAATAAAAAAAATGTCTTTCTTTAAACACCAAGGATGAGATTATGCTGCATAAGGAGAACTTAGGTAATTGAGACATTATTCCACGGTCAAGTAGACAAGAAGAGGAGTTAATGACATAATCAAAGAGGCCGGACACTTCTGTCTTGATACAACACAACCAATACAGAGGTAGTAAACCAAGACCTCACAAAACAAGCTAAGCTAAGTTGATAAATGAAGAGCATCGTCGCAAAGACTAAATATTAGAGTAGGACAATTCAAAATTCCGACCGAAGGCAAAATATACTGCCCAAAAACAAGACGATAGACAACTTTTAACAGATATGCAAGACAGGTGGACAAGTCTAGGGTCCGGCTTCATTTCCCATTACTGATTACGCAATGGGAGATCTTGATTTTATCTAATTTCATGCATAATTTTAAGGGTAACTATAGACATCAACATATTAAACCATTGGATGCTAGAGGCCCAGAGAGACCATACAACCCAACATTCCAAGAAACACATTATCTTCTTATTCCACCCAAGGATAATGATCCCCCTCTCTCACCTCCTGGCTGCTTCCATCCCACTTGGCGCGACTGATAGTGTCCGTGGTGGTGTCACTCCAGTACATGAGGTCATGGGTGGAGTCCCAGTCCAGAGCCACTGCGCTGCGTACATCGGACAGTGGGATGACGTCGTCAGACAGGTCGTCGGTGTCAAAGCTGATCCTCCGGATGTCCGTCCTTCGGGCAAAAAGCAGGAACTTGTCAAGACCTGATCGAAGGTCAAAGGTCATCTTAATTCCTTCAGGTTCACAATGGCACAAACAGAGCAAAAAAGGGAAGGGAGCAAAGGAAAGGGGGCGTCTATGCAATGGGGCACAAGAAGAAATCATTGCTAGGCAATCTTCTCAAGAAGTGCAGAAGTTATTAATAGCAACAAGATCTTTACATAAGAAATCAAAAAGTGTCGACCAGAATAGCTGTATAATAGATTTATAATACCAAGACATGGAAATTAGAAGTAGATTTTGGAATTAAAGGGACTCTGTCATTTTAACACTGTTCATTCAAAATTTCAAGCAAATGTATAATTTAATAGAAAAATGTGTTTTAAATGCATCTGTGGAGTCTCCTGTCCATGACATCACATGTGGCACAGTATGCAAATGACTTTCATCCTATTGAAAATAAGCTAATTTGCATATCAAATCACAGATGAGGTCAAAAAGGAGACTCCATTTGAAACAGGTTTTTTATTCTTGCATTCTGATTATACATAGATTTTCTTTTTTTCTACATTAACAGTATCAACAATATCTAGGATTTCCTTTAAGATCTCAAACAATTTTCCCGATTTTCTTGCTGGGACTGATAAAGGTACTCCAATTGCCTGTAAATCTCATCTACATGTACCCAATGATCCCAATCCCAGCAGGACTTACTTTTGGCACAGGTCTGAGTTCCCGTCTTGCGGAAACCGGTCGGGCATGCACAGGTGAAGGTGTCCACGCTGGGCAGACAGAGGTGGGAGCAGCCCCCGTTGTCAGTTCCGCAGCGATTGGTACCTGGAGATAAAACACAATGGCAGAAGTGACTATGCGAGCAGGACTATAATAGGGTATGATGGGATAGGCCGGAAAGCGGCATAGTATGCCAGGGCTGGGCATATAGTCACCTGTGGGCTGGCGTTGTGGATGAAGAGTGTGGATATCCATGGGGAAGTGAAGCTTACTCCGAATAACCTCCTGGTTTTTCCCTGTAAATTTATTGGCACTGTTTATGCTTTTGGTGTGCCAATCGGTCCAGTACAGACTGTCTTCAAACACTGTGATGGCAAATGGGTGAGGGAGACCTAAAAAGACAAATGAAAGAGTTGACTGACTGTCCAATATTACATTCAGCAGAGACCTGGCAAGACCTTACAAAGTAGGGTAGGGTCATAAGGTCTTAATAACTGATGACACCCCATTGGTCAATCAACAGATCTTATGACTGGCTAAGAGCAGTGATGTTTCATTAGGTCTTTAAATGTCTTCTCAGAGTAAATCAAATTTTTGTATCCAAATCAACCATACATAAATCAACCCCAGTTTCTAAATCGCTTTAGTTTTCATAAAGAATTCTTACCTTAACTCCACCCACTTTCTGTATTTGAAGGATTCAGGTGTACACCTGCACACCCACTGAACTCGTCAGCATGTGCTTGTGCAATGCATGCGTACACCAAGTACAGTAATTATTTGTGACACTTTGTTTTATTTTTACCCACAGGCTCTGGCCAAATACTGGTGAGCAAAGTGGGAGGATCACTAAAAAAGCCAAACCTGATATTTCGGAGTAAATGAATATATTTATAATGGAAGTAAATAAAAGAAATACTGAAGTAATGATACTCACCTTGACTGATCACTGCCTTGCGGTTGGACCCATCTAGGTCTGCCCTCTCAATAACATGGTGCTTGGCATCCACCCAGTACATGCGCTTCCCGGCATAGTCAATGGTCAGCCCGTTCGGCCAAAAGAGATGAGTATCAGCGATGACACGTCGATTAGACCCATCCATGCTGGCATACTCGATGCGTGGCGTGTTACCCCAATCTGTCCAGTAGATGGTGCTGGAGAAACGCAAAACAGACTTTGAACATAATAATAAAAAATAAAAAAAATATAACTAAATAAATTTAAAAAACCTAAATAATCCAGTTGATTGTGGTTTTAAGCAACATTCTGGTAATTGGTATGGTTAAGAAATAAAAGCAGCCCACATTAAACTTTTATAAAGGACAGATTTCCCAAATAGCAAAATATTTTTTAAATCTGTTTAAAACAGTATTTTTGGTGATAATACTGAAGTATTAAGAGAACTATATTTCAATCTAATGACTTGATTTATTGATAGTTATGGATTATTTGGGTCCCCCTGTCCTGTGACACCGAACTATTAAAATTGAGCCAAAAGGAACATTTGATGGACACATCTTGGCACTGACAAAAAATCCCAAAAACTTTCACATCACTAACTAACAGATCAAGACTTACCCTTCCATGGGGTGCAGGGCAATGGCTCGGGGCTTTTCTAGGTTGTTCCACAGAAGGACCTTCCGATGAGACCCATCTAGATTGGAGACTTCAATGCGGGAAGTGCCAGAGTCTGTCCAGAATAACTTATCATGGATCCAGTCGATGGCCAAACCCCCTGGTTCAAGATGACAACGATCAACAACCGTTCTAAGACCCGAGAAGCTAGAGGACGTCTTATTCCAGACCCGAGAAGCTAGAGGACGTCTTATTCCAGACCCGAGAAGCTAGAGGACGTCTTATTCCAGACCCGAGAAGCTAGAGGACGTCTTATTCCAGACCCGAGAAGCTAGAGGACGTCTTATTCCAGACCCGAGAAGCTAGAGGATGTCTTATTCCAGACCCGAGAAGCTAGAGGATATCCTATTCCAGAACAGGTTGGGGCTCTAATTCTTATTTATTGAAGAGTCGTTCTACTCCACTAACTCCCCCCCTAATAAAAGTATTCTGTATTTCACATATTGTGCCACTGAGAAACAAACAAAAAATAACATGTTATTTCGCCTCCAGATAGATGTAAGCTAAAGCCCTCACTGTATAGACTCAAGAGGTCCACATATTATGGCTAAGATTGTCGTTCCCTCATGTCTTATGGCCAGCTTCTCCCATAGATTACGCCCCACACAGGTTTATTTACCTCCCTCAAATCCCTCATTGGCAACTCACAAACCTGGGCTCTCTAGGCCAGTAGACACCAGCTCTTCTACGTTGCTGCCGTTGAGGTTTGCTCTCATGATTCGGTCCAGCGTAACATCAGACCAGAAGACAAGTTCGTTTCGGTGGTGGAAGTCCAAGGCGATGGCGTTCTCCAGGTTATTTAGTAGCAGAGTGTACTCCGAGCGATGGGGCAGGACCTGCCGAATGTCAATCCGGTTGGCAAAGAGCAGAACGGGCTCAGGCCCTAAAGAGGATCAAGACATGACGGGACTAATGAAATACCCTAGATGAAGAAACCTTGCTTCTAGCACATTCAGCCACAGCCGGCTAGAAGATAAAATAAATATATGAGCACATGGCATACCCGATGTCACTTAATGACTTGGAACACCCATCATCACCTAAACTTACTTCATGCTGTGAATATGTTGAATGGAAAATTATTAATAATAGTATTTCTAGTTCTTATCCTGATCTCTTTAGTTATATTTTTTTGGGGTCTGTGCCTGTACACTATGCATAAGGCATCCACAGAACTTCTTCCAGGACACAAACGGGCAAAAGGATATCCCCACTACGCCTCCACCATCTGTCCCCACACCCGCTTCAAAATTATTTAATATTTGTCCCCCTCTCCTTAGTGGTCTCAAGATCCCTGGTGGTCCAGTGTTGGGGAGGGTCAAGGTCTATGGAAGGGTCACAGGGCCTCTGTGTGCTTACAGGGCAACCAAAACGAACGGGAGCAGATAATTTACCGAGCGCCTTGCAGCTGCGTTTGTCTGGGCGGAGCTGATATCCGGCTTCACACCAGCACTGGAACCCCCCCTCTGTGTTACTGCAGCCCTGGCTACAATAGCCTTCCTCAGCACACTCATTGACATCTGCAAGGAAAATGGCAGCGGGGTCAGTCGGAAGCAGGTAAAATGGAGGGTCACAGAATGACTGCAGAACCAAAGGCCTACTGGACAATCAGGTGATAACATAGCATTTCTAGTCTCCGCTCATTTTTCATATGGTGCTGTCATTAATAGAAGACAGAAGAGACAAATCTAAATCACATTTCTTTTAATCTAAACACATTCAATTAAAAAATGTAATTTCTTTATATTTGTTCAGTTTAAATGAAAGACACTTAATTTTTCAAAATAATGTACAGTTCTCTTGTCGTTTTATATTGAACATACCGTATTTGCTCGATTATAAGACGAGGTTTTTTTCAGAGCAAATGCTCTGAAAAATCCCCCTCGTTTTATAATCGAGGTCTCTTATAATCTGACCTCAAATTGAGGTCAGATTATAAGACATGGATCCAGGTCCCCAGCAGAGCTGCAGGGGACCTGGATCCCCCTCTCTAGCAGCAGGGGAAGTCTGCGCAACGAGCGCAGACTCCCCTGCTTCCGCCCGGCACGACCGCCAGGGCTTCTGTGAAGAAGCCGGATACTTCCGCTTTCGTCACAGAAGTCCCGGCGAGCGTGCCGGGCGGCAGCAGGGGAGGTCTGCGCTCATCGCGCAGACATCCTCTGCTGCCCCACTAGGCACCAGGGAGAATCGGGCAGCTGGGGGATGTCTGCACGATACGTGCAGATATCCTCCATGCTGCCCGACACGGCAGACTATTATGACGGACAGCTGTCCGTCATAATAGACTGCCGTGTCGGGCAGCATGGAGGATGTCTGCAAGTATCGTGCAGACATCCCCCGGCTGCCCCCACTAGCCACCAGGGATCAAGGTAAGGGGAAGGGAGGGAGGGGGGGCAGAGAGACAGGGGGAGGGAGGGGAACAGAGAGGGTTAAGAGACAGAGACAAGGGGAGGGAAGGGGTTAAGAGACAGACAAGGGGAGGGAAGGGGTTAAGAGACAGAGACAAGGGAAGGGAAGGGGTTAAGAGACAGAGACAAGGGGAGTGGGGAGAGAGAGAAAAATGGGGGCAAGGGAAAGAGAAAGGCAGCATTGGCACATAAAAAGAAATAAAAACTAGAAATACATTTTTTGATATCATAATTTTTTATTAAAAAAGCAATTTACATGTGAATATATACAAGTTTAACTTTTTTCCTATAGGGTAGTCTTATATTCAGACTTTTAGTTTTTTTCCTAAAGGAATATCCAAAGTTTGGTGGGGTCGTCTTATAATCAGGGTCGTCTTATAATCGAGCAAATACGGTAATTTCACAGGGGCCTCTATATTCAGTGGAAATCCAATAAGGAGTTTGAGGAGACAGCATTATAGCAGCATTAACTCTATAACACTTTAAGTCCCTGGACACTGTGGGGGTTGGAGATCAAATAAGGGAGGAGCTACATGGAGCCACATGACCCAGTGAGATTGAGCTCCAGCCTACTCGGTACACAGATTAAATGGATAGCGGCTAAGCACTCCATGCACAGGTAATCACAGTGCTGTGACCTGACCTGAATTGGATGGGCCAGGACACCGGGACTGTCCCGTCAGATTTGAGGATTGTTGGCAACTGCACTTTCCAATTGTTTCAAAGTTTAGCATCTTGTTTCTTACCCTGGCAAGATCTCCCATCGGCCATTAGTCGGTACCCGGTCTGGCACGTGCACTGCACCAAACCCCGTACAGTCTGACATTTCTGCGCACAACCCCCATTCTGGTGATTACAGTTTTCCTCTCCGGTGCGAGGTCCTGGATTATCGCGAGAGAGAGGAACAACACCGTGAGCAGTGGTTATTGTGTTATATCCCACCCCATTAAGCCACATGTAGAAGGGCTGGGGGGGGGGGGAATACTCACGGCAGTTTTGATGTGGGCTCTCATCGCTGTTGTCCCCGCAGTCATTGATTCCGTTGCACAGCTTTCTTTGGCCAATGCAGCGGCCGTTGCTGCACAGAAACTGGTCTTGGGCGCATTGGGGCGTGCCTGCCGGGACATGGAAGCAACAAATGGTTAAATCCTTTCAGAGAAACAATGGGAGGGTAAACTACAAGAAGTCAATTCTGGGGTAAAATTTTTGAACTGGAGAAGTCACCATGGAAACCAATAGAACGTTCCTGCTGTTTAGACCACTTTTAGAACATTGAGGGTTTTAGATAAAGGTCAATCATGGGGCTAGGTTCTAAGAGAGGTCCAGTCACCATGGAAACCAATGGAACTTTCCTGCTGTTTGACCTTTATCTAAAACCCTCAATGTTCTAAAAGAGGTCTTAACAGCAGGAACGTTCCATTGGTTTCCATGGTGACTGGACCTCTTTTAGAACCTAGCCCTATGATTAACCTTTATCTAAAACCCTCAATGTTCTAAAAGAGGTCTAATCATAGGGCTAGGTTCTAAAAGAGGTCCAGTCACCATGGTAACCAATGGAATGTTCCTGACGATTACATTATAGCTCCCATTAAAATTATTATAATTTAGTTATGTTTATTGAAAATTTCTAATAAAGTAAAGGGTTACTTAATGATTAAGTCAACATTTTAGCATTACAGTATAGAAGCACATGTAATTGTCCCTAGTATGTGGATGAACTGGCGTGCACTTTTGATAGTACACGCCAGTTTAATCTCTGACCGGCAGCTGCCAAGCTTCCATAGGAAGCAGGCAGCCGTCTGGTTGGCGACTGGCTCTCTGCTAGTGCAGAGAGAGACCCTCGTTTTTGCATGGGATCAGCATGGTATCTATTAAAGTTTACTTCAATGTCCCGGGACATGTTTTGTTTAACCCTTGCTTCCTTTAAGGAAGCAAGGGTTAAACAATGTATAATGTTCCTTTAAAGTCCTGTCTGGCCAAAGAGGTTGGAGGTGGAGTAAAAGAAGACTTAAAGGTCTTTTAAGCTGCTGAGAGTAATGGGAGTTGCATAGCAGCAGCAGCAGCTCCCACGCAATGCTCTTCTTGCACAACTCCTCACCAAGCCCAGCAGGGTCACCGCACTCACCGGTTTTCTCGCAGCCCATCTCATCACTGTTATCCGAACAGTCGTCCTCGCCGTCGCACCTCCACGCCAGCCGCACACAGCGTCCAGAGCCACAGCGGAACTGGTCAGCGGTACAGATGGAAGTCGCTACGGGAGCAAAAGTGTCACATTACAGTCTGCATGTAAAATACACAGACATTAAAAAAAAAATGTCTGTGTAGTTTTGTGGGGGGCCTTAAAACGGAGAGGAACATTTGTGCCATCAAAGGGCAATAACTGTCTAAAGTCTGTGGATGAGACAATGGTCACATAAAAAGCATTCCAGCCTCTTGCTGCACCTTTGCAGGTTAAGTGTCTGGGAATTTAGTCAGAAAAGCCTCAAGTTACAAAATAAGCCTGTAAACTGAAGAGCAAAGATGTTTGCATCCTAGCTACAAAGCACCACTGCTGTTCACGACCCATCGGGTCCAATAAAGAGAACATGGAATCTCTCGGTTACATATAAATATTCTGCACTCTTTGTCGGAGAGGTTTAACATAACTCTTTTAGAAGCAGGAACTTTGAAATACATCACATCGAGCCTTTTACAGGTGTACACTGCAGGAAAACAAGTTTTGCCACTGGAAAAAAATCTGGCTTTTCCCTTCACCCGATGCGTAGCTCTGGCAGATTAAGCCTTGCCAAAAGGTCAAATGTTTTTTTCAATCAGCCTCCATGTTTTTGGATACGTGGAGATCCTAGGGACCAGGATATGAAAAGGCTTTTATTTCTTTCAAAAACCATTATTAAAATAGGACTTGGAAATTAAGATAAAGATCACCATGGACCCATATACTGGCATTAATATTATATGAGGTTATAAGGGCTTTCCAATCATAGTGCTTTTAATTGCACAATGAATGGTGTAGATCGTTCTCTTGGTGCTGATTAAATATTTGAAAGTCTTTCTCACATAGGACGACAACCCCAATAATGCAGTGAGGCTCTAAGCAGCAATCCATCTTATTACTCACTGCAATTCCTTTCGTCTGATTGGTCGTCACAGTCAGAGTCCCCGTCGCAGCGCCAGCCGGAGTTGATACACAGGCCACTGTTGCACATAAATTCCCCTGAGCGACAGGGCTGGTGAGAGGCTGAAAAGAAAGCAGAGTATTAAACATTGCAGGGAGAAAAACTCATGAGACAATATAAAACCTGGAAATTGGCAGGAGAGCAGAGCTAAGGAGCTTATGGGTTAAATAGAGAAAGTGAAACGGGCACCCCCAAAAAAAAGAGCAAAAAATTTCCAAGTAAATGGTACAAACTAGAAGATTAGAATAGAGGTCAAAGTAAAAAATAAATTAAAAAAAATCACGAATGACCATATTTCATGTTTCAGTGTTGCCTTATTACCATGCGAAACGCGTAAGGTGTTCTTCTCATACAGGTAGTGTGATTTTAAACAATTTCTGATTATATTTAAACGCATGGATAAAAAAAAAAAATGCAAGTATCACACACACGTTTCAATAGATCAGCTTAGGCATATGGCGTGAAACGCGTTGGAAGTTTGCGATTGGTCCAGGCTGTATGATTTTACCAGTCTCTGAAATAAGTCACTCGAATTCTGGTACACTTGCAATAAGTGTACATCTGATCCATTTTCTGACTGGTGTTTTATTGGGCACACTTTTTTTTAATCCACACACACAAAAACGTGACGACACGAGGAGTCACAGCCTTCTTGCACCGTTCATTATATGTGCTGGGTGTGCACCAGATGATGGCAAGCAAATCTGCAGCCTGTATTTTTCTTTATTGAGCAGGCAGGTGGCATTAGAGAGCGCACGAGCACAGATCCGACAGGAGAGGAGGCAGCCGCACTTACAACAATCTGACTCATCAGACCAGTCCCCGCAGTCATCGTCCCCGTCGCAGTGATAAATGTCTAGAATGCAGCGGCCGTACGCACATTGGAACTCCTCCACGCTGCAGCTCGGGGCTGGGATGTCAGAGGCTGCAAAGGACAAAAAAACAAGAAACATGCTCAAAACTTTCAGCGTGGCCATTATTAAATGCTTCACCTGGCACGGTACACTGGTACTGCCATTAGATCAAAGGCAAAGAACAATTCCATTGGGGAGATGGGAGTTTTAGGGAAATAAATGCAGCATATGAATTTTCTCTAGAAGGCAAGTTTTTTTTTCTGTTCCAATGCAGTCAGATTGTGCCTGGGATAACTAGCATGAGTGCTATAGGTAATAACGTGGCGTTAAGGGCTTTATTAACGACAGAGGGAATTGACAAGGGAATTTCAAACTTAAAGGTCAACTGTCTGCAAAAGTTCTGTTTAGTTGAAAGCGTGGACCATGTGTATGCATTTTAAAAAGAAAATCTTAAATACTTGAATGCAAGTAAGCACCTTACTGAGCCCTCTGTGCTCTGCATAAGCTCCATCATGGAACAGACATCTTGGGTCAATCTTCATGTTTTTGACCCAAGGTTCTAAACAACATGTCTAACCCCCTGATAGAGCATACAAGCAAGCAAAGAGGGCTCAGTAATGTACTTTATTTATATTCTTTCCATTACAGCATTTCTATTTAAAATACTTACACTTTATTATTACATTTTTCAATTAAAGATAATTTTTTTTTTTTTTGGCCGATGTATATTTTGTGTTCTCAGCAATGTACGCAAATGCATTGATTCAGATTGTGTTTTTAATGTATCTGTGTTGTCTCCGGTTTATGACATCACCAAGCGGCTTGACATGCAAATTACTCGATGAAAGCAGTTCCTTTTGCATACCAAGCTGCCAAATGATGTCATAAGCAAGGGACACCACACACACATCGAAAGCACATCTTCGTTTATGAATTTGTTTGTGATCCTGAAACCACACAAAAAGGGGGTAATGTGTAAACGTCAAAGCTCTGAAAGCGCTGCAGTCACCATGGACACCAATGGAAAGTTCCTGCTGATTACATCACTTTTAAAATTAACTTGATACATAACCAACAATGTATAGATGCTTTTTATGTTCAGGCAAGTAAACATTGCTTAGACTGTGAATGCATCCCACTCATCATTTGGGGTACTCTGCACCATTATACAGAGTGTTCATCGCTCATGCATTTGCGGCATCTGTTGCACGTAATGGGGGTAGATAGTTTTTCCAGCCATGCACAGGCTGTGTACCCTAGTTTCCATCTGGCCGTGAAGGGCTGGGAAAGCCAAGATTCGCAGCATTACTCACGGCATGACTCCTCGTCTGACCCATCCTTGCAGTCCGTGTCTCCGTCACAGAACCAGTGCTCCGCAATGCAACTCCCATCAGCACAGCCAAACTCTTTTTCTGAACACTTCCTCATGTCTGGGGAGGGGGCAGAGGAGAGTAAGTAATCGTCAAGACCAAGATACTTCCCCAGATCTGTAAATCTTGAGGTGCAGAAGAGTTGAGGTGTGAGGAACATTTCAATATTTAGAGCATTGAACAATGCATTACCCAGGGCAGAATCAAGGTCACCAGGTTTGTCCCTGCACAATAGTTCAGTCCGTGAGATGGAATGTTCACCACAACTCACCAGCACCTTACCCTTTCAGTGAATTGCTCTCATGGCTTCATCTCTTTCCTACTAACCACCAGCATAGAAAAGGAACTCACCACACTGCTCGTCACTGTTATCGCCGCAGTCATTGTCCCCGTCGCAGTGCCACAAGCTGCGGATACAGTATCCATTCTGACAGGAGAACTCATCCTCCTCGCACTCCCGCGGAGCTGTGGGAAGGACTCGTGTTACCAAAAATCACAAAGCAACTGAACCTAGTGGGGACCCATACCCCTCTCCTCTGACGTAAGCATGAGTAGGCAAAGTGTCCGAACTCCCCCCCCCCCCCCCCCCCGAACACCTCCAACCCCAGCCAGGGCTCAACAGGTTACTCACGGCAGTCCTGCTCGTCCGAGTCGTCCTCGCAATCATTGTCGCCATCGCACACCCACGAGCGACGGATACATTTCCCGTTGTCACAGTGAAAGTCAAGCGCGGAACAGGTGGGCAGCACTAGGGCGAGAAATAAAATATGAAACAGCGGCTCGGATATTTATAGGAGGGAGCGTGTGGGCGGGGCTAGATCTCAGATTTGCCCACCAATCAACTTTTAGCTCTGAGCTTCCCATTAAAGGGTTTCTTGGGTGAGGTATATAAGGCCTGCACCTTTCTCAGATTACAGCACTAAATGCTTCCCAGAACCCGAGTCCAATACCTGCCTTTACACAGTTACTTACTGCAGCCATCTTCATCGCTGTGGTCCCCACAGTCATTATCTCCATCACACTGCCACTGAGCTGGGATACAGGTGCACTCCCCAAAGGCACTGACCGCGCAGGTAAAGTGGCTCCGCCCACAGGCACACTCCGACGAACATAAGCCTAGAGGGGGCAAAGGGACAAAAATAATTAGACAACATGCATCAGAGAAGCTCCTGTAGATTTCTTAAAAACACACTGACTTTTACACCGGGACACACACACACACAATAAAGGTACAGAATACAATGCTGCAGCACACAACACCCCCCACAGGTATCCCCCCCCAAAAAAAACTGTTCCAGAAGTTACACCTGTCAGATCTCAAAAACCAGCCCATCCCCCAAAACACTTATACAGTCTCTCAGACACCATGGTGAGTGAATATGTATTTATTCCCCCAACAAATTTTTTTTATTTTTTTAAACAAGGTTTGATTTCTCAGCAGCATGCTGCCACTTACAGCCCTAGTCTTGGTGTACACAACATTCCAAGACCGATGAAGGAACTTGGAATCGATATTAAAATGGTTCTAGAACATGGAAGATGGACAGACAGTCTGCTGATAAATTGGGAGATGTATTCAGTGCCTCGTCTACCGTTACAGAGAAATGTGATGAAGGGCTAGAATTACACACGCATGACCAACTGGTAGTCATTACACGCACATCCAGCTATCAAAACTACAAACCGGAAATGTGCAATTAAAAAAAAAAAAAAAAAAAGAGCTGCAATGATCTAAAAAGGCCACTGACAGACAGTACATCCCATTGTATCCCAGCATATCCTGCCCTCTGGTTACTGGCAGATTCCTGTGATTACATCCGAGGACAATGTAATTCACTATAGATTACATTCTGAGAGTGCGAGGACAAAAGAGTTGAAGACACTGATGGTACAAACCATTCGCCTGAAGGGCTTTCTCCTGGCTGCAATGGCTAGCCAAAAAGGAGCCCCCCAGAAAGCAGGCCGAGATGAACCTTTACTACATGAAGATCTGGGAGATCACAGGGGTGTACACCATTTTCATTTAATGTCAGGAGTTACAGGTAGAATTGTGATCAAATTAATGTGGATGGAATACATGTCTTCTAAATGAACAGTTATTATTATTATTATTTTAATTTATGGGGGTATAGTTGCCTGGTAACGAGTCAGGGTGGATCTAGCAACACCTGTCAAAAAAAATAATTTTCTCTGTACGGACCAGAAATCACTAGGAACATAACGCCATAAAACACCACCACGTATTATTATCAAACTGGAATCCATGTTAAATAAATATTGCCATAGGTTTCCAAATGTAATAACAGGACAGGCTAAAACCGACACAGAAAGTGAACATTGATTGCCCATGGAGACCAATTAAAAGGTAATTAATAAGGATCACGCAAACTTTTGTTACGGGTGTAGAGAATTAAAAAAAAAATGCTCCAAAATTATCTATACATTGTGTATAGAATCTATACATAATTGAAAGCAAATGTAAAGATTAGGAGAAAACAGGGTGTTAAATAGGTCTGCCGTTTCTCCTGTTTATGACATCACCTGTGGCTTGATATGCAAATTACAGGCATATATTACGTGGTACAGCGAATATAACTAAACAGTCAAAGAGTATGGTATCTTTTGAGGTGAAGATGGATCAGTATAGTAAAGTCAGCATACAAAGGAAGGTATGGGGTATGAAGCCAGGACATGTGACCCTTTGATTCCCATGACACCCAGCCAGACATTTAAAGGCTGGATGAGGGTGGTGGATGTTGCAATTCTACAACAGCAGCAAAAGCTGCCTGTGCATACGTCAATACTAGAAAAATACATTGCAAGAAGTCGAACCTCACAGAGTCCTTGTCAGAGTCAGATTGTAACACACACAAACACAATAGTATTACACCAAACATCCACTATAAACTTCATGGATGGAGGAGGAGCAACGCTTACACTGGAGCTCAGGTTCTAGATTTCAAGGCCAAAAAACCTTCTGTAAGAATGCAAAACAATACAGAATAAAGAAAATGTCAAGTACATTGCATTGCCGAGTATGGAGCATGGTATTTACATTTGTATCTGGCATATATTATAGTTGCCAAAACCATGACTGGATTAACTACTAGGCTATAGGTTTTCAAGCAGTTTGTTTTGTTTGTAATGTTTTTTTCAAGTACATCTTAAGAGCCCCGGCTGTATAACAGATACTGTAGACTTAAAAGAGGAATCTCAGACTAAATTTTCTTTTTGAAAGCATTTGGTGGAGAAAGTGGTCTTCATTCATGCATGTTTTTGCATGCCGAAACATGCATTATCTTTGTTGGTCTGAGCACGCAAACAAATTAGACTACAAACTGTAACTCCACCTACTTCCCACTCCTTGCAAATCCCGATCATACAGCTGTACTCATAGAATCACCTGCACTACTTGGGGGCAAATCACTGGACAATCTCCAGACAGGTGAAGAGATACAGGAGTACATGAAGTGCATCTATCTCTATACAACACGTGCGATTTAGTAATATAGTAAGCTTTATATTGCAGGATTGAGTCTGGAATGTCCCTGCAAGATGAACATGTTATCATAACACATGTACAGATCAAATAGTATTTGATAGCAATCCGCAGTAGTCCAGATTTTAAGAGGAAGTAACCCAGCCAATCATCTGTGTCTGTGTGCCAATCATGTAAGAGAGGAGAGAGGAAAGTATCAGTGAATGGGAATGCCAATAAAAATGTGTATTCGAATGCTATTGAGTTAGGAAGGAGACAGTGCTGGGTATGCAAATGCTGACATACACAACCAGGAAGTATGATGCTGCAATAGGAGAGAGCAGCCAGACACAAGATGTCAGCACTGTAGTATTAGAAGAATCAGAGAACATTGCTCTTTAATATGCATTCCCTCCACTGTTACACCCCCAAACTGGATTCCTTTAAAAAAAAAAAGGTTTCTATGGTGTCTCCTGCTTATGACATCACTTTGTGGTTTGATATGCAAACAACCTGGCATCTTTCCTCAACTCACCTTTTTAAGGAGAAGCTCCATCATTTTTATAATCACAGAATATCAATGTTTATGGGACACATTACTTTTTAACAAAAAAATCTTTTCAAAAGGACCACAGCCTTTTTCTTTAGGTTGTGCTTTACAACTTTTAAAGATTCCCAACATGAACAGCAGTAAAATACCTTCAAGCCAGTGTTCATTTTAATAAAACTTAAGAAAATGTAATTGATTCTATTGTAACGTCTTGCTCGTTTCCTTTTAGATCTCCCTGTACCTTTAACCAAGGAAAGCCAATCAAATCTTATCTGCATTCTTGTACACAATATACAGCCCAAGTATAATCAGTAATCTCCCCATACACATTCTCTGTGACCTCTGTTTAACTTCTGCAGAAGCAAAGACATAAAAATATGATCTAGCTGTAGTAGGAGAGATTTAGTAAGCAGGGTGGTAGAGAAGACAAAACGCTTTCACCCATAAAAATACTCTCATTGCTTTTGTGGAAAGGATTAATCTGGCATGCTCAGTCCATTTACCAAAAAGTGGCACACTGCTAGGCTTGCCACCGCAGCCATTTTTGTTTACCTGCCACATATAACTTTTGCAGGCTGCCTTGCAGTAGAAGTGATATGTGACCAGAAGAAAATCAATTAACTAATCAACATGGTTCTGTGGGATCCACTACTTGATTAGGTAATTGATTCCCTTCTGGTCACATACGACTTCTACCAGAGGCGTAAGTAGAAACCACTGGGTCCCGGTGCAAAAACTGACCCAGACATTCAGATTGCCAATTAATATGCCACAGTGATTTTCCCCATTAATATGCCACAGCGAGTATTATTCTGCCCATCATTTGCTAGTCATATTTTGCCCATCATTTGCCACTCATATTTTACCCATCATTTGCCACTCATATTTTGCCCATTTGCCAGTATTATTTTGCCCATTTGCCAGTATTATTTTGCCCATTTGCCAGTATTATTTGCCCCATTTGCCAGTATTATTGTCACTCATATTTTTCCCATTTGCCAGTGTTATTGTCACTCATATTTTTCCCATTTGCCAGTGTTATTTTGCCCATATGCCACTCATAGTTTGCCAATATTATTCTGCCCATTTGCTTCTACATATTGCAAAAGTTATATGTGGTTGGTAAAAAAAAGGCCGAGGTGACAACCCACTGCTGCCTTAAAAAACAAGTGTGTAATTTGTTGTGAGGTTTGTAAAATCATTACACGTTTTATGTATATAAACCTCCATATTTACCAAAATGCACCTCAACTGCTCTTCCTGACTGGTTTAAAAACAAAAAACTCTAGCAAGTTGTAATGTGCCTTTATGTGTTTTTGAATAACAAAAAATTAGGTTGAAATGATCATTAAAGCTATGTTAAAATGGACAGTATCATCTAAACATTGCTTACATTGTGCATGTAGAGAAGAAAAAAAATAATAAAATGATCTATACATTGTGTTAGCAAAACTGCAAGTAAATGCCTAAATTGGGAGAAAATGTGTTTTAAATGTGTCTGTGAAGTCTCATGTTTCTGACATCACCTGTGGTTTAGTATGCCAATTAACTGGTTTTCAATGGGGAATGTGTAATTTGCATATCAAGTCACAGGTGATGTCATAAGCAGGAGACTCCACAGACACAATTAAAACACGTTTTTCTCCTAAGCTAGTCATTTGCTAACAATTCTACTAACGCAGTGTTTTTATTCTCTACATTCACAGTATAAGAAATTAGGTCCCTTTAAAACAATACAACATTTTTTTAATGGTCTTAGCATAGTCATCCCACCCCACCGCCATAACTGTGTTAACCAGTTTACCATTTAAGAATGTCTAATTTGTGGCATCCTGTTTGTGTGCTGTCATCATCTCTCAAAATGCAACACTGCGGATGATTTAAAGCTTTGAAAAATAAACAAACAAACAAACAAGATCAAGCTGAAAAGGTCTCACATGGAACCCAGCCTTTTCGATGCTGTGGAATCCGAACTAATGCTGTGGAATCCGAACTAATGCTGTGGAACACAGTTTAGAATTCTATACACATTTTTCTGGAAGGAGTCTTTGGGAATATATAACAAGGGTGTGGGGGAGCATTACTAAAAGTAGTTTAAAAGTAGACTGTTCTTAGTGATAAACATAAAATATTCAGTGGACCATCTGCAATTGAAGCTCCACAGAACTGTTGGACTAGAGAGAGTTTCTCCCCTTTATCTTCTTATATGTTTTTTCCAGGTAAGGATTGTGGGTCCCTTTGCATTTAGTCCAATAGACCTAGCAGCTGGGAAACCGGAGGTTCCCAGTAACTACCCTCCACTCTATAAAGCCCCAATTGACCCACTTCCCTTCCCCAACCACTCTAGTTCCCTCACCCCCTTATCACAAAGAAAATCCCACTCCCCCACACACGTCCCCTTGTGCATTGTTTCCCCAGGACAATGACCTCTTTATAGTCTGCAGTGACAAGGAGGGGAAAAGAAACAGTCGTGTAGATCACACGGGGTTAATTATTTGCACTGACAGATAAAGCAGTGTAATAATAGTGGCGGTGGATAAAAGAAGCATTAGAAACGTTTATGGTGCCTGAATTTTATTGCCCTGTCTTCATTTTTTTTTTCTTTCTTTTTAATGCAATGTCACAATGTCAGGAAAAACACAACAAATACATATATAACTTAGAAAAACAAAATGGCGCTGAACAGGTGCTTGAATTATCTCTCTAGGCTGTTCCAAGATGGTCGGATAGCTGATGAAGGCTCTGTTTAGAGGTGGAAACGTACGACAAACGCTTTTTTAAAAAACAAAGATCAACAGTAAAGTGTTTGAAAGGCCAAATTGTGGACCTAATTTTTTGAGTTGCCCAACAGGTAATTATATGGAGGGATGTTGCCCAGTTAAACAAGGGGCATTTTCTATGGGATGAGGATAGTATGAATGACATCCCAGAAGAGGTTAGAGTGGGAGCCTAGTAAGGCATTTATGAGCTGCTAAAGGTCTAAAGAGTTGTGGATGCATGGAACGGTCTATCGAGAGAGATGGTGCAAAGGGTAAGACTGTGATCCACTCCTTGTTCCTGCTCGGGATGATGCCTTTGCCGCTTAATTCTGGAATAGACTAAATCTACATTCCACACTAGGTGTTCTACATTCCTCTTAAATACTCTAGATTATCATCTCTCACACGCAGGTCCCATCAGTCTGGAAATTATTATACTTGTTCGGTGGGGGGTGGGTTGAAAATGCTCCATGCACACAAGACAAGCACACCTCCCAAGGGTACCAATTTGGAATATACAGCTCCTGATTGGGCCCTCAACCCCTCATTTACTTTCCTTTCGTAGTGTCACTTTTTTCTAGAAACTCTGCAGAAAGGGCTGTTGGTGAAAAGTTAAATGCAACACTCCAAGACCTGTCCCAAAAGGCATTAGGTTTTCTCATTATTGTGTATACTATTACAAATATTGGCATGTTTATCCACTTTGTAAACAACAGTTAATGGGTTTATAAATCAGGTTGCGCAATTAAAACAACTGTGTTCTAAAAGGTTTTTCTTATTGTATCGGCAGTCAAAGGATGTTACAGTCTCACCTGAATGCCTCTGGCCATTGTCCCAGAACCCCCTGAAGTGTTCCCATTTTGCCATATGGGAGGTAGAACTATGAGAGGTAGAGCGAAAGGGACAAACGGAGAGAGGTGAGCACAGTGAGATTTCCATACACAAAACCAGGACTACAGGCACAGGAGTTAAAACAAAAACAGATGTAGGTATTCTGGCAAGACAAGAAAAATACCCTGAGAAATGGGGAAATCCTCCATGTGGCTTCCTGTAAGATTTTTATAAAAAAAAAAAAAAAAATTGTATAGGGGACCACGTCAGACGTACGAAAAAAAAGGTCCATTTCAGTGATTTGTAAAGACCTGGGGAGGTGAACATTATCATAGGTAATTAAATCTGTTTTGCTAGCTGCACTGCCAATCTGCTTCCCTTTTTGGGTTAGCTTAAAAGCAGTCAGATATTAAGTGTGTGTGTGTGTGTGTGTGTGTGTGTGTGTGTGTGTGTGTGTGTGTGTATCTGCTTCACAGTCACCTGCTAACTGAAGGACTATTTCACAGTAATCTATAGAATTCTTAAGGAAGGTTCTGAGACAAAGAAGGGGCATTATTACATAGAGAGACTTAGATACGCTTTGATCTTTATATAGTGTTGCACTATAGTTTATGCTATATATATATATATATTTTTTTTTTTACCAAGTATATTCAGATTTAAGGTGAATTGTTACATCTTAAAGATTAGCCGTGGTATTATCCATCAGCATTAAACACAGTCTAAAATATTATTAGACAATAAATAACAATCGTTTTTGGAGCAATAGGTCATAGAAATTATACTTTGTGAATGTTTAATTCCAATTATATGCATCATAAATGAAATTATTATCATAATCATGTCGTGAGATTTGACCGTGTTTGTATTAAAGCCGTATTTTTTTTTTTTTTTAAGCTCGAGTGCTACTTGGCACCAAGCTGCAGTCGTAACAGGCCTTCTAGAAACTGTGAAGAAGTGGCCATTAATAACAGATTTTGTTTCGAAATACAAATCTGATTATTTTATGAAACTAAAAATGTGCCACTTTGCGCTGACAAGACATTAAATAGAGTAATATAGCACACGGCAGGATACCATTTGCAGATCAGATTATAAAAATAAATGATATAAAAAAAGATTACCCTGCCAGAGACGGCTAAAGACTGTTACTTTACATGTCTCCCACCCACATCAAAACATCTCCGAATTTTAGCAGATGTAGAATTAATTACATGGAGACTGCTTCCCTGGCAACTAGATCTTTTTGTTACCAGCCAAATATGATAATCAAATGAGCTCATGATAAAAGTGTGGTTTCTGGTCCAATAAGATTTCTTTTAAAATAAAATTTATTTAAAAAAAAAAAAGCAGATTAGAAATCGGTGCAAAACAGTGACGTCAATGCCGATTCTGAACGGAAACAGTTGGAAAATCATTCTTATTTTCTGTATTATATCCACGTCTCTAATATAATGTGAAATGCACTTAATTGCTTTCACACAATTGTTTACATTAATAATAATAATTTCATCTAAATTCATTGCCTCTAGCAATATGTAGAAGAAAAATGGATACTGTAGAAATGCTGCTTCATGGGCATGGAAAAAATGGCAAATCATTTAAAAGTCATCACACCTGAATTACCTTGGGGGCAATAAAATGTTGGAAGATCAGAAGTGCCCCCCCATATTACTAGGACCCCAACAGGGTCAGTGTGACACCCTGATAATTCAACCGCATGCAGATATTTTACTGACTTGACCTTAGAGCTTCACAATTGCTGAACCCCCCCCCCCCCCCCCCCCACCCCACCCCACACTTTTTAAATGGTTAAGATCGGAATCTTCTAAGACAGAAAGTCACCTCTCCCCATCAATGTAACTTCCCCGCATGCAGTAATGTATTCCCAAGTATGGGAACTACACAGTGCCTAGTTAGTCCAGAAGGATACTGCAGTAATGTATCCCAGCCCAGTGCCCGAGGGAATACGGAGCTTGAATAATTAGAAAAGATCAGGATTAAACAGGTGGTCAGCTATGATCCCATTGCATATGTATTTCTCTGTGCAATGCTCTTGCATCGGTGTGTTTACAAGAGACAGTAAACTGTACTGCTTTAATTGGAAATAAGTGCCTTATAGTTAAAAGAAAGATATATTTATAAGTTCTGTTTAGTTGAAAGATAATAGAAATACATTAATGAAATAATACAAATAAAGTACCCTATTGAGCCCTCTTTGCTCTGTATAGCATTGTCAGGGGGTCGGACATGTTGTTTAGAATCTTGGGTCAAGTCTTCCCTTTGTCTGACCCAAGATGTCCGTCCCCGATAGAGCTATATGGAGCATTTTCATAAATCATGGATGACTTAACGTTTTAAACTCTAACCAAAGTAATCATAATTACATATATATTGCCATTTCCTCCAATAGACTCAACACTGACAACAAGACAATGATTTTACCGGCCTGCCAGTAAATTACCGGCAGGGTGGCAGCCCTACAAATACAATGTATGTATGCCCATCATATGACCCGCTTTCCTAAGTGGGATGTAAGTATATTAACCATTTTACTTCCAGATGCAGTAGAACCATAGTTGCCAACATTGGCCATGTTTCCAGGGACACATATTTGTTCCACATGCTGCAGAAAGAGCATGCAAAGTGCAACCCGGCAGTATGTAGGATGGATATACGCACAGAGAGAATCCAATTAATTAATCAGGGTGGAGATCCCATAGGACCTACCATGATTAATTAGTTGGATTGTGTCTGTGTGTATATGCATCCTACATACTGCCGTGCTGCGCATTGCATGCTCTTTCTGCACCATGTGGAACAAATGTGTGTGCCTGGAAACATGGCCGATGTTGGCAACTATGTAGAACACAGCATTTTTCTTGATGAATTTTAACATGAGTAGCAGGCATTTTTACTTTTTCAGTGAAAGTGTTAAACAAAAATTAAATTACAGGGACAAACCCAGGAGGGCTTCTCCCCTCCTCCTGTTTTAAAAAGAATGGTTAGTAAAACACTTGGAAATATTTGCCCCAAAACAGTGGCCTTCCCCAGGCTAGAGTTATTGTAGCAAAAAGTCTGGGTTTCTGAAGAAACAGCGGGGGAGAAAAAAAGAGACATGGGCTATAACGGATTCCATTGTGAAGGGAACCCGCAGGTGCCGAGATGCTTTTGTGCCTTGAAAATGCTAGAAGCACAACACAACATAACCCCAAATATACAAACACGCAACAGGGGCGACACTTCCACACAACACGCACAAAGGGAAAAGTGTTTTCTCTTCTTCAGAGCAAAAGGGAAAGAGAAAAAAAAAAAAAGATTTCTTCTCTTCCCCCACCTCCCGGCAAAATGTAAGGGAATAAGCTGGGATTGTACAAGTCTTCTTTATGAAGACAAGGAGTCCCCTACTGTTCCCGGCCCTACACAGCCAGGCTCCTGGGGTCCGCTTTCTGAAGCCGCTTATTATCTGGCTCCAGGGGTGAACTAGGACTGAAACATTCCCACAATCCCCTGCAGGGGAAGATTCGCCCCAGCGCTCAGCAGGGGGACAGAGAGAAGAGGCAGTGGGGGGAGAGAATATATAGCAGGGAAAAAAGGGAAAAAAAACAAAAAAGGGGGGGTGTTTGTTCATCAGAAATAAATAACAAAAAAAAGAGAACAGGGGACGGTTTTGTGGGTTTTTTTGGGAGGAAAGAGGGCCACAAAAGAGGCCAAGTGGTCACCACAAAAAAAGGATTTACCTCCCAAGGTTAAAAGGTCATCAAAATGATTTGTTTCCTTTTAGACGAATTAAGAGGCCAGACATAAACCATGCCAACAAAGTGTTTTTGTTTCTCAAGCATTATTTTCCAACAGGCCTAAACAGTGCCCCCAATATCGACCTTTATATTCAACAGTTTTCCCATCAGTATAAACATCCCCCCCATCAAGTACCATTAGCTTTTGCCAAGTCAACTGGTTGTGAAGTACCAGTTGGCTCTTGGAAAGCATCGAGAAACGGTACGCGTACCACGGGGTGAAAAAACACCAGTCAATATACCTCGAACCAAAAACAAAAAGGGATTTTTTTTTTTTAATGAAAGAGTGAATTGCAGGGAACTTACAAGGCAATTTCAAGCTTAAGGACAAAGTTGGAAAAATGATCCTAATCAGATGAATGGGATCAACTTTCTGGGTTGGCTACTTTGGCCTTACAATTGAACTACCCTTGACAATGCCCTCCTTGAATTTAGTCCTAAAAATACTAATCAAGGCAACAATGTGCTCGGTAGGAAGACCGAGTACATTTAGGGTTCACACATAAAATAGCAAGTGTTCAAGACAAGCCGACACATACATAGGGTTGCCACCTTTTCTTCAAAAAAAAAAACCGGCCTTGGTACTGTCTCCATAGACTTAACATTGGCCTGATGCCAATTTTTTACAGGCCTGCCGGTAAAATACCGGCCAGGTGGCAACCCTACACATACAGCAAGGTATGTGCCAAACGGAAAGGCTCGCTAGGGAGTATGGGAGTTGCAGTCCACTACCACCTGCAGTGGATACTTTGGGTTTAGAGGTATCTCCCATGTTCCTCACCCCCAGTATTTTACAGGGGTATTATGATAGATGCAGTTAGAGGGCCGCACTTTAACACCCCTGGATTAGAGAAACATACTGAAATAAAAATTCTCACAGTTGCTTCAGTTAAAAGAAAAAAAGAAAAATATGAAAAAGAACATTTAACAATACCCCCTCAAGCACAGACACTTAAATGATGGGTTTGTTTTTTTCCCTCTGGCACCGTGCCAAACAATTCCGTTATGGTGACACAGTATGACCCCAGTGACATCACACGCCTCATTTGGACCAAGAGGAAGAAACATGTGACATCAATTCAGCAGGGCAGAGACAGTGGATGCCCTTTAACGGGTTGTAAGGGTCACAGCAGACGCAAAGAGAAACAAAAAAATTAGATTAAATCAAGTGGTAAGAAGTAGAGTGGGAGATAGACACCTAGGATAGAGAAGTGTCCAAGTGCAGCCTTCTCTGGGACTTCAAGTCAACTCCCATGCTCCCAGCTAGCCTCTCAATCACAAATACACCAATTTAACGGCATTCGTTTTAGCTACCATAAAAAGATGAAAGTCCAAGTCAAACCCTGCCAGGAACTGAACCTGCAACCCTTAGGTTTGAACAGATTATACTATTAGGGTACTGAGCTACATCCAAGAGCAGCAGGATTTGAGATGGCAATTTCAAATGTAAAAACGTTTCAAACGCGTTGGAAAAATGCTCCCATTCAACTGTAAAGTAAAAGTATATTAAGAAAACCCCAGCTTGGAGAATTAATCTGTTAATTTGGCATAATTCACTATTTAGAGGGATTAAAAAAAAATAATAAGTTAAAAAGGATCCATTTTAATCCAGTGAGCACTATGCAAAAATGCATCGAATGACGTGCAAGCAACAAAGAGGCTGGTAATTAACCATTTTAATACCAGACGGCTGAGCACTAGAGACCTCTATGCAATGAAGGTCTGTGACGGAATGCGCAACAGCTGGTTTGGACCAGAGAGGAGTAAATCAAACTGGGAAAAGATGCAGAAATACAGCATGACTGTCACCCACCACCAAAAAGGATGAATCAGACGAGCCACATCACAGAGCAAGCCCAATCGATTCATCCCGGCACCACACCCTAAATGGGCACAAGTCACACACATCCAACATCACGGATGTCCTCAGCCCAAGGCAGCTACATCAGGACATCTGATAGTATGGGGGATGATGTGCACAGAGCAATTCTGGGACAGACTTCTAAAAGTGGAGCAATCACCGTGGAAACCAATGGAATGTTCTTGACAACTGCACCGTGGTTACAATTGCACCCCTGCATGGCCATATAAGATAAATGCATGCCAGTAGATTTGCCACCGTTTCTACAAAAAAATACCGCCCATTCTACTGCCTCCATACTAGTAAGTACTGCCTTTTCGATGAACACCCAGTACCAGGGGTTAAAGTGCTTTAAATTCACTGGAGATAAGTACAGGAGCACGGTAGTGTTTTAAAAAAAAGCCATCGTTTTAAGAAATGCATGTTGGTAGGCCACATTATTTTCCATGAAATATCAGTTGTTGAAATAGAAGGGTCTACTCGATAAAGCGAGAACTGCAGTGAATTCAAACTTCAGGCCAAAGCAGCAGAGTTGGAAAAAGTCTCCCATTCAGCTGCATCTGTGAATTTTTTTCCCAACTCAGCTACTTTGGCCTACAGATTGAAATTCTCGTCTCAGTTCCTTTCTCTCTTACGTAGTAAAATAAAAAGCAAACATTAAAAAACATTTTTTTTTGAAAATAATGAACTTTTTAATAATAATAATCATCATTGCAATTGAGAGATCTGTATAGGGAAAAAAAAAATAAAGAGAGGATTGCGGGGGAACAGAGAATTAATGGTCGGCAACATCTCTGACCCAAAAATATGAGCAACAATTTGTTTTCTTTTGATACCAGATTGTGTACAGTTTATTGTGTAATATCATTTGGATATTAAATATCTTGTACAGAACAATGCAGGTCATATGTTGAGCATAAAACACAGATACATTAGTTTAAAGGACAACTGTTACAAAAAATGAACTAATGTTTACTTGAACGATTGCATCAAGTGTAGATAGTTTGCATACAAATGGTTTAATGAAAGAATAATGTACATTATTGAGCCCTCGATGCTCTGTTTAGCTCTAACAGGAGGTAGACATGTTGTTTAGAATCTTGGGTCAGATCTTCTCTCATCTGAACCAAAGTGAATGAAGAACTGGCCTAAGATTCTAAACAACATGCCTGCTCCCTAATAGAGCTATACAGAGCAAAGTGGGCTTAATAATGTACATTATTTATATTCTTTCATTAAAACATTTCTAATTTAAAAATTTCTACGCTTGATGCAATCTTTCAATTACACACTACTTATGTTTTAACTACAGTCGTCATTTAATTGGCTGAGCAAGTTATGATCAGGATGACGATATGGATAGGGGTCTAAACTCCCAATCTGTTCTTGTGACTTCCAAAAGGCTTTGTATTTTTACAATAGCTAAACAGGTTGTGACTCTTAAATTCGGCTTATATGAAATGTTTATTAAGCTTATTAAGTAATTTAGCTTTTAAATCACTTAAAAAAAAAAAAAAAAAACAACAAGGAGACAAACTGATTTCAATGAAAAGGCCAAATTAAAAACAAACAAAAAAATGGATCAATCTGTAGTTTTCAGAAAAAAAGTGAGGCAGCCAGATATTTGGTAGTGTGTAAATTGAAAAGAAAATTGGATCATAAAAAAAAGGGGTTATATAGAGAGAAATAAAATATGTTAAATATCATTAGTTTAAAAAGTGTCTCTTTTAAGCTTTTAACATCAATTGAAACTTCTAATCTTCCAAGGTCTATAAGATGAGCACCATTAAGTTGGAAACCAGGCCCATTATACAACAAAGTTCTAAAAGTGGTGCTGTCACCATGGGAACCAATGGAACGCTCCTGCTGAGAATTCCGCTGTTGGAACTCAACTCTTTATACATAGGACCAACTGTATATAACTTAACACATATGGCAAGTGTTTGCAGCAACAACAACAAAAAAATATGACTGCACGATCTCCTTGTAAAGGGAGATTAATTACCGATATATTACACTTTCCTTTACCAAGAAAGTTTATAAAAAGATCAAAAGAGGATATTTCACGTGAGATAATCTCGGATGCACATGTTCCTTGCAGATTTTGGGGTGGGGAGTGGGCCAGGCTCATTAACCCTCACCTTTTTTGCATTCATATTTATAACCAAGCCTGTTGGCTCCAGGCCAATCTATATCTCGAGGAAAAAAAAAAAATACAGGCAAAAAGTTAATTGTTCCACCAGATGTATCCTAGCTCCCCTCCCTTATACAAGATGTGTACAAGGGGTGGGGGAGGGAACATGCTCATATTGTCTACAAAAAAAAGCAAGTGCTTACAAGTATTCCCAGCCTTCAGTCAAACCGCTGAGACCCTGCCCCCTATTCTATACCGCTCTCCTCAAAGCCAAAGCAGGAGCAAGGAATGTGAACCTAAACCAAAATACCTGACTTGTGCACCGGGTAAGGAAAAAATGTTTAGATTACAAAATGTGGAGCAGTCTCCGTGGAAACCAGTGGAGGGCGGCTCCAAAATAGCACTTTGCCCCACTAGGTCAATGTGTACTTTAAGGGACAAATACAATTTTAAATAGAAACGCTTTAAAAAAGGGAAAAGAGCTTGTTCCAGGTTTGAAAAAAAAAAAAAAAATTATTAGACTTGGAAATAAGATTACCGTATTTTTTTTATGGTTTATCCAATTTGTAATAGTGGCCGATTTGGCTGGGTGATCTTTAAAAAAACGTAAAATTATTCTATCCCATGCAATAACTTAAATTTTTCTTTGAGTAATGTCCACAACTTCGTAGCAGCTATTGTTCATTCCACTATTTAAAGTAAATGATTAGCTATGTATCGGGTAGACCTAAACCACCTCCATTTTGTTGTGGTCTTATCAAGTACTAATTTATCGGATATATATGGAGAACAAGCTTCTAATCCTTAAGCGTCCACTGTGGCCCTCCAGTTGTGTCTGTACTACAGCTACCACAATTCCCTACCGCTCTAATGGGACTTGATGGGACTCTTGGGTTCTAATCTCTTTAATAATTCCATCTTCGTAAAAGGTACATTCCTGTTCTTCCTGAAAACGACCAACTGAAGAAACGAACAAATCATAGAAATATATAACTCCTCTAATAAACTATGACGATCTGCAGCTAAAATGTTATTTATTCCGATAGGCCAAAGTCAATTTGAGAATGTAGGATTATTTGAATCCAACACCGGCTCACCTATTATCTAGAAATATTAGTTTGAAATATATAAAACCACTTAGAAGTTCTATACATCTGGCAGAAGCCAGAACCCAGCACTGAACTAACAAGATGGTGTAAGGTTCCAGGAGATATGATCAGATATTACTCTTTTATTGATGGGAGTTGTTGGAGAGTTCATGACGTAAACAGACATTTGTTGGGACTGGAGCATAATTCAGCTATTTTGGACGAAAATTATACGGACTTCCATCGATGAATCCTGTTTATTTAAGAAGTCAATGCTTCTTCCGTGCTATGTCTTACAGTATCAAAAAATCTAAAAATGTATTTAAATGCGGCAAAATTAACAATGGCCAAGTTTTGGGGCGGGGGGGGGGGGAGGGGATTTAAATTCCCTAATTTTTTATCTAGAGTAGAGGTGTTGAATCGATTTGCAACTGTGAACTGATATGGTGTGTATATGGTGAGTATTGTAGATGGCTGGGACGCTCTGTCAGTGGTGCGCTCTGCAGTGTGTAATAATAGGAACAAAGAAAAGCAGAAAGGCACTCTTCGTTGCAATCAAATGGATAGTACGAGAAAGAGCTCTACCGGCGAAACGCGTCAAGCTTTTGTACAGCTACGATTGCCTTCCCACTAGTAAATCGTGGTGTTTTATGCAGGTGGATTCGCTACTTTTGGACTCAGTATGTCACACTATTAATCTGATTGTAATGAAGAGTGCTTTTTTTTTTTTATCCCATTAAAAAAATATATGATTTTTAGAAAGCTTGGGCACCTTGGAAGAGTTTTCGAAACTCTGATATATACAGAAAAATGCTTAAGTTTAAAAAAAAAAAAATGTAAAATCGAAAAAAGGTTTAAATTTATTTTGAAGATCTCATGTCCACTGTATTTTCTTTATTACACTTTTTCATTTCAATTTGTATTTAATGGTCATGTATTTCGTTCATTTAGATAATTTAATAATATTTAATGTTTATTGTTAAATTGTTTTGTGTTGTCAAATATCTAATAACAGATATAAAAAAAAAAGACTCCTGAACATTATACTATGAATGGAGAGAATAAAAGAAAATATCAAAAATGATCTATACATTGTGTTAGCAGAAATGGAAGCAAAATTCCTAACTGAGGAGAAAAAATGTGTTTTAAATGTGTCTGTGGAGTCTCCTGTGTAGGACACCACTTCTGGAGAGATAGGCAAAGGACTCCAGTGCCCATTGCAAGGTTTGTGAAGGCCCATAGAGCATCATTAAATTGGGCCTAGGACACTTCATCGCTGACAGTTCAGTGCGGCAGTTAGAACTCTGAACTGTCAGCGATGAAGAATAACGCGGACGCGGCTATGTAAGAGCTGACAGTTCAGCGCTGAACTGTCAGCTCTTAGAAATGTACAAATAAAAAGAAAATAACCCCCCCCCCCCAAAGTGCCCCCCCAAACCCCAATACTAAAATTAACCCCAAAACCCAATACTAAAATAAACCCCCTAAACCCTAATACTAACCCCCAAACCCTAATACTAACCCCCCAAACCCCAATACTAAAATTAACCCCCAAACCCCAATACTAAAATTAACCCCCAAACCCCAATACTAAAATTAACCCCAAAACCCCAATACTAAAATTAACCCCAAAACCCCAATACTAAAATTAACCCCCAAACCCCAATACTAAAATTAACCCCAAAACCCCAATACTAAAATTAACCCCAAAACCCCAATACTAAAATTAACCCCAAAACCCCAATACTAAAATTAACCCCAAAACCCCAATACTAAAATTAACTCCCTAAACCCTAATACTAACCCCCAAACCCTAATTCTAACCCCCTAAACCCTAATTCTAACCACCCTTAACCCCAGTACTAAAATTCTAATTCTAAAACTCTTATCTTCTAACTCTAACACATTAAAACTTACCTTTAGCGATGAAATGTCCCGCGACGAGCTGTCATGTGGTGAAGTGACGGCGGTGATGCGGCTGCAGTGTCCCATCCCCCATTAAATTGTCCGTCACAGACCTTAGTCCAGAGGTTGTCAACCTTTGCCAGCATTATGACTGGACAACATCTGGAGGTTGTCTACCCCTATTACATGTCCGCCATGAGTAATGTTAGTTAGTGCCTACCATTGCTTGTGGTATGATGTGCAAATAAGCTGCTTTTGTGTAGAATGAAAGAATACAAATAAGTTGCCCCTTATAGTTCACTCGGGGGGGAAGACCTGTTACATTAACATTTATTTATCTTGTATAGAACTTGGTATAGAGCATAGAAGGAAATTACAGAGACCAACTGATACAGGAGGTGAAAAGCCTTGCTCGCAGAGCTTACAATCTAGGTGGAATCTCGACACACTTGGGTCCTCTTTGTCGGACACAAGATGGCAGCCCCTGGGTAGAGCTATACAAGCAAGGAGGGCTTAATAAGACATTTTATTTGTATTCCTTCATTAAAGTATATGTCTACTTAAAATGCCTACACTTGATGAAATCAGTCAATTAAGCACAGGAACGGTTGGCAAAAAATAAGTTTGAGGTACAGTGTGTTTATATTTTATTATGGGATCTGGTACAGGGAGTACCAGAGAACCAGCTAGTTAAGAGGTACCAGATGAATGAAGTGTAATTATTGAAGGTGCTAAGTTGGGTATACCCACGGTTCCATTTTGGTTCCAACAATGTACGACTGAAGAGCTCTTCAGCTTTTGTTACTCATTCACCTAGTAACCTTTCTGGCTCTGGTACAGTTCATCTATCATGTGATAAACACAGAAAAATAATGAGATTTATCCTTCGGAATTTCCATTGCTCTTCGTCTAGAAAAAACAAATTCTAGAGACAGAGACATGCCGAGTCTTCAGCACTGGGAGTCTAAGTATCATTTACAGCTGATCGATTGCATACAGAGGCTCCTCTCGGAGGGAGAGGATTATTTAGTAAGCCACAATACCCTTATCTCCCAATCTTGGGATGCATCCAAAAATTCTTTCCCCCCCCCCCCTTTCCTGCATTTGAGGGGTCACTGCCTGGCTGTTGTCTAACTCCATCACATATTTCTATCACTAGACAGTAGAGTTAGACCCAAGAGACCTGTTGACAAAGCTCTTCGATATAGGAATGCTAGCTTTGTGGCAGCAAGCCAGGATAAGCCTCATACACCCCCCCCCCCCCCCCACACACACACTCTTTCCACATGTCTGCAAAGACACCGTCACTTCCAAATATAACCTGGACAAGCCCTCACGACTGAACCATGTTGTGCCTGAGCAAAGGAATACTCAACAGCTAAATGTATCTTGAGGATTACCTCTTACACCATCATCTTTTAATAATAAGCACGGTCATAAGAAGAAACAGGTTTTAGAAAGAGTAGAGACAGGTCCTTGTCCAGCCCATTCTAGAAATGCCTCCCGGCATTGTATCAATCCAAAAATGATTACAGAGAACATGTGGCCATTACCAGAGTCACTCGACTTTAGAAAATTCATATAAAAACCCCAAACATTAGTCAGCTGAAACCAATTTTATTACAGAAGTCAGTGAGCAAAGAGGGCTCAATAAGGAACTAGAGTCGTATTCTTTCATTAAACGTAATGTTTGGCCTACAGGTGTCCTTTCATCCAATGCTGCTGGCCATCTCTTCCCTGTCATCATTGCTGTACTTGACAACTACCTGTAGCTGGATCCCGTAAAAAAATAAAAAATAAAGGTTGAGGAGCTCAAAAGGGGCAACATGATGTCATGCAACCTTGGCAACATTTGTATCAAGGGGGGGGGGGGGGGGGGGCAAAAACAATATAGAGGCCCATGGTGCAACTTTATCAGCTTACCTTTTATCATCAGAAACACATATATAGAGCGATTGACAGACAAGACAATCACTCTGAAAAAAAAAAATGCTTTCATTAGCCATTATTGTGGAATTAGTCCCACTCTGTTGAACTCGGCTGTTGCAAGTGAAAGATGAAAAGTGCTAGGCACTGAATTAAAAGTGATGCAGGACCAGCACATTAAGGCCAGGTTAGTAAATGCCGCTCTGCCCTCCTTGCTAGTCCCCCCACTCCAACTTCCTTGGTACAGATACTGGGTGTCTGTAGCCCAATTCTCCTCTTTTATACATATGCATTTTAAACACAATGCTGCCTGTGCACATTACTAAGCGCCGTGCATAAGCAGTATCGATTCTAGGACAGAACCCCCAAAAAAGACACAGGACTGTCCCGGCAAGTTTGAGACTGTTGGCAATAATGCATTACCCAGTCTGCCTAGGCCAAATTAGGCATCCCGTTACCCAGTCCCTTTACTCCATTCTTCGAACTATCCTGCTACATTCCTAACTCCCATCCCCCTGCCCCCATTTGCTTCCAGCGCTCTACAGCTCCCCAGGGCGTGAAATCCTTTTTTTACTTCCATGTAGCGGCCACCTGTGCCAGCCCATTCCAAATCTTTGTCCTCACAAAATCTAATTTTAACTTTGCCCATGAGTGTGACATGCCCCCGGTGTCACTGGTCTTCCTGTGGCTTCTCAAGATTATTTCTCACCACCCTTAAAAGGCGCTATTGTGGTTTAATCCACGGGTGTTCTGGCAATTAGAATATATAAATAAAATGGTTATTGTGATGGGAGAGGGAAAGTGTAAATGCCCAGGGCTAAACGGCAAATTCAATTAATATTTTAAAGCAGTTCTTCACATTCTGTCTCACGTTACTAATTTCCCATAGTTTCATTTAAAATACATTAAAAAGCCAGTGTTGACCATAAAAAAAAAAAAAAAAATAAATAAATAGGTTTTTTTTGGATCACCTGACACTAAATAAAAACCCACCCAACCATTAAAGGGTCAGGCAATCTATTTTTTTTGTCATTTGGTGGGGCAGTGTATTTTTCAACACAGAGTCAATAATTTCTGTGTCAGAAATGCAATTCGGATACCACATTCGGCCCCTTGGTTCATTTGTGTCGACGACACAACTGAGCCAAGGGGTCAGGGAGGAAAGTAGGAGGGGCTGGGGACTTTAGTAATCACATAAAGTTTAAAGTAAGTCTATTATTAAATTATTTAGTAATAAATTCAGTTTAATAAAGCCTCTGGTACCCACTAAACACAAATCTATACCCACCAGACAAGACAAAAGACTTGTTTTTCCCCACAGAAATCTCACACTGAAAGTGCTACCACCACTGCAAGGGATTCTGGGTAGGCATATGCAAACAAGGACAAAAATAAATCACCTTTTTGCCTCTATATCCACTTTATGCATGGAGCCCGTAGAGCAAATGTCCGCTGTACAAGACTCTAAACACAACCCGGGAAAGAGGTGCAGAGCCACTCATAACAATTAGCAACATTTATTAACATTGGGGCTTATATGTAAAAGAACAAACAAACAAACAAAAAAAAAAAAACAATAAAATACCTCCCCCCCCATTATAATTTTGTCGCAAATCTACAAAAAAAAAAAAAAAAAACTATTTTGGAAAAAAAACAAACATTTTTGTTCCGTCAGTTTTTACACTTGTCCTACAAATTCATCTAAAACAATGTTGCAACTTATGCATTAAAAATGGTGCCGTTTTATGCCATTTTTTTTTTTTTTAACACTCCATAATTATTCTGACCGTTTCCATTTGAATTTTTTTTCCACGTCTGTCATCTTTGTGATTATTTATTCCAATTTTTCGATCACTTTTCTAGTTACAAACCTATGACTAAAGCATTGAAACAACTTGTATACATAGAATTAACAAACGCAGACATGAAAAATTATTTTTTAATCTGTGAGCGTTCCATATGTAACCACCACGGAGTTAGAGGTGTTATGCAGAAATATATACGTATACCTGGCTACATATACGGTATGTATTTATTTTTATTATTTATTCTAATATAATATGTACTTTTAAAACTTCCTGTTCTCCAAATCATTGTTATTCATAATTAGCTACGCACGTCTTTGTTTGCTTAGTAATTATGATACCATAGTTAGTCAAACAGGAAATGATTTGCAATAAATGCTGTGTACAAGAAGTTATTTCAGAATTTTTTTGGGAGAGCTACATAGAGAGTCACCTTAAAATAATGCCCATATTCACACCTGCAGAAGTCCCCCTCCAAAAAAAAAAACCCCAAACAAAAACAGTCATCGTTGGCCATTTGAAATGTTGGGAGGTACAAGTTTGTAAATTAAATTGTTTTCTTATGTTTTATTGGACTTCACTAATTAAATAAATCATTATCTATAAATTCTATAAACGACTAAACCACAAAACTAACCACGTCTCTCCCCCTTCCATAAAACTCAACTGTCCCCGTTTGGCCATTTCAAATGTTAGGCAATATGGTCACAGCTGGCTGGCACTGGTTGGCAGAGAGCAACTGAGCATGCATGGCTAGTTGGCACACTACATGTACCTTGGCTGGCAGCTGCCTGCACGACTGTGTGGTCGAACACGCAGAGCTTGTAGACTGTTCTCCTTTTTTAAACAACCCATAAACATCGAACTGACTTGCTAAACTGGTAAATTTGGGAGGGATCCCGATGGTATAGGAAGTAGCAGGGGGGTAGGTGGCACAGTTATGTTAAATATTAAAAATGTATGTAGTTCAAATTTTTTTTTACAGCCACTGTTCTGTGGGCTAGTTTCAGATCTTGCCTTCCTTGATAAATCATTTAAGGGGCAGTTCCATCTAGCTTATAATCTGTCTGCAGTGCATGCTTTTAATATCTGTAAAATACACTTAAGACAAATTACATTTCTCCTGTACAGTTAGCCGGGGCCTCAAAATTCAGTGTCATCAATATGGGGGAGTACACAGGAGGCAGTCTCCCTCAGCTGCAGTTTTCATGCTTTCCTCTGAAAAAAAAATGCTTTCATTGGCCATTATTGTGGAATTAGTCCCACTCTGTTGAACTCTGCTGTTGCAAGTGATTGGAATGCAGGGAGGGTTTGCAGCCAGCTGGTTTGCTGTGATGTAATACACCGACGCGGGCTTGTGGAGATAGAGTGCAACAGGCAAATGTCCTCCAATTTTTTACGCTTTAAATATGTGCAAAAAAAGGCATTTGCCAGACAGTACCTATTTGGCTGGTTCCTGTCACTCGCTAATCTCAGCAAGCTTCTTTACCTCTGCAACAATCCAAAACGGAAGGCAGGTTGGCAAAGGGAGTGTGTCTACAGTATGTCCTGGGGCTTCAGAGATATTTAAAATCAGAGGAGCTCTGCAGACATATTATACAGAAAGAAAAAAAAAAAAAGTTATTTTTATTAAAGCAAGCAGGTAAATCAAGCTTTTTTTTCCCCCACCTAGATGGACATTACTGCACTAAACCAATGACTGATAAAATAAATGCTCCCCCCCCCCCCCCCCCCTTTCCCAACCTCCCCCCAATTAAATTAAATAGATAATTTTGGACATGATGTCTCCTTAAAGTAACTGTCTTGCCCAAGGATCTCTCTAAAAAAAGTCGTTCTGAAAAAATCACTTCTTGTACCGAGCACTTAATGCAAAAAAACATTTCAACTAATTACATTCCTGTTTGACTAACGATGCTACCATAATTACTTAGCAAACAAAAGACAGCACGCAGCTAATTACAGTTAACAACATTTGGATAACTCAGAGTTTAAAACACACACTAATATATTTATATATATATATATATATATATATATATATATATATATATATATATATATTAATATTAATTATATGTCTAATCTGAGGAAATAGTGTAAATTAAAGCCCATTTATAATTGTACAGAACACATCTAAGACAATGCTATAAAATGTTGTTTATTAATCAAATCTGGGGAGTGCACTTAAAAGAGACTTTATCACTTTATACATAGCTTGTAATGTGAATAAAGAGAATACAAATTTAAAAAAATGAAAATAATCTGTACATTGTGTAAGGTGAATTGCAAGCCTCAATTAGGGGAAAAATGTGTTTTAAATGTGTCAGAGGAGTCTCCTGTTTATGACATCACCTGTGGCTTGATATGCAAATTACACATTTCCCATTAAAAAATCATTTCGGCAAGTGAGTGACTGGTATGAGTGAATTGAGTGAGGATTTCGGGAAACTTGTATTACTGCTTTGTTCCGTTTTCTTTTCTTTTTTTATGTTTTCAGTAGTTTTTTTTAATGTTTGGATAAAAAAAATATATATATATATGGGGGGGGGGGGGGGGGAAGGGAAGATGAAAACTATATTATTAACATCTGTAAAATTGACTACATGGACACGGTATTAATAATAATAATTACAGTATCTCCAGATACTCAATGCAGCCAAAAAATGTGGTAGCCTCGGTTCTTCCCACAGACTTCTAAGCGGAGTACATACATTAACATACAGATTCAAAATATATTTTTAAAAAATATTAAAATGCCTATATTAATGTAAATATAATACAGTAATGTTTTATATTATAATTGTATACAAATATATATTTTTTTAGTAAATAAATCTTTGTTTTCTTGAAAGAATAACAGATAATGGTGGGTGTAGGGTTCTAGGGTCGGAGCGAACCATACAATAACAAGAGTATTTTCATACACTAGTTTATATTTAAAAAAAAAAAAAAAAAATAGATATAGTTTACATAATATTCCAATTTAAAAGAAACATTACAACACTCGGTTGTTTATATTATCTTATTATATCTCACCCAGGAGGGAGGGTTCATTAAGGAGTAGGTTGAGAGTGGGAAGGGAAAAGGGGTAGAGAAAAGTTGGAGAAAGAGAGTCCAGGATTAGGGTCTCCATTTACTGTTCGAATTTTGTCCCATACATCGTAGTGGGGTCTGTTCCTGTTCTTGGAATATAAGTTTATATTGATATACCATGTGTGGGGTGGCTAGATTTAGAGCTAGATCAAAAACAGGTTAGGTCTCTGGTTAGGGTGTGTTTTCTTGGGATTGTCTGGAGGTAGCTGGAGAGTTGGTGGTATTGCAAATGATTGAGGAATGTGGGGGTTTTTCCTTCTAGTATGGTTTCCAGTAGGCTTCATTTTGAGCCCATCAGATAGTTGTCAGGAAGGTACCTGAATTTTGTCCAGGTGGGAAGATTATTTCTGATTGGGAGCGGTGGTAATGGGTAAGTAGTAAGGCCGAATTTTGTGTGCATGGAATATAACGTTCGAATTGTAGAGTTAATGAGAGGGTGTTCCCGGGTGATGTTTCTGGAGTGGCATTGTGAGATACACAATATTTGATGACGTGGTTTGGTGATAAAGTGTCACTCTATTTCTTTCCAGAATTGTGTGGTGGGTGAGATGCCCAATCTAGCTCTGTCAAAAGGTGGCAATCAGGATGCTGGGGAGGTGGAGCTTGGATGGTTCGAGTGTCCGTGCTATCGCATGCGCAGTAGGGCACGGTAGAGCCCGTCAGGACAACAGGATGGCCTCCCGAAATCAGAACTGTGGTGCGCAAAGCGGGAGAGTTGGTAGGTATGCATCTGTAGGAACACTGAATTCCAGGACTGGTTGGAGGGCTTTATTGTCAACACGGAATTTGGAAGTAAATAGGAGTAAAACAAACTGGTAATTTGATCAAAGGCCTGGTGTAGGCTGTGCTCAATGAGTTACGAAAGGGGTAGAAAGGGTAAGGAGATTAAAATTACAAGGCTGATCGTACAGGCAGAGCCGTATAATTCATGCAAATGAAAGGAAACTGAACAAACATTCTTGACAGTTTAGGCCATGTGTAAACATCTGTCCCCGCTCTATTCTTCGAATTAAAGAAAAGCAATCGTCCACCTGGGAATTCATTAAAAAAAATAAAAATAAAAAAAATCTAATAACCTTAAACTTGCGAATTAAAAGGGAGGAAAAAAATATGTTTAAGTACAGTTTGTAATCTTTTGACTGGCAGGTTGTATGCATAGTGCTGTCATGTGTAAAATGCAAGAAGTGCCAGGGGACTACAACTCCCATGATACTAACTACGCTATAAGCCTGTTCAATCAGGGCGCAGACATGTTTAGAATCTTGGATCGGAAAAAGTCAGATCTTCCTTCATCTGACCCAAGATTCTAGACCAACAGAAGATGGCGAAATTCTGAACCAAACCCTATCTGAAAATTCACTTGCACCACATTGTACAGAACTACCAAAATAAATGTCAGAAGTTCCTGCTTCACTAGCAACCACCTGTGTTCAAGTAGGACTAATGTCTATGGTTAAAGTTGTTTGCTTTTAGCACATGAAAAAAAAAAAAAAAATTAAAAGGGCTGGCAGTTTGTTTAACCCATTGGTCATCACAGCTATGTGCCATATTGCTGCCCCCTCGGGCGATAAACTAATTAGTGCAGATTTTGCTCTCCTGAAGCCCAGCTTCCTCCGCTGATTTCAACCCCTGGGGGCATCCAGATTTCAGGAAAAGCCAATTAGCAGACAAGTGAATGGGCTGCTTTCCATATGAATGGGATATTGGTCGGCATAGCCCCCCTGAACAGGTCCCTGACAAGGTTTCCCTTGGGATGGAGCGAAAATCCCCTGAACTTTGAAGCTAAAGAGAGTCAATTAAAGTGGGTTGCACCGCTCACCAAGACTAAAACGTCTTCCAAAACACAGCAGCAATTCTGAAACGGTGTAATTAGCCAGCTGAAGAGGACAGCGGTGCATATCTGCACAGCATGGTGCCGGCATCTTCACACACACCCAACAAAATACAGATTAGCTTGTGCTATTCCAATTTCCCAACATTGGAAAACGATTTTGTACTGGGATTTTCTTCTGACAGGTCACTACCTGGGTGCAGAGGCACAGATTGGTAACTTCAGTGGTTAACAATGGTGCTGTGATGTGGGGTAATGGAAAAAAAAAAAGTTATCTTGGTGCGCGCACACACACACATACACACACAAACACACACACCCAGGCGTATGCCTATGATCATGCGAAACAGCTAGAAAAGTGTACAGATCGAAAGCACTAGCTTTGGCATCTCAACTGTTGCAGGCCATGTCTCCCATGATGTTCAGCCAGTTGGGTGGCTTAGTGTCATGGGAGAAGCGGCCGCGACAGTTGGAGTGCAAAAAAAGGTTAGCTATCCCCGTCTAGATCATTTTTGATCCTCTACATTGAAACGTTAAGCTCTTCCACTGCTCTGATAGATAAAAACACACTGCTCAGGGATCCACGAAATGCACAGGAGAATTGGAGTTCATCAAAGACACAGCTCCACATTCCTGCTGTGGGGATTGGGATTTTTTTATTTTTTAGAAACGGTGCATTGCTGTGCATCAATTACAAAAAGGATTAAAAATAAAAATCCCCTTCTCTCTTCCATTTAAGTACATCGGATTCCTTCCTTGAATCTATCCAGGATCCATAGATCAATCAGCGAGTAAGCAAAAGGACATACATGGATAATAGTTTAGGAGCCTAGTCACTTTTCAGGGCCAAACTTCTGAAGTTTTGGGCCATTGTTTCCTATCTCCTGGGACTGTTGGTATTAAGAGTACCAAATTAAATGCACTCCATCCCCTAAATAATATTTGTACCGGAAATGTACAATAATAATAAATAATATGCAAGGTGATATGATAAACAGGAAACATTACAAGACGCATTCAAAACACCTTTGGCTCGTTGGAGACATTGGGTTGAATGATATAAGGGCCTACGTGCTGGACGGCAGCGGTTTCTGGACTACAATTACCATGATTCTTTGCCATTCTTATAAAGGGGTTTCTCTGGGATTTGAAGGTCATCAGCAGCTGAAGGGCCACACTTGGACGCCAAGGCTCTGACAACTGACCATTGGTGAGAAAACGCAATTAGTTAAGAAAAACTGCTACATGACACCAGCCTAAACCCATGGCTACTGCCCACATGGAGATGTGCATCAATAACATTATCTCGTCAATATAAAAATAAAGAAAAATAATAATATATAAATGATGTTTCCCACCATGATGGAATGGACCGTGATAACCGTTTACTGTACCACTTTTCACGACTATTTCCCAAAATTAAATAATCTAAATAAATCTGTTGATTGCAGGTGTAAAAAGCCAAGGACACTTGCTCTATCATGCTGCTGTACAGAACAGGGTGATAGGTATTGCAGTAGAATGGTAGGAGGACTTTAAACTGCCTTGTCCTACCCTCAACAGCCCTTCTGAGTAGGGTTAAGCAGTTTCATTAGTGAGCGGTTCCTAGATCTAGGTTTCCAATCTGCTTTTACCCAAGTACAAACTTATCAATGGCCTGTAAAAGCTGCATTCTGGGTATTTTTCACATCCCCTTGTTTCCTGTTGTGTCTCTTGACCACTCTTTCGATTCATGCACACATCTCAGCGCTCATGTTTTGGTTTCTCCTTTATCAAAATGTCCCCATCAATAAAAACCTAGAATGAGACACTTAAAAGGGTCTTCCTGTCCATAGAGGAAAAAAAAAAAAAATCTATACATTGTGTTAAACAGAATTCAGAAAAAAACAAACAAAAAAAAAAGCTTTCAATATGTTTGTGCTGTTTATCACATCAACGTGGGTTTGATAGGAAAATTAACGGATTTCAAAAGAAAATGCTAATCCACCACATGATGTCATAAACCAGAGACAAATACAGCAAAGTCCACGGAGCACAGTTATCAAGTTGGATGGATAATATCATAAAAATTCTTTGGTACTCTACTCTGTCAGAAGACACAATATATATAGAAATTGATGCGCTCAAAACAGTTATGAATGTAAAGTACAAATAGGGTTGCCACCTTTTCTTCAACAAAAACACCAGCCTTGGTACTGTCTCCATAGACTTAACATTGGCCTGATGCCAATTTTTTACCGGCCTGCCGGTAAAATACCGGCCAGGTGGCAACCCTAAATACAGAGGAGTACTCCTTTTTTTGATTGTATCAGTTTATATAAACCAGAGACAACACACTCATTTAAAAAACCTTTTTTTTTTCCTCTTTATCGAAGCATTTGCTTAAAATTCTGCTAACAGGAGGTCTCACGCAGCCTTCAAAACTATTACTGCAAGATGAAAAACATTACAGATCAACCAACTAGCACCAACAAGTTTACCACTAACATTCTCCCCTTAGGCCACTTTTTTTTATCCGTGGAAGGTACACTGCATAAGCCTATAACATAACAAGCACAAATGCTGGCTTTTACCTCTACTTCTGAAAGGCAAGTCACCGTATGTATGCTCCCCCCTATGTACCTCCTCCCTTATATCCTTTTGATTTTACAGTATGCTGTTTCCAAACCCAGCTTTCTCTTTGATGTTTTAGCAAAGAATCGAATATAAAAAGCTATAGAGTTGTAACAAAGAAGGTCACTGAAGATGCTAGTGCTGACCTCAGCGTTTGATGACATTTGCACTTTTATATATATATATTTTTTTACGGTTTCACAGAGCTCCATTTTAAAGGTGACCTGGGATCTCAATGTATTTGTGTCTCTGGGGCAACTTTAGAAGGTATTGGCTTCCCAAGAACCACCTTATTCTCTGTTGACAAACATAGGAAAAATGTAAATGAAATAACTAAATAAAAAAATACTAGAACACAAGCTATTGTTAAGACCTTGAAAAGTGATACTTGTGGTGGACCATGGAGAAAGGTATTGGGACGCACTGGACCCCTGGGAAACCAGGTTAGAGATCTACTGCACTAGGGGTGGCCACACCGTGCATCAGAAGGTCTATAATAGTTTGGAGCACTGATCAGTCACCTCACAAACACTCCAAAACATTCCTAAGGATACGGACAGTAGGAATTAGCAGATCCAGTAAGACAGCATGGATGGCTTTATCCTGGTTATGGATAGGGGGGTTGGGCAGGCATGGCTGATAGGACCCATGTGGCAGCAGAAAAGGTTATATATATAGTAAGGATCACTGAGAGCCAATGTTATGGGTTGTGGGGACGGTCCTTGTGTAACAGCACAGCATCCCTTAGCAAAGGGAAGTGCTAGTGGCACCTGGGCCTAAAGCAAAGGGCAGTTCTAGGGATGGTGGGCCCAGCAGCACGCAGGAGTACCTTGGAAGGTATTTTCCAGAATAAAGGGGCAGTCCTAGGAGCACCAGCTCCAAGGGGCCATCCTAAGAGCGCCTGCACCAAGGGCGCAGTCCTGGACCAGAAGCTCGCAACAGAGGGCAAGGCTAAATGTCCAGACGGATCAGCAGCCTGAGGCAATGCTAAGGGTGCCTGATTCAGCAATCATCAGCAAGGGCAATCTTAGGGGCACCCAACCCAGCCGCCTGCGTCAAGGGCCAGTCCTAGAGCAGCAGCCTGCGTCAAGGGCCAGTCCTAGAGCAGCAGCCTGCGTCAAGGGCCAGTCCTAGACCAGCAGGCTGAATCAAGGACCAGTCCTTGAAGTGTCAGATTCAGCAAAGGGTAGTCCTAGGGGAGCTAAGTCAAGCAGCTAGGGGCAAATCATGAGATGGTAGAGTGGCAGATAGTGCTAGGGAGCCTGGGTGCTGAAGGCAATGGCTGCAGTAGCAGAAGCCAGGTACTGCAGTAGTGAGGGAGCCCACTGCATGCTCTCTGATTAGTGTACAGTGTTTACTTCCTTCTGAACATACCCCCGACCCCCAAGTAGTAAGTGCAGCCTTACCTGGTACACACAGCAGCAGGGTCAGCGAGCAGAGCAGCAGCCTTACGCCTCCAGGATCCAACACTTCACTCCCACACGCTCGGCCTCCCATTGCACCACGAACCCAGCAGGAACCCCCAGCCCTGCAGCTCCTAGTGCAAGTCCAGAGTATGATCCGCCAAAGAAGGTTTCAGAAGTATCTCATTACACTATGCACACTCCCCAGCCTGGCTCTCTGTATGCTGAGTGCACGCTGGGCTTGATCCCCCGGCTCTCTCTATTGAGTGCAGTTTATTCTAGCCGCTCACTCCCCAGGAGGGCATATGTTAGCTGTCTCTTGTAGTCCTTCACTCACTGCCTGGCTGTGTCCCCTGTTCTCTTCTCATGCGGTTATTAAATGCATGGTTTACAGTCTGATTTATTGCCTCTCTCTCTACAAGTGTCTCTCTCCTCACTGCATGCCTTCCTTCTGACTGATGTCTCGTTTACTGGATATTTCCAATTCACTACTTCTATCCTGTGTGTCTCTCATGTACTAGAGGTCTCTCATTTCTTGCAGATCTCAGCCCTGCTGCCCTTTCCTTCCCTCACTTTATGGAGTTCTGTTGCAGCCTGTCTACACTCAGCTCTGTATTGCTGTCTGTAGCCCACACTCTCCTCCACTCAACTATGTTATATTTCTTTCTGTCCTTCACTCTGACTCTCTCCCTCTGCCCTGTCTCAGACTCTCTCTCCCTCTGCCCTATTGCAGTCTCAGACTCTCTCTCCCTCTGCCCTGTAGCACTGTCTCAGACACTCTCTCCCTCTGCCCTGTTGCACTGTCTCAGACTCTCTCTCCCTCTGCCCTATTGCAGTCTCAGACTCTCTCTCCTTCTGCCCTGTAGCACTGTCTCAGACTCTCTCTCCCTCTGCCCTGTAGCACTGTCTCAGACACTCTCTCCCTCTGCCCTGTTGCACTGTCTCAGACTCTCTCTCCCTCTGCCCTATTGCAGTCTCAGACTCTCTCTCCCTCTGCCCTGTAGCACTGTCTCAGACTCTCTCTCCCTCTGCCCTGTTCCACTGTCTCATCCAGTCTGTTTCTATCTCTCTCAGTTGACTCTATGCATGTCTCCCCTCTCAGTCTTCCAATCCTCTTTTTTTTTTTGGAATAAACCAAAGCAACACCCACATAGGGGGGTGGAAACTCCAAATCTTTTCTTATTTGCCTTCTGTGCCTCCAGCTGTTTTCTTCTGGCACTGTCTATTTACATGGATAGTGGCTATTCCAAGTTATAATTGGGGTGTTGTACTGGAATTATGAAATCAAATTTGAAGGGGCAACTGAAATATAAAGAGAAGCCCCCCCCTTCCCTTTTGCACAAACACACACCTGAGTTTGGAGCCGCCTGTTGGATCTTCTTACAAACTTGTAAAGCGTGAATGCAACACAATAACATTTAATGATAACATGCCGGAACCTGTGTGCTTCACATCAGATTTCGATGGGCTTTATGCATGAAAGAGGGAATTTTCTAAATAATTTAAAACTTAAAGGGATTGTCTGGTGCCCCAAATGCATCTTCTAATTGTTAATGCAAATTAATGTGCTTTCAAATACTTTAAAATGCATGTTTTACATTTTGCATTGCTTAAAATATAAAAACATACAGTTAGATGAATTTGTGAAATTACAGCACTTTGCAAGAAACTAGGACTGCCCACACTAGCGGAATAAAAGTCGATTTACTTTTTTGTCTTTTTTTTGCTGCAGGTACCAATGAGAATAATTTCATTCAAATGAATGGAATTTCCTGTATCTCTAGTGACGTCATTAGACAATGTGTTCCTACTGTGTATAAGAGCAAGTTGATCACAGTCCACACAATGTATTCTATTCCAGTAGCACATGAAGTGGCTAAATGAAACAAAACTTTATATCCTCAGTGTCTATATAACCGGTGCTGCCGCACCTGCAGTAAACATGCAGAGTATTCACTGGGGGAGGGCTTGAGTCAAATATTAAAAATGTGATTCATGCAGAATGCCTGCATCAAATTACACTGGGAAAAATATTGTGCTCTATACAAGAAGTAGTCTTCAACTTGCACCAAAGTGAGTTTGGTGACTGTCCCTTTAAGAGAAAAAATATATTTTAAATTCCACTATGAGGATCTGAGGTGTCTCCTGAAAGTACTACATAAGTGATGTCATTGATTAGAGACCTGCATAACATATTTTAAAACACAATTTTCTGTTAATTTATGTAACTATTTTCAATTCTGCGAATACAATGCATAGCTTATTTTTTTGGTTCTCTATGTTCACAGTACAAACAATGCTCAGGTGACAGAGCCCCTTTAAAACTCAGTGGGTAGCACAGACATTATTAAACACAGTACGAGAGTACATTCTTACTTGCGCTGGTAACCTATGAAGGCCTTGGTGCATAGCATGTGGCCTGCCATATGTTTCCAGCAGCTTCCAGCCATGATGAATGTGTTGCTTATCAATAACAAACCATCCTCAATATGTTTTCTCGTGTCTCGGGGGGTCGCAGGGGGTTGTAAGAGTTTGTCAGCCGCACGTCTTTGGTTTGGCAGCCATTGGTATTCATATTTTTTTCAATGTCATCTGCTCAATGTCTTTGTGGCAGGTTCATTTACTCCGAGATGATGTTCCAACACAGCTGTTCTTTTTTTCAGTGAAAGGACCAATAGGATTATTGCTTTTGGATTTTTGGAAATTATATGGATGGAGTGGGTACATCCTGCTCGTCTGCCCCCTTTTAACCGGACACTGATTTTTTTTATTCTCAACAGGATGGAAAAAAATATGATTGAAAAGGATCTATACATTGAGTTAGCAAAATTGCAAGCAAATGCTTAAATGAAGAGAAAAGTGTGTTTTATATGTGTCTGTGGAGTCTACTTCTTATGACATCACCTCTGGCCTAATATGCAAATGAACTGGTTTTTATTAGGTCACAGGTGATAGAAGGTCATAGAAGGAGACTCCACAGACAGATTACAACACAGACAGATTACAACACAATTTTTTCCTAATTTAGGCATTTGCTTACAATTTTGCTAACACAATGTATAGATAATTTTCATTCACTTTTTTTTATACCCAGTGATTGTCACCCATCCTTCTTAATTCAACAACACTTCCTCTAGAGCTTTGGGAACCACCCTCTTTGGTGGTCTCAGCAACATTTTTCTTTTCTCTTTACCACTTTTGGTCTACTTTCCTACTTCTTTCGTCTTGTTTTTCCACTGGCGCAGGTCTGTACGGAATTTATTAGCACCTTCTTGACTGACAAGATGCAGGACCACAAGCCCCACCGACGAGTGGTACTCACACACTGCACCTGGGAAGCAGTGGACTGGGTACCGCTGACAGGCCTCCCACCATGAACAAAGATAGAAACATAAAAAAAAGAAGATAAAGAGTAGCTCAAATAACCCGCAAACATAAATAAAAATAAAAAAAATATAATAACCTGGTCGATCCCCCTTACAACAAAACCTAGAGGTGCTACAGAAGAAAAGAAAAACTAAACATATTCAGCACTCCAGGGACCAGGAAGATAATTTATATATCAATATATATAGAAAATAAAACAAAATGCAATAAAAAAAATAAGTAAATGTCTACTGAACACCCACCTCAAAGAACTCAATGCATGAACCCATAGCAATGAAGCAAATATGAATAATATAAACATGCATGGGTTGTTGTAAATGGAAAATCCTCAAATTGGACAAGCGCATTGAGCGGAGTACCTCAGGGGTCTGTTTTGGGCCCTCTTCTTTTTAATTTGTTTATTAATGATCTGCCACGTTGTGCTGAGAGCCATGTCTCCGTGTTTGCTGTTGACACTAAATTAGGTAAGGCAATAAAGACTAATCTTGATGTTTTTTCTTTACAGGAAGATTTGGACAGAGTGGGGGACCGGGCAGTAAAGTGGCAAATGAGGTTCAATATAGACAAATGTAAAGTTATGCATTATGGGAAAAATAATAACAAAGCAACATATACGTTAAATGTTTTTTTCCCTGGGAAAAACTACTAATGAAAAGGATTTAGGAATAATTGTAGATAACAAACTTGGCAACAGTGCCCAATGCCAGTAAGCAGCTGCAAGGGCCAATAAGATATTGGCATGTATAAAACGAGGTATAGATTCACGGGAGGAGGATATCATCTTGCCTCTTTACAAATCAATGGTAAGACCTCACCTTGAATATGCAGTACAGTTCTGGGCACCAGTCCTTAAAAAGGATATTAAGGAACTAGAAAAAGTGCAAAGGAGAGCTACAAAATTAATAAGGGGATTGGAGGATCTTAGTTATGAAGAGAGACTTAAAAAATTGCATTTATATACGTTAGAAAAAAGGCGTCTTATTGGGGATATGATAACATTATATAAATTTGTGCAGGGCCAATATAAAGAGCTCTCCAGTGACCTGTTCATTAACAGAAAGGTACAAAGAACAAGAGGTCACCCCCTGAGACTGGAAGAGCAAAGATTTCATAGACAGCAAAGGAAGGGATTCTTTACGGTTAGGACAATAAAGTTATGGAACTCACTGCCAAGAGAGGTGGTGCTATCAACCACAATAGATGAATTTAAAAATGGGTTGGATGTTTTTTTAGGAAAGCAGAACATACAGGGGTATTAATAATAGAATAAGCATTAATAAAAGAGCTTATTGATCCAAGGAGAAATCTGATTGCCGCTTGGAGTCAAGAAGGAATTTTTCCCCCAGGAGGCAAAATTCGAAATAGCTTCCTTAGGGGTTTTTGCCTTCTTTTGGATCAAAACGCTGGAATGATAGGTAGAAGGGTTGAACTTGATGGACTTGTGTCTTTTTTCAACCTAAATTACTATGTTACTATGTTATATGATACAGAATAAAACTAGTTTACCCAAATTAAGGTAATGCACCCAAAATAGCACTTCTTGTACAGATAAACAATTTTGGCAAATATAGCTTAATACAGACATATATAAGATTCACTAGGAGAGAATGAAGCTGCAGGATATAAACAAAAAGTAAATAAAATAGTTGCTTTGCAGTTCCAATATTGTAGCACGTGGAGGTGCCATCACTGGTTGGGACTCTATTATACATATTTCGCAGATATGATCATAGAGTTCTCTGAGCTTCTGTCCCAGTCTCCTAGTCCTTTAATATTAAGGGCCTACTCAATAGAGAGAGAACTGCAGGGAATGGAGATGGGAATGTCAAACTTAAGGGCAAAGTAGCCACATTGGAGAATTTCACCAAGTTTGATATTCTCTGCAATTCTCTTTATTGAATAGACCTAAATGTGACATTCGTTCACATATCACGTTCCTTCTGTGACTTTTATTTTTACATTATTATTCTTGGTATTTGACATGAGGGCACAAGTGATGTCCTAGACAGGATTCGCCAAACCTATTTCTTTTGATGAATACATTTTATTGCAATTCTGCAAACACACAGTATAAATACTTTTGGGGTCATTTTTTGTATTCTCTATATTTACAATACAAACAATGCTTAGGTGACAGTGTCCCTTTAACATTTACTTGACTCAGTACAGTGTGGTCAGAAAAGCAATGTAATTTATTTTTAAATCCCCCCCCCCCCCCCCCCCCAGGGTTGCCACCTTTTCTTCAAAAAAATACCGGCCTTGGTACAGTCTCCATAGACTTAACATTGGCATGGTGCCATTTTTTTTACAGGCCTGCCGGTAAAAAACCGGTCAGGTGGCAACCCTATCCCCCCCCCCCCTAATTTTAAAATTGGTCTTGTAGAGTATGAAATATGAGGAGTCGCTTACAACAAATTCAGGGATGATATGGACACTTTCTATATCCCCAAGCAGTGATAATTTACTTTTCAGTGGCAGACTTTATGGCATACATAAATCTATATACCTTGTATCTATCCTGGGGTGTGTTATAGATACATGTCAGCTGGCTCACTATACTATAATGTTTTATTCCTTGTCAGTCACCTTTTAACACTGGTAAGGTAATATGTTATTTTCCCGAATCACCTGTTTAGTATGTTTTCTATTGACTGAACAGGACATTGTTGATCCAAAGATTTAAACTTACTTTATAGAACAGGTGTGTCCAAGTTTGTTTTGCAGTGGGCCACTTCACCATAAATTTATTTGTGTGTGGGCCGCATTGGTTTCATTTTGTGGAAAAAAAATGTGTGTGTGTATATATATATATATATAAATATATATATTAATTACACACACGTGGATATACATACTTCCACACATAGTTTTGCTTCTTTTTTTTTTTAAAGAAAGAAAAACCACGTTATTTTGTTTGCAATAAAAAAAACACACATTCAACGTGCATACACAGACACACATCCACAAATACACAGTCACTCTAACACACCATGTTACACTTACAAACACACATACACTTTTACAATAAGAAAAACAAAACCATGTTGTTTCCCCTCCCTGCTTGCTTACCTTATATCTGCAGGGAGGGGGATTGTTCCATCTGAGCACCGGGATGTCACTGAGTGATGCTCCATCGGGGTCAGAGTGCGAAGGGGCGGGGCTTTCTCCCCTGCGTGAGAGGAAAAAGCACTGTCCCCTCGCGCTCTAACTGTGTTGGAGCACCGAGTGTCAGTGACATCCCGGTGCGCACTTTGCTGGAGCGGGTGAGAGGTGCGGTTACCGCTGCCACTCTCAGGCAGGCCGCACCTCTCTGGCAGGTGGCAGGTGGCCCGCGGGCCGCACGTTGGACACCCGTGTTAAAGAAGATCAGTCACTAAAAGGGACTCTGTCACCCCCATCTATGCTGTTAATGTAAATAAGAAAAACGATCTATACATTATGTTGGCAGATTTGCAGGAAAATACAAAAATTAGGAGACTTCTAGATTTTAAATGTGTTTGTGGGGTCTCCTTGAGGCTTGCTATGCAAATTACACATCTCCCACTGGAAGAAGTTAATTTGCATATCAAGCCACAAGTGATGTCATAAACAGGAGACAACAGGGCTTGAAAGAGGTTAAGCAGGTGTCAAAGTGAGGCCCTCCAGCTGTTGGAAAACTACATCTCCCATACTCCTCTGCAGGCCTTTTGTTATAGGAAGGGGCCACTTTCGGGTGAATCAATCTGACATTGAAAATGTAGCCGACACTAAAAATGCGCCATGCCTGATCTTCCAGGTTGGGGCACGCCTCCGCGACATCACGACTGACATTGTGAAGTTTCGCAAATTTTTCGGACAGGAACCCACAATGTCTACCGTGACCGGGGTCTCTGCCACTGTGAGCGATTTTTGATCGGGACCAGAAACAAAAATCTGGCATTTTGGTGTTTTCTGTCTTTTAGGATGCAAGTACCATACATCACGAAGGGGTTATGAATTACGGAAGATGTAGGCCATCAGCAGCTGGAGAGGCGCAATATGACACCCCAGGGCTAAAACATGTTTTACACGTGTAAATGTTAAAACTTGTATAATCTGTATAAAAAAATAACAGCATGTATTGCAACAACTGTTTACTGCAAGGTTGGCCCATGGGAGTCTACGAATTCCTAATAAACCCTAGGAGTTCTTCTATACTTTCCTCCTAATTCTAAGGGGGTCTAGGATAGTTCAGCGCGGCGACTTCATTGCTGACAGTTCAGCACGGCAGTTAGAACGCTGAACTGCCAGCAATGAAGAATAACGCGGCCGTTTCATCGCGGACATGGCTATGTAAGAGCTGACAGTTCAGCGCTGAACTGTCAGCTCTTACAAACGTACAAGTTAAAATAAAATATCCCCCTAAATAAATGAATCCCCCCAAATCCTAATACTAAAATTAACCCCCAAACACCAATACTAAAAATAACCCCCGAACCCTAATACTTACCCCCTAAACCCTAATACTAACCCCCAAACCATAAGACAAACCCCGGAACCCTAATACTAGCCCCCTAAACCCTAATACTAACCCCCGAACCATAATACTAACCCCCGAACCCTAATACTAACCCTCTAAACCCTAATACTAACCCCCTAAACCCTAATACTAACCCCCAAAACATAATACTAACCCCCTAAACCCTAATACTAACCCCCGAACCATAATACTAACCCCCGAACCCTAATACTAACCCTCTAAACCCTAATACTAACCCCCTAAACCCTAATACTAACCCCCGAAACATAATACTAACCCCCTAAACCGCAATACTAACCCTATAAACCCTAATACTAACCCCCGAACCATAATACTAACCCCCGAACCCTAATACTAAAATTAACCCCCCTAAACCCTAAAATTAACCCCGAACCCTAAAAACTAATTCTAACCCCCTAAACCCTAATTAAACCACCCTAAACCCAGATACTAAAATTCTAATTGTAACACTCTATATTCTAACGCTAACACATTAAAACGTACCTTTAGCAATGAAATGCCCCGCGATGAAATATCCTGCGACGAGCCGTTGTGTGGTGAAGTGACGGCGGTGAAGCGGCTGCATCCGATGAAGTGTCCCATCCCCATTCTAAGGCTGGGGACTTTCCTGGCCTGGTTGAAATGTAGGCTTTTCTTTGAAGATTAAAAATTTGAATTCAGATTCCAAGAACAAGGAATAAATAAAATAAGGGACTGCTCCATGAAATCTCAGGCATCTAGCGCATATGATGTCCATCAGTATGTTCCGACAGCTGCTATTCGATATGAGCGATAGCTATAGTGAAATCATGCAGTTTCCCAGCGACACTAGTATGTATATATATATATAAATAAAACACATATTCATTCATGGCTTGAGATCGGGTGTAAAAAAAAAAAAAAAAAGTGCTTTAGATTATGGCTCCCATGATTCTCAGTGTTAAAGCGCAAGATGTTAATGGAACTACATATCCCAAGATTCTTAGTCATTCTTAAGACCCAATGAGAATCATGGGATATGTAGTTGCCAGAAATCTGCAGTGCCAAGCTTAGCTATCAGTGTGTTGAGATATAAGGAATTAATATTGCATTCTGCGTTTCACACTAATCCTGGCAGTCGGACATATGTTATATCCTGGATTTAGCATGCTTCTCCTGTGCAGAACATGTCTGTGCTTCAGACAAAGAAGGGACATATCCGTGTTAGGGGACACATGGTGTCCAGCCTATTGATACGACCAAGGGAGCTATTCACTAAAACTGAACTGTCAAGTCAACTGAAAACATCAGCCATATGAAATAGCTTCATTGCTTTAACACTGTTTGAAGTATATAAATACATTGTACTGTATGTTTCGGTAAAAACAATGATACAGAAATCAGCAAGTCCACATGAACCTTTTTTTTTTATATATATATCAATTCTTTATTATTTTCAATAGAAAAAAAATAAGACATCCAACCAATAAAAGCAAATTATCCAAACACACACAGTGATCTCTGTTTCTTATACTGGACCCAATTACATTGGGTATCGTAATACCCTCTTGAAGGGTCAAAAGCCCTTTTTAAATGTTATAATCTTCACATCATGAATCTACCCCCCCCCCAAAAAAAAACAAAAAACAACATACATTACATTCTGCCTTATAAGGATAAATATATTATAGTTATGCAATATCAAAATAAAGCCATACAGTTCCTTAAAAAGCAGTACAAGTATGTAGTTTGTATGAGTACGTTAAATTAGGAAATTACAGATGAACACACATAAAAGTGTTAGACACCTTGAAAGGGCCAATTCAGCTTTTTTTTGATATTTATTACATTTAATCATTTAAAAAAATTTATTAGTTTATTAAAATTAGCATATGTGTAAAAATGTTATATGTTCTTACAAATGTCACGTGTGCAGATTCTATTGATCCTCCCGCTCAGCTCTCCATCATTTGGCTAAAGTAACAGTCAAAGTGTCTCAAATGATCGCTGTACGTGCAACGTGTGTATATGTCATACAGGGGGCTGTACAGAGCCTTGTCCACCTGATGTACTGCTGTACATGTGGAATCCTTTATATAGACAATGGGTGGAGCTAAGGAACGTTCAAAAAATAGTGAAAGTGAGAGGGATGGGTGCTTAAATTATGAATAACAAAATAGTGGGGTTAAGGGAGGTGTTCAAGCCGCTTTAGTACCAACATTAAAGGGACAGTTTAGTCCCACTCACTTTGGTGTAAGATGAAGATTACTGAATGTATAGAGCACAGGCTTTGCAGTGTCATTTGATGCAGGCATTCTGCATTAATCCTATTTTTAATATTTGACTCAAGCCCTCCCCCAGTGGTTACTCTGCATGTTTACGGCAGGTGCGGCAGCACTGATTCTATAGACACTGAGGATATAAAGTTTTGTTTCATTTAGTCACTTCCTGTGCTCCTCAAGCTTGAATACATTGTATGGACTGTGATAAACTTGCTCTTGTACACAGTGGGATCTCTTAACAGTGCAACACATTGTCTGTTGACATCACTAGAGAGACAGGAAATTCTATTCATTTGCATGAAATTATTCTCATTGGTTCCTGCAGCAAAAAGTAAAAAAAAAGGAACTTACTTTTACTCAGCTAGCGTGGGCAATCCTAGCTTCTTGCAAACTGCTGTAATTTCACAGACATTATTTGCAAAATGTAAAACTTTAAAAGCACATTATTATGCACTGGAAGATGCCTTTTGGGCACTAGTCAGTCTCTTTAAGGCCAAGGTAGCAGAGGTAGAAAAATTCTCCCATTCAGCTGCATTGGAGAATTTTTCCAACTCGGCAACTTTTGCCTAAAGTTTGAGATTTCCATATCAACTCCCTGCGATTCTCTCTTTATTGAGTAGACCCTCCCTATAATGTTTACAGGCAAAGATTATAAAAAGTTAAAAACCTTACGGTAAGGCCTACGTAGCCAGAAAAATTCTCCCAGTCAGTTATACTTCAAACACCACTATTTTGGCCTTAATGTTGCAGTTCCCTTCTCAATTCCCTCTCTTTCATGACTAAAGCCCATAGATACGCAGGTACTCAAACCTTTGACTGGCACTGTACTTAGAACAGCTCATATATGGTATATATATATATATTCTCTCCTCTCTTTTTATATATGTGTATATACATACATTTTCTATATGTGTATAGACGCACATATAGCCATGGACGTGAGCGTCAGAGTCCTGGGGGTATCTTCTTAGTCTGGCGCCACAGAGAACAAAAAAAATCTCATTATTAGAACCACAGGCGGAGAGGAGGGGAGTCCAAAAACAGCAGGTTTTATCCTCAATTCTTAAGAACATATTATTTGCATGCCAGGGGCGGAGACTTGGAAGAACCCCCTCCAGACGTTTACCAGGATAAAAATGACCGAGGATTGCCGGCCAGAAGCCGATAGGATTTTTATTATGGAGAGGGCAGAAGGAAGCACAGCTGGTAGGAGAAGTGATGAATTAGGGACAGACAAGTCTCTCTATCGGATTTTTTTTTTTCTGGCTGGGAAAAGGGAGCTGTCTTCACATACTATACTAATGGCTGTCTGTAAACCCCCCCCACACTCTGAGAAGGGAGGGGTGCCCGGTTTCTGTTATGCCTATTATTTGGTGGGTGCTACAAATTGTTTCTTCTTCGCTGTTGAAGGAAGAGGGGAGGCACTAGTACATGTGATGCAAGGTATAAGGAAAAAAAAGTCTTCTGAAGGGGAGCACAGTGCTTGTCTATTCTGTGCTTCGGTGTCTGCTTCACTGTGGTAGGAGGAACACACCATCTGTCTTCTCTAATGGGCAAACCTTTGGGTGCAATGTTCTAAAAGTGAAGCAATCAGCAGGAGCCTTCCATTGGTTTCCATGGTGACGGGCTCCCATGCTTAGAACTTTCCACCAGTGGGAGAACATAGCCTCTTCACGTTCATCGTCACTGACGAGGTGTAGATGAGGCAAAATTAGAATACGTCCATGACAGCTGGAAGAGAACCATGCAGTTTATGTTTGCTCACCTCCTTATCTGCATCTCAAGTCACAAAATAATCTCGAGTTTTTTGACTACTCCTACTTTCTTGCCAGCAAATTGGACTTATTCTGTGCTCATGCACAGAACTAACTACCGCACAAAGGCCCCCTCTCAAATAAAAATAATCTGTAGGCATGTAGCCTCCCTCCATGATGGGGGTTTATTTGTTTGAGGGGGTCCGGATGCATTTAGGCAGTCTCTGGACCTTGGGTTTTTACGTGGAGGAAGGTCTGGGGGCACTTGGACAGCCTTTAGACCACGGAGATAGAGAGACGACCGGATCCACACTTCCAATATTCAAATGAGGACTCCTCCTCTCGGCACTCTTGCCGCACATAGCAATATGCCTTAGACGAAGCGCCAGCATATAGGCGCGAAACATGTAGCACTTTATTCCACCTGGTATATCCCACTCTCAATTTCGGCCTCCTGTTATGGCGAATTGAACATTAAACGTTTTCTATACAGCACTTACCTGGAGTCCAGAATTATTTTATTCACTGACGGACGATCCTCAACCCCTGTTGGTTTCATTTTATATATTTATTGACCAACCCTAACATGTTTTCTGATTGGACAAAAACAAAAATCCAATCAGAACTCAGCCTTGAAATGTGTCAAAGGGGTTTCTTCTTCTTCTGTGTCTTCACTCACTACCTGGATTCTCAGAAACATAGGGCTGTCTGCAATTAAAGGCTAACATAGCCAATTCCAATGGTTTTTCCAGCCGTGCACGCACTGTGCTTTATGCCATTCGTTTTAAAACATTATCGTTTAACGAGTTTAAAGAAACATCATAAGTTAGTCACAGAGTAAAATAAACCTACTGTACCTGCAAATACTACTGAGTTGACAAAGCAATGATCTCTCCTTGACACACCTTATGTGAAATGATGTCATCATAAATGGTTGGCGGCTTGCCCTCTAGCGAGTATGCGTTCTTCAGGAACATGGGGCTGACAGTTGGTGAACTAACAAGAAATAAGATACTTGACAAAGTACATAACAGTTCACTCCTTAAAAAGGGACTGTATCACCCGAACAATGTTTTTACATGTAGAGCATAATAAATGATCTATACATTGTATTAGCAAAATTGCAAGCAAATGCCTAAAATAGAAGAAAAATGTGTTTTAAATGTCTGTGGAGTCTCCTGCTTATGACATCACCTGTGGCACGGTATGTAAATGACCTGCTTTTCATTGGGTAATTTGCATTCCGTGCCGCAGGTGATGTCATAAGCAGGAGACGGCACAGACACATTTACAGCAGATTTTTCTCCTAATTTAGTCATTTGCTTGCAGTTTTGTCAATACAATGTATAGATCATTTTCAATCATTTTTTATGCTCTACATACACAGTAAAAACAATGTTCAGGTGATCCAGTCTTTAAAGGAAAACTAAACTTTTTTTTCCTTCTTGTGCTTCTAATACAGTGAAAAACGAATTGCACTTAGCATGAAGATAAACTGGCATGTATTTTTAATAGATAGAGAGTAAAACCGCATGGATCTAAAAAAAAAAAGATTCACATCGGATTTACTTGGGGGAAAAGGACACCTTTTTCCAAGGAGTTAAAAAATGTATATGTCCTTTAAGAAGGAGATACAATACCATGACCAGATTGATTTCAAAGAAAAATCAAGGGACGGTGGCAGTGTTACACTGATATTAAAAGCAAATATTACAAATAACTGAAATGCATTAAATGTACACATAGGGCTTTATTCAGGAGAAAGCCCAAAGTTGCTAATAGTCCTGGATATGATGAGACAAGACCATTTTAGGGTTCCTGCCCCTCCATATTCAGAGCTGTCCAAGCTTGTCTGCCGCCAATGTGCCTGGGAGTCAAGTAGGAAACTTTTAAATGCATTCACAAGGTGTCCTTGAACCGTATACAACGCTAGATCTCACAACTGTCCCGCTTTATGCAGCACTGCTATTACAAAGGCCTGATTTTATTGTACATTTTCAGTGCACAATTATGCACATGTGGAGTACCGCCACCAGTTTGAGTGACAGTCCTACGGCGCATGTGCGACGTGCCACGCACGTCCAGGGAGAACCTCACTTGCCAACATGGGAGGCCTGCAGGCATAGGATTGAAAACACACTAAAACTGACATGGCTAAGAGCCTTGGCACTGAGGTACTCCAGCCATGTCTGCGCAAGCCCCTCCGTCACAGCCAAAGAAAATACCGTACTTTTTTTTTTTTTTTTTTTTAGTTAGCCTTAGGGCTAGGGTTAAAATGTCACTATTGTTAATGCTAAAAAAAAAATGGTTAGTAAAAACTAAGGGGCTACTGGTATTTATTGCCCTATAATTTGCACACAAAAAAAACTATAAAAACATGGGGTATTTCTAAACTCACTTTAATTATTATAATCAATGTAACAGTTTTTTTTGGCCAGAATAATGCTTATACAGGTGTGCTATATATATATATATATATTAAAAAAATATATATTTAATTACAAAGCTTCTATTTGACTATTTTAAAGTTCTAACAGGGGTCCAGTCACCATGAAAACCAACAAAAATTTTCTGCAGATTACATCAATTTCAGAACTCAGACCCAAAAATTTACTTTTTATATAGCCCCTTATAAGTTTCCCACGAACTACTGAAGCTATTCTGTGTAAAGTTTTTGTTACACACTTTATGAAACATCATGACACCAAATTAATTCAGTGTTAATATATTGATTGCACTTGTCTCTGTCAAAATATTTGATATTTTTATATACAGCTTCCAGTAACCTCCAGTAAAAGAAATGATCAACCTCTGGCACACGCCATCTGTTGTCTTCTGTATTTCCCATGACGCTCAGTCAGCCGTCTGGAGAATTATGACGGGGAAAGAAAAATGTAGACCGCTGACCCAGTGGTTCAGAGACGAGTGGGAACTCTTATTCCTGCGCCCTGTTTCGAACGTGACAAGTCTACCGATGCACCGGAAATTGACGTTGCCGTGGCAACTAGACGCAGCCGGGACCGGAAACCGTGACGTAGCTGCTCATCACTTCAACCTGTCTAAACCGAAATCATGAGCCCAGAGAGACTGTCCCAGCCTTGCCCCGAGTACCTGGGTGAGCAGAGTCTGCATGAAATATTAAGCATAAATATATTTAATATGATGTTATTGATGAGCACCAATGACAAACATAGTTTTCATGGTTTTTTTTTTATTGTCTCTGCTTTGTCTGTATAAATCAATATTGCCAATACTATGTTATTTTAACACTATGATATATGCTGCTATGGGTCGTTTCTGTGCTTTAATTTTATTTGTATTTAAGTTAAATTATAGTGTGAGAATCATATTTTGGAACAATTTTTATATTTTTATCCTATGAATTCCAGGATATTTCATGCTTCATATTTAAGTGTTATTTATTTTATTTCATAGTATTTTTTTTTCTCTAAAGTTGTATTATTAGATTTTAATTTTAGGAAAGATCCATTGTTATCGGAAAAGTCATATTTGGGTTATTTTCTTACTTGAAAGTGATCCTAGCTCCTTAATATTGTTTTTACGGCGAATGTAGAGAATAAAAAATGATCAAACATTTTATATTTTTTTATATTTGCAAACAAATACACGGTTAGAGAAAAAATATGTCCATGCCGTCTCCTGTTAATGACATTAACTTTTGCCTTGATATGCAAATTATGTGTTTTCATTCCTCCAAACATTTCAAATGGCCAAAGAGGGAATTGGGCGTGGCATTGCTGGAGCATTTTCATTGAATTTGACCAATTTATAACTATTTTAACCCCTTCACTCCGGATGGTACTTTGGTCCTTAACGACCAAAGCACCAAACCGGCCTCTTTTTGTTCCTGGCCGCCGATCACTTCGGTCCGTGCGGACATCCCGCGATACTTCGTGACGTCACACAGGCGTTCCCGAACCCGGAAGATCGGGCACGCAGGGATGCCAGAAATATAGCGGACGCTCCATTTGAGCATTCGCTACATTTGAGCATTCGTTACATTTCTTATGTCAGACTGACTCACCTGACAGTGGGGACCCCGCTGCAAGTCACTGCAGCGGGATCCGCACACAGCTCATCACGGGGGGCCGCGATGAGCTGTTTAATGCAGGACGTTCTATGCAGTCCTACTAGAATCTTGGCACTAAGAAGTAGGACAATAGAGGAGGAAAGAGGGGCAGGGGAATTTGGGTCCTAAATAGGAACACTTGGGAGATATTAAAAAGCAGTTAATTTGAATACCAAGCCACACGGTGATGTCATAAACAGGAGACACATCAGACACATTGAGAACACATTTTTCTACTAATCTATATTGGTGCTTGCAATTCTGCTAAAGCAATGTATAGATCTGTCTTTTTTAGTCTCTGAATCCAATTTATTAAATTAAAATGTAAGAATTTGCTGCTGGTATTTACATAGTAGACATTTTATTATCTTATTAAAAAAACCGGTATGGGTCATAAGTGTTTTTGTTGCTATTATACTAAATATAAAATATCATAATAAATGCTTAAAGGACAACTAATTAAGTTTAATTGAGAGACAGGTATAGACATTTCAAATAGAAATGCTTTAATGAAATAATACAAATTAAGTTGTCTAATTAACCCTAATAATCCCCTGTGTTAGATCAGTGATTTCCAAGCCAGTCTTCACACCCCCTTTAACAGTCCGGGATTTAGAGATTACTCAGTTGTATTTAAAACAATATACTTCTATATTGGAATCAGAAGTGGATGTGATGCAGTCTTTTGTTTAAATATAACTTATTTTTTTTTTCTGATGGTTGTAATATGGGGCTGTTATTGTGGGTATCTCAATTTATTTAATCTCCGTTTAGTGTATATTTTTTAATTTGCGTCATTTTATTTTTTTCTAAAAAAGAACATAAGCAGAGAACTGTGGTTTGTTGTGTTTTAGATCACAAGCAAGATGTAACACGTCTAAGTATTATGAAATTGAGAATGATCACAATTATCTCAACTGTCAATTTATCATCTGTCTCCAAATCTCTGCTATCATTAAAAAAAGCTTATGTTATTAATAGTATTAAGAAATTGGGGGGGGGGGGGGGGGGGGGGGATGGATTTACTCTTGCCTTCTGCAAAGTACTTGTAATGTTTGTCGGAATACCATTGGGGGATGAGGAAGAACAATTTATTAGTAGTAAAATAAAAATATAATTTTACATAAAATGAAATCTGTTTTTAGAAGCAGATATCATTTGATGACTTAGAACAGTCTCCAGCTATAGATGAAAGTGGCTCAATGTAAGCAGAATTGTAAGCAGAAAAAAAAAAAACTAGGGACACAGTGCAGCAAGGAGGTAAGAACTGGGGAACGGGGAGAGGGTGGAAAAATACTGGCATATTGAGTGGCAAAATAATGGCATATTGAGTGGCACAATACTGGCTTATTGAATTGCTAAATACTGAGTGGCAAAATACTGGCATATTTAGTGGCAAAATACTGGCATATTTAGTGGCAAAATACTGGCATATTTAGTGGCAAAATACTGACATATGTAGTGGCAAAATACTGGCATACTGACCAACTGCTGCAAACCCCAAGCCATCTGCCCATACCATCCGCCATTAAACATTTTCCTCCAATGGAAACGGTCCCTGGTGCCAAAAAGGTTGGGGACCACTGCTTTAGAGGACAACTAAACTCACTGCCCCTAGTATGAGGATAAACTGAAATGTGCTTTTGATAGTACATGCCAGTTTATCATCTGACTGGCAGCTACCATGCTTCCATGACGGCATGGTCAGGACAGAACCAGACAGTACGGTCAGGACCATCATTTTCAAAGGGGATCAACAAAGGGGACCATTAGCTAGCGGAAAGAGAACCCCGCACAATTCAGACCCCGATCGGATGAGAGGGGTGAGCCTCCGCTGTGTCTGGCTGTGCGGGTGCTGACAGCTGTGAGGCAGAGCACAGCTCACATGTGTTGATACACATAGGGTTTACTTGGGACCAGGGCACACTATTTTAGATGTTGTTTTTTTCTGGGAGCGTCTCCTGATGGGAGTGTATGGGGCTATCCACTGCACATGTGCTAGATGACCTTGATCTTATTGCACTAATCACTGCTGTTAAGAAAGAACATGAATAAAGCTGTTACTGCCCATGCTCAGTCTGTGAGAAAACCTTTCCAGTGGGGAGGAGATACCAAATGATAGTTACCAGACCTTCCTATCGTTACACAGAGAAAGATAGGGCTGTGTACACATATAAAACATAGCTTGTATTATTACTAATGTTAGGCCAATGAAAGCTTGACCTAAGAGAGACGGTCAACATTGGGGGGAGAGAGACGGACAACATTGGGGGACGGTGGGGGAGAGAGACACTGTTGGGGGGAGCATTGGGTAAGTCTGGGGGGTAGGTGCAGCATTGGCACATAAAAGGTAAATAAAAACAAGAAATGCATTTTTTTTATATCATAAGTTTTTATTAAATATAAAAAAGCAATTTACATGTGAATATATATATAAGTTAAACTTTTTTTTCCTATAGGGTAGTCTTATATTCAGGCTATTAGTTTTTTTCCTAAAGGAATATCCATAGTTTGGGGGGGTCGTCTTATAATCAGGGGCATCTTATATTCGAGCAAATACGGTATTATCCCCCTGTGTGTGCAGATCACAAGCTGTGTTTTTGCCTTTGTTTGTCTGCTCTTATAGTTTAGCAGCATCTTACTGGATGATGTCACACAATACAATGTGTCAAAGCTAATAGTGTTTGGAGAGGCATTGTTCCGAAGCCATCATCAGTGGTAAGCTGCTTACCTTTGTCATGCATTACCTGTTGGGTTGTCCGCTTCCATTTTTTGTCAGTTATGTCACTATATACAATATGCAGAGGCCAGTGCTCGGGGGAAAATTCAGATTGGGGTGTGGCTCATATTTCCTACAACTATGAAAACTCAAAAATATATTTATTTTTTTGCTACGCAAAAATCAAGTGGATCTTAATTTTGCTCTAATATACAGAAAACGTATTCAAAGAATCAAACTATGATAATTAAGGAAGAAAATGCAATATACAAAAATGGCACTTCTCGACGTGTTGAAACTTGAATATAATTAAAAGTAGTGTAAAGCAAACATTCTATATTTTGTATAAAGGGACATTACCTGTGCATTTTAGACAAACACATATATAAGACAAATGCTACTGGGTTTTTCCTCTGTTTGATTTAATTTCATAAAAAAGTAAAAATTAAAATTAGCTGTCTGTCTCTAGAATCCATTTTGAGAATTGTACCCATGATGCAACATTCTCCAAAATCTTCTAGCAAGTCTCACTTGCCAATGCATTTATGATGATGTCATAACACGCACCCCTGCTCTCTTACTGGCTCCTGTGTATCACTAGTAGGTAGGACTAGGTGTACAACTTTTAGAATTCAGACTTATAGACTGCGGGTGTAGGACACATCATCGTCGCGGCTTCATCGCTGACAGTTCAGCGCGGCAGTTAGATCGCTGAACTGTCAGCAGTGAAAAATAACGCGGCCGCTTCATCGCGGACGCGGCTATGTAAGAGCTGACAGTTCAGCGCTGAACTGTCAGCTCTTACAAATGTAAAAAGAAAATAACCTCTTCTAATAAATGATTCCCCCCAAAGTGCCCCCCCCAACCCCAATACTAAAATTAACCCCAAAACCCAATACTAAAATTAACCCCAAAACCCAATACTAAAATTAACCCCCCAAACCCTAATGCTAACCCCCCTAATACTAACCCCCGAACCCTAATACTAACCCCCGAACCCTAATACTTACCCCCGAACCCTAATACTAAAATTAACCCCTAAAGCCTAATACTAAAATTAACCCCGAACCCTAAAAACTAACTCTGACCACCTAAACCCTAATTCTAACCACCCAAACCCTAATTCTAACCACCCTAAACCCCAATACTAAAATTCTAATTCTAAAACTCTATCTTCTAAGTCTAACACATTAAAACTTACCTTTAACGATGAAATGTCCCGCGATGAAATATCCTGCGACGAGCTGTCGTGTGTCGAAGTGACGGTGGTGAAGCGGCTGCGCGGATGCAGCCACGATGAAGTGTCCCATCCCCATAGACTGCATCCTCTGTCCCCAGCCTCAAAGTGAGATACTAATGCTGTAAAGTCACTGGGGGTGGCACCCAAAAACACAATATTTCACAAAATGGTGGCACCCAGGCACACTTGTTTAGTAAAATTTTCATAAAATAAACTCACATAACAAAAACAAAAGACATATCTGAAATCCCTTTAAGTGACTGACTGGTGTGACATTATTGCAAGTCCATTGTACATCATTACAGCAGATGCCATAGGGGTCAGAGGTATAATAATATGGGATGCATTTGCTGGAAGCTCTGTCCCCTATTTCTCCTTGTTGTTATCTTGTGGTATAGTATGGAAAAGAGCAGGGGTTCTGTGCCTGTAGCAACACAGATCTCTCTTCACTGGTCCCTGGTTTGCTGTATTGCAAACAAAGAGAGTTGGAATATAAAGTGTTATCCTGTCGATTTAGGAAAGAGGTCTGTTCTGGATTAGTTCCGACCTCCGTCAGCCATTCTCCTGAAATGTCTGTAGGTTGGAGAAAGGTATCTCCCATGGGAAGCGGAACATGACACCAGGGGGGCTAGAACTTTGTCACAGGGGGACAAGGACAGAGGTGTGCCACTGTGTAGGTAGGGTTGCCACCTGGCCAGTATTTTACCGGCAGGCTGGTAAAAAAATTGGCATCAGGCCAATGTTAAGTCTATGGAGACAGTACCAAGGCCGGTGTTTTTCTGTAGAAAAGGTGGCAACCCTATGTGTAGGTAGAGGTACGTCATGAAGGTTTTGGGAGTTATGTATTAATAGGTGTACAGTGGGGGCGTAAAGCGTCAGTAATATTCACATTTGGCCCCCTCAGCCCATTGTATAAAACCTCTGGGTTAAACGCTGCTTTCAGTTCTATCGTTCATTCATGACACATGGATGGCTGACTTCTGAGTAAAAGAAACAATATCTAGCTAGTCAGCTGAGAAATATAACCCAGAGGAAGGTGTGATATTTCCAAGGGAAATTAAAGTTCTTTTTAATCACCGTCTCTCTGCAGTTAGGGCTGAACTGTGTCAAAGTGAATCATTTCATATCTGGAGAGCTGTGGATAATCTTATTGGATGACACATAACAAACTATTTACTGTGGTTAGCAAACCAATCCTGGACTTAGGAATTACCCACTTGTCAAATATTGGTAACCATAAAACCTGGACCAATAGTGGTACAAAACTTCAGTGTTTTACTTGGCAGTTGCTGTGGACACCAGAGATGTAGTTACTCATCAGGTGTATTTACTCTGCCTATTTAATACTGGCAGGTTTTTTGCTGGTTCACATTAGTAGGATTGCCCTTGTTATGGTCCAGAGAGGTTAAACTGTGGCACTCCCGTGACTGATGACCTACATCTCCCATAATACTTTGCCAGCCAAGAGGCGCTCCAGGAGTGTTTTGAAATGTAGTCCTCCAACAGCTGGAGTTCGTAGTCCTCCAACAGCTGGAGAGCTGCAGTTTGACACCCCTGCTCTAGTCCATTTCCTCCAACATTCCATTTGTGGGGTCTTTTTAGGGCCAGAGCAATAAGAAGGTGCAGCATGTGCAATGCACCCAGGCCTGTCCCATTGAAGGGGCCCATAACTCTGTCCAGTGTCACATTCATACTGGTGGGCCTAGAAACAGTTTCTGTACCAGGTTACGCTCTTCCGCCTCTAGTTCTGTTTGCTACAAACTGAACCCTGGTGACCTGGTTAGTGGCTTGTAGAAAATGAGGCACTTTATTGCCAACATTGGAGATTTTTTTTTTCCAGGTCAGCTATTAACGTCTGATTTTTGCAGTTCCCTTGTCCGTTCACCACAGTACAGTTCAATGAACAATCGCCGTGTTATATCAGTGGGTCACATTAAAGGACCTCACAGTGGTTACGTTAGTAAATATCGTGCAATTGAAGTCATATTAAAACGTCCTTCAAAATGTGAACAGTGCAGCCGATACGGTCTGGTTCTTCCATGTACACAACATTAACTGCTGATCTATAGAGGCCAACTAACCCCCAATGCAATAAATACACTACTCATATTCCATTTTTATTTTATTTATCTATTTTTATTTATTTTAAGTACAAATAAAAATTCCAAAACTGTGCTTAGTGGGGCAACGGCATCAATAATGTGCTTTACTATCAGGAATATTAATGCAGATAAGACTGACACAGTATGGGATCTTCCAAGACCACTATGAAAATGTCAATATTTGGAGCAGTTTTTATATTATATGAAAAACTATGATAATTAAATAATTTACCTTTTACTGTCTGATTGGATAGCAGTGTCTTAGCTTTGGCAGTCTAAGGGGGGAGCAGATAGGCAGCAAGCAGGGTAGGTGAGTCTTCTCTGATGTCACAGTAAATGTTTGAAAGATTACATATAGTAATTTAGGAAGGGGTGTGTGCGCTACATTTACACTCATTCAGTGGATTCACTGCACTAATCTGAGAGGTAGAGACATGTAACGAAGGTGTATTTATCATTGCAGTGATTTCCGAAAAGCTCAGATCTCTTCCACATATTTTTAAAAGGTTAGACATTTAGGACAGTGCCTAAAAATCATATACAGTAAGTACATGTACAACAGTGCCGAGTGATCTGCTCCTACTGGCTGCCTGTATTTAATATTAGTATTAGTATTTATTCACTTATCAGACTAATTAAACTACCCGCATTGTATATAACCGTAATCTTCTATTTAAAGGGGCACTTCAACTTACAATGCCCTACAACGTATTTTAGATACCTGCTGCACCATATAATGATAAAGAAACAGATCTGTCATTAACAGTCCCAATCTCCTAAAAACTTCATATAAAGTATATTTGTGTTGCTATAACAGTCCTGTCCATCTCCTAGAGCCCTCCTTCTTGTCACATCACCGCACACACCGCTGCCTTACACCACACCCGCTGCCTTAAACCACACCCCTGCATTACAAGCTGTATTTAGAGGTCCCGTAGAAATTAGTTTGAATATAAAACTACAGAAGAAATGTAATGTGTTTTAAAGTAAAAATACGTGCATTTCACTTATTTTGCTTGTTACAAACATCTACAACATAATTCAGATGCACTGGACCACTTTTATTTCATATACAGTATCCCCTTGTTATTTGGATGCTGAGGGTTTTTTTTTTTTAAATTCTGAGTGCCATTTTTTTTTGATAAGGATATTCATTGTAAGATGATGCTCAATATTCGGAGAATAGCTCCCCTTTTATAACTACAATTTTTTTAAACAGATATTTCTTTTGTTCGCTGTGTTTGAAAATAAAAAACAAATTGTCGCCCATCTGGTGGTGGTACCAAACTCGGCCTGGGAAAATGGATGCAGTGACGTCATTTGCTTCCTTTGAGCCATTAAAAGGAAATGGACGATGCCGCCAGACCACAGCCAGGCTGATTGGTTTCCTGTGTTGTAAAAATATATTCTCTTTATATTTATAGCTCTCATGTGTAGTATTTCTTTTCACTTATATATAACCATTGGCATTTTGGTTGGCAACAATACACTCATTTTCCACTAACGGTGTAGCATTTTTCTAATTGGGAGTAATATTGCTCTATACTAATAGTAATAATTGGGCACATACGCAAAGTCAAGAGTGCCAAAAGTTTGGCTGCCATGATTTATTATAAATTATTACAAATGAGCAAGTAATTTAGTTAAAGCAAGGGTCTTAAAAAGAAACTGCTCAAAAAGATGCTTTGTTTTTTAATGAATGCATCGAAACACCTACATTTTACTGTATTTTAACATTGTAATGTTGAGCTTTAACAGTCTCTATTATTTTTTACTTCTAAGTTAGATATTTTGACACTTCGGTATGCCAGTGTGTGTGTGTGATAGGTGTATATACACACAGGGTTATCCTGTTTTGTGGGGTCTTTGGTTAGCCAATTGTATTCTATGGAGTATCCCATTACGCATCGATTTTAAACTTAATTTACTGTATATGGTTTCAAGAAAAATGTGTTGTGGGTCCATTCAGAACTGAGTAAAGCTTTAGGCAAAATTAGTAATTGTCTATGGCACTGCTTCTAAAACCTGTCCTCAAGGACCTCCAGTGGTCCAGGATTTGGGGATAACCCAGTTGTGTTTAGAGAAGAATATGTATGCACCTGGTGTGGTTCCCTAATGATTAGGGAACCACACTATGTGTAATACATATTCTTATTTAAACACAACTGGGTAATACCGAAATCATGGATCGCTGGGGGTCCTTGAAGACCGGTTCTAGAAGCCAAGTAAAACACTGAAGTCTTGTACCACTAATGGTCCAGGTTTCATGGTTACCAATATTTGACAAGTGGGAAATTCCTGGTCTAGAGTAAAAAGGATGCAAAAAAGGGGTGGGGATTAGGGTTAGTTCCTCCTATTCTAGCCCAAATTAATTTTATTTTTGCTCACATCCTGCCATTTTGTAATGTGCTTTACACATGTTGCTCTCCATATTTTTCCCCAGTCTTTCTATATTATATTTTTTGCAATGCCTCTCTCCACTCACTAGCTCCTGGGACATACATTCAGGCTTGCGTACATTCTTTTTTTGGAGCTGGGGTTCTATAGTCCTGAGTTAACCCTTTGCAGTGTGTTGCAAACCTAAACCCAGCAATTGAAGGGGGAATGGCTGATGAAGATGCTCCATCAACAGCTGAAGAGTATCCGATAACCTTGTTTCGATACAAATCCAGTGTTTTATAGCATCTTGTGCTACATGTTTATTTTTTTTATTTTTTAACATGTATAGCTTGGAGGAAAGATGTAACAGGGGGGACATGATGGAAACATTTAAATACATAAAGGGAATCAACACAGTAAAGGAGGAGAGTATATTTAAAAGAAGAAAAACTACCACAACTAGAGGACATGGTCTTAAATTAGAGGGGCAACGATTTAAAAGTAATATCAGGAAGTATTACTTTACTGAGAGGGTAGTGGATGTATGGAATAGCCTTCCAGCAGAAGTGGTAGAGGTAAACACAGTCAAGGGGTTTAAGAATGAGTGGGATAGGCACAAGGCTATCCTAGATATAAGATAAGGCCAGGGACTAATGAAAGTATTACTTTACTGAGAGGGTAGTGGATGTATGGAATAGCCTTCCAGGGGAAGTGGTAGAGGTAAGCACAGTGAAGGATTTTAAGCATGCGTGGGATAGGCACAAGGCTATCCTAGATATAAGATAGGGAACTGGGGACTGATGAAAGTATTTAGAAACTTGGGCAGACTAGATGGACCGAATGGTTCTTATCTGCCGACACATTCTAGGTTTCTATGAATTGCAAATGCGTGTTGGTGGATTGTTTTTCTCAATTATTGTAGACATGACCGTTTCCAAATAGTTAACATTCTTGTTGTTTCCCCCTTACAGAACCCGCAGCAGAGCAGCCTGTAATTAAATTCTTATTTTCTTAAGCTAGAAAGACAATATATGTTTTTTTTGGTCTTTGTTTTGTTTTTCGGTGCCTCTTACTCCTGCGGTCTCTGCCTATTGTAACTGTTTATTATGTAAGACATTATAAAATGACATTTTGAACGTTGGAGTAAATTGTTCCACATTGTCATCGTTCTAGCTCCGAATACAGAGTCAAGCGTTTTTTTTCGCGTTGTCTAAGTGAGTTGTATGCATGTGGTTTGAATAGTCAGCCATGCTTAGCGTCTTGCCACATCTGGCTTCATGACTGCAAATGTTCTGAGGTTACGGTATTTATTCCCTACTCTTTTCTTTTGGACATGATTTGGATGCCAATTCCCAAACTGTTTGTCATCAGTCAGTAGGATAAGGGGCCCTCTTTTTTTTTCTCTGTCCTCCAGTAGAGTATACTTTATAACTAAAGATCGAAGTCATTCGTCATGTCCTTCCAAAGAGAATGTTCTTCTTCAGGTCTCCTAACATGAGCACGATGGTCAGATCAATCCATCAATATGTCACCCTCTCCGACAGATCCACCTGTGCTAATGATAGTAGCCACTTGTGCTTATCTAACGAGACTGAGGAAATACAGTATATAGGGGGTAATGGTTGAATGACTTTGAGAAGAAAGACCACCTCATGTCAGCTGTCCTATCTTCAGGAGATGCCATGGAGGAATCACTGCTGTCCTTTGGATTTGGGACATCTGGAAACCATCCTGTTTGAAACATATGGTTCCATGTTTTTTCCCTTAATGGATTTTAGTAATATCATATTATATTTAAATATAATTTCCCTGACACAATTCCTAAGAGTCTTAAGAGACAGATCTGTCTGGTATAAAGTGGCACTGAGCGTAATAAGATCTGTACAGGGGGGGAAGGTGGAGGGCTTTGCAGAGGAAGAAAGAGACAAGACAGAGATATCTGCTCTGCTCCCAGGAGACTTTGACCTAACTCTAACTGGCAAGTTCAAAGTGACCCATTCCAACACAAGGCTCTGTAGAGGCAGAAGGGGGCAGCTATTGCAGGATTAGCAGGACAGGGTGTGTGAAGGAGATGACTCTGGTGTATAGTAGATTGAAGCTTTACATCAACTTCTGCATTCTTCAAAATATTTTGAGAGATCATGTTTCTCAAAGCTAACTTCCAATCTGAGATCTATGACTATAATTCTATGTACTTAAAGCATAACAAATACCTTCAACAGCCATGCCGTCACTGAACTGCATTAAAGGGACTGTCTAGTGCCCAAAATGCATCTTCCACATGTTAGTGCATATTAGTGTGCTTTCAAAGTACTTTACAATGCATGTTTTACTCTTTACATTGCCTAAAATATAAAATACTTACAGCTAGATGGAATTGTGAAATTATAGCAGTTTGCAAGAAACCAGGAGTGCCCACACTAGCTGAGTAAAAGTAATTTCCATATTTATGAATTTTTTGCTGCAGGCACCAATGAGAATAATTCCATTCAAATTAATTGAATTTCCTGTCGCTCTAGTGATGTCATCAGACAATGTGCTGCACTGTTAAGACATCCTACTGTGCACAAAAGCAAATGTATCAGTCCACTCAATGTATTCTACTCCAGCAGCACAGGACGTGACTAAATGAAACAATAGATATATAATCAGTGCTGCTGCACCTGCAGTACACATGTAATCACTGGTGAGGACTCAAATATAAAAAATGAGATTTATGTAGAATGCAGAACGGAGGTCTGGATTCTTTTTTTGTGTGTGTGTGATTTACAAGGAAACGAGATCTGTACTTTCACCTGCACGGATCTCCTCTATCAGTGGATTCTCCTGCTATATTGGATCACAGGATGCAAATTATTAGAGTATGAAATGGTAGCCCTATACCCTTCATTAATGCCTCACATACCATAAGGGAGCATTCTATAGGGATCTGTGCTGATCAGCTCTCTTTTTTCCATTACCCAAAGATGCCTTTAAAGAGGTGGGCAGGAGGGGGATAATAAGTGGAGCTATAAAACAAGGATGGAAATGGGTTAGTGGGAAATAAATCATTTCAGCTGGGCTAGTGATGGGAAAAGATTTGGAGAAGATAGGAAAAGAATTGCAGTTGGGGTCTGGGGCCATCTAGTTCCTTCACTGGGATCTTCATACGGATTGTTGACGTGCATCAAAACCACAGCGGGATTCCTTTATCATTCACTAACTATAAACACTCTTATCTCTGCCCCCATATCATCTTTATTCTTCAGGGAACATGTCTGTCTTCAGAAGTTTCCCAGACTAGACCACTATCTGTTAAACTGCTTTGAGCTCAGCTCTATTTGTCATCATTAAGTATAGTTATTATCATAACACAACATTTAGTCTGATCCTTCTTATGAAAACCTAGCAGTAAAAGTTTACTTTGCAGGAACACAGCACAAAATAAAGTCCTGTTTGCCAAGAATTTTTATTCTTTTGATTATTTTATTTTTTTTTTTGTATTTTTTTTTTTTCCTTCTTCAAAGCAACATTCCCTTCACAAGCACACAGAAGCCTGTCCCAGCTGTCCTATTGTAAGGAATGAGTTCTTCTAACACCACTATCTGGCAGGGAGATTACAGGTGATTGTGATAAAGAAACAATACACTGTTTCTCTAATCGCATTCAGAAGTCTGTAGGACGCCTCAGGCCATCCTATCAAATGTACATTAAGACTCAAATCTTACGTTTGCTCTCTCTCTCTCTCTCCTCGCGTCTCTCTGATCTTAAAAGAGACACCTGGGGCTTTAGGTTTAGTGCTAACAGAAAGTGAGGACATTAAAGGTGGGGGCTCCAACGGGCTGTTTTCAGGGTATGAGATGGCTTGGTGTATACAACATTGTTCCTCAGATCAACAAGTAGAGTATGCTCCTCATGCTCCCGCCTGCAAGGCTTGACTTGCCCCTTACCCCGAGTCAAAAAATGAGAAAAGTATTTGAACATCAAGACAACAACAAAAAATATAAAAGAGCAAGTGTTGTACATTTGCACAGCTTTAATTAAGGAATACTATTAACATCTAGTTTTTTTTTTTATTCAAAGCGGGATTGCCTCTGTCAGCGAGCGCTGGTTCCATTTTATCAAACTGCGGCGTGCCAGAACTTCTGGGATCAGGCACGCCTCTGCGACATCATGTCTTGCAATGTTTCGACGAGGGTCTCGAAAGACCCTAATCAGATCTCAACCACTGTGTCTCTACATCCCGGATCAGGAACACAACACAATCACCTTTTGGTCCTTTTATGACAATTGCACCGTTGGGGGTTAAGGAGTTAAATGGAAGTGCCCAAAGTGCATCCTCCAACTATTAATACATATTAATGTTCTTTCAACGTACTTTAAATTGCATATTTTACATTTTTGCTTTTCTTAAAACATAAAATACTTACAGCTAGATGAAACTGTGAAATTACAACAGTTTGCAAGATCCTGTCTCTCTAGGGTTGCCATCAGAAAATGTGTTTCACTGTTAAGAGATCTTACTGTGTATAAGAGCAAGGTCGCTCAGAGTCCACACAATGTATTCAATTCGGAGGGCACAGGAAGTGTCTAAATGAAACAAAACTTTATATCCTCAGCATCTATATAATCAGTGCTGCCGCACCTGCAGTAAACATACAGAGTGATAACAGGGGGAGGACTTGAAAAAGCCTGTGCACTATACAAGCAGTAATCTTCATCTTGCACCTAAGTGAGTTTAGGGACTAGACTGTTGCTTTAAGTAACTTTGATAAATACATAAACAGCTATTTTATGATGATAAAGTCAAATAGAACAAGGACAAAGTTACTCATTTACAGAAAATAGTTTATAAACAAACCCACTCCCATCCAAACACAGGTAACTGTGACTTATATATCTGTAGAACTGTGCGATAGTACATACTTGCTAATATCCCAGCACTTGGTTCCAGGACACTACAGAGGCGGAGCAAATAAAGGGGTGGAGTTATGTGCTGTCACATGACCCCTCAAGACTGAATTGCAGTCTCCCCTGGTACTAATACAGTGTGTCTCGAGCTATGTAAGTTGGGACAGACCTAAATGTGACCGAATCAGACCCAAAAACCATGGCATATATATTGGTGTTCGAATAGGGTAAACACTATGTTATTAAGGCAGGGCTTGACAAATGTAATTTGATTCTAGGAGCCAGCAATTTTTTTTAGGAGCCAGACAATCACGCAAACATACACGCAATTCATAAACACACACACCAACCCACTTCACCTATACACCACACACACACACCAACCCACTTCACATATACACCCCCCCACCCATTTCACATATACATCCCCCCACTTCACATATATACCCCCCCCCCACTTCCCATACACATAAAAACCTCACATATACACCTCACACATACACATATACACCTCACACATACACATATACACCTCACACATAGGGTTGCCACCTTTTCTTCAAAAAAATACCGGCCTTGGTACTGTCTCCATAGACTTAACATTGGCCTGATGCCAGTATTTTACCGGCCTGCCGGTAAAATACCGGCCAGGTGGCAACCCTACTCACACATACACACCTCACACAGTCCCCCCCCCCTTTCTTAACTTGTGTGAGTGCTGCGTGTCGTCATTTGACAACACAGCACTCAGCCGAAAGTGCAATGAAGATCGGCTGCAGCACGAATGTTCACCCCTCCCTGCTGCTTAAAGCATTGCTGGGGAGGGGGGAACATTCATGCTGCAGTCGATCTTCTTTGCTCTTTCGGATGAGTGCTGGGTTGTCAAGTGACTCACACATACGTTGCGCGAGGGGTCACTGTCTGTGCAAATTTCTCTCTCGCTGCAAAAACAAAACAAACGAATGGCAGCAGCAAGGGGACCATGAGGGTACCGGCACCCGGGCGCCAGGTCTAATTTCCTGGTCGCCATGGTGACCTGGCGCCCTGGGTTTGTCGAGCCCTGTATTAAGGGACAAAGTGAACACTACAAACTGGTCTACTTTTTACTGATTTTTCACCTGGAGTACAGGTATTTTAAAAGTTACCTTAGCTAAGAATCATGGGAGTTGTATTTTTACAGTAGCTGCTAGTATGGTGAAAACTTGAGTGTGCGCAACATATGTCAGCCCCTTTCCAAAAAAAAAAGGAAATGGAGCCAAGTTATTTTTTTTGGTGTTGCCATTTCAGATTTTTATTGTAGGCCAACATGATTCTGCAGTGAAATCCTTTAGCACACCAGGGGCGTCACTAGGGTTGGTGTCACCCGGTGCGGTCCGCACCCCCCTCGGGACGCCACTGTAGCACACGCTGAGATATTGGATGAATTTTAATACTTGTGACTGTAATCTCCTCCTGTCTAAGTCACATGGCTATAATCAGTGAACCTTTATCATGTTTGTTTGTTTTTCCCTTTGCCAGTTGCACCCAGCTGATTTTCTGTATGGTGTTCATGTGTATTAATATACTGACATGCGCTTATTTTTTACTTTAATTGGATACAAAACATTTATATTAGAAGCGCAAGTGAAAAATGAGTTGAAACTAGTTGGAGGATGAACTGGCAGGGAGAATTGGTCCAACTTGTCTGCTTTGGCCTCAAGTTTGAAATTCCCATCTCAATTCCCTGTACGTCTCTCTTTCGTGAATTAATAATTTTTTATTTTATGTATAGCTTTAATGAAGAAAAATACATTTGTTTATTTAGTAGTGATCTGGAAGTAGTAATACAGTTAAAAACACTGTAATTAACTGTATTTAAAAAAACAACTCTTTTATAAGAGATATGTGTAGATACGTCTCGTGGGCCGCAGCTTGCTGTCAGGTGGGCGGCATTTGGCCCGTGGGCCACCCATTGGACGCCCCTGTTATACTGCCTGTGACCTGGAATCCCTGGCACAGTGTTTTGCTACTAGCAACCTCCACCCCACTTTCTACCTATTCTCTCTATTCCAGTTCCGGCATGTTTGTTTGTTCCACCAAAGACATTAAGTATTTATTTTTGCATTGTTTTGGGTCGCCCTTTTTTTCTTGCCCCCCCCCCCCCCCCTTCCCGGCCTGGGGCCGTACCCATTTCCTGCCAGCTCCGCACATGTGAACACGCACCCTGAGAATCGCGAGCAAGACTTTGACACTTGTAAAGTCCAGGAATATACAGTGCCAGGCTCCCATTAAGGCCCTTTTGAAGGGCAGCAGAGAATAGGGTTGCCTTGAGTTGGGATTGTAAGGCGACAGAGCGTCTCAGTACCCTGCAAGAAGAAAAGCCCCTCATTCTTCTGGGGCTGAAATAAAATGAACTCTACCAGCAGAAAAAAAAAAAAAAGGGGGGGGGGGGGGGGTTAGCTCAGCCCTCCTGAAGAAAATAACACTTTGGCACTTGGACCCTCCGCTCATCAAACATGCTTCACACGGATGCATCTTGAAGAGCTCTCCTGACACTGGAATTGAAGGCCAGCAATTAGTCTTTACTACTCTTCAGTGGCAGAGCTCTGGCCCTATTCACTATAGCTTGTATCACACTGCACTTCTTTGGGAACATTATGTCCAAAGGTTTGTTTTTTTTCTTCTTGTATTTTCTCCCCCTTTTTTTTTCTTTATTCATCTTGGCTGCTTTTATTGGATAAACCTTGTAACTGTTTGTCTCCCTCCTTGGACTCAAGCAGCATATCCTAAATATTGTTTAACCCTTTAAGGACCAGGGGTTTTCCTAGGCCAAAGACCAGAGCGTTTTTCAATTTTTAATATGCGTTTTTTTTAAACATAATTTTCCTCTCTCTCATTTAACGCACACATACAAGTTCTATGTTGTTTTTTTAAAGGACAGTTAGAGCTTTCTTTTGATACCCTATATATAAAAATTATTTCCATTTTAGTATTAAAATACATATAAAAGAGGACATTTTGGGGGGGAAAAAGTTTTTCCCCATTATTTTCCCAATAATAAGCTACACAACTAGTTCAACACTAACCCACTTATCCCACCTAATTAACTAACTAATAAAAAAGAAAACTATTGGTTCCCAAACCCCCCTAAACAAAAAAGACATAAAAAAAAAAACTCTGAAGAGAGCGATGTCAGATCCATAAAAATCATGCAACAGGCATGCGGGGGTTACATTTTATTAAATAAATATATTACAATTACATTTATTTATTAAAAAACTTTATAAATTGCAAAAAATCAAAAACATTTGTAAAAAAATAAACTAAATGAGGGCCATAAAGTGGAAGGAAACTGATCAGTTACAAACTGTGATCAGCAATGAAAGGGTTAATTTTTTTTTCTTTTCCCTCATTCGTTTTTTCTTTATTTATTTATACTTACAGGTCACTCTCTGTGCTTCACTATAAGAACGTGACGCACAGAGAGTGAATTAGAGGCAGTATGTGAACACATTGACTTTGCATCTAATTTGCATGTTATCGCGGTGATCACTCGATCACCGCAATCACATGCCCGGAAATCCGCCGATCGGGTCCAGGAGCTTTGCCTCGGCGAGACTTAGTCCTGGACCCGTTGCAGACTGGCTGGCGGAGCGCACCGCCGGCTAGACTGCATGACGAGTTAACTCGTCATAAGGTCGCGAAGGGGTTAAAGTGTATAAATATTGAAAATGGAGATACTGGATTAAAGTGATGGGAATAGTTCAATATAAACATTTTTCTTTGCTTCGGTTATAGAAGAAGGAGTTATTTGTAAAATGTGCATTGAAATGTAGAAGGGGCAACAAATGAAACCTTTGTACAGATGATCTCTTCTTTAAAAGGACTGTATCACCTAAACATTATCTTACTGTAAATGTAGAGAATACAAAATGATTGAAAAAGATCTATACATTGTGTTAGTAAGTCGCAGGTAGATGTCTAAATTAGGAGATACATGTGTCTGTGGAGTCTCCTGTTTATGACATCACTTGTGGCTTGATATGCTAATTACACAATTCCCTCTGAAAACCAATTCATTTGCATATCACGCCACAAGTGATGTCATAAACAGGAGACTCCACAGACACATTTAAAACACAGCTAATTTAGGCATTGCATTCAACTCTGCCAACACAACGTAAGGATCATTTTCAATATTTTTTTATTCTCTACATACACGGGAAAAAACAATATTTAGGTCTGTCCCTTTAAACAAAGGATCTGGTCGTCACTCACTGCTCCTTATAGACACAATGCCCAGTTTCACTACACATAGGTGAAGGAGATTATAGCTAGATCTCTCATATCAGAATGCTTGGTAAGAGAGAGAGAGATCCATGACCAGGTTCTGGCCCAATCAGTTGGAGGCAAGGCTGCTTTATGTCACTGGGAAGTACTGGGCATAGTTTGTAAACAAAAATCACATGCTCACCACCAGCGGTAAAAACAGTCACACTGTGGCTCGCGGGATTTGACAAGATCTGCATTTGGTGGTCTGTCCCACCGACCTCTACGTCTGTCCTGCTTGCCTCAACCCTCATCCCACTGTCCTCATCTGATTCTCCGGGTACCAGAGAAGGCAATCTGCACATGCATAGCATTTCGCTCACACGAAGCAGCGCTGTCAGGTAGCACTGTGCATGCGCGGTACCGCTGTCAGTTTGGATGACACTCTACCTCTCAAGCTCCTCCCCCTTGCTTCCTGTTTCGCCAAGGGGGCAGAAGTTGGGAAGGTATACATTGGGACACACAGATTAGTAAATAGATACATCTGATATTTTAAAATACTCTTTTATATAGAGAATATATATCTTTCTATTCTTAGAATCCTTCCTCTTTTATCTGGGAGAGTTTTTAGTGTCAAACAGTCGGCAGGTGTGTCCCAACAGTGCTTCATAGGGATGTCCCTTAAACACCGGGTCTGACCTCTCTCTCTCTCTCTCTCTCTCTGTTTTATACCATTTCCCAGTCTTGGTTCAGAGAGCAAGTGGTACATTTAGAGCCATGAGGAAGACAGAGGGGAATTGTAGACACAGTGCTAAGAGGCAATTACCATTCTCATGTGATCAGCAGTGGGCATTTCCTTCAGCAATTTAATATGTTTTGGGGCCTTTTAAAGGACCAGTGAAAGTGCTGATCAAAATCAAAGAATAGCTCAACTTGTTTTCCTTGATTTTAAAGTCGAGAAGACATGCAGGGGCCACATTGATCTTTTTCAGGAAAAAGTGCTGAAATAGTAGTAATAACCATGGAAACCAATGGAATTCTATAGCAATTTGCTCCAGATTCAGTGTCCTAGTTCCACTCCTTATTTTATATATGTTGAAAAAAACATTGGCACTTATGACTCAGTGATAGTGTAGGGATGGGAGGGAAGGGGAGTAGGATTTTGCCTATTTTTAGGCACTTTCCAAAGGCTAGCATGATTGACAGCAGCTCCCTCGGTATAGAGGAACAATACACTCAGTCTCTGTCTAAAACAACATACGATTTAACCCCTCTAGTGCCGCAGAGAATATTGCACTGCGTCTGGAAAATTTCTGGAGCTGGTCTGCGAGGGAAAAAGAAATCTAAAAGTATATCAATAGGCTAATTTTTATAGGAACATATTACTGCTTTAACCCTTAAAGGCACAGTCTAGTCCACAAACTCACTTTGGTGCAAGATGAAGGTTACTGCTTGTATAGTGCACAGGCTTTTTTTTTTCCAGTGGTATTTGATGCAGGCATTCTGTATAAATCAGATTTTTAATATTTGACTCAAGCCCTCCCCCAGTGGTTACTCTGCATGTTTACTGCAGGTGCAGCAGCACTGATTATATAGACACTGGGCATATAAAGTCTTGTTTCATTTAGTCACTTCCTGTGCTGCTGCTAGAATAGAACACATCGTGTGGACTGTAATAGACCCAGCTAGTGTGGGCAGTCCTGGTTTTGTAATAACTGTACGTTATTTATATTTTAAGCAATGCAAAAAGTAAAACATGTATTTTAAAGTACTTTGAAAGCACAATAATATGCATTAACATTTAGAAGATGCATTTTGGGCACCAGACAGTCCATTTAACATTGCTTCATAAGTATTATAATATCTTCTGTCTATGTTATCTGATATAGAGGCAGTAATAACACTCAATCAGTTTTTTGTTTGTTTTGTGTTTACAAAAACCATGATTTGCTTCACTTTAACTTGTTCTGAGGGAACCCCTTTATAGTACGTGGCCTGTTCAGTCTCTGTGAATGAAACCATATCTTTTAAAGAGGGCCACTTGGATTTCAGGGGAAGGGGGGAGTTGTGTAGGGGTGTCTGTATCATTTTTAGGTGGTATTATAACCTATGTCATTTGTAAAGTCAACTGAAGTTTTTTCTTTATGCAATCACAAATTATTTTTCTGTAGCCCCTTATTTTTGCTAAAATCCGTACAGGGACTCCTGTATTGCATCATGAAGTAAACAAAGTGTAGCTAAAATGGAGTATTTTTTTCCAACTCGGCTACTTTGGCCTCATGTTTGCAATTCTCTCTTTTACGAATGAAGCCCTATATATTTTTGGTTGAGCTCTTTGATTCCCAAAGAGACTCCAAGTGCTTTATAATCACACAGTCCGAGAATTAGGAGTGTCCGTCTGAAACCCCTTTAACTCTGCGCCCTTAAATTTGGGGGGTGCTGTAATGAAGCTTCCAAATGTCTCCGTTTTGTGTTCACAGCTTATCTAATAGTTTGTATTTTTGGAATCCTCCTGTTGGCTGGGGTACCATTCAGTGAATGGCTGAAATCCTTATAGACAGAGGTTTAGCATCTCATCACCAACTGATCAAGAGGAATAGAATGTACAGTTACAGGTCCCAATAATACCATGTGACTTGATTAGTAATTAATCCTCCTGTCCTTTAATCTCCCTTGTGTTTGCACACATCAGTGTAATGTTTATAGATGCCACGTACAGGGGCTTAATTACCTTTTAAGAAGTGTGTATTGTTTCCTGACACCATTATTTTTGATGTTGCAGCTGCAGTTTTGTGGAATGGATCTGCTAAATGACCGACATAAATCTCTCCAAAACAACCATCTCCTCTTCTCCCCCCACCCTTGGACTGCTATGTTTTAACAAAACGGTCTGGTTTTATGTTAAATTCAATTACCTTGATCCCCTCCCCTTGTAGGGGTCCGTTTAAAGGGACAGCTCCACATACACTGTTCGAAGTAGAGTACCATGTAAAGTGAATGAGTGAGTGAATGTTTTTGATATACTAACAGTCCTGCCTATCTCCCTAAGTCCTCCTAGTTCTGTTACATCACTGTAAGAGCTAGCTGAAACCAAACCCCTCTTCATTCCAAACATTTGAAGCAGCAGAGTTTAACCATGAGAGGCTAATTCCACAGTAATGGCTAATGACAGCACTATCTCAGAGGGGAGCATTAAAACCTGTGGCAGAGGCAAGCAGCCTGCCTCCTGTGTATACCCTTTCATTGATGACACTGAATTTAGAGACCCCTGTAGATTTGTTTTTAATGTAAAACTACAAGAGAACTGTATATTGGTTTAAAGTGAAAATCAGTAGATTTCACATATAAATTAACCATGTATAACATGCAGAAAATAAGCTAGGTGGAACTGCCCCTTTAATAATATGCTATGTATATAACTCCTAAGTGTCCCTTTTTTGGTTCCAAATCCCCCTGTTTCCTACTATGGTGTACCTCATTGTAATGCTACATAATTTGGCTTGCATTCCGAGAAAATTGTTAGAATAAGACTAGAAAGATTTAATAAGGGGAAGGTAGGCATTACCAAGGTTTTGCGATTCACTCGAGCTCACTTATTTGCATTTAAACTATGTTAGACATAGACAACTACAGTGACTACATGTCCCGGATTGCCCGGGACAGTCTCGCAATGGGAATTTTATGCTCTGGGTCCCAAGCGCCTGCAGTGAAGCTGTGTGTTCCACCTAAATGACCCCATGTTTCACCATTGCAATAGAGTCAACAACAAAAAAAAAGTACTGTGCCTTTAACAGTAAAGTGGCCCTTTAAGAATTGGTCATGTGATTGATATTTCTGATCACTGCATTTCCGACATTTCCAAGCAGATATGAAAATACTCTGAAGCTGGAAGGTGGGTAATTTAGGATGTCACAGTAAGAGTGGATGCACAGCCTGACCTTCCATCAGACGTAATGCTAGCCAATACTTCCTGGGAGTTAAGGAATGCATTGGACAGACACATAGCTGTCTTGGTCTTTAAATAAGATTCAAGTTAAGCTGGGACATTTTGAAAGAAAGAAGGGGCAGACTGGACAGGCAGCTGGTTCTTATCTGCTGTCATAAAAATGGTTAAAAAAAAAACACCTGTACTTATTTGTCCTTAAAAGGACAACTGTAGCAAAAAAAAAACAGAGTTCTTTTTAATTGAAAGATGGCATCAAGTGTAGGCATTTTATATAGAAATGCTTTAATGAAAGAATACAAATGAAGCACCTTATTGAGCCATCTTTACTCCATATAGCTCTACTAGGAGGCAGCCATTTTGTTTAGAATCTTTGGTCAGATCTTTGTTCATCTGAACCAAGGTGAGTGAAGATCTGACCCAAGATTCTAAACAACATGTCTGCCCCCTGAGAGAACTATATGGCGTAATGAAGGAGCAATAAGGCACTTAATTTGACTATTGTATTGTCGTACAGAGGCCCATTATCAGCCGTCACTCCTGTGGCACATTGTGTTAGCTTATCCAAGGTTATAATTTAAAAAATCAACGTCTTGACAGCACTTCCTGTTAATTATGCAACTCATTTGATGTAGGTTTTCATGGAAAACCAGGAAATTTTGAAGTTACCCCAAAACGTTAGGGTATGTCTTTATAGTAGCACTGTGCATGACAGGACAGCCCCCCACTTAACAGGACAGGAACCTTTTAAATCTTCAACAAATGTGCTCCTCACATACTTGATGTTGATCTATGCATGTGCTTCCAATTCAGCTGTAGCAATGTGCAGATCACCTTTATTGGCCATGTGTCCAGTAAATCCAGAGTCAGGCACACTGCAGGACATGTCCCTCACAGCTCAGCAGTGTTTGTATTCTTTATTTAGGCTGTTTATTTCCAGGTCTTGTGTGTTCTGGGATAGTCCTGTGTCGGCTAAGGATCCGTCGGCATGTGTGTGACAGCCGCACATTCCACAGATCATAGGTCAGCAACCACAGCTCCATCCTCCTATGCATGTAGGGAAGGACAGAGGGGATAGAAACCAACCAGGCTGCTGGGAGGTATAGGATTATGTAAGTGATATAGTACTGGGGTCCTGCTGTGTGTGTGTGATGGGGGGTCTTTTCCTTGCTACTTTTGATTATTTTTAATCTTATTTAATTAATTTAATCAAATCATAGATTAAATCCTGTTTAACCCCTGCAGGAAAAGTGCTTTTTGAGATGTTTTGTTATATTACTGTAATTTCTCTTTCTTTCATTTATTGTATTCATACAAACTACATGTTTTGTATGAAACATATTGATTTATTTTAATGTCATATTTATCCTTATAAATCAGGATTTACTATAAAGCATTTAAAAAAAAAAAATTGGCCACGCCCCTCGTTTTAATTCAGCAGGCTCCAGCACCGTCCTGTGTCTTTTAGGGGTTAATAATGTGCTCCTCTGTGTTTGCTCTGCAGCATTTATCAGCTGTTGTTTAAACTACAAATCCCATGATGCACAGCCCTGCTGTAGTCCACTTAAATTCCTCTGATGTGCAGGTGCTGTGTGCTAATTACATGGTAAACCAAGGGTTGCCAGCTCTGTCCTCATAAGCAAATAATGATCTCTCCTAGGGTGCTCCGATGGCAAAACAGGGGAGGACGTCAACAATATAGTTTGTAAAATAAAAACCTCACTGTTTATTAAGGTGTGTGGTCCTTTTTAAGTAAAAAGCATAATCTGAGTAATATCTACACAAATACATACGTATAAGGAAAATTGACGACCGCCTGACGCGTTTCGCACCAGCCTGTGCACCCGCAGAAGCCGCTGCTGTTAATTACACGAATCCTTGCGGGGGTCTAGGACAGTTCAGCGCGGCGACTTCATCGCTGACAGTTCAGCGCGGCAGTTAGAACGCTGAACTGTCAGCAATGAAGAATAACGCGGCCGTTTCATCGCGGACGCTGCTATGTAAGAGCTGACAGTTCAGCGCTGAACTGTCAGCTCTTACAAACGTACAAGTTAAAATAAAATACCCCCCTAATAAATGAATCCCCCCCCTAAGTGCCCCCCAAACCCTAATACTAAAATTAACCCCAATACTAAAACTAACCCCCGAACCCTAATACCCCCTAAACCCTAATACTAACCCCCTAAACCCTAATACTAACCCCCTAAACCTAATAATAACCCCCCAAACCCTAATACTAACCCCCGAACCCTAAAAACTATTTCTAACCCCCTAAACCCTAATTCTAACCACTCTTAACCCCAGTACTCAAATTCTAATTCGAAAACTCTATCTTCTAACTCTAACACATTAAAACTTACCTTTAGCTATGAAATGTCCCGCGATGAATTCTCCCGTGACGAGCTGTCGTGTGGTGAAGTGACGGCGGTGAAGCGGTGAAGCGGATGCAGCCGCGATGAAGTGTCCCATCCCCTGCATGCGGAGGGCAAGGGTTTCATTGCACCAGGGTAACCGGCATGTCTTCAACGAATACAGTAATCGTGCAAAGAATGGTCTGTTATTTGGAAGGAAAATGGACACTGTACATTTTCAGACACATGACCATTTTACCACATAAACCGCCACACCTGCTGATAGAGAGACTCTCAATTTACAAGCTTTCCTATACCAATTTCGTGTGAAGCCCGGTGTCTCTCTGCAAGGGGGAGAGTACGACCACCCACCTAAATATTCCTGCTGATGATCTGGTCAGAGAAAAATGCCATGTGTCTGAAAAAGTACAGACAGGATTTTTCTTCTGAAATTTGACTTGGATTTTAATAGTAATGGATATTACGCTATCATTATTATTAATATCTAGATTGTAAGCGTGCAAACAGGACTCTCTACCTCAAGTGTCAATCTCTTTGTTCATCTAACGTGGTATTTAGTTCCCTTTTATGCTCTGTACCAAGCGCTTCATAAATTGTTGGCGCTATATAAATAAATGTTAATGTAAAATGTTTATTATTATCATTTTTTTTTTTTCATTATTCATTATTTTTTTTGTTTACTTTTTGCAACATTAATTGGGATATTGGGGTGTTTCGTACCGCTTAAAACAAAATACCAAAAATTACATAGAATATTATCATATACAATTAGATGTCAAAAGAAAAAATATAAATAAATATAAAGACTAGAGACATGTTTCACAATCTAATAAAAACGATAGCAGTCTTTATTGCTCCCAAAAGCTTTTTATTGTGTTTGAGGAGATCCAGCTAAGCCTCCTCCCAATTAATGGCTGGACAGCAAACTACAACCTCAACTATGTGCAAGCAGGAAAAGAAGAAAAAATGTTGGTGTGCTAAGCTTGTTGCAAGCAGGGATAGGCTAAGTGTCCATACAAAGACACCAATGTCCATGTCATTGTCTGTGAAGGTCCATAGATCATCACTGCATACGGGACAGTCCCGATTTGGGAGCCGCACTCTACCTCTGTCTCGCTTTTCGGGACAGATGGTAGGGCTCAGTGGGGCAGCGGGACTCGGGAACCGCAATCCCACCAGTCCTGATCACATCCATTGTGCGCATGCGGAGTAGCGATCAAAAATGGGTGACAGTGTTACCAGACATGAGCGGTAGCACTGACACTCCCCTCCCCAGACTCTGCCCCCGGTGTCCCGATTCGGGGGGAAAAGTTGGGAGGAATGTCACTGGTCCATCACAAAGTGTAATATTTTACCAACATGTACAATGTTGGTGCCTTTCCCTGGGTCAGAAGGTCACATACCATACATGTATAATATGATGCTTACTAAAGTTCAACATACCATTCCAAGATGAAAATAAAGTAAAGTAGAAAGGAATGTAGAAGGGGAAAGCGGCTGAGATCTCTGGATGTTGAAGGCAGGGTTAAGGTGGTATTAGAGACACACATTAGTTTCAAGCTTTAGTGGTGCGTTATGGAATAGCTCATCGCATAAAAGCAAACATTAAAATGCCAGATGACCAGTTGTCATCTCTGTTGAAAGACGGACCATCTATTGACTCAAGGGCAGAATGTGACAGAGGTGACCTCCAGTGTCTAGCGTTGATTTCCCCCCCCCCCCCCCCCCCCCATCACAGACTTTCTTGCCTCCCTTGCAAACTTAGGTCCACTCTGTCACTTCGCTCTTACACCAGTAGCTATGGTCGGAAAGCTCCAACTGACCGCTGGGTCCAATCTCCTTGTGCGACACCTGTGAGAAGAACATAAATAACAGTATTAACCTCCCTCGGGTTGGGAGCAGACGTTCGTGGAATCCAGGGGGCGGAACATGGGAGGTTGAAGGTCAGTGCTACCGGAGAACCACATTTTTATTACAGGATTGTGGTCCTACTATCCTTCTGAGCTCTACCTCTGCAGACAAAGATGGAGCTTGGTGGCACCCGGGATTGCCTCCCAAAATCTGGCCTTCCCTGTGCAAAGCGCGTCAGTTGGGAGACATGATGTTTTTTTTTTGGGGGGGGGGGGGGGGGAAAGGTGGCAACCCTCAGAAGAGGCAGAGAGAACGGGGGGCTTGACAGGAGGGTTAGGGGCACATGAGGATTTTACAAGAGGCACCAGAATATTTGGATCATAATCTTTGCAGTTTCCATCCCCCAGCCTTTGGACCAGAGAAACTTTTCCCAATGTCTGTGTTTTTGTCTGAAGCACCTCTCCATTTACACCTACGGTATTGCTGAGAGCAAACACTTGCTGTATTTATATCCTCCTGAAGATAAGCCTTGATTGAGTATTAAATGCACTCAAGATAAAGTAATGACTGAAGTTGTAGATGATCATATGCATATCAAAGCAGTGACTTCCTGTAATCTCTTGCTCACTGAGCTTGTTTGGGGTGTGTAGAGTTGTGTATTAAAATTGCCTCTGCTGCTTCCTCACTGAATAAAAAGATTTCGGTCTCAGGGCCTCAACCAGGAGAATGACTGAGCTGTGACCTTCCTGTGAAATCCAATCCTCTCCCTGCTCCATGAATATAGGTAAGATCAGAAGTGCCTTGGGGCCCTGATTTCACCGTCTTCCATTTCCCCTCAATCAATCTCTAAATGCTTTCTCTTTATGAACTTCCATTCAATAGGCCTTCCACATCTTGACGCCAAACGCCTGAAATATAGTTCAAGATAGCGGCATGCGCAGGGATACCTGCGTAAAGCTCTTTCTGGCTCCCGAGGCTGCTTATAAAGATAATAAAATATTTAAAAGAAAACATACTCACATCTTATATACTAAACATTAAATTAACTTTGTCACCTACACTTTCCTTAAAAAAAAACAAAAAACTATTCATTGTGTTGGAAGCATTATTTGTGTTGTAGTGGTTATAAAACGAAACATATTCAAATTTGCATATCTGTTTTCTAAATTTGAATTTAGGTTTGCAGCCTCTACTGATCCTCCCATTCTGCTTTCCAGTATTTGGAAGGAAAAAAAGCAAAGTATACCAAAAGATAAGCAATACTTGCAGTTTGTGCACATACATTACACAGGAGATTGTAGAGGTGGACAGCTAGGGGTGGCAGAATTACTCGGGAGGGAGGTGTATAACTACACGTGTGCAGGGGAAACCAATTCCTGAATCAAGGAGGAACAACCTTGAATAATTGATATATTTCCCCCTCTCATTTCTGCAGGGCAACATGTAATAGCTAATTGTGCTTCTCCTTTAAAAAAAATGGCTGATCATACAGTTGTATGCTTAGAATGCCAGATATAGACAGTAGGCGGTGCTAAGGTCTGTTCAGGTACGTAACAAGAAAGTAGTAGCTATACACAAAGTATAATTGAGAGGGCGCGCTGCTTAAAATCCAAGGAATGGACATGTACAGGAAAATTAAAGGTTTTGGTTTTTTTAACCTTTGCCTCCCTTGTTTTGCTATTCCTCATACTGAAGCACACGGAGATTAAAACAATATGATTTCTTAACCATTAAAGCGATTATAAGTGTGAACACCTTACCACTTAATTAACATGTACCAGACAGGTTCTCAGAGGTTTATAAAATTATCACGGATCATAAAAGGATATATTTATAAAGCTGCTTACGTGAGATCACATCACTAGGCGTGTATTGACTAATAATACCTGTTCCCATCAGCCGTGTACAGTGCACTTGCCTGTATGCTCCTCAATCTAAAGTACCACTATATATATATATATATATATATATATATATATATATATATATATATATAAAAACAGTCCAAAAAAACAGAAAAAATACACGCACTCACGGGTCTTTTCAATTGAAGAAATCATGATCTTTATAGTCGATTGCCAAATGATAGTATTTCAGATACATTTAACCATGTGGTCGACGTTTCGGTCCAAATCTCGGACCTTTATCAAGACTAGGTCCGAGATTTGGACCGAAACGTCGATCACATGGTTAAATGTATCTGAAATACTATCATTTGGCAATCGACTATAAAGATCATGATTTCTTCAATTGAAAAGACCCGTGTATTTTTTCTGTTTTTTTGGACTGTTATGTACTTAGAGCTACACAGCACCCGGGCAGTAGCTGAGTTTATACTTTTTTGTCTCTTAATAGCTGAGTGCACCTGCTTTGGATTACGTATATATATATATATATATATATATATATATATATATATATATATATAAAATCACCATGCAGTCAGACTTTAAAGTGTACTGTCCCAGATGGACTGTACAGATCCAGACATAGGTCTACAAAGTAGATAAGGGCCCTTATCATAAGAGTTTACAGTAAAAGAGCCGACAAGGTGTTGATACAGGTGTGAGTACCTTATTATGTTGAAACGCCAACAGAAACCTCCAACCATCTACAATGCATTATTATTGTACTCTTTTCTTGGTGTATATGATCATTAGTCTGTGCCGAACATCACTCACACACTGGGGGAATGTTGAGGGAGATGTACCAGAGCTCGGCTCCCTTGGTTAGCAACTTCCTGTTATATTTAATTGATCTCCAGCACATAGGCCAGTAATGTAACAGTAGGGTTTGCAAGGAGTGCCCAGAAATTAGCATTTGGGTATTTTGGTGACCCACCAGACATCTCCCCATTCCAATTTTCTTGTGAAAGTGAAGTTGAAAGTCTTGGTATTGGAAGGCAGTGCTGACTCAAATACTGGGGAGGCCCAAACCTCCGTCCTGAGTCGGCAAGCACTGGGATGAGCTACCAGTTTTCCAGACTTCGTGTACTTGGTTATGTGATCAGAAGACAGGTAGGTAATTGAATAATTAAGTAAGGGGGAGGCGAGTTACTGGTGCAGTGAGTCTCAGTAGCTTTGTCAGTAGTTTCTCAGTGGTGGCTGGTCCAATAGAGTAGTTATTGCATGCATTCATTAACAATGTCGGACATTGCAGCAATCTATCGTCCCTCTTTACAGTGATAGTTTGAAAGGGGCTTGAGGGGGGCAGGGGATTATACACATTTTTAATTATGTTTCAGACTTGTTAGCTTGGTTTTTGCATTTCTCTGTGTTCTCTGTGAACATACACTGGGCCAGTTTGCTTGAATTATAACCATACAGTGTCCCTAGAATTAAATAACTCCAGGAACTGAGCTGACGCCAGAGGTAGCCGAGTCCCTTTCATTGAGAAGATACCTATCCCGCCATGTTTAAAGTGAAACAAACCCTGCAAATCCGATTGAACCAGGCAGAAGGCCGACTCTGTCTGATTAAAACTGCCTTTTTGCACAGTGCACTGCTTGTGCAATGTTTAAAAGATTATTCTCTAGTCTGTCAAAAAACGAGATGCTATATAACTGAGCAGCACTCTGTGGCAGCAGAGAGAGCCAGAGACGGTCTCATTGGGGTGCTTGTAAAAATACAAGAGAAATAAACACATGTACAACATACAAATGAGGCAGATAGAATTTCTCCTACAAGGAGAGGGGGGGGGGGGGGTGTGTAAGTGTAATATGTAGATTGTCTTTCCCTTTTACTGACTGCATTTGATTAAGTGCTTAGTTTGATTCAATACTTGTTTTGCTCCAATAATCAAAAACATAAGAGGGAAAGAAAGGAGCACGGGATAATCTGTAGGTGATTGACACTCGGCCATGGTCTTCATTACAGGTGGTTGGAACTTCTGTGTTTGTGTAGCATTGTAGAATAGGATCAAGCATCCTCTGGCATCTTTGCTGCTGTCGACTATAATCCCCATAATGCTTAATTAAAGGGAACTGGCCAATCAGGCATTAGCTGCTCATGGATTGGTCTGCGCTGGTCAGTATGTCTGCATTAGCTGGTGTGAGGTCCTGTATCTCACAAAGGCTTGGCAGAAATGATCCATGCTGCATTCATTCCTTATTACAGATTAGTTGCATAAAATTATATATTTTAGGGAGTCAGGAGCAGCATTAAAATACCTAATATATATAACAGAAAGTTTCTTTGTCTTGTCCTCTTCTCAAACAGTTTCTAATAGAGTTGAGATGTGCAAGGATTTCTGTTTGTTATGATAAGTAACAATAGCAGGGTTGGGCTGGCCGCAGCTTGGGCCCTAGGGCAAATTCAGGTTCTGGCCCCATTAAATGGCAGTTTTCTTTAATAATAGAAGACAGATCTGGTTAATGGGGGACATATGATTAGTTCAGTACAAACTGTGACCTTTGCCTGGCTGAACTTCCTCCACTGACCCTCGGTTCAAGACAAATTTAACTGGTATGTTAGTTGACATAGGGTGCAGGCATGACCTGTGCACAGTAAGACTCACGGCATTCAACTGAACAAGAGTACACTCCAATAAACTCCAATTTGTTTTTAATGAGGAACCTCCGTAAAAAAAAAAAAAAAAAAAAAAAAAAGACTGGCTGACGGGGTACCGAATAATTAGGCAGACAACCTAACGCATTTCGTGCTGCATAGCGGTCATTGAACATAGCGTGAAGGTGTGAACTAGCCTGGAAGGCCAAAAAAAAAAGGTCAGAGCTCTGCACCATTCCTTGCGTTCTCTTGGAACAGAGCAGAGAGGTCTGTGCTTGTGTTAGTACAAATCTCTCTACCTCTGCTTCCTCACATAGCTCTTCTCTACCAGTGACTGTGAGCTCAAGAGTGGGATGTCGGAAATTCAGATTAGTCAAGGAAGTGAAAAAGCATGATCTGAATAGCAGGAAAGTTGTGTTAAAATTTCTAGATTTTTTTTTTTTTTTTACATGTATTGTTTTCACAAGGGAATGGCTAATTTAATCTTTATATATGACAATAGATTCAGGTTATTTCTTCCTCCCCACAGCTCAGAGACACGTCCTGACTTACATAGAAGATGCTCTGACTCAACTCCTGGAGAATAAAGATGAGATCGAGCAAGGAAGCATTGCAAGATTCTTCTCAGACTAGTAAGTATCTTCATTTTACCTGCACCGGTATTGGATAGTGAAGGTTGTTGGGAGCCCAAAGGGCAGAATATTTAAAGGATATTAACTTATTAAAGCCTTCTTATGTTTAAACCCATTTCATGGGCTAAATCCACTGGAACTGTGTAAAATGATCTAATAATGACTCATTAAAGGCTCTGCCTGCTCAGACAATATCTTTAATCCTCCTCCCGTTTGCTTATTCTCTCCAGCTTCTGTTCCTTGTCACCTTTTGGACCTGCTATGTCCTGTTCATGGTCTATCCCATGGTGACTGTTCCTCTACTCCATTAACTAGTTACTTGCTTCATTTGTCCTTGTGTTCCCTTTCTTGCATGTGTCTCTGCTCAGCATCTTAAATAACAACCATCCCTATCCCCCCCCCCCCCCCCTCTTTGGGCTCTTGTTTGCCCCCCCTTCTCCTGAGCGTGGTTCTCTGACGGCACGATTCCAGGTCACTTGTTTGATGTTCCCGCTTACGTGCCTTTCACCTTGGGGGCATTGGAAACATTTAATGATCTGTAGTTTGTTACACTGCGGGAAGAAGCGCCTTTTGTTCTATTCTACTTCGTAGCATGGGAGGGAGTGGGGATTCTCGGCTCTTTTCATTAACTGGTGAATCCCAGGCATTGATTGCGATGTAGGAAGAGATTGCAAGTCGTGTATGTGGAGGAAGGGTTTCTTCATCACAGGATGAACTGTTTAGTTTGTGGGATATGTCAGATCGCCAGAAACCAACCCTATGCTGATGAGTCCCATTAAGGACGAAACTAGAGTTTCTTTTCTCAGGTTCTGCTCCTCAGTCCTGGCCTAAACTTGAAAGGATGACTTGAACAGCATGCATATGCTCCAAGGAGCTTGTACATAGGGGATACTGGTGCAAACAGACCATACCGTAATTGTTGACTTCCATTGCTTATTCATATCCAGAATCCCTTGCTAAAGAATTCCTACCCAGAACCCCTTGCTCAAATATTTCTACCCAGAACCCTTGCTCAAGAATTCCTACCCAGAACTTCTTGCTCAAATATTTCTACTTGGAACCCCTTGCTCAAGAATTCCCACCCGGAACCCCTTGCTCAAGAATTCCCACCCGGAACCCCTTGCTCAAGAATTCCCACCCGGAACCCCTTGCTCAAGAATTCCCACCCGGAACCCCTTGCTCAAGAATTCCCACCCGGAACCCCTTGCAGTTAACATTCTCTACTAACCATTTAAGTCATTCTCACAGTTTTTTCCCCATTACTGTTAATTTCTAATCTTATTCCCTTTTTTTAATCTCTCTTTTCTGGGTAAATGGTAATCAAAATGGTGAGAACTAAAAGCGATCAAGTCGAAGTAGTAATCACCAATGGTTTGTGTAACGATAATCACCTTCACTTTCATGCAGTAACATCATTAGTATTGGTCTTGAATAGAGTTCTCATTTTGGACCCCATTTTACATGTTTCTCTGCAGAATACATACAAATCTGTTGGAAATCTGTTAACTAAACAAGTGATTATCCAAGTGATTTGCTGGAAATAAAAACCTGCAGTCTGCCTTTACCATTAACCTTTCCCATAGTTGGACTTTTAGTCATATTTCTCACCCCAGTTGTCATTTGATACATCTACTAATAGTCCAGTTTGTCTTCGAGCTATATGTTCTACAGGATTTGAAAGTAAATAATTCCCTTTAAATGCTAAATATTTGAAATCAGAATACAGTGTTAATGTACTCCTTTCATCTACAGCTGACAATATTCCCTTAAGGTAGAGTACAACAAAAGAAAATGGAAACAAAACATCTTTTTATCTTTGTTTTCGGTTACTGGATAATGCAGTGTATGCATTGAAATGGCGTTCTTTAAAGTGCACTTATGTCATTTTAATCTTGCTCTGTTTCGTTTTTAAATCCCCCTTCCTCAGGCTCCTCTTTCCCAGCTGCTAGTCAGGCTTTAGATCCTGGTGTAATTCAGTTCACATGTGGCTGATGAGTTTTTATTTGAAATATGGCATTCAGGTGATGGACTCTAATTGCATGTGTGTGATCACCCTAGTGTACATTACACTTTGAAATAAGGATCAGTAATAGATCTCAGTACATTACATCATCTGAATTGAATGCCTCTCCAGTGATTACTCTGCATGTTTACTGCAGGTGCGGCAGCACTGATTATATAGACACTGAGGATATAAAGTTTTGTTTTATTTAGTCACTTCCTGTGTTCCTCGAATTGAATACATTGTGTGGACTCTGGTGACCATAATCTTGTAGACAGTTGGGATCTCTTAACAGTGCAACACAATGTCTGATGACATCACTAGAGAGACAGGAAATTCCATTAATTTGAATAAAATCATTCTCATTGGTTCCTGCAGCAAAAAGAAAAAAGGAAATTACTTTTACAGCTAGTGTGGCCAGTCCTGGCTTCTTGCAAACTGCTGTAAATTCACAAATTCATCTAACTGTAAGTATTTTATATATTAAGCAATGCAAAATGTGCATTTTAAAGTACTTTGAAAGCACATTAATATGCCTTAATATTTAGAAGATGCATTTTAGGCACTAGATAGTCCCTTTAAAGATGAAAGTATAGCTAGGCCTGTACCACTATGCAAAACAACTCCCCAAATACACTGCTTAGTGAATAAATTCCGCTGTGTCCCAGGAAATATGACGTTATTGTTCCAGTGTGTGCAGTACCACTGATAATATCATAATATGTTTCATCACCGACCATGTCACCCCTGCCCTTGTTAAAGTGCGCTACCTTCCTCTTTAATAATCATTCTCATTCAGTTCACCTGCCCTCTCTTGACCTGGATGCTACCTCCCCTCCTTAGCGGTAGTATCTGCAGGAACACATCCTCTTGGCTTTGTTTACAGAATTTGGAGAGCTTATCAGAGAGGGCACTGGAGGGGAGGGCGGCAGTTACAGCAGGTGCCTCTCTAAAAATCGCAACGAGTTTATAATTCAGTCCCTGAGGCTGGATAAAACCTGTATCTGTTACACATGAGAGTCTACACTAATTAAACCGCTCTCTTTTAGGTAACTAACAGTGCATTCCAAGCGGTATACATCTGTTTTGTGCAAAGAGTACTTTTTTTTCCCCACTGCACAGAGCAGTAAGCAAATGTGCTTCTGGGGATCTCACTTAATATGTTCCCTGCCAAAGGATTTCCCCTTATTAAACTGCAAGGCTTTGTTACATTATATTAACTTAACATAAAGTGCCAACAATTTACGCAGCTCTTGGTACAGAGCCCCTGAGGTGGGGGCCCTGCTTGTAAATCTTAAAAGCTAGAGAGAGCGGAGGACAGGAGAAGCAAATAAGGTGAGGAAAAGAAAGGCCAAGTGTCCGCAGCAAGGTTTGTAAGGCACCGTAGACATCATTAAATTGTCCCATCAGAACCCAGTAACCCCTGTGTGTCAGAAATAGGGAATTGGGGGGGGGGGGGGGGGGGAGGGGGATAGCCAGGTGATTTGTTAGATGTGCGTTCTAGATGGCTGTATTGTAGGCCGGCACTCTCCAGCTACATAGAAATGGAATGTAGTGGAGAGTGCGGGTGAGAATAATATAATAAAATACAAGGCTTTGTTACATTACCTTCATATAAAGTGCCCACTATATACATAGCGCTTGGTACAAGGCTCAAAGAGAGGTTACAGGCTAAGGCAATGAGAGGCAGACTGATACAGGCCTTGAGGGCTCCTGGGGGGGTGGAGGAGAAAAATGGTGACAGTAATAGTGCAGTAGAAGGACTGTCGGCCTGCACTCTCTAATCCCATAGAAAGTAAAGGGGTTGGAGAGTGCTGGTGAGACGTCTGATATACTGCTAGCAGTAGGGGGAGGTTGCTAGGCTGTTAACTGAAGGAATAGTCCTAGGATGATGAGTGTGGGGTTTCATTTATGGTTTATATTCCAATATTTATTTTTCACGAGGCTGCTGGGGCTCCCAGACCTCTCTATAAATGTGTCGTCGTCCCCCCCCCCCCCCCCGCTACACATTGAGCAATCCCCCCCGACTATCACGGTCGCTAATAGAATAGTGAAAATAAAGGAGCCGCGGGACAAGCGATGCCTGCCAAACCCGTACAGACCAAGTCAATGAATCCCAAACACCCTGTGTGTTCCCCTCTTCAAAACTACCCATCTATTCAGTTTCCCAACCCTGATCATCTTGCTTCCTACTAGCAGGCAGCTCTTGTTTCTCTATAAAGTGTTGTCCCGGCAGGGGAAAGTGCCCAGTCCCTGACAGAACAATAGGCGTTTGAGTTACTGCGCGCCCTGCTGTGCCGCTCTGATCAAAGGGACATTCTCTTGTTTCCAAACTCTCTTTCCTTTTAGAACTCTGCTCTGCTATTTGACAACAGTCCCTGTGGGTTGAAGAGCAAAACAGTGTTAACTTACTGACCTCTCTCCAAGCTAAAAAAAAATAATCTAGTAACTCCTAACCTGCCAGTTCCATGAAATCCAGCTCCTGCTGAGGAGTTCCACTCTCTGCTGCCCAAACGTTGTTCCGATTAGTAGAGCGGATTCTCTAGCAACTCCAGTGTGTGTATTTGTATCAGCACAGTAAATTTGGGCACTTATCAATAATCCTGTTAATCAATAACGAGCAGAGGCCAGCCATCATCTCCTTTTATATTCAGAATTTCAGCTTCTATCTCTAGAAAATGTAAAATGCATAACAAATATCTCCTACACAGATTCTATAGCCACTTTTATAATTATCAGCATTTAATTTGTGTGCACTAACATAAACATGGATCATTTGTAACTGGGAGGTGAATAGAAGACCCCCTCTGACCTAAAAATGAGATATCCCTTTCATTTAATGCATATTAAAGTTCCATAATAAGAAAAATGTATCGACTTAGTGAAATGTGCCCATCTGTATTCTAAATATGCTCCATTTACTCACAACTATCAGGTTTGCAGTATCTAGCGATGCTCCCACTCAGTGCCCTGGTAGGGAAAAGAGCAACAATCAAAGTGCCTCAAATGATAACTGAACTTGCAGTGTGCGCGTATATCACGTAGGAGCCGCCAGAACTCAATGGTGTCTGTTTGCCAATGTGTTCAGTGTCTCAAACATGAGGCCTCTTTAAAATAACGTCGGTGCCAGAAATGTTTATGTCTCTGGAGTAAGAATCTCCAATATTCCCATAAGTGACAAAGGCACGCGGACTGGGTAATAGAAGATACTGTAGACATCTGTGATCCATTTACACGTTTTACCATTTAATGTTAATTCCTATAACATTTATATTCTATAATATCCCAGAGCTGGAAGGCACACTTAATCCCCGGTGCAAATTATCCCAGACTAATTAAAATAGAGGAAACTGGAGCGCTCACGGGTTGTCTGTGAGTATTAACAACGTTTCGGCTCATTCATCAGGACATGAGTAAGGTCCTGAGTGCTCCTGTTTCCTTTATGAATATAAATATATATATATATATATAAATCCAAGAGCAGGTGCACTCAGCTAGGCATAAATACTATAACAAGTAGGCTTAGCCCGTCTCTCTCTCTTCTCTCTCTCTTTCTCTGTTCTCTCTTCTCTCTCTCTTTCTCTGTTCTCTCTCTTTCTCTGTTCTCTCTCTTTCTCTGTTCTCTCTCTTTCTCTGTTCTCTCTCTTTCTCTGTTCTCTTTCTCTGTTCTCTCTCTCTCTCTCTCTCTCTCTCTCTCTCTCTCTCTCTTTCTCTCTCTTTCTCTCTCTTCCCCTCCCCCCCCCCCACTCTCTCTCTCACAGTGGTGTATCTTGGTTTTTGTGCTGCCCTAGGCAGACAAAATTTGGGCACCCCCCTATTGACGTTGCACACACATGAAATGCCCCATTACATGCCCCCATAACACATCCCCATCACATGCTCCATTACCCCATGACAGACCCTAGTGGGCCCTGGGCAAAGTCTTTAGCAGTGGAATTACCTTGAAGTGGAGGTCTCCCCTGTGCAGTACCAGCTCATCCTTGGATGTGGAGCCCTTTGCCATTTCATCCTGATACTTTGGGCACCAAGAATAAGAGTGTGGAGCAGAGGTAAGACCATACCTTTTTAGGTGTACAAGTCTTAGTAACAGTTATTTTTTCATAGTCTGTGTATTTAATTTTCATTATGCCACTCTTTTGAAGTATGTGGTCCTCCTAAGTGACCCCCAAATATATATACGGATGAAAAATACCTGCTGATTGCACATTATTTTGGATGCTTTTTTTTGTAATCATGAAATTAAGCACAGAATATAAATTTGATTGTGTCAAGTATATTTCTGGATCACAGTAATTGTTTTCTTCTAGCCCATTTTGCAGCAGTAAATGCTGTCTCCATTCAGAGGCTGACATAGCAGATTACTTCGGAGGTCCACCCACCCCTTTTGATCACACTCCAGACCAGAACATTCAGTCATCGTCCCCCAAAGTACCCTCAGTCACTGACATGTTCTTCCATCTGCCAGTGTTTTGTGGTATAATCCCTACTAATCCTCTCTTTTTACCCTCCTGTCAGAATGTTTTGACACACAGGCCTACTCTATACACAGTCACAAATATACATACACAGCCCCATGTATACACATGCATAATTACTAACACACCAAAAGACATGCATATGCAATTACTCATAGCTGCTCCCAAACTTTTCATGTGGGTACCAGAGTCCCAGATGGTGGCGTGAGGAGGTCTGAGCTTAAGAAAGATTCCAACCAGTAGGGTGACCACACCTGCCTTTCAAGTGGGAATACTAGTGATGGGTAATATACGCTGCTGGACCTTAAAGAAGTAATTTCTTCCTTACAGGTTTTTATTGTACGTTAATTTTAAATTAGAAAATTCAACAAAGTTTTTTTTTCTAAGATCATTTTTCTTAACAGTTTTTAACACACGTGCAGGGAATTTTAAAAATGCACATTTGTTTTTCTCTTGGCTCATCCCTTCTATTAAAAATGTAAAATGATGTTTAATATAATATTAAACATAAAAATAAGCATAATTAGGTTATAAATAAAACATATTAACACCATATTTTTGAAACCATGGTAAAGTTTCTCTTTTTTGGGGGGAGGGGGGGGGGGGGGTGATCAGTTTAAACTAAAATGCAAATATACTGTTTCTCAATGCTTTGTATTTAAACAATTTCAAAACTTTTGGCCAAGTGTTGTTTGTTTTGTTTTTTAATTTTCTACTAAAATAACTTTTGCAAAAATATATTTCATATCTATCATTTTTGGTAGATGGGGAAAAAAACAGACTTTCAATACTATTGTTAAATTTAATTATGTACACATACAAACATTGGTGGCACAGCCCCTTTCCTCTGCGAACAGGAAAAGGTGTGGTCCAGGACAAAGGGAGGAAGAGTTACCCTAATAGTAGATACAGTCTTGTGGTGAGTAGGCAGAGCGAAATAAAAGGGAGAGCTATACACACAGAATAAATATAATGTTCAGTCGATATAGTTGTTGCTTCTATTGCAATAATTTCTAATACTTTTCTTCGTTTTTTTTTTTTTTAAATCATTTTTATTGCATTGACCTCTTTTCTGGTAGGAAAGCTTTCATTAATGACTGTTGCTCTCTTTACTTGTTCATATGTCTAGCAGTTTTTTTTAAAATCCATATCTAGTCAACGATGCCATTGTTCTCTTTATTTGATCATATGTCCAGCAATCAAATCAACGGTGCCATTGATTTGGAAGTTTTAAAATAGAAGGCTCATAACATTCTAGTATTCTATCGGCCTGAACCATGTCTACTGGGATTCTCAGTCGCCCTACCTGATGATAATGCCTCGATTCTGGTTTGTGATGACACACTACTCATCGACTTAATACTGCGCTGTTTATTCCACTGGAATCTGCTCGTCCTCCGAGGCTGAGACATGCCTCTTCCTCTTTTCTTTTACAAGAGTCAGTTAAGACTTGTTGGCCTGGCACAGAGCAGAAATGCTCAATGAGGGGTTTGAGTAGGGGTGGGTCCTGGCATTTTTGCAACCTTTTTTCTTTATGATATGTGTCTACAGGTTCCTGTGATTGCTTAAATGTTTCTTCCACCCTGGCAACACGCCTGCAACGAATTTCTAAACCGTAGCAGACAAAAGACTTCATTGAAAAGATACCTGTGGCACGGGCAGAGGGCAGCTACTTGGGGCATGATGAAAAAAATGCTCTGTTATTGCTTTCTTGTCATACTGTATTAGACCTCTCTCTCTCCCAAGCTGCAACAGGCAGGTGATAAGAGCCGTATTTCTCAACTGCTTTGTAACGAACCACCGTTATTCCCAGGTTTTTCTAGTCAAGTGCTCCGGAATGTCAACATTCGGGGGGTAGCCAGTCACCTAAACATGGCTTATACTGGGAATGTAGTAAATGAAAATGATGAACGATTATTCACGCCTTGTCTTCACAGAATTGCCAACAAATGCATGAATTAGAAGAAGAATCTGTAGCAAATGTGTCACGTGGTGTCCCCTGTTTATGACATCACCTTGTGGCTTGATATTCAAATAAATATTTTTTAAATGGAGATGTTTCATTTGCATACAAGGTGATGTCATCAACAGGCGACACGCCAGGCTTATTCAGTTTTTGAAGGCCCCGGGAGAGGTACCATGTCATCACACCTGCTTGTTAATACATTTCTGGGTCTCATCCATATTATGGAAGGTGACATGTTTGTTGTACTGCTATACCCACCCCTGCTCTTCTGATTTATTATACTACTGAAATAGTACCATTTACCCCTGGCACTGTTTCATAATCTCCAGTGATCCGCACTCCGAATAAATTCTTATTACTAATCACTAGTAATAAGTCTGATGGCTTGAAGGACCTACATACTTCATCTACCCCCATCAATACAATTGACATGTTTATCATGGTTTGAGAAGGAAGCTTAGCAGAGGTTGCACTGCTCCGGACAGCATCCCGAGCATACTTGATAGGATTAATGTCGGACAAGTGAGCGGACCAAACCATCTGTCTGCTGACCAAACCATCTGCCTTCTGATCAACCGTCTCCTCGACACTCTTCCACCTCTACCCATTAGAAAAAAAGACTTCATGGTGGAGCTAAATACTCACAGTGCTTCACAATTTTAATTGGCCACGAAGAAAATGGGAATTGGTTTAAAAATTTCACAGATCTAATCGTTTTTCTTTCAGATAGTTTTTGAACTGTGTCTGCTATAGAGGAACCGATACCCAGCTTCCTACCAGCAAAAACTACCTGCCATTAAGGGCGAGATTGTCCATTAATGGCTAAATTAGCCTGATGTAGCAACAGCATATTTACATTTATTTTACATTCATAATAATGTCTGTAATTGTATTCCTTGTGTATGTCAACCGATATTTAGTAGCAACACCTTCATCCACATAGTTACCCCCCTCTAATCCTGTAGAGCCTTTTCTACTCTAGCCATTTGTATCCTTTCCATTCTCTCCTCAACCTCTAATAATCAGGGTGGCCGTTATCCATAATAACTGCAGGGCCCCTAAATTAGAATAATAAACTAGGCCTTGACAAATCCCAGGAGCCATGGCTCCTATAATCTGACAGCAGTCTGGTAGACTGCATGGATTTGCGCGGATTTGTATAATTTCTAAGACAATATTATTGAAACTATCCCTAAAAATGTGAATCTGCTTTATTTACCCATGTAAATGAAGATTCAACACTTTGCTTAACAGCTTCACCAATCCTGATAACCTGGCTCCTAATTTTGGTGATTTTTTAACATCGAACTCTAAGGAAGTTCCATTTCACTTGCTCCTAAATATAACTAGTTTGGCCCATAAAGTCTACAATTTTTTATGAAGCCCTTCACCATCAAAATAATAGTCTTTAAAGGGACAGTCTTGTCCCCAAACTCACTTTAGTGCAAGTTGAAGAGTACTGCTTGTATAGTGCATAGGTTTTTTTTCCCAGTGTGATTTGATGCAGACATTCTGCATAAATCCCATTTTTAATATTTGACACAAGCCCTCCCCCAGTGATTACTCTGCATGTATAATACAGGTGCGGCAGCACTGGTTATATAGACACTGAGCATATAAAGTTTTGTTTCATGTAATCGCTTTCTGTGCTGCTGAAATAGAATACATTGTGTGGAATATAAATGCCCTTGGTCTTGTACACAGTAGGATCTCTTAACAATGCAACACATTGCCTGATGACATCACTAGAGAGGAAATTCCATTCATTTGAATTAAATTATTCTCACTGGTTCCTGCAGCAAACAAAAAGGAAATGACTCAACTAGTGTGGGCAATCCTGATTTCACAGGATATCTTATACCATCTACGTTCCATTACTTCCTCAATATTTGCAAGAGATCGTAGCATTCAGTTAGATGCCATGTTGTTGAGAATGGAGTAAACAGGCCCTAACATCACAGTGTGTCTCTACCTTATCATAACATCTTTGTTTTTCTTCTTCTCTGTCTCCCTCCCCTACAGTTTTACAAGTGTTTCCCGAGGAACTCATGTCTTGTTTAGAGAGTTTGATTTTGTTCATTCCACCCCACACAACAGATCTTCCTTCCTGCAGATCTTCTGGAAATGCTTTCGAACCATTGCGAAAAACGGAGGTGAGAACCCCACTGACTTAACCCCTAACCTAACGGGGTAAAAACCCCTTATAATACCCCACAATGTCATGAAAACGGAATTCATTGATGTCGGTGATATCGAATTGTAGAAATCCTGCAGCAATATTCATGAGATGGAGGTCAAATACAGAAATGCCTTTGATGTGCACCCAGCTTATGATTATAAAAAAAGGTTTTATGAGGATATACAACAATTATTGTGGGGAGTGTAAACGGATTTACAGTTTTCTGGAAAAATGCCCTTGGTTGTATCTGTATTTATCACTTGTAAACAAGGAATGTCCTTCATCAGTCGCCATTAAAAGACAACTATTGGCAAAACATTAAGTTCTGTTTAACTGAAAGCTTGCACTAAGTGTAGGCCTTTTAAATAGAAATGATTTAATGAAAGACTACAAATAAATTAGCTATATCAGGGGGCGGACTAGGGTTGCCACCTGGCCGGTATTTTACCGGCAGGCCGGTAAAAACTTGGCTTGACCCCAATGTCTATGGAGGCACTGCCAAGGCCGGTATTTTTTTGAAGAAAAGGTGGCAACCCTAGGGCGGACATGTTGGTTAATCTGCCCCAAGATTCTAAACAACATGTCTGCCCCCTGTTAGAGCTATACAGAGCAAAGAGGGCTCAAAAGGTGCTTTATTTCTATTCTTTCATTAAATCATTTAAAATGCCTGCACTTGTAATCTGTCAGTTAAACAAAACATAATGTTTTGCAGACAGTTGTCCTTTAATCATTATCCAGTGCAGTTGTAACTTGTCATCTACATATAGCTATATACATATTTTTTTAGATTTCTTTTCCTCGGTATCCTCCTTTTTTGGTATGTATAATGTCCCCCCCCCTCCCCCCAGTTTCCTTTTAGCCTAAAACATCTTCAGTTTGCTCTTGTTTGAACAAATAATCTGTGAGTTTTAATTTTGCTGTTTATACTGCAGAAACTCCCCTGTAATTGGGATGCACTATCTACCGAGCTGAAACTTGTAACCGAGAAAAAAGCGTACAGGGAAACTATGCGGAGCATGTGACTGCATTATATTTGCCGCACTCGCTACAGTAGTAGTTACCTCAGACGTATTTATGGCCAAATAAAATATGGCCGACGATATATTAGTCTGGGGAGAATAATCCGGGGTCTTTGAAGGTCATAATAATGTCTATGTCCAGTCAGTTTCCACAATGAAAAATGTTGGTGCCTAGCCCTGAGAATGAATATTATATCGTTAAGACAGAAATTAGATGTAATTCATTATGGCGGTGTGTGGTATAAAATGTATAGTTGCCAACAATCCTGATTTTTTTGGGGGTTTCTTGTCCTGTCAGATTTGAGAGTGCAAACCAAAAAAAAAACGTTAGGGGACAGAAGCATTCGGTCACGGTGTCATGTGACCCCCCCATTATGCTACGCCCTTGCCTTATCACAGAACACAATGGGGATGCTGAGCCAAGGGGGTCTATTCACTAAAACTGAACTGACAATTGAACTGCAAAAATCAGGCATTACTCGCAGAGTTTGAAAAATGCTCCTATTTACCTACATTACTATTGACTGATTTTTACAGTTCAATTTTGGTGAAACCTATTCCATGTTGATTCTCTTTCCTGTCCGGTGTTCCTGTTTTTATCCCAGGAGCTCAGAAGAAGTGCTACTTTGGGGGGATCGCTGATATGACTCCGTAAGACGACTGCACCTGTTGTGTTCTTTAGAACTGGCGCTCGCTAATGTCTGGTGTCTGTGAATGTGTTAAAACAACAAGTTTCCTGCCCAGGAGAGACATTTTGTTTTATTTTCATTGGATATCTGTGTATTTCTACAGTCACAGGGTTCGATTTTTACAAGTGTTTTGTATTTCAGCTCCATGGTTTACTATCCTGACCCTCTCAGCAGTCAGGGAGAGATCATGTTGGAGGTATGGTCATTACCTCTTCCCTCCCCCTGGTCCTCTGACCCCAACAGATTCCACTGGCCATGTTGCCAGATGTCCGTTCACTGACTGACCCCACTATTTTTGGGCACAACTCCCCATTTTAGGTGGTGTTTTTGCAGTCCTATCACAGAAGCTAAAGCTGGATCTTTTTGTTAACAAAATGGATGTTGATTAGGTGGGAAAGACTTGAACCATTTCTTCTGTAAAGAAATTGCTACAGTATAGAATTTGTCCAAACATTTTAAATTGCCAAAGAGGCGCACAAAGGTTATAGGGAAGAGGGTATGAATAGTTGATGGTTAAGTCCAAGAATTTTTAATTATAATTTTTATAAGTTACGGATTTGGATTTGTGTAATGTTTGAAGACATTTAGAATATAAACTATTTTATTTACACAAACTAATTTCTAAACCCATGTATTGCAGTGTACACATGCATTTATTAGTAGTATTTAGGGTTGCCACCTGTCCGGTATTTTACCGGCATGCTGGTAAAAAATTGGCATCAGGCCAATGTTAAGTCTATGGAGACAGTACCAAGGCCGGTATTTTTTTGAAGAAAAGGTGGCAGCCCTAGTAGTATTGTTGTGGAGCTCTATGATACATGGATATACACTATCCATTCTCAGAGCCTTCTTTACAAGTAAGCAAAGTCCATCGTATTTAGCTTTCTCACCAAACTGAATGTGGCTGAAATCTGGCCCAATATTTCATGCCGAAATCTCCCATATTGAATAGTCGAGCAGCTGATTTCTCCTCACTTCAGCTTTATGCCCTGATCTAGCCCAGCTTTGGGCCAGTTTGGTCGTAGTGTCGTTAACTACTCTTTAGGGGCTATTCACACAAAAAGCTCAGTTGAGGGGAGATGAACATTTCATATCACCAGTTTAGCAGGGACCAACCTGCTAAGCGGAGGAAACTCGCCAAGTTTGAACAATGTATAGACAAACTAGTGAGATGTAATGTGAGATGCAACTCCCCATTTTAGTGAATAACCACCATTGTGAGCCAATACTCATCTAGAGCCAACTCCTCGTGGTTTTAGAGCCAACTCCTCGTGGTTTTAGAGCCAACTCCTCGTGTTTTTAGAGCCAACTCCTCGTGTTTTTAGAGCCAACTCCTCATGGTTTTAGAGCCAACTCCTCATGTTTGCAGGGAATTAGCTTTATACAGCGTAAGACACAAATATCTATTATTTGATCTTTTTATGTCTAAATGTCCTATGAAATCCTGCCTGCACAGGCATTTATTTACACGGCTGACTGTAATCCTGCGATGTGACTGCTTGGGAGAACACAGAGTGTATTAGACTCACTCCGACCTGCTCTGAGTGATCACAAACGGACTTGTCTTTTAACATTACAGTCTCAGCTGATTGATTAGAGACTTTCATGTCCTGCTCCCACTGAGGCCCCTTTTCAACAAGCTCCGTGATACCTACATGTGTACAAAACAATGAATCAGCAAGCTGCACGCGCCTGACAACGTAGGATCACCTGCCTCTGTTTACGCTGAAATGTAGACTAGCCAGATTAAGCCCTTGTACAAAAATATCACCGCTGAGATCAAATCTAGAAGGTAAATGATGAAAAACAGGTACGTCTAGTGGTTACTGGGTGATTCTGGAGTCATTTTAACATGGAATTTAAAGAACCACTAGCTTTGATTTTTATTTAAGTAATAATAACTGCAACATCCACCAGGTAAAACCTGCCATATTCCCTCTAATTAGGTCATTTTAATAGCATTGTCTGTAGTGGTGGGGCATCTTTCATCGAATGGGGCAGAGAATTTGAGAATTGTGAGAACATGATTTTGTGTTAACTCTGGACACTGTTACAAGCTAAAGGCTGGTGATTTATGCCAAACAATACGCCAAACAGTGGTGGATGCCATCCGTGAATAATCTAAGCGCTGTACACTATTGCCTCATGCTATCTTTATTTTAATAAAATTATTCCCAGAATTGATCCACAGCTCCAGGACCGTTACTCTCTCTGGAAACTGTCAGGGGTGCAAGGCTAGCTAACCAAAGGGGGACGAATGGAGGAGGTCTTTTAGGCGGTGTGCCCTGATTGCTTAAGGCAAGTCTATTTAAAAATGGTTCATCTATTTGCTGGGACCGAAGGGTTGAGAATCAGCAGAACCATTTCAACCATACAGTCACAGAGGATTATTTATAAAGGTCTAGTCTTATTCCAAGCGCTTTAATGGAGCAAAGTACATTGCTCTCACTGCTCCACTTTTACAGATGTATAAATAACAATTACGGGTCTCCTTAAAAAATTCTCCCATTCAGCTGCATTGGAGAATTTTTCAAACTACTACTTTGGCCTTAAGCTTGAAATTCCCGTCTCAAATCCCTGTAATTCTCTTGTTATCTAGTAGACACTTAATTGTGGCTTGGTCAATCTAGGATACATAGACATCTCAAGGAGTCCATCAGAACCAGTTGTATTTCTGAACTTAAAGGTTTTCACTGTGAATGGAGAGAATAAAAATAAAAAATATTGAAAATAATCTGCACATTGTGTTAGCAGTTTTGCAAGAAAACGCCCAAATTAGGAGAAAAAGGTGTTAAATGCGTTGGTTTATGACATCACCTTTCACCACAAAAAACACTGTTCACGCGACACGGTCCCTTTTAATGGAACGTAATAGGAAAACCGTGTAATAAAGTGTTGCGCAGGATATAATAAAATTAATACTTATCAGAGATATATAGGCGAAAATCCAGCCTTTTTTAGATGTATATAAAAGAGAAGAAAAAAATATATACAAAATTGTGCAGTATTGTGAATATAAGAAAAATAAATATCTCCCCCTAAAGAATTGTACTCACACTCTACAGAGCCTATAGGACCGGCTCTGGGTGTATAAGGCGTGCAGACTCTGAGTCCCAAAATCCCCACATCCACTGGATAGATTTTGGGACTCAGAGTCTGCACGCCTTATACACCCAGAGCCGGTCCTATAGGCTCTGTAGAGTGTGAGTACAATTCTTTAGGGGGAGATATTTATTTTCCTTATATTCACAATACTGCACAATTTTGTATATATTTTTTTCTTCTCTTTTATATACATCTAAAAAAGGCTGGATTTTCGCCTATATATCTCTGATAAGTATTTATTTTATTATATCCTGCGCAACACTTTATTACACGATATTCACTATTTTGTGCTAATTGGAGGAAAATGCACTAGTGTTTGCTGCATAATTTGTTTGTCTGCACATTATATATAGCGCTTGTCACTTTATCTGCATTGGTAATAGGAAAATGTTGCAGGACTTGAAGGTTGAAAAGTTTGAGGGACTCTGCCCTAGGCTATTGTTTCATTCACGCTATTCCAAACAGTGTGGTCGCAGATTATGACCCCGTAAAACACTTGCACTAGGCAAATCTTAAAAGACATTCAGTAGCACAGATCTTGTCATCGTTTGTGAAGTTGTTTTCTCATTGCTGTTCTAATTGGGAAAAACGCGTTGGTAAGTGTCTCAGAGTTTTCCCTCTTTCTTCTACCTCTCCCAAGAGGATTATTTGATGAGTGGCTTGGAAATGGCTGGAACTTGGTCACATGGGCAAGCTTGCGGGAGGGGAGAAGTAACAGGACTCGTTTTTACCGCCCAGTGACCCCTCTTCGTTGGGTTCGACAATCCAATGTTTATCAACAGCTGTAAACATGGGATAGGAAAAGGGTGGAACTTGATGTAACTATGTAACCCAGAGCCACCAAGAAATATCCAGTGCTTGTGTTGTATGAAGATTGTGTCTTGAGCATGGTTTTGGTGATTTTATTAGAATCAGTGTAGTGTGTAAAGTACTATGATTGTTCTGTGTACATAAGGGGTGTCAAACGGCGGCCCTCCAGCTGTTGGAGGACTGCATGTCCCATACGCTTATGCCAGCCTCTTAATTTACAGAGCATTATGGGAGATGTAGGCCAACAGCAGCTGGTGGGCCACACTTCGACACCCCTACTGTGACACAATACTAATAATACTTAATAATAGTAATATCCAGCCATATCCCTCTTGTGTCGTGTGTTTTATAGAATCACAGTTCGCACACCCCAGTGGCTGACCTTGCCTAGTGTCATCCCATGATATGTTTGTGTTTAATCATCTCGTGTAGTGGTGGATGCAGTTAGCATTATTTGCTGCTGCTGAGTATGGATAGCATGGCGGTAAGGAGCAAGCACATGGGTGCAGCAGGCCGTTGTGGTTGGAACAGCTGTCTCCAGTTTAGCTCTATCATTTTACCCCTCCTTCTGGGAAGATCAGAGCCTCCGTGAGCAGTTTATATGCAGGCCTTTGTGTTTGGAAATTAAAGGTTTGGATTCCTTTTATTTTATTTCTTTCTTTCAGTAACGATGACTGTCCTCTTTGGCCTCCCTCTTGTTTGTTTTTCTTCTATTCATTGCTCTACGGGAACAGCAAATTAGCAAAAGGAGTAAGTGCTGAGTTTATTTATCATGGGATGAATTCTGATACCGCAGTGACAGAGGCTTGCTCTGATCTCCTAGAAAAACATTATAAATATATCCTGAGCCCCAGGAGGACTGAACTGACCAACAGTTTGCAAACTTGAAAGCAGAGGTTTGTTTGGTCGGATGTAACCCTGTCTTTTACGGTCATGTTATTCTATATGTCACTGGAGCATTCATATATAAGGAGCAGTCCTACTGTCCTGTCTGTATATGGGAGGTCTGGTTAGAAGGCAGTGAACATGAATAGGAGAAATATCATTACAAAAACAGGAGTCCCCCTTCAGAAAGTCCACTGAACATTTTAAAAGCACATGTATGTCTCCGACAGATCTGGGTGTTTCATTTTTGTTACTACCCAGAATCCTTTACTGCAGGAGAAGCACAGCAAACTGTGGGGAATTCACAAGGGACTTGCACACACACAAAAAAAAGAATTTGGTCCTGGTTTTTGCCATTCTCACTTCACTGTTTATTAACTAGACCCCACTGTGCATTATGGGAGAATATAATATGGTATATACCTATTGGCGAGGCGTGTGAACATACTTGTTGCCATCTATTGCTCATGAACACCCTTTTTTTTCTATTGTCTCACGCTCCGATACGTGTATTGAGCAGGGTATCTAATAACCTTGTTATATCATTCACCTGGATTAGGCAAGACGGCCATTTTGATACAACCATTCTCATGATGCTAGGCCAGCAGACTAAACCCCAAGAGATTGTCTGCCCTCATATCACTCTGTGCAGCACAGTCTCCCTCTGCTGGTTAATACAGGTATTGGAATGTTCTTTGCACATTCTCCCCCAAAAATGTACGTCTTCTTATTTCTATAATGACATCATTGTTAACCTCCCTTCACAATGGGGGCAAACTCAACCTTGTGAATGGGGTTTGTGAATTAGGCATTAAAACCATAGGTGCCTCAAGACTTGACTGACAGAGCTAACAATTTATTTAGTGTCCACGGCATAGAATCCACGGCATACCCAGAAAAGATTACAATTCCTTTTATTGAAGCGATGCCAAGAGGACAGTCCATTACATTCAATTTAAACATCTGTTCCCATTAATCAGTTCCTAATGTGATTTCCAAGTGACAGTGTGGTAGATGAAGCCTCTCCTTGTAAGATTCCCTTTCCTGCTCAAAGTTTCCACCCCAGTGATTTTGTACCGGCTTCATCTTGCCAGAGTCTTAGTTTAAACACTGTCCATATTGTTTAGATGTGGTTAAATTAAAACTTGAATAATAGCTTTCCAACAAACCTGAATTGGTTGCCCGTGTTCCTTGGGCCTTCTGCATCATCATGCACGTTTACCCTTCCTTGTGAAGGTTCATTCGATTTGGAAATTCCAGCTTCCGATTGGGCTGCTGTCAGCACTGGCTGGTAGGATGGGATAACCTGCAGTCCATTTACTTTTGATGGACTGAAACTCCCATCACTCTTAGGCATGAAAGGAGAATTATAGAATATGTTTGTGGATCTATACATACATATATTGTAAATATATTCAGGAAATAAAGACCATCGCACTCAGAGATTAAATCCAGCTCACAGAACGCACATTATATTTTTGGCACTTGGTTTTCTTTGTATACAAGTTATTTTTGATTCCTTGATTGCAGGTTAATTGTAACCTTTATTGGACAGGTACATGCGCTACAAAGATGCGTATAATATACTGAGGGCATTACACCTGAGGATGACAAACTGCTAATGGTTTCTTTTCTGTCCTGTTTTGGAATATTATAGGCATTTTGGTTCTGGTTATTAATACTATCATTTATTTATAAAGCACTGACAAATTAAGCTGTACAATAGAGGAGATGACAAAATCCAACACACGACATAGACATACGGATACAAAGGAATATAGACACTAGCCACAAAGAGCTTCAAGCATTTATATGGTCTGCCTGTGGGTAGGGAACTTGTGTCTGTTCTGTGACCTGAAAGCAAGTTTATAAATGAAGCTTTGCTGTAGTGACAGTTGGATGCTCAGGTTTGTCATGTTTCTTGCAAGCTGGTATTTGAAGCTGCAGTGACAATTGAAATCTTGTATCTGTCCTGTGGCTTCTAAATGAGTATATAACACCCTGCTGCAGTGACAGTTGGATGGTTTTCTGCCATGTGGCTTCTAAGCTTGTATATGAAGTTATGCTACAGCTAGGGTGGCTACCTTTGTCTTGAGGAATATACCATAGCCATAGTTTTGCCCTCTTAGACAAAACATTGGCCTTACTAAATACCAGTGAGATGATAACTCTAGCTGCAGTGACAGTTGGATGCTTTTCTGTCATGTGGCTTCTAAGCTTGTATATAAAGCTCTGCTGCAGCTAGGGTGACTACCTTTGTCTTGAGGAATATACCATAGCCATAGTTTTGCGTTCTTAGACAAAACATTGGCCTTAATAAATACCAGTGAGATGATAACTCTAGCTGCAGTGACAGTTGGATGCTTTTCTGTCATGTGGCTTCTAAGCTTGTATATAAAGCTCTGCTGCAGCTAGGGTGGCCACCTTAATCTTGAAAAATATACCGTAACCATCCTTTTGCCCTCTTAGACAAAACATTGGCCTTAATAAATACCAGTGAGATGATAACTCTAGCTGCAATGACAGTTGGATGGTTGTTTCTATCCAGAGACCAGACTGGTGAATGTGAAGTAAAGAGCCCTGCTCACAAGCTTACAATATGGAAGGAGTGGGGATGAAGCACTGCATGGTCATTACTATTGCCATACTATGCACCAGAAACTCTTTTACAAAAACAAATCCTAAATGACTAGCAGAATGTTGTTTACACTTCTATAGTAGAATTCTGGAACCACAAATAAAGCACTGGTCTCTTCCATACCTTTAACTGTTGCCAAGCGTTCCATGGGCCACTCCCAAGAGCGCTGTGGCAGAGAAGGGGGGGGGGGGGGATCTAGTAAAACAAACCACAGTGAAAATTATACTGTTTGGTATTTATTTATATACACTAAAAACAAGTCTCGTTCTGGCTCCCCGTCCCCATTCACCCTCCTATGAGGCACTTTCATCCTGAGAGTATTGGATGTATGTTTGTGAACAAGATGCAATAAAACTGAAAAATAAGGTTAACCATAAAAAAAAAAAAAAATTTTTAACATGCGAGTGAACAAAAGTTATGCAACACTTAGGAAAATCTTACTTTAAATTGTCAGCAAGTTATGTCGATGTGAATAGGTTTACTCTTAAAGTTCAATGCTAAAAATCCCAAATCAGTCTCACTGTCCAGCCGCTTGCCGCATTGCCAGTGTATTCTGTATAATGTTACTTGGCGTGGAAGTGGCCACAGACAGAAGGTGCCACAGACTAACTGCCGCACCCCACGCAAATGCTTGGATTAAGCTCTAATTTTGATCCATGCTGCTCCCAAGTTTTGTTTAAGACCTCATCCACTTATTTGATATTCTAAATAAATATTCCTCCACTATCACATTTAATTGGGGGTCCCTGTAAGAAGCAGATCATTGGGTGTGATATCCTGCAGGTTAGGATGGATATTATTAGGTCTTGACTGACTAGGGCATATATTTTGGTTTTCTTCCAGAAATAAGGTCATTTAATGGATGTACACTCATGTGATCTCTGCTTTTTCCAGATCTCCTAACAGTGAAGGAGTACCAGGGTCTACTGCAGATGCTGTGCCCAAACTTCCCCATGGATCTGACGCAGAAAGCTGCCAGGTAAGTACCCCAGGCCACAGGAGATGCTGGTCAATGAGTATGGCTACATAAAGAGTGCATTGTGATTTAGAGACAGAGGTACCATCAATCCAACTATACCAAGTTCACTCAAACGTTCTGCTGTGCACAGAAGCTCCCTCTTTGCTTTGGCCACTGCTCCACCAAGCTGGTAACCACACAGTGACCATGGTGGCTACTTACTTCTGTCCTATAGTTGAGTCCCCTGCATACAAGTCCTGGCACAATGCATCTGAAATGGTTGCAAAGATTCAACAGGTCTGGGCCTCCTGATAACCCAACTTCTCTTTATGGTTTAGTGAGAGGGAGATTTGTGCCTTGTACCAGTCTTTCTTCATTGCTTTCTTTTTTTACACTGAAGCAGAAACCGTGGGCAGGGGAATATGATATATTAGAAGTGAAGTCACAAGAGCGAAAGATGTGTCCCACCAAGGACACCGACCTTCTGCGCTTAAAGGACAACTGTGGGGCTTTCATTGAACGATTGCCTCAGGCATGAACATTTTAAATAGAAATGCTTTAATGAAAGGGTATAACATTCTCAACCATCTTTGCTCCGTAACTGGTAGTTGACATGTTTTTTGGAATCTACGATCATCCGACCCTAGATGAAGAAAGATCTGATCCAAGATTCTAAACAACATGTCTGTCTCCTGATAGAGCTATACGGGGCAAAGGAGGCTTTATATGGTAATTTATTTGCAGTCTTTAAAGCATTTTTATTTAAATTGTCTGCATTTGATAAATATTTGTTTGTTTTTTCTTACTTTTTGAATTGTTTTACAGTTGTTCTTTAACCTCTTCACACTCCTTATTCCAAAACACCAAATCAGCAAGTTTTGGTTTGATTGGGAGCCAGGGACACATAAGCAGTGACCTGTCTGTCCCTGCTGAAGTTAGGAAAGAGCGATGCTGCCAGCGCTGGTTAAAGGTCCTGAAAATGATAGCCCCCTGGGCTCGTCACTATATAGTTATTCTGCTGGGTGGATTTGTGGATTATACTTGCAGAACTGACACTGTGCAGTTCAGGGCTCTCCCTGACTTGCTAAGTAAAACTAATCTTATGACAGAGTAAGGGAAATCTGCACTGAATCTATTCTGCTACACAGACCATCTATTCTGCTACACAGACCATCAATCTGTCACTGCACACAAGTAACTACACAATCAATGATCGGCACGGTCTAGGGGAGATTAACTAAGCAATGAAAAATGGACAAGGTTTCAAATTCCCAATAAAGCTGTCATTGTGTTCAGCGTGATCACCAAGCTACTCCACATACTGACATAGGACCTCTTCCCAGTGTTGTTATCACTGCTTATAAATCCCACCCTCTTATTCTCAGGTGAGCTCAGGTGCAGGTGAACAGGAAGCAAACCGCCCCTGTTACCTGCACAACAGATCAAAGGTACACAGAGCAAAGATACACACAATCCAATGAATCATCCTGTCGTTCAGTTTCAGACGTTTCAAATGCACACCCTCTGTCCTTATTTCTCACATCCCGTGACATCGCACCCCTTTGGGGGGGGGGGGGTTAGTGTTCGTGATGAGGGGGGAGGAGATGGGGACAACTGAATATTTTTTTTCTGCTTTGTGCAGAACTTCAAACAGATCTGAGAAGGGCTTTGGATAAATACATGAAAGAGGCGGCAGTAGAATGGTTGTGAAGTGTGTGAGGGAATTACGCTTAGTGTGTAAGATGACAGAAGGGGCTTAAATCTGTACCCTTGAGGATACTTACCCGTCCGTTCCTTAGCTTGAAGGGAAACTAATAGGGGCACTTAATTTGGGAAAATTCCTATTGAAATGTTGTTTTTTTTGCAAACATGATACTTTTACTTAATTAGCTGACTACGCTGATGTCATTTTGTAGTCTTGTGTCGTAGTGATACATTATTTTACATGTGGTTTACTTTCAAGGGACACTACCACTTGCATAAGATGTTACTAGATTACCTGTGAATTAAAAACAAACATATATATAAGACATATGACATTTTTTTGCTCTATGTTTGCAACATTCTCCAAAATCTTTTAGCAAGTCTCACTTTACAATTGTGGCCAGAGCTTGCATGATGATGTCATAAGATACACCGCTGCTCTCTTACTGGCTCCTGTGTATCATAGTGGGCAGGACTAGTTGGCTGTGCACAACTTTGTTTTACCTGTCTTCCAACAAAAAAAGAGAGGAGATTGACCTGAGCAAATAGGATCATAACTCCTCCCCTTGTGATATAGTTACATTCCCCTCCCATTCAATGCAAGTCTATGGTCAGAATTCTGACTTATAGACTGCATTCTGTGTCCCCAGCCACAAAGTGAGATACTAGTGCTGTAAAGTCACGGGGGGTGGCACCCAAAAACACTATATTTCACAAAATGGCGGCGCCCAGTCCCACTTGTTTAGTAAAACATTTAACAAAAATTTCTGAAATCAACAATGCAAAATAAAAAAATAAACCCTTTTCAGGAAACAAAGCAATATAGACTGGACCACTGTTGTAGATACAGTTTAGAAATAGCTTTACTATGAAAAGAAGCCGCCGCAGTAGATATATGTGTAATAGCGCACAGGAGCAGGTGGAATACATGGATACTTCTGTATCTCCAAGCAGGATATTTGTATCAGATCCCAGATACCTTTTAACTTCACCAGAGAAGTCAGTATAAAGAGCCAGGCGATACTTGTAAAACAGGTAAGTATTTTTATTGTAGATGTCAAATCATACACCAACCAGTTTCGCAGCTAACACGCCATTTTCAAGGTGAGGTGTAACTGAATTAAAAAGAACTGTGAATTATATACACACCCTAGAGGTCACATGACCTAATGCCGTGTGTAACCAAATAATCTATAAATTGATTCCTACAAATTTATACAAAAACAGTATTTATACAAAATCCCCTATAAATACATCTATTAAATTTTTTTTTATAAAACAAGGCAGGCCATGGTACTCCTGCATCTTTACCTCTCTTTTGAGGATGAATAGCCTCCAACCCCCAAAAGTTTAAAGACAGGGTTAAAGTCGTCCGTCCTTTTGGATTTGTGAGTTGAAATTTTTAAAATTGCTGGATTGAAGTAAGAAGCTAACTGGTCAGCGGCCTTGTGAATTTTGGATATTCTGGATATCATTTTTTTTTTATATTGTGTATTGTGATTTTGTACACATCCGCGGGTAGGTGCTGTCACCCTGGAGGTAGAGTGTTAGCGCTTCCACACATCCGCGGGTAGGTGCTGTCACTCTGGAGGTATTGTTAGCACTACCACATGTCCGTGGTAGGTGCTGTCACTCTGGAGGTAGAGTGTTAGCGCTACCACACATCCGTGGTAGGTGCTGTCACTCTGGAGGTAGTATTAGCGCTACCACACATCCACGGTAGGTGCTGTCACCCTGGAGGTAGAGTGTTAGCGCTTCCACACATCCGCAGTAGGAGCTGTCACTCTGGAGGTAGTGTTGGCGCTACCACATGTCCTTGGTAGGTGCTATCACTCTGGAGGTAGAGTGTTAGCGCTACCACACATCCGTGGTAGGAGCTGTCACTCTGGAGGTAGAGTTAACGCCACCACACATCCGCAGTAGGTGCTATTACTCTGGAGATAGTGTTAGCGCTATCACACATCCACGGTGGGTGCTGTCACTCTGGAGGTAGAGTTAGTGCTATCACACATCCACGGTAGGTGCTGTCACTCTGGAGGTAGAGTGTTAGCACTACCACACATCCGCAGTAGGTGCTGTCACTCTGGAGGTACTGTTAGCGTTACCACACATCCTCAGTAGGTGCTGTCACTCTGGAGGTACTGTTAGCGCTACCACACATCCGCAGTAGGTGCTGTCACTCTGGAGGTACTGTTAGCGCTACCACACATCCGCAGTAGGTGCTGTCACTCTGGAGGTACTGTTAGCGTTACCACACATCCGCAGTAGGTGCTGTCACTCTGGAGGTACTGTTAGCGCTACCACACATCCTCAGTAGGTGCTGTCACTCTGGAGGTACTGTTAGCGCTACCACACATCTGCGGTAGGTGCTGTCACTCGGGAGGTAGCGTGTTAGCGCTACCAAACATCCGCGGTAGGTGCTGTCACATAACACTACGCAGTAAGCAGTCTCCAGAGACCTCCATCTTTATTGCGGATCACTGTCCCGCTTTTCGGGACTGCCTCCCAATAGCAGGACAGTTGCTAGGGATGGTAACAGTGTGAGTGTCCTTTTTAGTCCCATCATTAAATCCAAATGATGAATCTACCCATCCATGCAGCATTAAGCAGTGTTAATGGAAATGGTAGAAAAAAGTCTGGTTCTATGTACTAGACAGTGGAGAATGGGCATGTGATAACAAGCTATAATTCGGGTTGTCGGCTTGGTATCTCCTGCTATGAATTCCTTCCAGCCCTCTCTCTAATACTCTTTAGTACCATCTTTAAGTAGTATTCCACACCATGGAATTGCTGCTGGTCCTAGAGGGCCCGCTGTAGGCCTTCATGATCCCTGGACAACGAAATCTGAACATCATGCCCTTCATTCCACCGAAAAGAAAAACATACATCTCAAAGGGTTAAAGTGAGGGCACAGAAATCCCTTCTAATCTTAACACATCATTTTTCCAAAGCTTTCCATGAAACCATTATATTTTCTCGCTAAGAGCTCTGATTTCCAGCTGATTTGTAGCCATTGGAACCCACAGGACAATATCTAGTTGGCTCCTGTATCACAGTGAAGGCACTATGCCACGTGCCTGGGTTTGAGATGTCTATAGGATTTAAAGAGCTCTTATTTTTATTAAAGCTCCATGTGTCTCACTTGTGACCCCCGCCCCCCCCCCCCCCTCTCTCATGTCAGGATAGTCCTGATGGACGATGCGATGGACTGTCTGATGTCATTTTCTGATTTCATCTACGCCTTCCAGATTCAGTTTTATTACTCTGGTGAGTGACGTGAATCCCACACGGGACTCATCTATTCCCGCTATTTGTAAGTAAATCTCCATGTCTGAGCAGCAATGTGTTATTAACAGTGTCTACCCTGCCAGTATGTCTAGAACAGCCAGTCTGATGGTGAACTGCAGGATTTGGAGAGATTTTTAGTTTTTTGCCTTCTTAAAGGACAACGGTAGATACAAAAGTTATGAATCATGAATTGATAGCATCAAGCGTAGAAGTTTTAACTAGAACTGTTTTCCTGGAAGAATACATTTTTTAAAAGGACATTATTGGCCCTTTTTGCTCCGTATAGCTCTATCAAGGGTGCGGACATGTTGTATGGAATCTTGGTTCAGACTTTCCTGCACCCAACCTTAGATGAAGGAAGATGTGACCCAAGATTAGTATTAGCAGTAGAAAGAGGGAAGTGCTCATGCCATTGTACAGAGCACTGGTGAGACCTCACTTGGAGTATTGTACAGAGCACTGGTGAGACCTCACTTGGAGTATTGTACACAGTACTGGAGACCGTATCTCCAGAAGGATATTGATACTTTGGAGAGAGTTCAGAGAAGGGCTACTAAACTGGTTCATGGGTTGAAGGATAAAACTTACCAGGAAAGGTTAAAGCATCTTAACATGTACAGCTTGGAGGAAAGACGTAACAGGGGGGATATGATAGAAACATTTAAATACATTAAGGGAATCAACACGGTAAAGGAAGAGAGTATATTTAAAAGAAGAAAAACTACCACAACTAGAGGACATAGTCTTAAATTAGAGGGGCAACGATCTAAAAGTAATATCAGGAAGTATTACTTTACTGAGAGGGTAGTGGATGTATGGAATAGCCTCCTAGCAGAAGTGGTAGAAGTAAACACAGTCAAGGATTTTAAGCATGGGTGGGATAGACACAAGGCTATCCTAGCTATAAGACCGGGAACAGGGGACTAATAAAAGTACTCAAAAAAAATTAGGCAGACTAGATGGACCGAATGGTTCTTATCTGCCGACACATTCTATGTTTCTAAGATTCAAAATAAAATGTCTGCTCCCTGTCAGAGCTGTACGGAGCAAAGTGGGATCAATAAGGTACTATATTTGTATTCTTTCATTAAGGCATTTCTGATTCGAATGCAATCTTTCAATTAACCAGTAATTGTTTTGCTTAATTCACTATAACACTCTAAGGATATATAACTAGATGTTTGTATGGATGTACTTTCAGAGTTCCTGGACAGCGCAGCTGCCGTTTATCAGGATCTTCTAACTGGCAAGAACTCAAACACGGTCATTGTCCCGACATCGCGTTCCGCAACTTCCCGTCAGCGTCAGTCCGCCAGTGACAGCAGCTCTCTTGATGGAGTAGAGGCTCCTCACTTTTACCAGTGCCTTGAAAGCCTGTGTGAGAAATATAAGCACAGGTGGGTTCCTGCAATGCCCAAGTTGTCTGATGTAGTTCAGTTGGGTTATGCGCCATTGGCGGAGCTATGATCAGTATAAGACGTCTGGCGATGTCACTGAGGTTGGGGGACAATGGATGGACAGTATATTGAGGGGAAGAAAGGGACAAAAATAGCTTGTTACCGCTCTGTATCTGTTGCCCATGCTGTTCAAAAGAGGTTCATGTGTGACTTACCCAGAATCTGGGAAGATGAATATTTAATTTGTTATACGTGTCTGAGTTTTTTTTTAAAGAGGCTAAAGCTGATCATTGTTGACCTTATTCGCATATGCCTACCCAGAATCCCTTGCACAAGTGGTAGCATTGGGAATTTGGGAAAAGCAAGTGTTTTGACCTGTCTGGAATGCGTCGATTTGTGTTGAATAATTCTTCTGCTACCCATAGACACACTGGATAAAGGTTTTATGTAAAGACATTTTAAAAGACATTTATTTAAGACATATACTTTTTTTTTTCTTATGTTTGATGTAGTGCATAGGATTCCCAGCTCGGCCATTCTTTTCACCAGCCACATGGATCTTTTCCATGCTGCAAGAGGTTATATGTGACCAGATGGAGTCCATTAACTAATCAACGTGCTTCTGTGGGACCCCAGCCTTGGTTCATTAACAGATTTCTATCCGGTCATATACCTTTTACCAGTAGAAAGCTATTGGAAGCAGCACTCAATATACCAGGCAGTGGTGTATCTTGGTTTTGTGCTGCCCTGGGCAGACAAAATTTGGGCACCCCCCCCACATTGCACACCTACGATATACCCCATAACGGAAATTGCACACCCACGACATGCCCCATCACCCCATTACATGCCCCATCACCCACATTGCATACACACTAAATGCCCCATCACCCGCACTACATACCCCCACCACGTCCATTACATACCCCCACCATGTCCATTACATACCCGGCCCCACCACGTCCATTACATGCCCCCATCACCCCTTAATTGGAAGGAGCTAAAGCTTGCTGAACAGTGGGGGAGGGAGCAAAAATGTTTGAAGCACCAGAAGTGTGCTTTAACACCTTCTGGCAAAGTGCCGCCCTAGGCGAGTGCCTTGTTTGTCTTGTGGAAGATACACTAATGAAACTAGGGGCACGAACCAGGCCACACCAGATCCCCAATAATGAAAAAAATAATCACGCAATGCTCGGAACTTCAAAGTTGAGGCTTTAAGTTGATTAATCCACATGTTGCAACGTTTCGAACCAAAACGTCTTTCTCAAGCTTGAGAAAGACCTTTTTGGTCGAAACGTTGTCCATTAATATATATTTGCAAGGCAGTATGCAAACGTTATATGTGTCAGAGACGGCAACCCTAGCCCTACACGAACAAGTATAAAGATACATGTGTTTTCACCTAGATCTCATTATCCGTGCTTGCAGGGTCCAATGTTAAATACAGTAATTACATAGAAATATAGAATGTGTCGACAGATAAGAACCTTTCGGGGCATATAGTCTGCCCAGTACATGCCTGCGAGTGTCCGTACAGTGTAAAACAACAGAGAAAAGTGGAATTATATCCTTTGTTTGGCATTTCTTATAAAGTCAGCATCATTTGAAACACCTTTTTCAAACCATCGCTTTTTATTATTATAGCTGTTTTATTTTTTAAGTTAATTTCCTCTGGGTTTATGAGATTTGAAGGTTAACTCTAAAACCTGGCAGGAATTGGTCATGGGAGGCAAAGTAGACCGTGGGGATGAAGACAGTGAGTCGCATTGGTGGTATTGTGGTCTTAGTAAAAAAAAAAAAGTGCTGTTTAATCAGTAAATGAAGTGTATGGGGGCAAATGGCAACCTGATATGTATGCCATGTTTGCTTCAGTGCAGACCTCATGCAGTGCTGTGGTAATAGTGCCCCCTTGTGGTAAAATTCATGAGCTACAAATCCTTGCTGAATGTAGGGTATGGGATCTCCTGTTACAGTGGGAGCTGTTGTTAGCATGGTACATTCCTCAGATAGGTGTGTTCAGCTTTTGTTAAGTAAATACCTGGTCACATAGCTGTGGCCTCCCTGAGGTGCTCTTTGTAAACCCTGCACCTGTGAGAGGTGGGGTGAGATCAGTACAGAAAGAGGCCTCTTTGCAAGGCAGTGTTTTACCTTGAGGCTGTTCATAAGGGGGCTTTGCCACTTTCTTTAAACGCTGTACTGCTTCTCATCCCTTATAACGTCAGTGCCTGCAACTGATCCCTCAGTCAGACCTGGGGAGATTGATGGAAGTGAGGGGTTATTCATGTGTCCCCCTTCTCCAAAGTAAAACAAGTGTCTCTCACCGCTCTAGGGAGCTGCAAACCTCATTGTTTAGTTTAGTCCTTTTAAAGAGCAACAGAAAGGAAAATATTAACCAACGTTTCATTGAAAGATTGCATAAAGTGTAGACCTTCTTAAACGAATGAGTGTATACACATATTACACAGGAGACTGCACAGAGCAGACAAATAATAATACCAGGTGAATGATGACTATACTTGCAGTGTGTGCATACACATATTACACAGGAGACTGCACAGAGCAGACATATAATAATATCCGGCGAATGATGACTATACTCGCAGTGTGTGCATACACATATTACACAGGAGACTGCACAGAGCAGACATATAATAATACCAGGCGAATGATGACTATACTCGCAGTGTGTGCATACACATATTACACAGTAGACTGCACAGAGCAGACATAAAATAATACCAGGTGAATGATGACTATACTTGCAGTGTGTGCATACACATATTACACAGGAGCCTGTACAGAGCACACATATAATAATATCCGGCGAATGATGACTATACTCGCAGTGTGCGCATACACATATTACACAGGAGACTGCACAGAGCAGACATATAATAATATCCGGCGAATGATGACTATACTTGCAGTGTGCGCATACACATATTACACAGGAGACTGCACAGAGCAGACATATAATAATATCCGGCGAATGATGACTATACTCGCAGTGTGTGCATACACATATTACACAGGAGACCGCACAGAGCACACATATAATAATACCAGGCGAATGATGACTATACTTGCAGTGTGTGCATACACATATTACACAGGAGACTGCACAGAGCAGACATATAATAATATCCGGCGAATGATGACTATACTTGCAGTGTGTGCATACACATATTACACAGGAGACTGCACAGAGCAGACATATAATAATATCCGGCGAATGATGACTATACTCGCAGTGTGTGCATACACATATTACACAGGAGACTGCACAGAGCAGACATATAATAATATCCGGCGAATGATGACTATACTCGCAGTGTGTGCATACACATATTACACAGGAGACTGCGCAGAGCACACATATAATAATACCAGGCGAATGATGACTATACTTGCAGTGTGTGCATACACATATTACACAGGAGACTGCACAGAGCAGACATATAATAATACCAGGCGAATGATGACTATACTTGCAGTGTGTGCATACACATATTACACAGGAGCCTGTACAGAGCACACATAAAATAATACCAGGTGAATGATGACTATACTTGCACTGTGTGCATACACATATTACGCAGGAGACTGCACATAGCAGACATATAATAATACCAGGCGAATGATGACTATACTTGCAGTGTGTGCATACACATATTACACAGGAGCCTGTACAGAGCACACATATAATAATACCAGGTGAATGATGACTATACTTGCAGTGTGTGCATACACATATTACACGGGAGCCTGTACAGAGCAGACATATAATAATACCAGGCGAATGATCACTATACTTTCAATGTGTGCATACACATATTACACAGGAGCCTGTACAGAGCAGACATATAATAATACCAGGTGAATGATAACTATACTTGCAGTGTGTGCATACACAAATTACAATGGAGTCTGTACAGAGCACACATATAATAATACCAGGTGAATGATGACTATACTTGCAATGTGTGCATACACATACTACACAGGAGCCTGTACAGAGCACACATATAATAATACCAGGTGAATGATAACTATACTTGCAGTGTATGCATACACATATTACACAGGAGCCTGTATAGAGCAGACATATAATAATATCAGGTGAATGATGACTATACTTGCAGTGTGTGCATACACATATTACACAGGAGACTGCAAATAGCAGACATATAATAATACCAGGCGAATGATGACTATACTTGCAGTTTGTGCATACACATATTACACAGGAGCCTGTACAGAGCAGACATATAATAATACTAGGTAAATGATAACTATACTTACAGTGTGTGCATACACATATTACACAGGAGCCTGTACAGAGCAGACATATAATAATACTAGGTAAATGATAACTATACTTACAGTGTGTGCATACACATATTACACAGGAGCCTGTACAGAGCATGCATACGCAGGTTTGTTCCCTTACTTTGTACAGCTATGGGTGTGAGGTCAGCTTGAACACAAAATGTAGCATGAAAGTATGTCCAAGGATAACCAGTTAATTAATCAAGAATGGGATTACTTTAATTAATTACCTGATTTCTATCTAAACATGAATTATACATTCTGCAGGGCAGCATGTAAAGCATTATATACCTGTGTGTCACTCTGTGATGGATGCTGCTTATAATCTGTAGCTACTGCAGAACGTAGTGTGACTCAGTTAAATTCATTCTTTTTTTTCTCCCTTTGTGTTTTTTGTAGTTTTCCTCCCATCCAATTAATTGGCGAGGTCCTGGCAAGCGCTCCAAGACTTACCTTCTATGGCTTCCTAATGGCGCTATCAAAGCATCCGGGGATTAATCGCAACATTGGTGAGGGTCTTTATTTCACTGCTTGCCAAGTGCCAGTATCTTCTGCTGCACAGTCACTAATCCCAGGTTATAGTGACCCTGAGAAACACGTACAAGATCAATTAAAGGGACACTGTCCCCAAGTAATTTAATGCTATACAGATGTAAGGAGCTTTAAAAGAACGGTCTGTGCTAAAAAAAAAATACTTTGAATAGCAGCGTAAATCAAAATCAGAATAGTACCGGGTTACATGTAGCATTTGTGGAAGAGATGAAAGAAATGCCCAGTCATACTGATTCACATATGCACATACAGTTACATATACATAGAGTATAAATTATTTGGACACTTTGGAAACCATGTAGATTTTAGTTTTTATAGTATATTTAGAATAGATATACATTATTACACATATGTTACAGTTATATATATATATATATATATATATATATATATATATATATATACACACACACATGCACATTTATATATGGTTCCAAAAGATTTATATAGTATAATTAATATGTATTGTATTTGTATGTATCTATTATTGTGTGTTTGTAAATGTAAAGCACACACAGTCACAAGATGAAACACATACACACACAGTCACAAAAAGTCCCATATACCCAGACACACACACAGTCACAAAAAGTTCCATACACACACACACACATCCCATATACACAGCTACACACAGTAATGGTTTCCTACCAGATGCCTCTGCAGCTGAGGTTGAGCTCCGTGTGAAGGAGGGACGGAGCCAATCAGGAAAGGCTTCTGAACTCTCAGCCAATCAGGAGATTTCCTTCAATCAGAGCTCTCATTCCCGGGACTTGATATTTTCCTGCCATGAGGCTGGCCAGGGACATGTGGACACCCTAGTTTCCATGCCATTGGCCTGAGTTTTACTACAGAAATGTGTGAGATCAAGCAGGGTTTTATGAATGATGAGTGTATAAATCCACTGTACATGAGGATAGGAGGGCACACAACATCCCATATGCCCTGCCCTGCTCTTCTTCTTCAAAATGTGTATTATCCTTGTGACGGTAATTATAAGCCGTAATTCTGTAGGGTTTGATTGATTTTTTTTGTAGATCCTGCATACTGGTTTAGATATACCTTTAAGATATGATTCCCCTTGCTCAGGTGATGCTTATTTGTACCATAATCTGAGATTTTTTGTTATAGAGTAGAGCCAGGGTTCATCTGGCATTTTTGGAAAGAATTCTCCAGTATAGGCACACCAGCCTCCTGCCATTTATAGTCTCCACTTCAGGGGCGTTTTATTTTCTTACACATATAAAGTTATTAGCAAAGGATAAAACCGCACAGCTTTGATCCCAGCCGGCTGTTAAAAACGTGATAAACAAGGATTAGTATGTATTTCTGATCCTATGTTTAATCCTTCTTCTGCGCCAGTAATGTTATGTGTGATGTATCAGCAGCTAATGTATCAGGGAATCTTCTCATGTTTCGTGCAGCTGTGTAGAGAGGCCAAGAATCTGTGTGCGAATGTATTGAACTCTCTCACCTGGGCTCCGAGAGCAGGATTTCCCATGCTCGGTCAGGCTTGGACAAGGAAGCCTTACTCTGCCAACGCTAAGCAGTAAAAACAGATATTTATCGTTAAACGAAGGGTGGAAACATTTCATAAAGGATCCTGAGTGCTATTAAATATACCCGAAATAGTAAACCTGGCTGTGATTTAAACAACCCTGTATTCACCTAACCAGATATTACAACATCTGGACTTTAGACAAACACTTATTGAAGGAAATTGGGGATAAAGGCGATTACTGCGGTATTGGTGTCTCTTTAACCCCTTAGTGACAAGACATTTTGACCTTGACTTTCCCTTGGTGACAAGGGCTGTTTTTACATTTATGGGGTGTTTGTGTTTAGCTGTAATTTTCTTCTTTCTCACATACTGTACCCTCACAAACTATGTGTTGTTTTTTATCGTCATAAGAAGGGCTTTCATTAGATACCATTATGTTCATCATATCTTATAATTTACTACAAAAAAATCATAAAATATGATGCGAGTTATGGGGCAAAAACCAAAAATAGTGTTTTTTTTTTTTTTTGCTATATTGACCTTTTGACCCCAACCCGAACCCTAAATTTATCCCCAACTCTAACCCCCTTTTTTCATTGCAATGTTGTTGACTGCCTCTAGGGGCAGTCAGGCAACATATTCAGAGCATCGGAAGTGAATTTATTTTCACTTCCGAAGCTCTGACCACAAGAGGGCACAGCCATATTGCCGGAGCATGCTGCTCCGGCAATATGGCGCCCACAATCGCTCCACTGCCCCAGAGGCAGAATTTTGGTGCTGGCTATTGCCTTGACATTTATCACGAAAACTGCTCGTTTCACCGCTGGCCGTGCCTGACACGTCCATTGTCACAAAGGGGTTAAAGGACAACTGTAGGCAAAAAATAACTCATGTCTAATTGAAAGAATACATCAAGTATAAATGGTAAAAGAAAGAATACAAAGAAAGCACCTTATTGAGCCCTCTTTGCTCCACATAGCTCTAATAGGAGGCAGACATGTTGGGTCAGATCTGCATTAATCTTTATGCAGATAAATGAAGATCTGCCCTCATTCCCCCTCCTCTGGACGTCCATGGCTCGGAGTTGGCGTAACAAAAAATGAAACCTCTGTAAACTGATGAATATTTTTATTATTTGAGATTGCACTGGTAGAAGGTTGCCTTTTCTGATCCTCACTGTGTATTAACCAATGTTTCCTGCAGGTGCCCTACCTAACAAATCTGACTTACCACTCGATGAGGTCATGGATAAAGAACTTGAAAAAATGTGAGTATGAGGAATGCGTGTCGGCCTGCTTTCACTTATACCAGCAGGGGGAGCTATTTTCAAACTTTTTTTTATTTTATGTTGACCACAGAGTTGCTCTGCTTTCTGCCAGCTCTATCACCCAACCTCCAAGCTCCTGCACCCTCCAGTCCCGTGACCTCACTCGTGTCGCATCCCCACGGAAGATCCTAACCGTCCGCAGGCGCCCGGACCTTGAGAGCGACGGTTCCACTGAAGAGACAGACTCCTCAGAGAACTAGAAAAGAGCGGACTTCATTTAGTGCCACTGGTCTAGATCCAATCTACAAGTGATCTCAGACCCAGGCCAAATCATGGCAACATCTAAGAAGGACTGAAATTGTCGGCAGTAATTCACGGCATTGCATCTTCTTAGTTTGCCGTCTAGTGCATGCAAGGGTCTATTCAATAAACAGTGAACTGCAAAAATCAGCCATTGATAACCACGTTTTGGAAAGATAAGCTGGAAAATGTCTATCTATGCCTCATTTTTTGCAGTTCATTATCTTGGTGAATAGACCCCAGAGTTGTAGGTCTAAATCTCTTGAAGTGAATGTAATGGTCTGTGTCTTGCTAACCCCTACATATCGTTATCAGTGGTAGAATGGAAAGGTTCTGTCGTGACCTTGTATATAACATTGCATTGCTAGGGATGTGGCAACAAAGGTTTGAATTTAAAGTGTCTATTTACGATGCGTGACTTAACGACAGAACATGGCTTGAGACTTGTTAAGCAATTTTCATGTGTTGAACATTCCTTAATTTATTATTATATTAAATCGTTTGCTACTGCCTTCCAAACGAGTCTGACTATGCCTAAATAATAATAAGTGGAGATGTATATAGTAACTGATAACTCGTGTACGCAGGAGCAATGCCAGGGATGCTCTCTAAACAGACTCAATGGGCTGGAGTTGGACCACTTTTCACTTCTAAGTGCCACCGAGCACCAAACTTTCTACCCAATAGTCTCGTTTGTCTCTGCTTTATCTGTCCGTATTTTTGTCTTGCCTATCTGTGAATAACTCTAGATAATGGGCGGGCTTTCGAAGTTGTACCGTGGACCACTAAATTGTCGATTCCGTCCGTCCGTGTGTATACCCCATCCCCTCCGGGGCAAGTATTGCCAGCCCTTCACTGTTCCTGTACATAAAACATTGGTTTTGGAACATTTTCCACTAGAGAGCCCTCTGCTGGTTATATTGGCAATTGCTTTAGATTCTTATAAATGTACCACAAACATGAAACCCCTGGAGCTTGTTTTGTTCATTGGCTGACAGCAATAGCAGCCAATATCTTAACTTACTCACAGACATCAGGTTTGCAGCTCCTTGTGATCTTCCCACTCAGTTCTTCGGAATTTGATTGCTGCTTATTTTTCTCTCCCGAGTCCCATCCAAATTATAACTTTACTTGCAATGTGCACATACATTGCCCAGGAGCCTGAACAGAGCACATACCCACAGACTTGTACAGCTGTATGCATGGAATACTTGAGGTGCAGACAGTGGGTGGAGTTTCACTGGTCCATTCTTGTCTTTATTTAGTTATTCATGAAACATTACAAACTAATATATGTTGTATAAATGTAGGAAACTGAACAACATTTTGAATAATTTGTTTTTAATTAGGCTAAAAACAGAGTAAGAAGGGGTGGGACGGGGAAGTTCCGTTTTGAACGAAACGCGTTGGGCTGTTTGGTCTCTGCGTGCTATCTGTAGTATTTCAGTGTCACACCGCTGGGACACTGAACACCCTTGATACGGCAGGTTTGTCCATCTGTCCTTTTCACAGCGCTAGTGTCATCAGTGTTTATGCCAATAAAGGCTTCCTCCCTTCTGCAATTTGTGTGGTGTTTGGATTGCTGTTCGTTGGAGTGCCAGTAAGGATACCATTGGATGGAATGTAGCCAACCTCAATACCTGCCAGCAGAGATACGTTGGAATTGAAATACTCCTGGAGCAGCTGCTAACCTCACTCCTGTGCCTTGTATATGTTCCTGTATCACCAGATCGCTTTGTGAGTATACCACCTACACTCAGACTCCTATACCAATACTTTTCAAGCCTGTCCTCAGTGAAGGGATTATTCAGATGTGTTTAAATAAGAATATGTAGAACACTTGGTGTCGTAACCTGAAGTGTTAGGAAACCACACCGTGTGTTCTACATGTTATGTCTTATTTAAACACAACTTAAATCCTGAACTGCTGGGGGGTCTTGAAGACACTATCCTAAATTCAATCAAACCACTTTGTGTCTCTATATACTGCACTAGGCTGCCTGTATTTTTCTTTTACAGATTGCTATGAACCATACATCTACCTATATGTAACAGAGTTTTTTTGGTCACGTTTGTTTTACTTGGTTTATCTGCCGTATATGTGTATATTATTCATTAGGATTGCAATTGTTTGTGCATTTTTGATTTCATCACTTTTGTACACTATATGCTTTTTACACTTTCATAAACTCAAGTGTGTTATTGTGTGTGTGTTTGATGTACTAACAGCACATTGTTGTGCACTTTTGAAGTCCTCACTGTGTTACACTGCATGTTGACAGGTTTTCCATGTTCACACTTGAGTGTGTCTTTTGATATATTTATTAGTGCATTCATATTTTCTGTGTGCCATTTTTTTCCGACTGTGTTTTTTCTGCACAATTTTGTTTATATATATATATTATTTTAAATATTTTTCTGCCCTGACCGAACTCCCTCTCAAAAAGGTGTTTTTAGGTGAGGGATCTGCGTGCCTTCTGACGAGGTGAGAATTGAGAGGGAGGAGAGTAGTAAAATGTTAGACATTGTACTATCCCATGTTTGTACACTGAGAAAGTGAAAAAGGAACCACGTAATCAAACCAGTAGAGCGTGTCACGTTGAACCACAGGCCTCAAAATCTAGCTGCGTTGTCTGTCTCTGGCCTCCAGGTGTGTGATAATTTGACTTGCTTGTTGATGTTGAATGAGTGAATGATCTTTGGTCAGACAGGGGAAGCAGGTGAGTGAGTTTACATGAGGGCATCTACTGCAAACGCGTTGGGTTTTCCAGTTGAATGGTTTAACACTCTGTAACCATCAGCAGTAATAGCCTGGATATGATTTGGAAATAATGGGCAGAAAATAAATTAAAATCAGCTTTGACCTGTTTTCCATTAAAAACAATATGGTATGAATAATTATAATAAATATTTGGACTATAGAAAAATGAAAAATGGCTGGGTGCAAGCCACTGGGCGGTCCTCAACGACCACCCCGAGGCAATGTAAATATATAATAGAATCTGCACACCAAAACAACGTATAAAAAATAGAGACCCAGTTTATTGACGCATAAAAACAAAACAATAAAACGACTCAAGCACCAAAATGACACGTTTTGTTCCTGGCCACCGATCACATGACAGCATAGAACGTCCTTGCGTCACTAAGGGGTTAAAGTAACAAATCACAAGTGGTGTTAGCAAATACTAAACAATGTATGGCAAATGCAAAAAAAGGGGAAAATGACACAAAACTTCAAATGAAGCATTTGTGCATCAGTGTGAATTTCGGCGACTATACGTTTTCGTTATAGATTTCGTCAAATGCATGTTCAAAACGAAACAATAACGTTTGTCGAAAACATGACGAAAATGTTAGTGAGGGAGTATTGCATTACCTATTTGGGCTTCTGGTTCCCTTGGATCCCCTGACTATCTGCAGCTGGATTGACTGAGACACAGGCTCCCAGTGCTTATCTGCCACCTGCAAACTACAGAGGAAGAGGATACTCCTCCATCTGATTCTCCTGGTACGGTCACATGAGTGTTTCCCCTTCCATCTCCCTAGCAAGTTAACTTAACACTGTATAACAGCCTTCTCAGACCTGTTCCCTCCCATCTCCCTAGCAAGTTAACTTAACACTATGTAACAGCTTCTCAGACCTGGTCCCTCCCATCTCCCTAGCAAGTTAACTTAATACTGTGTAACAGCCTTCTCAGACCTGTTCCCTCCCATCTCCCTAGCAAGTTAACTTAATACTGTGTAACAGCTTCTCAGACCTGGTCCCTCCCATCTCCCTAGCAAGTTAACTTAACACTATGTAACAGCCCTCTCAGACCTGTTCCCTCCCATCTCCCTAGCAAGTTAACTTAATACTATGTAACAGCTTCTCAGACCTGGTCCCTCCCATCTCCCTAGCAAGTTAACTTAATACTGTGTAACAGCTTCTCAGACCTGGTCCCTTTCTCACTGCTGGAGATGTAGTCGACTAAAAGCAAATCAGATGACTGAAATGCCACTAAATTTAAATGGCATTGTAGTCAAAAGGCTATGATTAGAAATAAATCAAACTTTGATGTCAAATTTAACACTGCTATGCATCCACATATACAAAAAACATAGAATAACCTTTTATAATGCCCATTCTGGTCTCGCCCTTTGTATATATGGATACATATATGATTCATTTGGTTTTTTGTGTCATTTTCCTATTTTTGGATTTGCTGTGCATGGTTTGGTATATGATACCACCACTTGTGATGTGTTACGTTATAGTTATTTTTTGATGTTTATGCTTCAATAAAGTTTGTATCTATTTTTTCGATGTCATTTTGGTGTTGCAGCTTCTATAGTATATTGATCTGTTTTCCATGGCATGCTGAGGTTGTTCATTTCTATAATTTGGCATAAGTAGTGACAGAAAATAAATCTTCTTTAATTAATACCCAGAGGTAGTCGCTCTTCCAGTTGAGCCTTCCAACAAACTTGTGGTTTTGCAGAGTCGACAAGAAAATGAATATGGCCACTAAGCAAACAGACAGGGCATCATCTCTGTAAACCAAATAACCTACCCAGAATGCAATGCAGAGAACCAACTTAAAGGTCCCTTCAGCAGTGTTTATACAGTAAAAGCACAGAATACAAAATGATGTATAGATTGTGTTAGCACATGTGACTCTAATAAACGAATGATGGGCTTTAAATGTCTCCAGCTTATGACATCACCCTGTGACTTGATATGCAAATTGCACCTTTGCCTTTGGTAGTAGATCATTTGCATATCAAACTACAGATGATGTCAAACTTTAGACACTGCAGAATTCCATGCGCTGTGTACATTAACATCACCATTTTATTCCTTACTGTCACAGTATAAGCAATGTTCAGGTGATGGAGTCGTTTAATAGGACTGCCGTGTATTGCTATTTGTCCCGTAGATTGTACTGTCAGGGTGACAGAAGTAAATCATTTCTCTTTACTTTTTTTAGTCTTTTATCTGAAGAAAGAAATAGAAATTTGTATTACAGAGTGAAACGCGTTAGATGTAGGCGTTCAGATCAGCGGTATCCAGTGAGTTAAATAGGGGAGGTAAATAGTCTAACTTTCTTTAATCCACCTGTTTTATCGGTAGCTAGTAAGAATCCTTGTCACTCTTTTGTTCCCTCAAACCACTTGGCTCTTACAGCAAGCACACCTCTTGTCATTGTGCCAAAATAAAGGTGTTTATTATTATTATTGCATTACACTCCAGACGATCAGTCTCTCTGACTTATATAGCGTTCCAGACACCAAGTCTATGAAGCGGTAAGTTATTATCCAATGTTAATATTTGATGTCCTGTTATTAAAGCTGAACATTGTATCTCATTGACTTAGCTATACATTGTGCAGGAAACCTGGTGAGTTTCTCCTGCTAGAAGGTTATTGGCCCTGCATAAAGCAGTCTTAAATACATGACCAGCTGAGCTCTTCTAGCAAGAGAAGCTCCCCATGCATAGTTGCCAACATCGCCATGTTTCCAGCCAGGGACACATTTCTTCCACATGCTGCAGAAAGAGCATGCAAAGTGCTAGGTTATGAACTGTATTATGAGCTGGGTATTGGTCAGACTGAATAGAGACAGCACCATTTCTTTCTAAAAATGAAACTCTGTGACGATATATTTCAGATTAATATTACTGAATCCATTGTTTTGTATTTTACATTTCCAAACAGTGTAATAGTTTTGGAGATATTACTCCAAATATAAAATTTAAAGATAAAAAATTAACCATATTACGCACTGAGCAGGAAGTTCTAAATTATAAGAAGGTGCAAGGTGACAATGGTAGAGACCCGATCAGGAACTTAATAGACCCTGTGAGTCCCTGCCAAAAAATCATGAGACCTCCGGACGTCACGTGTGATTTCGTAGTATGTGGCCAGTGCGCGCTTTGAGCATCGACTACATTTTACCTGTCAGTCTCTGCACTGGGATCCCGCCCCCCCTCCCCCCCCCCCCCCCCCCCCCACCCCAAAAAAAAAGACGGCATAGAACGTCCTAGCGTTGGGAAGGGGTTAAAGGAACGAGTAAAAAATAAACTGATGGCTGGCTGAGTATTATGGGAAGTGTAGTCCACACAGTTGGAGCTCCTTAGATGGCTAGCAAAGTCACTCTCACTATGTGGTCTACATGTATCCATGATGCTCAGCCAGCAAAGTATAATTAATAATATAGTCCACACCCACTGAAATGTCTGCTCCTGCAACTGATTGGTGTTTATAATACAGGTTTCTAATGAGATTTTTATCTACACCCTGACTTGTGTAACATGGAAACAGAGACATAAATGAATAATATTATCAGTTATTATATCTAGATAATCTGCCCCGGGCAGAGGATGTTCTGCTCTCTATAGATCCATGTGAAACTGGCACAATGATGGCAACTGCCCAGATGGTATCGGTGTTTACTGAGGAGGAGGGAGGGCTGGCAACTTTTGGCCTGGGGGTCAAAAACGATGTATTGGTGCATAGTGCTATTTCATCAGAGATAGACACTAACAGAAGGAAAAACAAATATGTCAGACAAAGGTACAAAGGTACAGAGAGTGATAGAGAGGAGCAAACCAGTTCAGCAGTGGTTATTCCTGAATGCATGTGTATGGCCCATCTCTACCTCACATACAGAAATGCAGAGGGGAAAGATGGAGCCCGGCATCAGATTTCTATCCTAACCTATTCATGCCAGCATCCTCATCTGAGGAAGATGGCTGCCTAGACTACACACTGGGGCATTTATAAGTGCAAAGTGGGGCAGCCCAGCTTTTTGAGTGGGGTTAGAGAGCAGCCTGGGTTGGGGGGGGGGGGGGGGGTGGTACCGGGTGACCGGCTGAGCATAATGAGCTGCAGTGCCAAAGATTAGCCAATCCTGAGTTAGTGACCTATACCTATTGGCATTTACCGTTCTAATTCTTGGGTGGGTCTGCTCCTCCCTCTCCCCTATATCATATCTCCTTCTCCTCTATAAATCTCTAATAATTTCTCGGTCTACTATAAAAAGTTTTTTTTTTAAAGCTGCACACAGGTGTGTGTACCACAGACCTCTTTGTAAACAGGAGACACCACAGACCTCTTTGTAAACAGGAGACACCACAGACCTTTTTGTAAACAGGAGACACCACAGACCTCTTTGTAAACAGGAGACACCACAGACCTCTCTGTAAACAGGAGACACCACAGACCTTTTTTGTAAACAGGAGACACCACAGACCTCTTTCAAACAGGAGACACCACAGACCTCTTTCAAACAGGAGACACCACAGACCTTTTTGTAAACAGGAGACACCACAGACCTTTTTTGTAAACAGGAGACACCACAGACCTTTTTGTAAACAGGAGACACCACAGACCTTTTTGTAAACAGGAGACACCACAGACCTCTTTCAAACAGGAGACACCACAGACCTCTTTCAAACAGGAGACACCACAGACCTCTTTCAAACAGGAGACACCACAGACCTCTTTGTAAACAGGAGACACCACAGACCTCTTTCAAACAGGAGACACCACAGACCTCTTTTAAAACCCGTTTCTCTTCATTTAGGCATTTGCTTGTAGTTTTGTTAATACCTATTAATGGATCTTCATATTTCTCCCGTCTCTTCGTTCGCAGTATAATGTGCTTGTGATGAGGTTGTAAATGGTGACATGCTGGTTTATCATGCTGGTGTCTGCCTTCATGTGTAACCTGAGCCTTCTGGTAACCAACACACCCTGCTGCTGGCACTGAAAGGGTTGGGTAATACTCACCCGGCCAGCATCAGCCTCTTATTGAAATCTAGAATAAAGGTTGATTCTAATCCAACAGCCAAGTACGGAGTCAGGGAGGAGCAGGCTCCGCTCCCAGGATCCCCTGCAGCATGGCGGACGACAAGTGAGTAAATCTGACCCATGGTGGGTCGTCTTATCTGGGCATCAAAGGGTTAATCTCTTAAAGAGACAAAGGCAGCTGCACCCTCCAAACGAAATCCATCCAGGAGCGTGTGGTGTCCAGAGGTCACCAATTGGCAGGCGATGGACTCGATAGCACTCGGTTAGAGCTATGCAGGTTAACCTCTTCACTGCAAGATACAATTAGTATTCTTTCTAGGCAGAGGATCCGAAGCCTGCAGCTCATTGCCTAGCCGTCACTAATGTTATGATTAGAGTTGAGCGGACAGCTGGATGTTCAGGTTCGGCCGAACTCCGAAAAAATGTCCGGGTCCGTGCTCGAACTTGAACCTGAACACCATTGAAGTCAATGGGGACACGAACTTTTGGCCACTAAAATGCCTCTAAAAAAAATCCTGGAAAGGGCTCCAAAAACCGCAATGTTTGGTACTGTTCGGGTTCGCTCAACACTAGTTATGATGTATTTGTGTACAAAGCTCCAGCATACACTCCAGTGCTATATGATAACATGCTGTGTCCTTCCTTCCGTACTCACAGGGACTATCTGAGACCCATTACTCATGTAAGCTCTCGCACAGGGCGTATGAATCCTGCATGCTAGCAGGTGTGTACAGCATCACCCCTCATGTAGGCTCTTTCCATTCTCTCATTGGTACACTCTATTTCCCAAAATGCATCTTCCAAATGTTAATGCATATTAAAGTATATTCGAAGTACTTTAAAATGCATGTTTACAGCAGTTTACAAGAAGCCAGGACTGCCCACACTAGCTGAGTAAAAGTCATTTTCTTTTTTGCTGCAGAAACCAATGAAAATGGAATTTTCTGTCTCTCTAGTGATGTTATCAGACATTGTGTTCGACTGTTAAAGGGACACTCACTAACAAAAAAAATATTTATTTTGCATTGTTGATTTCAGATATGTCTTTTGTTTTTGTTATGTGAGTTTATTTTATGAAATATTTTACTAAACAAGTGTGACTGGGTGCCGCCATTTTGTAAAATATAGTGGTTTTGGGTGCCACCCCCCAGTGACTTTACAGAATTTATATCTCACTTTGGGGCTGAAGACACAGAATGCAGTCTGTAAGTCAGAATTCTGATCATAGACTTGCATTGAATGGGAGGGTAATGTAACTATTACATTCCCCTCCCTATTACGGAGTTATGATCCTGTTTGATGAGGTTAATCTCCTCTCTTTGTGTTGGAAGCTGACTATGATACATAGGAGCCAGTAAGAGAGCAGGGGTGTATCTTATGACATCATGCAGGCTCTGGCCACAGTTGTAAAGTGAGACTTGCTGGAAGATTTTGGAGACTGTTGCATCATGGGTAAGATTCACAAAATGGATGCTAGAGACAGACACCTAATTTTATTTGTACTTTTATGTGCAATTAATTAAAATATAGAGGAAGAAAACAGTGGCATATATATGTGTTTGTTTTAAATGCACAGGTGATCTAGTTACATCTTATATAAGTGGTAGTTTCCCTTTAAGAGAGCCTACTGTGTACAAGAGAAAGCTTATTACATTCCACACAATGTATTCTATTCCAGCAGCATAGGGACCGACTTAATGAAACAAAACTTTATATCGTCTCTGTATATATGATCAGTGCTGCCGCACCTGCAGTAAACATGCAGAGTAATCACTGGGGGAGGACTTGAGTCAAATATTAAATATGTGATTTATACAGAATGCCTGCATCAAATCACACTGGGAAAATGCCTGTGCATTATACAAGCAGTGATCTTCATCTTGCACCAAAGTGAGTTTGGGGACTAGACTGTCCCTTTAAAGTGAGTGTATCTGTATAAACAGATGCTTAAATAGTAAATGGAACTCTTTAGCTGGCCCTGTAATATAATCCATGTATCATATGATGAGACCATGTCATGTTGGTAAGAATGGGATGATGTTTTCGAATTCATTTGTCTAGATTACAAACTACTATTGTTTTTGCGCGGCAGAGTCCATTTAAGCCAAATTAGTTCACAGTGCAGATAACTGATGTGTTACAGAAATTATGCACAAGGCATCCTTGCTGAGCTTAAACCTACCCACAATGCCGTGTGACAGTTGAAAGCACCTGGATGAGGTCCTTGGTAAAGCTGTATAATAAGCTGGGTTATTGGATTCACACATTGGTCACAGCAGGGGGTATGCTCCTGCCAAAATCCCTGCACATATCACATTCCACCTCTCTCGGCTCCCCCTCTCTCCCCTTAATTAAATTATTCAGATTAATCCCCGGCTTGCTGTGTCCTATTCTCAGACTATCCGCACAAACCGCAACGCCAAACATTGAACTACATATAATAAAGGATCTGGAAACCTTAATTTCTAGAAGAAAAAAAAACGGTCCTGAAAACATGTGGATCGGCAAACCACCAGAAAGATTTGAGAGAGAACAAGCGTTTTAATAAACCTCCACTTCTTGTCATTTTACTATGGGGCACAGTGGGCATTTTGCATCACCCAGCAGTGCTGACACTGTTCTATATCCCTATCATACCCTGTGTTTATGAATATCTGTTAACAGACAAAGCTAAAAAATGATCACTACAGGGGTGAAATGGAGGAAGCTGACGTACCTATGACAATTGACATATTTGTAGAATTGAAGTGTTACATGTGGTGACATTCTGTCATCAAACCAATGGTGACCACTAGTCATGTGACCAAGCTCATGTAAACCTTTCGTACAGGGGATAAGCTTTACCCTTTGACATGGTAATTAGGTAATTCAATACCTTTCACAAGTTAGGAAGCGACCACCACTCCCCCTATCTCTCACTTCTCTCTCTTCTCTCCTGGCTGTGCATGTGCGCAGACACGAGTTAGGTTTTATCATGGTGAAGTGTGGGTGAGATATGATGATTTTTACTTATAAGGTTTAGCTGTTATTATTGTTGTTCTAGTTATTTAGATTGTGTGTTATTATTTGTATGTTGGTGGTGTTTTGTCTCTGAATAAATGTTTGTTATATTATATGGACCAGAGTTCTTATGTTTACCTAATTCATACCGTTTGGTGATACACCACATAATGGCGACCACGAAATAGGAGATTTCTACAACAAATGTTTGTGAGGCGTAATAACTTGATTTGTTGACTGGTTTGCCTCCATTTAATATATGTGTTGTGCATTGTGACAGTATATATTTTGTTGCAAATTGTAGCATTTATAGTTTTAACTTTGTTTCTGTGAAGTTTTAAAGTTGTTCATATTTGGGGAAGATTGAATAGTTGCACTGCGTTGGTAATTTTAAAATCGTACTCTTAAAACTAATTGTGATTTATGTCTATCTCGTTTTTGTTTTGCGGCCATTTTTAACTGACGTGCTGTGAGCTCCAGTGATTGGCTCTTTCTTGTTGTAACTCACTAGAACTGAATGTAATCTATTTTAACTTGTTTCTTAGAACAAACGCTGTTTAAGTCATGCATGAGGCCAAGTTTGGGTTTGTTTGTTTTTTTTAAATTGTACGGCTTTACTGCATCTAAGTTTAAACAGCAAACATTTTTTTATTTTTTATTTAATCTGTTGTCTGTTTTAACCATTGCATTCTGGGTAGGAGCATTGTGTTTACAGGCTCAGGTATCAGGGCTAATACTGTGTGATTGCTATTGTTTAGCCAGGGTAACCAGGTTACTATTTTCAGACTGAAGTATGTTTAATAGCAAAGGAAGAGTTTGTGTGTGGGGTACAATATTGAAGTAATGGTGGATTGTTATATGGCTGGGCCATGTGGAATTTTTCATTGTGCAGAAGTTAGTCAGGTATTTCCAGTTTCCATGATCTTACTCTGAGCCATTCTGTTTATTTGTGAACCCCCACTGCATTTAAACAAAGGCAGAAGGGTGATAGTGTTTGCTGTCTGCAGGCATTTGTTCGGATTGAGACTGTGAGGTCAGTTTTTTTTCCCCCTATCTTTGACTAGGTTAATTTAATTAAGCTTTTCAAGTGCCTCAATCTCTTTTGGAACCATTTTTTTTAATTAGTTAGTTTCATTATTAACCCCTTCCCGACGTTAGGACGTACTATGCCGTCCTGACTTTAAGTGCCTTAAAGTCGTTAGGACGGCATAGTACGTCCTGTGCGATGAGCTGTTTTCGGATCCTGCTGCAGGCACTTGCAGCGGGATCCCACCTGTCATCTGAGGCCACTTTGGGTGGCCTCAGTCTGACAGGGGAAATGTAGCCGGTGCTCAAATCGCGCCGGGCATGCCTCAGTGACGTCACACGTGACGTCCGTAGGTCTCGCGTTTTTTTTTTTTGCAGGGACCAGACCCTGATCGGGTCTCTGCGAGAGTGTTCCTGGCTACCGATCACCTTGGGATCGGTGGCCAGGAACCAATCGTGACGTTTTGGTGCTTGCGTCGTTTTGGACGCAAGCACCTTGCGTCACGAAGGGGTTAACAGTTCTCTGCTTTCTTACTTAGGTCTAATTTGGTTAAATATTCTGTGGTCAGAAGCAGTGGTTCAGGGTACGGTCTATTTTTAAATGTCATTTCTAGGTGCTATGGATTTTTCTGCAGAAGTACTAGAATACTTCCAAAATGACATTGACAAACATAATGGACCATCTGAGCTTCCAGAGCCAGCATGCTCTGATTGTGGAAAGTATGAAGGTTTTACGGATGTTTTGACGCAGATTGTAACTAACAAAAAGTACTATTTTTAGTAAAGGAAAAGCTTGGTGGCACAAGCGGTTGTAGTTGCAATAGGTAGGGGGTTTGGCTAGCATGGTACTTGAATTTGGTGACCACTAACAGAATGGAGGATTCTTTAGATAAAAAAAAAAATATTTCTTTGAAATAGCTGCATTGAGAACAAAAGCAAGTATTGGGGGGGGGGGGGGGGGGGGGGGGTTTGGAGAATGAATTAAGGGAAATTGAAGAACAGAGAGAAGCATATAGTGCTAAAATCAATGAACTTCAAACTATAATTATGGAATATAAAATCAAAACTATAGAAAACACAAACAAATGGGATAAGGAGATTCCTAAAGTGTACTAGACCAGTCTTCTTTAATATCTGACAGCACAGACCCATTGCTGGGAACAAAACACAAAGCCAGGTGAAGTGTGGGTGAGATATGAGGATTGCTGTTCTAGTTATTTAGATTGTGTGTTATTAGTTGTATGTTGCTGGTGTTTTGTCTCTGAATAAATGTTTGTTAAAGTAGACGGACCAGAGGTTTTTTGTGTATGCAGGGCCGGCGCTACCCTACGGCAGCACAGGCGGCAGCGCCTTAGGGTGCCACGAGGGGGGGGAGCGGAAAAATCCAAATCAAATTCCCCGCGCCCCCAAGGCCCGCCATAAAACGGCTGTGAGGGAAGCTTCAATAAAGTTTGATAAAACATTTTAAAAATGTGACTGAGTTACTCTGGTTGCATTTAAATAAAAAAAAAACTTTATTGAAGCCGCACGGCTGAAGGGTAGCGCACAACTACTGGCATATTGAGGGGCAAAATAGTGTGTCTCAGGTTATGTGTGTATTGGTGTCACTGTGTGTATAAGTAGTAAGGGTGTGTGTAAGTGTGTCACTTTCTGTGTAAGGGTGTGTGTAAGTGTGTCACTTTCTGTGTAAGGGTGTGTGTGTAAGTGGTAAGTGTGTCTCTGTGACTGCAAGGGTGTCTTTGTGTTTAAGGGTTTCAATGTGTGTTAGGGTGTCAATGTGTGACAAATTTAGAGCATGCGAGTTGAATAGATGTATTTCTTTTCCACACTATACATTATACTTTTATATATGTAAAATGTATGGAGGGTTGGTGGTGTGGGAGGCGTGGCAGGTCAGAGGAGGGGGGCACCAAAATGCACCTTCGCCTGTGTAGATGAAAATCCTTGCACTGGCCCTGTGTGTATGTGTAAATAATTCATACAGGTTGGTGATACACCACATTACACATACTTTATGAACAAAGGTATTGGAACACACCACTTAGTCATTGAATTCAGGTGTTTCAATCAAACCCCAGCACATGCCCCATCACCCACCCATGATATGCACTACCACCCACATCCTTCCTTGCTGCCTCTCGCACTCCCCGCGCAGTGTTCTGAGGTCAGAGCATTGGGGGTCACGTGAGGCAGCATGGGAGGATGTCTGTCCGCCTGGGCAGCACACAGTCACCATGCTGCATGCTTGCAATGTGAGGGCTGGTGAGGGGAGATCTTTTGATCTCCCCAGCCAGCACCTCTGACGGCAAGCTTTTTTCTTTTTAAAGGGGTGTCATTTTTAGCGCCGCCCTAGGCACTTGCCTAGTTTGCCTCGTGCTGAAGGAGGGATAATGGTACGGGTCTCACAGGTTGGTCTAGGCACCTTACATACAGTTAACGGGAATTTTAATGCTTTAGTATTGAGCAAGACATTTTGGACCGTTCTGTGCTTCCAACTTTGAGGGAACTGTATGGGGAAGGCCCTTTTATATTCCAGCATGACTGTGCCCCTGTACAGAAGGCAAGGTCCATAAAGACATGGTTGGATGAGTTTGGTGTGGAAAAACTTGACCTGGCCCACACAGAGCCCTAACCTCAACCCCATCAAACACCTTTGGGATGAACTGGAACAGAGATTATAAACCAGGCCTCATCCAACAAACGATCTACTGGATGAATGAACTCCAAAATCTTGTGGAAAGCCTTCCCAGAAGAGTGGAGAATGTTAAAACTTCAGAAGGGGGACCAACTACATACTAATCTCTAAAAATGTATTTAGAATGTGATATCATACAATTCCCTGTTGGTGTAATGGTCAGGTGACACAATACGTTTGTCCTTATAGTGTATGTTTAGGTGCTAACCTGTTTATGGACAGAAACTGGCATTATATAAAATACTCCCAGTAGTATGAAGCAAGTAGTAATATTTTTGGAGCCATCAGCCCTTGCGTTGGGGGTTTGTAAAACCCTAAACTAAACGTAGGCTTTTTAGTGTGGGTCCAACATTCATGCCGGCCATTGCATCCACAAGTCTATTTGTTTCCCATTTTGATTTATTTCATATAGATGTATTAACTTGTTCTTACTTTTTTTTTTATATATATATTGTAGGCACACAATTAGACGGGATGAACATGGCTCAGATTCTGAGTACAAACCTCTAGTGGGTGCAGACGAAGAACAAGAGGAACAAGACGATGAAGAAACCCCTGTGACTATAGACTCCCCGTGCGTCTTTTTAAGCTCTAAGGTAATCCTGGCATTGTTCATGGGAGCCGTCGTCCTGTGCCTGCTGGTTGCAGGCTTGGCCTATCTGTCCGGATACTCGGCCTGCACCTTGGTTGATGCGGTTCTGCCTTGTGGGAAAGTGCGTGGCCGGCACTGCGGCAAGGCTTATATGTTTAAAGGAATACCCTACGCCAGTCCACCTACTGGTCACTTACGGTGGATGCCTCCTCAAACCCCCCCCTGCTGGAATAATACCCTAAATGCCACAGAGTTCAAATCCATGTGTGCCCAGGTACAACCGTTGAGTGAGCAAGGCGAGGTGATGGGCTCGGAGGATTGTCTTTATGTCAATGTTTGGACGTCGTCCTTAGACCATGCCGCCAAGCTGCCCGTTATGGTGTGGATCCATGGAGGGTTTCTGCACATACTGAGTGGCTCCGAACCCGGGTACAGCCCCACACAGGATTTGACTGAGAGCAGCCCGGTTGTCCATGTCAGTTTTAACTATCGACTTAACGCCTTTGGATTCATGGCGTTGGACGTGCTGAGAAATGGATCTCCAACCAACACATCCGGTGAACGCTCTTAAATCTAATATCTATCTGTCTTCTGTGTGTGGATTCTCCATCTCTCTCCTGTATAATCTCTGCCATACACAGGGACTGGTCTGTACTCTCTCTTTCCTAGCTTATGTTCTATGGAGTCTAATCTTGACAAATTATCTTACTTCTTGCCTTTTTTTCTTTTTGATCTGCTGATTTACGCTGGTTCTCAGTGCTATCCGTGAAACCTCTATCCCAACGGTGTCAAAATTGGCCCTTGAGGACCATATTCTTGCTACAATTTAAGATCAACATCTAGCATTGTGTACCACATACACATATAGGCACCAACCTGGTTCATGGTCATAATTTACTGGACTAAGTGGCTGACGTAACAATGTTATGTGGACCTTCAAAGACCTTGCCACGGACGCAGATCTTGTATGGCCACTTTGGCTGTCCCCGACCAGTGAACAATAATATCCTTAAAACACATGGCTACAGCCATTTGAAAATGTAATAGAACCATTGGTCCACCTTCTCCCAGCACCCTGCGGTTTGTACCTCCTTGCCATCCCCATGTTCCTCTCTCTTTCCAACTAATTCCCAGGTTCTGTATCATAACAGAACTCCTTGATGTTTCAGGCAATTACGGCTTTATGGACCAGTTGGCTGCTCTTCATTGGGTGCGGAATAACATCCAGTACTTTGGAGGTGACCCCGACAAGGTGACGATCTATGGTCAGAGCTCAGGTAATAAGTGGTCTACTAATAACCAAGGAATAGAAGGCACAGCAAATGTATTTAGTCATAGTTATTACTACTAATGATAATTGTGATTTCAATATGTTCAAATTCTGTACATGGGTACACAAAGCTTGATATTTTGCACAGTTTTGAACTGATGCCGTTGCATTTCAATAATTTAAGGTCTGTGTAACTTGAAAAAAATTAATTTACACACACAGACTCACACTTACACACACACACAGTTGCACCCTTACACACACAGTCGTACTTACACATCAAATACATCTAATCTAGCATCATTGGGAGTCTTTTGAGATTTTCACATCAGCAGAACGGAAATATCTCATATGTTAGAAAGTGACCTCTACAGAATTGAAATAGCTTCTTCAAAGTCAATATAATGAGGGTTAATTATTAAAGTCAATTCTGGGGCAAAGTTCTAAAAATGATGTAATCAGCAGGAACATTCCACTGGTGTCCATGGTGCCTGGACCACTATTAGAACCTTGCCCCACAACTGACTTTTACAAGTAGCCTAATGTTTCATTTTGTTCTTAGGCTGGAGATCGAGCGTAACCTGTATGTTTTCTTGTGGTGTAGTTATCTACAGTTGTATCGTGAAGATGGGTACGACCATTTTTCAATGCAGGTTCTCGTTACTGAAGGTGGAACCTCGGTTTGGGCCATGATGGTGTCACCGTTGGCCAAGGGACTTTTCCACCGAGCCATCGATATAAGTGGATCCTCGGTGTTCACAGCAACAATGGCTGAAGCAGAGAAGGACAATCTCGTCTTCCTGAAGCGGACGGGATGCAAGGATGCCGTGTGTCTGCGTCAAATGAGTGTGGAAAAAATCCTGCATGTAAGTGGCACGACTAGAAGCTAGGCCCTCCAGCTTCTGCACAAGTACAAGCCCCATAATTCCTCACCAGCTTTCTAGAATAGCAGGGAATTAATAGTATTAGCCTAGGACCTAGACTGATGTCCAACAAAAGGGTAAGGAGAGAATTTTAGCGTGAAGGATGAATCCTAGAAGAACTATCATATGTGTATAACACAGGTGGGCCTGACCATGTTGACCCTAAACATAGAAGCTTGGATTAATTTCCTACCAGCTGTGCTAGTGACTGCAATGTCCCATTATTGTCTGCTCTTATCTAGTTGTTCCAACCAACATGTGTCCAAACATAGCCTGATTTGTGGAAGATACTGCTAGCCTCTTATTAGAGCTAACACACATACGCTTGCTTAGTAGAGACCAAAATTCCCAGCCAAACAATATACATGGAGACTCCGAGGAGTAATATAGTTGGTTTTTCTCCTGCCTAGTCGATTCCATGGTACATTTACCCAGAGTGGGCAGCTGGGGACCTGTGTGACCTTCCAGAGAAGGGACGGCTTATTGGACCGGTGGCGGTGGTAGATGGATATGTGGTGCCAGATGCTCCACTGGAAGTATGGAAGAAAAAGATGGATGGTTACAGTGACGTGCCATATGTAATTGGCACCACTCTCCAGGAAACGGAATTTGCGTAAGACGCCAGTTAAATTATTATTATAGTATGAGAAATACAGGTGCCAAATCTAGCCTCAGGCTTGCTACCAAACCATAATGTTCTCATTAATTTGTTTCAGCAAAGTTTGTTCAGTTCTTTCCTTAAATCCTTTTATTAGTACTTTGGTTACCCATAGGCTGTAGACTCAACTATTTTACATCTTACTAGAATGCCTCTAGGCAAATTAAATTGGTAGTCTGGGAGCAAAAAGAAGGCAAACAAATCTATGGGGCAGGGTAACAACGGTCCAACTATATCTGAAAATGTAGTAAGAAAATTATACTAAATTTGAAAGTGCTGTTGGTGAATAATTAGAAATTATAATTCACCTAAGTCCTTGCAGAGCTTTTTCATGTTCCTCAACTCATTCAACTTCTCCAAATGCATGAGAGCAGGGCGTATCTTTTCCCTGCAGATAGCCAAAGGGTTTTCTAGACCAGCTGCATGACGGTCCGAACCAGTCACAGGACTGCTCCTGGTTTCGGGCCAGAAGACTGTACTAAGGCCACAAAGGAAGGTTTTGGACCACAACTATGTAAAGAGTGAGATGTATGATAAGACGGGATTTCTGGCAGATCAATTAAGTGCTCAATGGGTCAATTTTCTCAACAGGCCAGCCTACGCCAACATTTCTCAGTGGTCAGAAGAGGATTATCACTGGTTTGTGAAAGGTACAGTAACTGAAGGGCCAGGTGGGATTGGACACACATTCCAGGCTTGTAATAAAGATTTGCTCAGTAGGCGTCACTTATTTGGATTGTTCTGGTTTACAGTGCATCTGGACACCTTTGACAAAAACCTGGCACAAAAGGCATTGGATTTGTATCCTACCTCCGAGTTCTGTGCACAACCAAAACGATGCGTGGAAAAAACCTACATGACCATGGTGTCAGACTTACGGGCAACGTGCCCAAAAAACGAAATAGCAAGACAAGCAGCAGGTATACCATCCAGCTCTAGCTTCTCTAATTTCATCCACACACCCCAATTCGTCCGCACTAGACATTATTCATGGCAGTAAATTATTTGATTGTGTGCTAAGCTTGGTGTGACTGGCCAGCACATCCTGGCTATTTCAATTGACTAATTACTACTTCCAAACCATGTCTAGTTTGAGAATCTAGCGCCCGAGGATCCAACTTGAGTCAACTGGACATAGTCCAAAGCTACTTGATGCATGAGAAATTCAGTGATTATATATAACTTCTGTTTCCTATCCCTGGCTGAACACATTGACAGCGCTCTCATACACAATTTGTGCTTGCAATGGTGGTTTGTTTAAATTGTATTTCTCTAATCATTATGAATTTCAGAGGCCCTGAAAAGTCCAGTTTACCGGTATGTGGTCACCTACACTCCGTCTCGACCAGTTAAGATCAGTAGCCTGTTCAGCTATGATAGCTGGTTTGCTTTTCACATACTGGACACCTTGGGACTCTTCGGGACAATGGAGTTTGTCCTTGGAGAAACCACAGAAGAAGACCGAACATTCCAGAGGCTGATAAGGAAATGCTTTCTTCATTTTGCCAAAGAAGGTAAGAGAAAGGTGTACGGGGGGGGATTAAGGGACAAAATCACTGGGTTTCGCTTCTCCAATGCGTCTTTCTGCTCCCAGGAACAATGCCTGCTGAATGGCCCGAGTACCCCGACAAGACAGCTTTACTGTCCACATCACTGACCCTTGAGGAGAACTATCGATCGGCCCAGTGTGCCTTGTGGCAGAAGAATGATATGTTTCAATATGCCTGGATTAATTAGCCGATTGTCATTAACATGAACGATCATGGATACATAAGATCTTATAGCACAACTGAAAAAAGGGTTCGGTTTAATTGAAAGTTTGCATAAATTGTATGGTTATTATTTCATTTAAAAAATTATATTAAAAAACAGATAAAACACCTTATTGTGCCCTTTCTGCTTATATAGGACTATCAGGGGAAGATATGTTGTTTAGAATCTTGTCAGATGAAGTAATATCTGACCCAAGATGTCCGCCCCCTGATAGAGCTAGCTTGGAGGAGATACTGAACAGGGGGATATGATAGAAACATTTAAATGCATAAAGGGAATCAACACAGTAAATGAGGAGAGTTAATAGAAGAAAAACTATCACAACAATGGGACATACTATTAAATCTTCACCAGTCTAATTTAAGACTAATATCAGGAAGTATTACTTCGCTGAGAGGGTAGTGGATGTACTCATAAATTGAGTAAAAAGGGTCAGGAAGAGAAAAGGATCAGTATATATCCAATTACAATTTTTTATAAAAAAACAATAGTATCTTACACATGTGGATGCTTCTTGAAAACGAAGGAACAATCTTGCAGCTTGTAGTTCCCCGTTGTATTCAGAGACCGCTTGCAAAATGCATATAAAAAAGACCAAAAGTCCGTTTTGACATGAATTAAAATCCGTGTATGAATAAAAACAGCAGTATTGATGATCACGCTACGCGTTTCGCCTGTTTGCAGGCTTCCGCTAGGCGTGACACAAAGGTGGTTCACTTAGCGCACCTACCACCTCAATTCTGTTTTGGGTTACTTTTTCTATATAACACACGTGTGTACACAGAGAAACACACAGGTTGGTGCTGCTTTGGATTAGATTAAGCGCCAGAATTCTCACATCTCCTTTTTCTAGGATGTATGGAATAGCCTTCGAAGAGGTAAACACAGTGAATGAGTTTAAGCATGCATGGGATAGGCACAAGGCTATCCTAGATATAAGATAGGACCAGGGACTGATAAAAAGTATCTAGAATATTGAGCAGAATATATGGACAAAATGGTTCTTATTTGTCAATTCATTCTATATTTCTATGTTACATGAGTAGAGGGGGCTTAATAAGGTACTTATTTATATTCTTTCATTAAAGCGTTTCTATTTAAAATGTCTACACTTGATGTAAACTTTCAATTAAACAGAACTTGTTTTTTTTTTTTCCTTGACAGATCTCCTTTAAACTAGGCAATAATACTCCCTTTTCCTGCCCACTGCAGAATGGGTATTGGATTCACACTTTTAGAAGTTGGCTTGAGGGCTTTGGCATTTCTGGATTTTAGGAGTTATGCACAGAAGCAGCAATCACCATGTGAGCCAGTGTAGAACACGCAGACCCCAGTAAAGTTTACATTTTGCACTATAGGAGTGGGTCTTGTGCTACTGGGGGGCCCTGGCAGGTTTAGTGCCCACACACCCCATTTATTAAAATATCAGGGTACATAAAAGGCACAAATCAAAACCATGCTTTACCTTCCTGATACATTTGTGCGCAGAACATTTTATACATGACCCCTAATGTATCAACAAAACTGCATGAAATGTTTTTTTTTTTATAGAAATCAATTCAGATCTTTTTGCAGACAATCTTTGTTCATTTCCTTTTTTTTAAGCCAGTACTAGAACATATAGCTATAGATTGCATAGTGTTAAATCTAGAACATTGGCTGAGAACCACTGGAATAGTGCCAATAGTGCTCTGGCTGCTTAACAATCTCTGACCTGACATCCTAGAGTGACTTTCAAGAATTAAATACCCTTCATCTCCAACTGGTGACACCTTGCTGTAAAAGCAGCTGGGGGGGGGGGGGGGGGGGGGGTGGTGGTAGTATGTGATATCCTAGCTGTTGGGGCACTCCATCTCTTATCCTCCTTTCACAGCCTCTTAGCTGACAAAGCAGGCCTTCAGCACTTAGAGGGCCACAGTTGGCCATCCTTGGTCTAGAGCACAACTGCAACTGTCCAACAGCAACTCTGTAAAGCTGGCATAGGGCTATTGGAGATGTGGATAGTGCTGTAATATAACTAATTCCTTTGCATCTGAAGCATACCTGCCAACATTCCAGGAGTAGGTCCCATATAATTAAATCTACCTCCAGGGTATGTGCAAATGCCCCCGGACCCCCGCTAACAAATTCCCCACTGGGAGCTGCCCAAATGCCCCCAGACATTATATATACATTTGCGAAAAATGATATAATCCCCCCCAGTACCAATTACTCTGTTTCTCATAAAAGCATAATTTGGAGACGGTGAATGCAGTCTACTCAAGTTAACAAATCCTAAAAATCTATACACTGCATGGACATCATACACACACTAATCAACTGGGGTTGTAAACGCATGTATAGATGTACATAACACTACCACAGATGCATTACAGTATAAGGGAGGTAGACTAATCACAGAGGTATATAAGCAGGGAGACAGATAAACCATATAGACCGATATATCATAAATCCCAACCCCTATTTCTGTAACTGCAGCCTTTCTCCTAATACAGACAGACATTCTCGACCCTACACCCATCCATTTCTTCTAAAAACTATCAAATAAAGAAATGAAACCCCTTAAAAAAATTGACTTTCTTTTCACTGTTGTACCCTTCAGGGCCAAGGCTGTTTTAATGTTTCTGCAGTGTTTGTGTTTAGCTGTAATTTTATTTTCTCTCTCAGTTATTATACTTATCAATTTTTTTTGCGGGATAAGAAGGGCTTTCTTTTGGATTATATCAATTAATTTCCTCTACAAATAAATAAAAATCATGGAAAGTTAAAAAGGATAAAAAACAAACAAATACTTTCTAATCTTTTAGATACCTACAAACACTAATAAAAATCCTGCTTAATAGATTCAAATTTGTGTCCTGAGTTTAGAAATACGCCATGTTTATTTCTTGGGGGTTTTTTTTGCACGTTATAAGGCAATAAATGCAGTAGCACATTATTTTTTCCTAACCAATTTTTTTTTTCAGGATTACCTTTTGTGACATTGTAACCCTACCCCTAGATCATAATAAGTATTCTGAGCTGCTTTGGGGAGATGGGCAAGTTTTTCATACTGTAATTAGTCTCTACCTGGTGATCACATGCACGGAAGATCAGCTCCCTGCTATTACTGGGACTGCCTGTGCAGCCAGAAATAGCCATTTAAAGACACGGATTGCACTCTGAAGAGTGCACAATGGCTTTTTAACACATGATGGCATAGATGGTCCATTCATTGCCATGGAAGTTAAAGGCCCACATGCAAAACATTCAAATGAAAAAAACATAATCCTATACATAGCACGTTTTGTTCCACCCAGACGGTGGAGGGGAGGCCTTGTATTCGCTAGTACACCACCTCTAAATATTTCCCCAGTGATGATCCAAATCAGGAAGCCAGGGTGCCTCATTATTTTTATTCATATATTTTTTTCCGGCCATCACTGAACACGACGTGCCAAGGAAGTGACCGGTGGGCAATGTATGCATCTGGAGCGGCACCTCCAAGCGTACGGAGATCCCAGAAATAAATACTCATGCAGTCAGCCTCTATACAATCTCTCCCACCATCACTACATCAGGCACCGGTTACTTCCCAATTCATCTGAAGCTTGTCCAGGAGGGGGGTGGGGGGGGGTTTAAAAAAAAAATCACAAAAAAAAAACAGTCGTGTGGAAGCTGCAGGAGGAGAGATGTCAGTGAAGAACATAACGGAAACCATACTGGTAAAAGGCTTGAGGCCTTTGACAGAGGAAAGTCATTAAATTGATAAAACGAAGTGACTCCCCTCATCTTTCCAAAGCGCTCACCCCTTGTATGAGCCCAAGTCTAAGACAGGAATTACATGCTACACCAATGGGATTATTTTTTTCTCCTCCTATAATATGAGTCCCTGCATTGGAACCACAAATAACCATCTCACACATACACACAAAATTAATTCAAAAGCACCCATCCCTGGGTGTTTGCAGCAGAAGGAGGGGGACATGGTTGGCCAAGGTTCAAGAACCACTGCAGATACGGTGTAAAGGGAGTGGGAGATTCCCGCCGCTGACATGGTGGTAGGAATACTGAAGCGGTTGCTTCCTAGAAAAGGAGTTATCCCAAATTGCTTGATATGCACAGACCCCTCTCTCTCTCTCTCCGTCGGACCTCTTTCCCCAATGCCAAAGGGCGTGGGGGAGAAACGCTACAGGTTCCACGTTATGCTTTTCCGTTGCGTTAATAGGAGCTGTAACGATCCTAAGGGAGATGGAGTAAAAATGACTTTGTATCAGAGGTGACAATAAATAGGAAAAGAAAAAAAAAAAGGCCCAAAGTGGACTGGTATCGTTACCTGTAGAGTGTTCATCACACCATTGGCCAGGACGGCCATCTTGCCTGCCACGGATTTCACGCCTTGCTTAAAGTGGGTGATGTCTGCAGCTGGTAGCACGTTACCCAAAGAAGCACCAGCTACAAGTAAACACACATATGAATGACATGACAATGAGATCATACAGTCATCACACAGTGCTCCTTAAAGGGACACTAAATGTTTTTTTTTCATTTGTGCTTCTAATATAGAAGCACAAGTGAAAAGTTAGTTGTCCCTAGTATGAGGATGAACTGGCAGGTACTTCTAATAGTACACGCCAGTTTATCCTCTCACCGACAGCTGCCATAGCAAGCCGTCTGATCGATTAGCGCAGACAGAGACTCTAGTTTTTGCATGAAATCAACCTAGGTCCCCCCCACCCGCTGATCCCATACAAAAATGAGGGTCTATCGCTGTGCTAGCAGCAAGAGACCCTCACATTCTGCTGTGTCTCGCATGTGAGACACAGCAGCTAGTAAACCCGCGTGTATCTATTAAGATACACGTCGGGTTTACATAATTCTACCGGCACATGTATTGTTTAACCCTTGGTTCCTTAAAGGAAGCAAGGGTTAAACAACGTTTAATTTTCTTATAACCCCTTTCCGGGGTGAGAAACACAATGCCAGGCACTAGATAACGTTAACCTGCAATCTTTTACAATCCGACCAATCAAATCAGGAGAAGGTGACAGAACATGGCGCATGGAGAATACGATGCTTGCTCCCAGCACGTACAGGGGTTTCAGACACAGACCTGCTACGTTCGAACCATCGGAGTCTCCGAAGAGATCGGCAGAGCTAATGGAGTTGCTGGAAGACAACTGCTGTAAGCGCGACCTGGCTTCATACTGTGGGAACAAGACTGTGATTAGTATATTGGACAGGGGTCACAGGACTGCTCACATGGAAAATAATGGACCCAGCAGAGAAAAAAGCTTCTATGTGAGTTACTGCATTACAACAATCACATTATGGACAGAGACTGTATCGCCTAAACATAGATTATACTGTGACAGCAGAGAACAAAGCAAAATGTACATTGTGTCACCTTGTGGCTTGATATGCAAAGGAACTACTTTCAATGGAAAACATTGTCTCAGCGGACAACTGTATAGGATTTCCACAATGTATAGATTCTTTATATAAATTTACACTCCCAATACAAACAAATGTCTAGGAGATAAATTCCCTTCAACCCCTTAGTGACATGACTTTTTTGGCTTGTCCGACGCTTGGTGACATGGGCTGTTTTAACATTTCTGAGGTGTTTGTGTTTTGCTGTAATTTTTTCTGTCTCATTTAGTGTACCCGCACAAACTATATATCGTTTTTATCGTTATAAGAAGGGCTTTCTTTTGATACCATTATTTTGATAATAGCATATAATTTGATGTAAAAAAAATAATAAAATATGGCAAAAAAATTGAAAAAATAATTTTTTTATGACTTTTATTTGAAAAATCGTATACTCATGTACAAGAGACAACAAAAAAACACTGCTAAAAAGTTTCTAATATATGTCCTGAGTTCAGAAATAGCCCATGTTTTTATGTTTTTGTGCTTTTTTATTCATGTTACAGGGCCAGAACTATAAGTGGTGCAAAGCTATTTTAAAATCCTTTCTTTCAAAATTAGCGATAGTGACATTGTAACACTGATTTCTGTACTAAATCCATGAATGACCCCCAACATGTACATATTTTTGAAAACTAGACAACTCAGGGCATTTAACTTGGGGTATTTTGACACATTTCATGTAGCCATTTTACCACCAATCTATGCCAAAGTTTGCAGCAAAAAATCTTTTTTTTTCATTTTTCACATATATTGCAATTTAGGTAAACATTACCTTAAAATGTGAAGGGGTATTTCCAAATAACACCTCAATATGTGTTCAGCAACATCTCCTGAGTACAGGGATACCACCCATGCATAGGTTTGTTGGTTTGTTTTGGGGCTAAAAGGCCACATTTAGGGGGTGCGCATTTTGGTTTTCCAACTTGGAATTCTGACATGCAGAAAACTTGTGCCCATGTCCCATTTGGGACATTTTTGAAGCCAGAAAGTGTATTCTACCCCACAAAACCATATATTTTTTTTAAACTAGACACCCTAGGGTATTTCAAATGGTAGTATTTTAACACTTTCCATGCACTAATTATACTACCAGCCTATGTCAATGTTTGGGTTAGTAATTTTTTTTCACATACATTGTACTTTGGGCATGAATTCACAGATCCTGTTATATGTCAGTGCCAAACAACACCTCAATATGTGTTCAGCAACATCTCCTGAGTACAGGGATACCACCCATGTATAGGTTGGTTAGGTTATTTGGGGGTTAAAAGGCCACATTTGAGAGGTGCGCTTTTTGGTTTTCCAACTTGGAATTCTGACGTGCAGAAAACCTGCGCCCATGTCCCATTTGGGACATTTTTGAAGCCAAAAAGTGTATTCTACCCCACAAAACCATATATTTTTGAAAACTAGACACCCTAGGGTATTTCAAATGGTAGTATTTTAACACTTTTCATGCACTAATTCTACCACCAGCCTATGTCAAGGTTATCGATAGTAATTTGTTTTTCACATTCATTGTACATCGGGCATGAATTCACAGATCCTATTATGTGTCAGTGCCAAACAACACCTTAATATGTGTTCAGCAACATCTCCTGAGTACAGGGATACCACCCATGTGTAGGTTAGTTAGATTATTTGGGGGCTAAAAGGCCACGTTTAGGGGGGGTGCATTTCCAACTTGGAATTTTGACATGTAGTCAGCCTGCGCCCATGTTCCATCAGGGACACTTTTGAAGCCTGTCAAAGTATTTTACCCCATAAAACCATATATTTTGGAAAACTAGACATCCTAGGGTATTTAAAATTGTGGTATTTTAACACTTTCCAAGTGCTAATTCTACCACCAACCTATTTCAAAGGGTTGGGATGTCATTTTTTCCCCACACACATTGTAGTTCAGGCAGGAATTTTCAGACTCTGGTATTTGCCACTGCCAACCAACACCTCAATATGTGTTCAGCAACATCTCCTGAGTACAGGGATACCCCCCATGCATAGGTTTGTTGGTTTGTATTGGGTCTAAAATTCCACATTTAGGGGGTGCGCAATTCCAACCTGGAATTTTGACATGTAGTCAGCCTGCGCCCATGTTCCATTTGGAACATTTTTGAAGCCGTCCAATGAATTTTACCCCATCAAACCATATATTTTTGGAAAATAGACATCCTAAGGTATTTCAAATGGTGGTATTTTAATATTGTATAGGTACTAATTCTACCACCAGCCTTTGTAAAAGTTTGTGGTAGTACTTTTTTGGGAGTTTTTTTTCCACATGCATTGTACTTCAGGCATGAATTCACAGATTCTGGTATATGTCACTGCCAAACAACAACCCAATATGTGTTCAGCAACATCTCCCGAGTACAGGGATAGCACCCATGCATAGGTTTGTTGGTTTGTTTTTGGCTAGAAGGCAACATTTGTGAGATGCGCATCTCAAAATTCCAACTTGGAATTTTGACATGTAGTCAACCTGCGTCCGTGTCCTTTATGGGATATATCTTTGAAGCCAGCCAATGTAATTTACCCCCACCAAACCATATATTTTTTTATCGGTAGACCCCCATCACTACTTGTGGCAAGGGCTCAGCAGCCACCGATACATCGCTAGATGATGTATCAGAAAGCTGAATAGGGTCAAAATCGAACCCTGAGTCCGCGGCCTCAGAATCAGTGCCTAAGCAGTGATCTCGAGCAAAGAAGGGGTTAATAGCTCTTAGAAGAGCCTATCTAGTACTGTAATACATTACAGTACAAAGAAATTAATCCATAAAACAGTGCAGACAGCAAAACATACTGTTGCTGTGCAAGATTACTGCTTACACATGATGAATGGCAGGGAAGGGGTTAATACACAGTGAAAGACTTTCATAAAACCTGCCAATTTTATAAAATGTTATTTTATATCACTTATACTGATCTGTCTCTTTCCGTCACAAAAATGTAAGTGAGGAGAGGGAGGCAGATCAATATTTGTGAATATTGATCCGATTAATTTTGATCTGACCAGGGCGAATGGTGAGCTTAATTGAGAAATCACCAAACCGCCTTTGCCACTAATTCGCTGTTACTGATCGCTATGAGCTCAGGCAGCTTAAAAAAAAAAAATCTCAAATATTTTTACTTTACATGTAATCCCCTAGTGGGTAGGTGTAAAAAAAATAAATAAAATAAAAATATGCAGACAGATAAAAATTGCTTTGGCGTCAATATCATTGTGTAAGCAGTGATCGACGGCAAATAAGGGGTTAATAACTCTTAGAAGAGCCTTTTTAGTACTGTAATAAATTACAGTACAAAAAAAATTAACCCCTAAAAAATGCACAAACAGCAAAAATAAATGCGCTGATGTGCACGATCACTGTTTATGCAAGATCAGTGGCAGGGAAGGGGTTAAACGCAGGATATTGCTTTAATAAATTTTTTTTTATTGTTTTATTATTTGTGTGTTGTGTATTTATTGTTTTTTTTAACTTTTACTTACTTTTCTTACTTTGATCTGTCTCTCTCCCTCACTAAAAAAAATGTGAGGAGAGGGAGGCAGATCATAACTGGTCAGATCAATATAGAGTTAATATTGATCTGACCAGTCAGTGGGGATGTTCAGGAGAGCATCCCCACTGCATGTCAGTGTGCCTGGCAGTCACTGATTGCCTCTGTGACTCTGTCACTCAGTGACCAAGATCGTGCATTTTTTTTTTGTGTTTCTGATTGCCTCGACTTGCGAGGCAATCAGAAACACTTTCTGAGCATAGGAAGCGAAAGATTCGCTTCCTATGCTCATTTTTTAAATGCCCGCGTTTTAAAGGCGCTGTGCCTTTAAAACCGGCATTTCGATCGCTCTCTGGAGCAATCGAAATGCCGACGGGCATTTTTTTTAGCATTGTACGATGCTTCCACACGGAAGCATCGTTACAATGCGGCTTGAGCACTGAAAGCGGAAAAACTCCGCTTTCAGTGCTCGTTTTGACACAGGACGGACTAGGTCCGTCCTGTGTCACTAACGCCTCGGCACACAGGACGGACCTAGTCCGTCCTGTGTCGCCAAGGGGTTAAAAAGGACTGTATCACCTAAACATTGTTTTTACCATGTATGCAGAGAATACAAAACCACTGAAGGCATTATTGAAAAGCAGTTCATCTGCATATTAAGTCACAAGTGATGTCATAAGCTGGCGACTCCACACACACATTTTTCTCCTACTTTAGGCATTTGCTGCAGTTCTGCTAACATAATGTATAGATCATTTTCAATCATTGCTTTTACTGCGCATGCAGGGAATAAAAATAATAATAAAGGGTTTAGGCGATGCTGTGCCTTTAATTATACATTTTATAATGTAGGCTTGCAGGCTTCAAGACATGAAGGGTTAGATTGGGACAAGAAAGGGGTCTGACCTCTGCATCCTGTTCTCTTCCAAAGAACATGTCTGAGGAGATGGCTTTGGCGCTGGCAAACTTTGTGCGTGCTTCATTAGACTCTGGGGCTGGCGCGCTCTCTGGTTTTCTTCGGTTTGCAGGCCTAGAATTCAGGACGCATGTTATTGGCTTGCTCAGGAAACACAAAATAGGAATTTCCAAATCACGGACTCAAAGAACTTATCAGTGAAACTCTACATTACTGCTACTCGGACGACTATGAGCACCGTCTTATGCCAGAGTCCCTGTTAAAACAAGTCATTCCTGATTTTTGTAGGATAGATACATGGATCAAAATGGAGGTTTTGATGTATGCACGCTTTCATTTACAATGCAAGATCAACACCCAGGACTATCTGAGTGAACGGCCACCCAAAAAAATAGAAGGGTGGAACCCAAACATCCAACGGGGTAATAGTAAATGAAAAAGCGCACCTTGTTTCAAATAGGTAGGTCCTTATACATGTCGGAGCTGAAGACTTGGCAAGGCGAACAAATGCTGAAACAAGAAACTGCAACGACTGTAGATGTCGGATCCCAAAAAACGTAATCCTTTATACCAAATAGGTTAAAAAGCAGAACCTCTTGAAAAATACAAAAATAGACGATACAAAGGAGGATGGAAGGACTAGCTAGTTTGTTTTCTCAGCATTTGTTCGTGTAGATAGGTACCCACCCAAAAGGTCCTGCCATCATATACATTGTGTGCACAGTACCCTACTGGTCTGGCCTGGGAGGATCTCCACTGTGTGTAACAGCCGAGTTATGGAGGTCACAGCAAGTGTATTCTGACTGTGATTAACATTGGAGTGAGCATGACTATTGTGGTTAAAGAACAAACCATAGAGTGCTCGTCAATGATTTCCTTGTGCCAATGCATTCCACCATTAACTACAAATCCCAGGCTGACAACTATAAGCTGGTCCGTTTACTTAAAGGGACACTACCACTTACATAAGATGTAACTAGATCCCCGTGTATTTAAAACAAACACAAATATAAGACATATGACACTGGGTTTTTTTTTCTATGTTTGAATTAATTGCATTTAAAAGTAAAAATAATATTAGCTGTCTGTCTCCAGCATCCATTTTGAGAATTGTGCCCATGATGCAACATTCTCCAAAATCTTCCAGCAAGTCTTACTGCATTCTGTGTCCCCAGCCCCAAAGTGAGATACTAGTGCTGTAAAGTCACTGTGGGGTGGCACCCAGAAACACTATATTTCACAACATGGCGGCGGCCAGTCACACTTGTTTAGTAAAATATTACCTAAAATAAAAAAATAAAAAGACATATCTCAAATCAACAACGCAAAATAAAAAAAATAAACAAACCTTTTTCATTTTTTGGTGGGACTGTCCCTTTAACTATAGCCAACCCCATCGATGTCGACCTGCTGAATCACTGCTGTGACTTAACCCTTTCCCTCATGTAGGACGTTCTGTCCTACTTTTTAGTGCCTGGAGGCTTGTAGGGCGGCATGGAACATCCATCAATAAACAGGGACTTGCAGCGTGATCCCCAGTGTCAGGTGAGGCCACTTTGAGTGGCCTCAGTCTGACATAGAAAATGTATCTCTGATATCGCGGGATGTCGGCAGGGACCGATAGGGTCTAGAGAGACCCTGATCGAGTCCCTGCTTGCGTGTTCCTGGCTCTGATCACTTCATGATCGGCAGCTAGGAACACACAGACGCCGGATGTTGCTTTGGTCGTTAAGGACCAGTGAACCATGCGGCGCGAAGGGGTTAGTAAAAGCCAGCAACTCACCTATCCCGCGCTGGCTGAATACTAGAGATCGTCACCTCTCGCTCCTCCTCGCCCTTATCTGCCGATGACCAGGATGTGCTGTCTGCTTCCCACCGGATAGTAATGCCTTCTCCCAGGGTAAATGGGTTATCCTTATATCTAAGCTCAGACACAAACAATTTTTTTATAATAATGATGTGAGTTATAACAAGTTGCTTATTGAATACGCCTGCTAGGAGTGTTATGTACAGATATCTAAAAGACATTTCATGGAAAAAGCCATGATTCTATATTCATGACCTCTAGTTATCTGAAGGTCATACGGTCTAACTCGTCCTATATTCCACCTGCCACGGCCCACGATTACTATCACAGGAGAACATATGATCATACGCTAACACACAAGACCACGGCACCAGGCATGGTCTCACCAACAGTATGGAGATAGTAACTCCATTCCAGATCAGATATTGTAAAGATTATTAATTAAACCTCTGTTGGTCATTGCTGAAAGTCTAAAATAGCAGCAGGTTGGGTGCTCAAACGTACTTGGGAGGTCCAGAGGTGAAGCTGGAATCTTCTAGTAGGTCCAGCTGGGATCGTGAAGATTTAGTAGCCACAGGAGTCTCCTGCTCAATCACGTGCATCTCTGAGAGAACAGAGTGCGAGATGGTGCTGCAAGAAAAAGCAAAACAAGATTTGACAGCAATGACACAAGAAACCACAATAGGGGGGGGGGGGTATTTATAAATGAGAATGCGTTGCGAAGGTTCGAGAAGCAAAGCAGTCGCCATAGAAACCAGAGAACAGTCCCGGCAGACCGCGTGTTTTGTACCTGCGCGGAGCTAGACCCATGCCCAGCCGCTCTGCTTGCTCTCGTTTCTTCCCCTCCAGGGTCTGCAGCTTTTTATCTTCCTTCTTCCGGTCAATCTGCAGTTCCTGGTATGCCAGTCTCATGGAAGAGACACTGCAAGGAGAGTCACAGTAAAACCATGATTCCCACCCTGAACCCAGCACGACAATGGTTACATTTAACTGTTCAAGAAAAAAAGCTTGTTAACGGTTTGCAATGGATTTCTACTGTGCCCCAAAATATTCCAATGCAGACACCATTTTGGCCTTTACACCTTGGAGGGAACAATGATCAAGATTCTACAGTGATTGTGCAGAAGGTGAACTCACAGAGACTCCTCTGCCTCCTTCTTTAATTCAGCCGCCTGCTGCTCTCTCAGTTTTTCTGCCACCTGAGCTCGCCGCTCAATCTCGCTGAAACTCTGGCTGCTCACTTTCTGCGCACCCAATCCTTTCTTCGCGCCGAGCTAGCAGTGGAAAATAAAATAAAATAAAAAATAACCATCTCCAAGAGTTCAGAAATTGCATGTTTCACTTCTACTCACAGAGGCTCATATCTGAGATGATACTTACTCCTTTCTTAGCTGTGGTCGGCTTCTTCTTGCCAATGAGAGAGGGCTTCACTTCTACAGAAATAAGGGGTATGTGCGTGAGTGAAGAAGAGGAGGAATTGGGTGGCAGAGGCATTATTAAAACACAAATCTACACACAACAGACAAACCAGAAGACTTGCTTTTCCTGAACTTGCAGTGCTACCACCACTGCAAGGGGTTCTGGGTAGGCATCCCAGGAGGAAGTGGGCACATTTGTGCAATGTTAGTAGATGACTGGCAGAGCCTTAGAGCACAGCCTGGCATTCAGTGTTAGCACCGCAGGAACAGCGACAGACCATGAAACAAAGATTCAATTCAACCGAGTCTGTACAAATCACCCACAGTAAAAAAAGAAAAAAAAAAAAGTATAGACTCAGGCACAATAGAGTGTATGGCATGCCAAGCATACAGCAGCCAGTGCAAGCCAGTCAAGATCTGGTCACCTGCACTCTGGGTCGGCTCCTGAAGGGAAAAGCACATGGCCCGGTCTGAAGAAGAAAGGAATAGGGGAGTACAGGGAGTGAGCAAGTGGCCTTTTTGCATGTGCTGCTCAAGGACACTGAACAAACATTTTTGGGAGCTACTCGCTAAAAGAAGAAATGGGGCGAGATGGATAATAGGTTAACTATTCATTGTGCAAGAACAGACCTGATGCGTTTCGCCTGCTACAAAGACTTGGTCCTGCATAATAAACCCTCAGCTGTAACAATGCAGTTTGCAGGACTAATAGCAGAAGATGCACACTCGGTTTAACCATTTATAATGTGTAGTTAGTGACATGTTCATCTCAACTCATTTGCTCCTCTGTGACTAGCCCCCTCTGCCTCTACAAGGCTTTGTGTTGTGATAAACATCACTTTTACAACTCGCAGATTTAATATACATATAAATGCAGAAGCACCTTGTTGTAGAGCGGCTACTTACCGGTTAGACTGGTTGTTTATGGACTATACATATTTGGACTTGGACTTAAATCCCAATCTTGCTTTGCTTTTAAGGCGATTGGTAACTATTCATGTACACGTTAGTTGCCAGTTTGTTTTAAATGAAGTATAACATTACTCACATTGGTACACCTTGGATGTATCACTTGGTTCACAGATAGCCACAATTGGATTGGTTATAGATCAAGCTCGAGTGACAATGTTTTTAGTACACACTAGAACTAGTTTGGGGCATCTGCAATAGGATTCCTTTTGTTGCCTATTCATTATTAATTTCCTTTTTTTATATGGTCTGATATGTTTTGGAAACTACTTATTTTCCCCTCTATAATATGATTGTTTGAAGAGTTTCATTCTGGAGCTTCAATTACACCTCCTGCCAGCTTTCACTTTAGGGGAGGTGTAGGCATACTGTGGACCTGCAGTTGCTTATCAACTACATCTCCCATAATGCTCTTTCAGCTGAGAGGCTGGCAGAGGAGTATGGGAAATGTAGTCCTGCAACATATGGAGGGCCGCAGGTTGCCTACCCCGGGTTTAGAGGAACAATAGAGGGTAAACTGCTTAACTCACCTATTGTTGCTTTTGGGGACGTGCTCAGAATATCAACACTGGGGCCGGCCTCTGGGTCTGTGGGAGTACAAGGCAATAATATTAAGTTATATGGAAGCCCTCGTTATAACAAGTTGGGGAAAGGAGGGATACTTACGTGGGGGGTCGCTGTTCTCGGGGACACTGGTAGGTCTCATCTCAGGAGAGTTGATCTCTGGTATTTGCTCTACAGCTGGTGTTACATCCCAGGAACTAGGCTGTGTTACGAGAAAGCTGATCAGGACGAGTCATTATTCTCACAGATAACACACAGTAAGTACAGTGCATACCTGAGTCAGCTCGGCAAAGAAGTCCGATTCTTTCTTCTCTGGTGAATGTGAAACAGAGCAATTCATCCCTTCAATCCACAGCTAGAGAAAGAACACATGGGGATCACTGTCTAAACCTCTGCAAGTCACACTTGCCAAAACAACATCTAGTTTATTCTAGAATGAGACCAACAGCAAACGACCAGGGACTGTATCACCGAAACTTTGTTTTACTATAAATGTAGAGAATAAAAATGGTTGCAAAGGATCTATACCTTGTGTTAGCAAAACTGCATGAACATGCCTAAGAGAAAACAATGTGTCTGTGGAGTCTCCTTCTTATGACATCACCTGTGGCCTGATATGCAAATTAACTGCTTTTCAGGTGTATTTGCATATTAGGCCCCAGGTGATGTCATAAAGAGACTCCACAGACATTTTTTGTATTATATCCCCACAGAATAGATCTTAAATAAAGAGGATGATCATGAATGCACCAATCTCCATTTCAAGAGATTCATTTCCCACCCCCAACACAAATGCACTCACGTCAGTACCGTGACGAGACATGGCAGAACTGGCCAGCTGTCTAATCTTCTCGCGGTACATCTGAGCGCTGCGACTGTTGTATTTCGCATTGGTGTCATTGGTGGTGCAACCATGCTGGTGAAAAAAGGCGTTCTGTGCAGAAATACATAACAAAAAACAGTTAAGGCCAGAAAAGAAGGCAACAAAAGCTTACATGTGCAGCATCGCAAAGAGACAGAGATGCATGAAAATCAGACAGGCTGCACATTCTATATAGTTTCTCCGATAAAACATATGCCTATGTATAAAGGGACACTACTACTTACATAAGATGTAACTAGATAGTCTGGTCATTTAAAACAAACACATACATAAATCATATGCCATTTTTTTTTTTTACATATGCTTGAATCCATTGCATATAAAAGGAAAAATAAAATTAGGTGTTTGTTTCCTGGCTCCATTTTGTGAATAATTCCCATGATGCAACATCATCCAAAATCTTTCAGCCAGTCTCAATTTACAACTGTTGCCAAAGCCTGCATGATGATGTCATAAAATACTCCCCTGCTCTCTTACTGGCTCCTGTGTATCATAGTGGGCAGGACTAGGTAACTTTGTACAACTTTTTTTTTTACCTGCCTTCAAACTCAAAGAGAGGAGATTAACCTAATCAAACAGGATCATAACTCTTCCCCCTTGTGGTGTAATAGTTACATTACCCTCCCATTCAATGCAAGTCTATAATCAGAATTCAGACTTATAGACTGAATTCTGTGTCCCCAGCCTCAAAATGAGAATTGTGTGCTGTAAAGTCACTAGGGGTGGCTCCCAAAAACACTATTTCACAAAATGGTGCCATCCAGTCACACTTGTTTAGTTACATTTTTTATTAAATACAGTCACATAACAAAAACTTAAGAAATATCTGAAATCAACAATACAAATAAGTAAAAAAGTTTAATTTTTTGGTGGGAGTGTCCCTTTAAGGGCTTGCCTAAAGACCTGAAACGCATAGGGCTTGCCTAAAGCCCCGAAACGCATAGGGCATGCCTAAAGCCCCGAAACACATAGGGCTTGCCTAAAGCCCCGAAACACATAGGGCTTCCTGCTGGTCTGTGCTGAAGTTGGGGTTACAGCAGACATGCTTAACAATATGAAGCCTTGTAATTTATTTACTGATCCTCGTGAGGCATGTCATTTCAATACCCTGTGCCTTACCGGTTCTTATACAAGCTCCCATGTTACTTACAGCATTAGCATTGCCTCCCACTTGCATACATCTCAGCTGAAACCAGCTCCAGTTGGAATCAAGCTCAGTTGACCTGTGTTTAAAACATCAGAATATCAGCTCAGCTGCCTACAAAACAGACTAAATATTTACAGTTATTATCTGGCTAACAGTGCCATACATATGCAAATTTTACTCACCGGATGAAGCTGAGGTGAACTCCCAGAGAACGATGGGTGCCGGAGCAGTCAATGCATAGGAACACTCCATAAGGGATACTGGCCCAGCTAGGGTTTTTAGCAGCACAGTCAAAGCAGGACTAAAAAGAAAAGAAAAAAATTACTGGATTAATAGGATAGCAGCAATGATATGTGCATTCTGTAACAGGGCTTCAGTTAGCAAACAATGTGTGTATTTTATTTGCTATGTGCTGTCATCACCCCACAATGGAAAGTAATTATTCACTGAGTAAATAAATTATATCACAAGGACAGCAACACAAAGTTAAACTCTATGCTGGAACTGGGGTAGTAGCATAGAGCCAAGCTGTATCCTTATATATACCAAAATACAGTTCTGGAAGCATTGGGTATAGTCTACCACTGCCTTTAGTGAGTCCAAGATAAAGGTCAGAGAAATGAATATATCCATTTCAACTCTTCCCTCTCTACCTTTTATGTTACTTAATCCTTTTTAAACCTTGTTACATTTGTAAAGTGAAAAGAATGGTTACAGTTTTAATAAAGCTCAATTCATAAACAATGGTACACAGAAATGCAGACCCTGGAGGCTTTCAACTGCTAATGAGCTGCAGTGCACATAAATAATGATACTTTGTTTGTCCTAGCCCAGAGCTACAGTGACAAACAGGAGTAACAAAGTAACAGATCCTTGAGAATCAGGTCCATGGTACAACAGAGACAATTCCCCTCTAGAACAAATGGGAATCTGGGTACAGTGGTGAATTCATCACTCACAAGTGTTTACAGAATGGGATAAGAAAGCAAATATAGCAGGCATCCCTGTAATGCAATTTAAGTGACTTCCAGGTAACTTGCAGACATTCCCTTTCAAGAAGAACTACCAGCACAAAAATCAGTTTAATAGAAAGATTGAATCAAGCATAGGGGTTTTAAATAGAAATGCTTTAATTAAAAAATATTGATAAAGTACCCTATTGAGCCCTATAAGCTTGTATAACTCTTTGTGGGAGGGTAGACATCTTGGATCAGAAAAGGAGGATTCTAATCAACACATCTGACCCCTGATAGAGCTATACAGGCACAGAGGGCTCAGTAAGGTACTTTATTTTTATGAGTTCATTAAAACACTTTGATTTAGATTGCCTACACTTGATGCAATCTTTCAGTGACACAGAACGTTTATTTTTGCCGGCACCTGTCCTTTAAGTGAACAGCTTTAACTCAGCAGTAGGTTTTTACCCCTAAATTTCTCATGGATCAGATAAAGAAGTGAATAGCTAGCTTATGTCACCGTGTCATGAGTCCCACGTCATCATCCAATCAATACCATAGGCAGAGACCAGGGCACTCCAGCTGCTATGGGAAATACAAGTCCCATCATCTCCCTATGGCTGGATGGCAGTGATGGGATTTGTAGTACAGCAGCTAGATAGTAGCCGGTGTCCATTAATGGACTGAGATGGATGATTTCAATGGAAGGTGCCTAACAAAGCCACAAGCCACTGTTACATTATACAGACTCCTAAGTGACATGCATTCTGGACCCAGCTCACCTTATTAGTTGGTGCAGCCCGCAGCCGCTTAAATACGGCCTGGATATCCGCTTTACTCGGCTCGGCAGCCATATTTTCTTTCTCCCATCAACCAACGCAAGCCCACCCGCAGCGAGACCAATCAGAGGAGCGCTCGCGACGTCCTGGGCTGTCTCGCCGGTCTGAGCCAATCAGTGGAGGAAATGAACGCAATGTCCGGCGGCCATGTTGGTACACTCCAACAGTGCACAGGTAAAAGAGGGGCAGTGATGATGCATGTTTGGTTGTTCGAGGATTTCCAACCATTCTTGACCCATTTCTCACACGTTTACATGCTTATAGTGTCGGTGAACTGAACACTCTGGCGGATATTAAGTAAAATGGGCTGTGTGTAGTAAGGAGGCCGATAGATTAGTGCACTATAGAGATTGGAGAATGACCTCCTACCTTAGGCCCCTGGCAGAGTTGGAGCATCACCTTAATAAACAATTAAGTGTCAGTAAATAAAGTCTGATCAGCAGTAAAATAATATATATATATTTTACAGAGCAAAGTAATGATGTAAATGGTGCAACTGTTGACAAAAAACAACAAGTTATGTTTAACCCCTTAAGGACAGAGCCTTTGAAACATTTTTGTCCTTTCTGGACAATGGCTATTTTAACATTTCTGTGCTGTTTGTGTTTAGCAGTAATTTTCTTCTTTGTCATTTGCTGTACCCACACATATTATATATTGTTTTTATCGGGACAAAAAGGGCTTTCTATGGATGCCATATTTTTGATCATATCTTATCATATTATTAAAAAAAAATAATAAAATATGGTAAAAAAAAAAAAAAACACACAAATTTCTTTGTTTTTATTTGAAACAACTTCTCCTCATCGACAATAGCGAACGAAAAAACATGCTAAATAGATTCTACTATTTCTCCTGAGTACAGGGATACCACCCATGCATCGGTTTGTTGGGTTGTTTGGGGGCTAAAATGCCAAATTTGTGAGGTGCAGTTTTTTGTTTTCCAACTTGAAATTTTTACATGCAGACAGCCTGCACCCATGTCCCATTTGGGACATATTTGAAACCAGACAGTGTATTTTACCCCATCAACCCATATATTTTTTAAAAGTAGACACCCTAGGCTATCTCAAATGGTGGTATTTTTACACTTTCCATGCACTAATTCTACCACCAGCCTTTGTCAAAGTTTGTGGTAGTAATTTTTTTGTGTATTTTTTTTCACAAACCTTGTACTTCAGACATGAATTTACAGATTTTGGTATGTGTCACTGCCAAATAACACCCCAATAAGTGTTCAGCAACATCTCTTGAGTACAGGGATACCACCCATGCATAGGTTTGTTGGGTTGTTTGGGGGGTAAAAGGCCAAATTTGGTAGGTGCAGTTTTTGGTTTTCCAAATTGAAATTTTGACATGCAGACCGCCTGCACCCATGTCCCATTTCGGACATATTTGAAACCAGCCAGTGTATTTTACCCCATCAACCCATATATTTTTTAAAAGTAGACACCCTACGCTATTTCAAATGGTGGTATTTTAACACTTTCCATGCACTAATTCTACCACCAGCCTTTGTCAAAGTTTGTGGTAGTAATTTTTGTGTGTTTTTTTTTCACAAATATTGTATTTTAGACATAAATTCACAGATTTTGGTATGTGTCACTGCCAAACAATAACCCAATATGTGTTCAACAACATCTCCTGAGTACAGGGATACCACCCATGCATAGGTTTGTTGGGTTGTTTGGGGGCTAAAAGTGCCACATTGTGAAGGTGCGCATTTTCAACTTGGAATATTGACGTGTAGCCAGCCTGAGCCCATCTTTCATTTGGGACTTTTTTTTAAAGTAGGACAGTGTATTTTACCCCAAAAAGTATATATTTTGTAAAAGTAGACACCCTAGGCTATTTTAAATGGTGTTATTTTAACACTTTCCATGCACCAATTCTACCACCAGCCTTTGTCAAAGTTTGTGGTAGTCATTTTATTGTGTATTTTTTCCCCACATACATTGTACTTTAGACACAAATTCACATATTTCGGTATGTGTCACTGACAAACAATACCACAATATATGTTCAGCAACATCTCCCGAGCACAGGGATACCACCCATGCATAGCTTTGCCAGCTTTGTTGGGTGTTGAAAGGCTACATTTGAGAGGTGCGCTTTTTGATTTTCAAACTTGCAATTTGAACATGTAGAGCAAGGAAGGGGTTAATAGCTCTTATAAGAGCCTTTGTAGTACTGTACAAAAAAATTAACCCCTAAAAATGCACAGACAAGAAAAAATGTTCTGCTGTGCAGTGATCAGTGGCAGGGAAGGGGTTAATACACTACACTATACAAAGGGTATGGCTTTTATAAAAGCCCTTGGGACTCACAATTTTTTAACATTTAATTTAATTTATTACAATTAAAAAATTATGTTATACAGATCTGTCTCTTTCCCTCACTAAAACTCAAGTGAGGAGAGGGAGGCAGATCCATATGGGTCAGAACAATATTTACCAATATTGATCGAACCAGACGAATGGTGATGCTCATCTGAGAAATCACCAAACCACCTTTGCCACTGATCGGCTGTTACTGATCGCTATACACGTGTTCAGACAGCTTCAAAAGGAATACACGTAATCCCCTAGTGGGTATAATTAACCCCTAGCGAGTCTGACAAAAAAAATGCTGATAGCAAAAAAAAAATCCTTCTGCGACTAGATTGCTCCATATGCGCTGCTTAGGCAGTGACCATATGCACTGCTTAGGCAGTGACCATATGTGCTGCTTAGGAAGTGATATACGGCAAGGAAGAGGTTAATAGCTCTTATTTTAAAAAATTTTACGTTAAACGTAGTCCCCTAGCGGGTATAATTAACACGTGACGGGTGTAATAAAAAAGTTTTTAAAAAATTAAAAATGCTTCTGCAGCAAGATTGCTGCATTTGCGTCAGATCTCTGCTTAGGCAGTGATCTACAGCAAGAAAGGGGTTAATCTCTCTTAAAAGAGCTTTTTTTTATACTGTAATGAATTACAGTAAAAAAAAATTAACCCCTAAAAAATGCACAGACAGCAAAAAATGTGCTGCTGTGTATGATCACTGCGTACACAGCGATCAATGGCAGGGAAGGGGTTAAATGGCTTTTATAAAAGCCCTTGGTGTTTAAAATTTTATTAAATATTTGTTTTATTATTTTATTTTTATTTTTTACTTTATCTGATCTGTCTCTCTCCCTTACTAAAACTAGTAAGGTGAGGGAGGCAGATCAATACTTGTCAAAGGCAATATTTGCTAATATTGCCTTTGACAGTATGATAAGTGCTCATCAGAGCACTTACCATACATGCCTGCACACAGATCACATAGATCTGTTGTGCCGGCATCGATTGGCTCCCCCTAGAGCATCGGAAGTGAAATACTTTCACTTCCGATGCTCTTGCCATTAGAAGGGAAGCGCTGCCTGTATAGGCAGCGTTCCCTTCTACTGAACCGATGGGGTCGCTCAGGAGAGCGACCACCATCGGTTCTGGGGAGCATCAAGGTGTTGTTAAGTGCCTCGCTGGCGAGGAAATTTTAACAACACCGGAGATGCTTAGAAAGCGAACGATCGTTCGCTTTCTAAGCACATGTGTGCAGCCGGCGCAGCCATTTTTAAATGGCTGCTACGATCACTCCGTGGAGTGATCGTAGCGCGCCCCTGCACATTTGGGGGGTGTTGCACAATGCCTCTACCTAGAGGCATTGTAGCAACACCGTTAGAGTAAAGAAAGCGACCGCTGGTCGCTTTCTTTACTCAGTTTAGTGCATGACGTGCCAGGCACGTCACCTGTCGGCAAGTCCTCGATTTGCCGTGACGTGCCTGGCACGTCATCTGTCGTTAAGGGGTTAACTGAAAGATTGCAACAAGTGTAGACATTTTAACCCCTTGGTGACAAGACATTTTGACCTTGATGTTCCCTTGGTTTTAACATTTCTGGGGTATTTGTGTTTAGTAGTTATTTTCTTCTCTCTGACATACTGTACCCACACAGATTATGTTTTAATCGTCATGAGAAAGGCTTTCATTAGATACCATTATGTTCATCAAATCTTATAATTTACTACAAAACAAATCATAAAATATGATGAAAAAAAACAAACACTTTTTCTAACTTTGACCTAAAATACAATCATTACAAAAAGACCCCATCTTAATAGTTTCTAAATGTTGTCCCGAGTTCAGAAATTTGCATGTTTCCATATTTTTCTGCATTTTTTTGCGAGTTATGGGGCAAAAACCAAAAAGCAGTTTGGTTTTTCCCTACATTGACCTTTTGACCCCAACCCGAACCCTAAATTTAACCTTAGCCCTAAATTTAACCCCAACTGTAACCCTTATACTATCCCTTAATATATTTTCATTTAATTTTAACCCTATCCCTTATGCTAAAAAGGATTTAATTTTAACCCCAACAGCTAATCTAGCCCTAATTCTCTAGGGGCAGTCAAGCAACATATTCAGAGCAACGGAAGTGAATTTTTTTTAAGATAATCATTTTTTTTTTTTTTTACATTGCAATGTTACTGACTGCCTCTAGGGACAGTCAAGCAACATATTCAGAGCAACGGAAGTGAATTTTTTTCAAGATAATCATTTTTTTTTTTTTTACATTGCAATGTTACGGACTGCCTCTAGGGACAGTCAAACAACATATTCAGAGCGACTGAAGTTAATTTTCTTTCCACTTCCAAAGCGCTTGACCACAAGAGGGCATAGCCACATTGCCCGTGCATGCTGCTCCGTCAATATGGCGCCCACGATCACTCCGTGGGGTGCTCGTGGGTGCCCCAGACACCAAATTTCGGTGCTGGCTATTGCCGTCTTACAATAAAGGCTAAATGATCACGAAAACCACTCGTTTCACCGCAGGACGTGTCAGGCAAGTCCATTGTCGGGAACGCAGTTAAATAGAAATGGTACAGTATGAGCAATTTTTACGCTGATAATTTCTAACCTTTCTTTTTTTTATAGTCTACATTATCTACACATTGTGTACACAGAATTGCAAGCAAATGCATAAACTAAGGGGAAATGGTTTTTAAAATGTCTGTCGTTGATGCATTTGAATGCAATTCTGCTAACACAAAGTCTAGATCATTTCTTATTCTCTACCTTTCATGGGATAAACAATGTTCAGCTCCCTTTAGTGAAGTAATACAAATAAAGTAGCATGTGGAGCACATCCTGCTAGTGTAGCTTTATCAGGCACAGACATCTTGGGTCAGACCTTGGTTCACCTGACCCAAGATTTATATTTGTGTAAATGTGTTGTCACTTAATGTGACCTTCACTACTACAAGGATTTGTAAACTACTAATTTTTCACAACATGATAGAGGAAACATTTTAGCCCTTATAGAATGTGGACCTATCCATCCTTACAATAAAGGCTAAAAGATGGGAGGGGAGAAGGCAGGTAATATATGAAAATGTAAATGTAAAAAAGATAAAAATATATAAAACTACTCCATTCACTGCAAATCTGTTTTCATGAGCGGATGGTCATTTTTTCCACTTTTTCTTTTTATCCTGAGTAGCTCTAGTTGTACATAACATTCACTGCTCCAAATCCTCTTTAACTTTACCATTTTTTCTTTAATACACGTTGGCTTCAAAGATGCAAAAGAAGTAGTGAATTCACTACCAGAGCTGGGTTCACGAGAGATGCACCAAGTTCTCAGAACTTTGGGTACTGAATACATATCATTGTGAAAATGTTAAAAGTGTTGAACATTTCACTCCTTCTCCTCCCTAAGAGCCCTGTGCCTTCCTAATGATATCCACAGGTACATATTCCCATACACTGGTTACCCACACTCCCCCACTGTTGAATGGTGGAATGGAGAATTGCGCACAGCTACATGCCTTTATTGGATACATCTGTATCAGAATGTGTGTACGCCTGCTGTGTCAGGCTCGTATCCCCTTTTCACAATTGTCTCTGACACTATTTCCCCTCCCTTTCTGCTAAAAAGCTTTAATAAACTTTGATTTAAGGACAACGGTTAAGTGGATGATTTTAAATGTTAATGTCTGAGTATTATTGTTTTGGGTCTGGTCCCCAGGACATTCTTGACCATACACCATAGAACACCATAGAAAGTGTCAGTAGAAAACCATTCAGCTCATCTAGTCTGCTCAATTTCTGAGTGCTTTCATTAGTCCCTCAGTAAGGATTTTCAGTTTTATAGTCAATATAGATTAGGACATCACCGGTGATTTAGAACAATGACCCATCAACTTATGAGGTGTCTAGTTGCCTCAAAACGTAATTAACTCAGAAAAGGAACAATGTAGAGAGCTGAATATATTTGTGTTGACCCAGAAATTCCAACATGAATAAGCTGTGCAAATTTCATGATTTCTGGGTTCAAGAGTTTTTCCTGCTTTAGACAAACACAAGAAGTTTCTGTTTTATAGTTACCGTATTTATCGGCCTATAACACGCGCCGGCGTTTAACACGCACCTCATTTTAAAAAGGAAATTTTAGGAAAAAAACCCTTAAATTTCAAATAAAGAACTTTGAAGCCCAATATGCCATTTTAATATGCCAGGATATTGCCCCCAATATGCCATTTAATATGCCAGGATATTGCCCCCAATATGCCATTTTAATATGCAGGATATTGCCCCCAATATGCCATTTTAATATGCAGGATATTGCCCCCAATATGCCATTTTAATATGCCAGATATTGCCCCCAATATGCCATTTAATATGCCATGATATTGCCCCTTAGTATGCTCGTTATGCCACCCTCCTCCCCCAGACCCCAGCACTTACCTCGTTCCTGCTCCGTCTCCCGGTCCTCTGAAGCTGTGTGGCTGTGAGGGAAGCATTGTGAGCTTCCCTCCAGCCGCGCGGTCAATAAAGTTTGTTTAAAAAAAACAACACACTTTATTGACCGCGCGGCTGGAGAGAAGCTCACAACGCTTCCCTCACAGCCAGGCAGCTTCAGAGCACCGGGGGACAGAGCAGGAACGAGGTAAGTTTTAGATTTTTTTTTTTCTCGGCGTATAACACGCACCCATCATTTTCCCCCTATTTTCAGGGAGAAAAAGTGTGTGTTATACGCCGATAAATACGGTAATTATTAATGTCTTCACTAGACGAGAAGAAACAGACTTGCCAAACTGGGTAAAAACAAAATGTGTTTTTTTTTATTATCATTCTTTAAATACAAAATAAATCTTTCACAATAAGGTCACTTGCATGATGAGATGGCACAAAATATTTATCCTCCCTTTTCGCTCTTTGCGTCGGGGCAAAATACATTGGTTTCCTTGCCGTATTGATTTCCAGCATGCCACATGACATTGAAAGTTATAAGTTTGATCTATTAAATCGCTTTTTCGTTGCTCACGTGCACTCACTGGGTGTAAGGGAAGGGGAGGAAGATATTGAACTTTCATTAACCCACCTTCCCCGAACCCCCAAATATTTAAACATAACCAGAAACTCCATTTAAACATACTAATCCTTTGATCAGAAGAACAATCCTCAAAAAATATACAGAGTTGGGGGGTGAAAGTCAATATCTCGGGTGCAAAAGAAGGTTCATCAGCTTATTAAACAATACACCGCTGGAACCTTTGGCTGCCCATGTGAATATACAAGTTTAAAAAGTACCCCCCCCAGTATCTACAAGACAGAGCAGGGTGCATTCTATGTGTGTGCAAAATGTAGGCAGTGATTAAATCACTGTAAAGGCCGTCACCTAGTCCGGAACATAAATTTATGATCAACTTTTTTTTTACCGGCATGGAAGACAAGCAAGAACGGACTTATTCTAGACCACTTTGTATTGACTTCTATGGCAGGGATTCCTATAGAGCAGCATGTGGAATCTTTTATTCCTCAGAGCACTGTTTGGAATCTTTTTAAGTGCTGGTGTAACCCTATCCCTATGTTTCTGTTGATGCCGGTTCTGACCTCAGAGGTAACACATGATAGGTATCGTGTAGTGAGGATAAGCTGCTTGTATACTCTGGGGTCTCCTTGTAAGGATCTCATGGACCCTTCAGAACAAGACTGTTCTCTGTCACGCCCCTGTTTGAGCTTACAAAGCTGCCCTAAGAGCAGCATTTTATAATTATTCTTCTGGATCATTTTAATAAAGAAAAAAAAAAAAAAAACTGCATGTCTAAAATAAAATGGTAAAAGCAGCAATGGATTCGCAATATGGATCCAATGTTTGTTGCATGTCCATTCAGGACATAAACGTACGCACACAGCTCGAAGGAAGAGAAAGGCTATTTTTTTTTCTCCCCCGTCTTTTGACCTCATGATGCAGCATCCTCCACGTAGTTAGCAGGATAAAGTCCAATTTTCCCAGAGGAGAGACGTCCTCTGCACCAGCCCTGCTCATCTTCTGAACCCAATTTTATTAGCTCTTCTCCTGAAAGCAACAACAAGGCATAATGAAAAGGAATAGCAGACCCAAGTGTTTAGAAAGAACTGTACATAGCCCAAAACAAGACAACTAAACCTTTTTTCCTCCCCGCTTGTTCTTCTAATATTGAAGCACAAGTAAAAAAAAAAAATATATATATATATGACTGCCCCTAGTATGAGAATAGATTGGCAGGTACTTTTGATAGAAAAATACTAAGCCACCGGAGCAGGCAGCCGAAGGCACCATAAGTGTATAACCGCAATCCCAGCGAAAGGTGCAACAAACAGTGTTCCTTGCGTTGATAGGAATACTTGAAAAATGAAGGTGGAGTAACGGTGCACCTCTCAGAATGTAAGTAGAAAAGCGAAGTAGCCTGAATTCTCAAGTAAAAATGTAAGTTTTATTCCAAAATATAAAAAGCAATACAGGACCATGCAACGTCTCACGCGTTTCGCCCGTGAGACTTAATCATCTATGGGCAAAACGCATGAGACTACGCTTGGTCCTGTATTGCTTTTTATATTTTGGAATAAAACGTACACTTTTACTTTAGAATCCTGCCTACTTCGCTTTTCTACTTGGGTTCGGAGAGGTGCACTGTTGCTCCACATGCATTTTTCAGGTTCAAAATGGCCCCAAATTGACCACAAAAAATAAAAAGTTACATTTCAGGGAGTTCAATTCTCCATCTTATAGTATGCCACCTTCCCCGGGAGCCAGCGCAAGTAAGCCCCATAAGTAAATATAAAATTGGTCCAATTAAAGGCATCATGGGCCAGGTTACTAGCCATTAATTTATGGGGTCAGTGGTGTTACAACCTCATTATCTTACAACTCATTGTCCTGAGACCACAAAGCTGAAGGTACCTGAAGTTTCCTTTTCTACCAAGACCCTTCCGTGTTTGGTAAATAAAAAACTAAAAAATAAATTACAATATATATATATATATGTTTTGGCAGGGCTTTGGCTATTTCCAGAGGAGTTACAGAACGAACAATGGCCAATTATCATGCCGATTCAGGACCGCATCGGTGGTCTCAAAGTAGTCCAAATATAAGGGTTCTTTAGACCACAAAGTGGACAGACTCTCAAAGCAACTATATTCATTTATAAAAATCATAGCTCCCAGAGTAGATTTTAGGTCCACAGTTGCCCTTTAATTAACAGTGAAGATGCACAGAAACAGAACGCCTCCTATTTTCTTATATGCGCTTATTCAATGCCAGCGATTTTCATGTACCTTTTCAACACTGGCAGGTAAGGTGTTAATGAGCAGGGAATAACCCTGTATTTATACACTTTGACCTTCCAGAGACTGGTAAAAATAAATACTCATCTCAGGCAGTTCCAAAGATAGTAATGAATCCGAAGGGATGGGAATAAAAGAGATGTACACAGGCAGAGAGAGATGACATCTCAAGCCTTAGAATGACACGTAAAGGCATATATTAAATGGGTATATTGCTGATCATCCCTAGAACCTTATATAGAACATGCCACCCACCTACCAGAGCTCCATGATGCTCAGCCTCTCAGAATCATAAGCTCTATAGAGCACAGCAGCTATGCAAGTCCACAGTTCCCATGATGCTCAGCCTGTCCTATTGCTGGCTAGGCACCATGAGTGTTTTACAGCACAGCAGCCGGAGTGCCAGTCTTGCCAGCCATATTTTTGGTTGAGAATCACGAGAGCTCTAGACCACAGCCACAGGGTTACCACATGTTGTCGGGAGTCTCATCAGATCTATAAACAAATCAGTATTGCAGTCCAGCACTCACTTTACGGGGAGTGCTCAATCAGAGGCTTAAAAATAATAATAATACACCACTCTCACACAGAGGAGTGCTGCTGCGTTACCGATTTATTGTTCCCCCATCTTGGTCAGAAAACATACAGTGCAGAGCATGGCCTGTGTCCAACCCTACCAGTGTGCACCTTGCCCAATATCAAAAGTCCAGAGATCAGTCAAATACAGCTGAGGTTATGAACACATGCCAGACGGGTTGGTGTGATGGATGGGGGTGGAAAGGTTTCCAGTGACTTAAAAGGAAAGGGATATAGTCTTACCCGTGTGTGAGTGACAGCAGTGCGAGACACACTGCTCACTTACCTTGTTAAGTCTGCCCGTTGGCTTAGAGGGGAGAATGTTCTTTTATAGGTCAGGTTTTCTTTCCATGGCTCCAGAATGTTTGGGGCAGGGGATTTACAAACTGAAGATATGTGCAATCAGTATCTGCAGTCTGAGAAGCCCCTGTCCCAAAGCCTTGAAAGATTAAGACATTTAAAGAGCTTCAAAAAAAAAAACAACAAGATTTTTCCTATTTTGCGAGGTTCCCAGTAAATTATCGGTGTCCAACTGCAGCCATCCAGCTGCTAATAGTGCATTATGGGAAGTGGAGGCTGCAGGTCAGAGGCTAAGCACGGGAGTATAGGAGGGCTGCAGTTTAACACCCTACTTCCATTACAGATTGCACTCTAATATAAAGATTTGGCAATCAATTCAGGTTCCCCCAGATTTGTCCTGGAAAGTTTTCTAGATAATTCCTGCACACCTGAAATACAACCTCATTATCGTACAACTCATTGTCCCGAGACCACAAAGCTGAAGGAATCTGGTAAGGAACTCAGAGTACCTGAAGTTTCCTTTTCTACCAAGACCCTTCCGTGTTTGGTAAATAAAAAATATATTACATTTTATATATATATTTTCCCCTTCTCTCTATCTTTTTCCTTTTTCTTCTCTACTCTTACTTCTCTCCTCGCTTTTGTTTTTTTATTATTATTGTATATTATGTATTCATATGAGTTTGGTAAACCCTAGGGAGGGTGATGCGAGAAGCATTAATATATTGAGTATGGTTGACTGTTTCATTTACAAGCAGCCTTGAATCTTATGATTGTTTTTTTGTATATGTATTTTTTTTACTGCCAAGAGAACAATAAAAAATAAATACATTTTAGTGTATTTTATTACTGTCCTTTGTCATGTTATATTTTATTATTGTCCTTTGTTATGGTTATTTTACTCCAAATGTCTGGTGGTGGTTGATTTAGCAAATCATTGATTACATGTGGGTGTATTACTTCATCCCTAGCTCTACTAGATCTTTAGGCTAGCTGCATGGATAAAACAAAATGTAAAAAAAAAAAACCAGCACCTTTCTGTGTACATTTTTGTTTAAAAGGTACCACATTTTTTTTATTGTCTCAATTCAGAGCTGACCAATGTTTAGCCTATAGAGCTCATGTTAAACAGCCCTAGGTAACTATTGCCAATCACACTGTTTCAATTACCACCAGTATTGAAAATGTTTCACTGGTCAGCCACACGTGCCAAGCACTGCAAATGCGCGGCCTACGCAAAAAGCACATTTGCTCGTTAGGCTGCTCGCTTTGGGTTAGCTTGTGATCTTCATACCAGGATGTATTACAGATGTTAAATTATGCCCTCTGCACCACAGAAGCACAGAGAATGAGCACTGGCTACACAGCTGCCCAGCTCATCGCTTTGTGTGTTACAATTTGTAACCTTCGTCTTCAGCTGAAATTAGTCTAGGGTTAATGGCGTGCCGGGGGGTGGGGAAGATTGCAGGAAGCGTGCAACATGCACAGCTGCCGACCGGCATGCTTGCTCTGCTTTGCGCTTGCTTCATGCACTAGGCCTGGGATGAAGGATGGAGGAGGGGACGTGCCTGTGGTGTAGGGTAGGGGGTGGTGGAAGTGATGGGTGGGTAGTTAAGGGAACGTTAGTGGTCTGTACCTGCCGAAAAGCTCAGTTCGTCAGCCTCCTGCCCTGTGTAATCATACAGAGCCCGCACACGCACGCCCTCTACCTGTGACACCTCCCGACCATTACTGTCCACAGACTTTTTGGGACTGTCGTCCTCCGACCACTCAGATGCATCATCCTTACTAGCTCTGCGGGGAAAGAAGGGGGGAAAATATATATAATAAAGATTTGCCACAAAACAACTAATTTCACCGGTACAAAGAAAAAAAAAAAAAAGGCAAAATAGATACCAATGAAAAACATAATAAAGTACATGGCGTTTGCAAAAAAAGTTTTATTTATATGTAAAAACCACATCCTGTTCAGAGACCTTTGGGAGATAGATATCTATGTATTTTTGTGCTGATTTTAAACGTGCTTGTGATTAATATATATTTTAGCAAACACTTAATGCAGACCCATCACCTGAAAATGTATCTACATAAATAAGTTTAAAACAATACAACCATTTTTTTTTGTCGAAGGTAGAAGAGATTGATGCGCCCACAAACCAATGTCAGAGAAAGAAGGTCAGCGAACTGGTCTCAGTTTGTGCACCATTCTAATGACACTTAATCAGGTGGTTTTGTCTATTAAAATAAGTCGGGGGTTCAGTCCCTCAAACAACCAACACAAGATGTAATAAGTACTTTGGATCTGGGAAGCATGTCAGAATTTAAAAGGTTTAGAACAGATGGATATGGGGGTATAATGAAAACTATACCGATGGAAACAATGTCTGAAGATCTTTATACAGAGAAACAAATTAAAAACACACATATAAAGCAACCTACAAACATGAACACATAGGTTTAACCAGGATGCTACAAGAGGGGGAAAAAAAAAAAATCAGTTATTAGGAATACAACTACGCCAACAAACCAAGAAAATAAAGAGACGCCCGTAACCAAGGACCAGGGAAAAAAAGAGGGCTAAAGATCACTTGTCTGTAACTAGAGCCAGTAGATTACCGGATGGCCTGCGCTGATACGTCCAGATCAGAGAGAAGCGATCCTTTTAAACCCATCACCACTACAAACTAGAGACCCAAATAGTTGTGGAGATAGTGTAAAGAGGAGAGCTCAGGAAAGAGCCAAGACATTCCCACTCCCGAGCAAGTTCTGTAGCAGGAGAGCTATACTGACTCTGAGCGTGGGTTGTCCGTGAGAGTGGAATAGAAATCTTGGTCTTCATCGGCGTAGGAAAACCTGGGGAAGGGACGTCAAACAGATGTGAAGGATCGACCAACAGTCTCTTAGTGTCGACACAGAGCGGGTTTTACCCGTTCACAAGTTATGGGTCTTTCAAGGTCTTCCTAACTGGCACCTCATTACCCCCATAGTGCTTTACAGAAAAAGACTTACTGTGCTACATACTGAAATGGGAAAAAAAACAGAACGTCCTACGTTACCCAAGCCGAGCAACATTGTAGGGATGAAATATAAAAAGAATACTACTTTGTAGTGCAGTATCTTTAGTATGCTTCATTCCTTCTGTCCTCCTCACTCCCTTATGTCCCCCATTCCCTCTAGACTGTAATCTTGCGGGCAGGGGTCTCCACCTCATGTACCAGTCTGTCTAACTTTTAGTTCCCTTCTAAGCTCTGTATCAAGCGCTACGTAAATTGTTGGCGCTATATAAATAAATGGTAATGTAATGCATCTGGATGCCACTCGAATATGAGAAGCAGAGATTCTCATCTGGGTTGATGGGGAATCAAATCCTGGGCATAACGGTATTAATTTCCTCACTTTGTAAATCAATACATTATTAGATGCGTGTTTTATCCTAGACAGTGTATTGTGGTGCGGTGACAGTTTAAAAAAAATGTGTTACAAAATGTCTCCAAATCTGTTAATTTTTCTCCACGACTATTACTGCCTACGTTTTGGAACTTTGTCATCCACAGTTCACAGATTATGATGTAATCCTCAAAGACTCTCGACGAGAAAAAGATCTTCTACTAATGACACGTTTTTTCAAGGAGTTAAATATCAGATTTCTCTAGCATTTCTAACGAAAAACCTTGTTTCTACCAGCGATTTGCAAAATTACAACAGCATCCAGTTACCTAAAATGGTCTTCAATTATAAAATCAAATACAGGAACCTGCAAATGGAAAATCAATCCAAGAACTCGGCCCACAGATGGGCCAAATCAAGACCATTATAACTTCTTTACACCCTTCTTCAACCGTCACTTTTTTCCGTGTGCATACAGTTTTTTTGTGTAGTATATTTCATGTAATTATATTGCAAGATACATTACATTTTTTCACACAGCAGATTCCTTCTTATTGTTTATTATTTTTTTTTTTTTTTTTTTTTTTTTTTTTTTTTTTCTTTTCCTCCGCACTCAGAATCGAGAACACGTAAATAATCAGGTGAACAATAAACGTGAAGTCGTGTATTTTCAACTCATCCTTGTGCATTTTTTACTATGCTTAGTCTCCTTGACATGAAGATTATCATATAAAAATACATAAAGGACATTCAAATCTACAAAACATTTAACAAGACATACTACTAAAACATTTACTTCCATGGAGATCGAGGGGGGAGAAAACGGGGGGAAACAAGAGCCATCTAACCGCTGTTCACCTTTTATTTTACCATATTTCATGTGGATCAGTGGTCTACAGTTCAAACGCGTCTACCATGTTTCATCCCAAGTCCCGAGTTAGGAGTTCTAGACATTTATCCCATTTTTCCACCTTTTTTAGGTCTTTTGTTTGGTAAAGTGAAATTCCTCTCTCCATCTTAAATTGATATTCTAGTTGTTTCTTAATCTCCACCCAACTCGGGACCTGAGGTGATTTCCATAGTCTACCTATTGACACTTTTATTGCGGTTAAAAAATGTAAAGTAAAAGCCTTCTCCCATTCCTTAGTACCTGGTAGATTTAAGTGCAAGAGAAGTATCTCCGGCTTATTTAACAACGGAGTATTAGTCATATATAGAAGCTTCCCCAACATTTCCTGCCACATCAATTTAAGGGGTTGACATGCCCACCATGTATGTAGCATGTCCCCTCTATCCTTATTGCATCTCCAGCATGTATCCGGTGCCCCCCGCCCCATCACCGCCAGGCGGGATGGCACCAGATACATCCTGTTTAGAATTTTATAATGTGATTCCACCAAATTTAGACATCTCACTGATTTATATGTCAAGAAAAGGGATTTTATCAGATCTTCCTTTGGTATAATAATACCTATATCACGTTCCCACTTAGAAAAAGCCGAGAAGTCACAATCTGCGTTATCCAGATCTGACATATCTTTTATTCTTTTTAATAGATTTTTCTGGTTGTTATCTTTTAGGATTTTCCTAAAAAGATTCACTTTATCTGATTTCATCTTGTGCAGATGTTTTGACAAATAACCCTTCATCCTTAGGTAATTAAAAGTTTCACCTTTCAATTCTGGAAATCTATCCTGCAATTCCTGGAAGGGAATAATTCCCGTATTCCCCCATATTTCTCCCAGGGATTTCACACCACATTCATGCCAGGTTTTCAGGTTTATATAATCTATATTACTTTCCAGCAATGTCAGTGGGAGCTCGTGAATTACATAGTTGTCAAGCCCAAGTCTTTTCCTGTGTCTTCTCCACACATGTAGAATATTGTCTAGAACTATCCCTCTACCTTTGGTTTGATCTTTTTCTTTACTTTTATCCCCAGTGTACCAGAAAAGTTTGACCAGCTCTGATTCTCCGCCCAAAACTGCTTCGATATTATACCAAGCCTCGTTACTAGATATTTTTAACTGGGAGGTGACTGCATGGGCTAAAAGGCTTGAGTCATGGTATTGTATTATGTCTGGCATTCCCAATCCTCCCTGGGAGATCTTTCTTTTTAAACAGTTTAATTTTAGTCTTGGTTTTTTGTTTTGCCACACAAAGTTCCTAAGAGCCCGTTGTATCATAGTAAGCCAACTGACTGGGGTTTCTATTGGGAGCATCCTGAAAAGGTAGAGCCATTTTGGTAGAATATAGGTCTTGACCACATTTATTCGTCCCCACCAGGAAAAACATAGGTTCTTCCAATCGCTTAGTTGTTTGGTAGTAGACTTTAGCAGAGGGAGGAAGTTTTCCTCCATTATTTTTATTGGATCTGCCCAGATACTTATGCCCAGGTACTTCAAATTATCCGCCCAGACAAATCTGAATTTAGTTTTTAATTTGTTCTCTAATTCTACCGATATGTTATTTGGCAGGGCAATGGTTTTATCATGATTTAATTTGTACCCAGATACCATTGAGTATCTATCTATTTCATTCACTAAGCCTACCAAGGATTTATCAGGGTTCTCCATAGTCACTATAGTGTCATCCGCATAAAGGTTAATTTTTAACTCCTCACTTCCTATCTTTAGCCCTGATATCTCTCGGTTCTGTCTTATGGCTGCTGCCATTGGTTCCATCGTGATAAGGTATAAAAGTGGGGATAAAGGACAGCCTTGTCTGGTTCCGTTATGTAAGTTAAACCAATCAGTGGAAAAACCGCATCCCAGTACTCTTGCGGATGGGGACGTATATAATGCCAGGATAGAGTTTAACATTCTTCCCTCGAAGCCAAAGATCTCTAGTGAAGTTCTCATAAAACCCCACCTGACCCTGTCGAAAGCCTTTTCGGCATCCAACGACAGGGTCAGGAGGGGGATATCCTTTGCTCTAGAATAGTCCAATGTGTCAATTAATCGTCTAACATTATCCGCCGAGGATCTTCCCGGTATGAAACCTGTCTGGTCCCGATGGATTATTGATGGTAATAATTTTTTTATCCTTTCTGCTAATACTGCTGAATACAGTTTAATATCTGTGTTCAGAAGGGAGATGGGTCGGTAGCTGGTTACCAGCTCCAAATCCTTTCCCTCTTTTGGTATGGTAATGATGTTTGCTCTCAATAATTCTTCTGGTATAGGATCGTTATTGGATAACGAATTGAACATCTCAGTTAGATTCACCAATAGATCTTTTTTGAACACTTTAAAGAACAGGTTATTAAATCCATCGGGACCAGGGGTCTTATTAAGCTTCAATTTATCTATACAGTAATTTACCTCCTCGGATGTAAATGGACTATTGAGAGTTTTTAATTGGTCTAAGTTTATCTTGGGCAGCGTTAAATCCCTAAAGTAAGAGTCAATTAGTTCCTGATTTGGTGTGTCAGGGAGATTGTATAGGGCCTGATAAAAGGTCTGGAAAGCCTCAGCTATCCTTTCTGGTATCATTACTACTCCTTCTTTTGTTTTTATTGAAGAGATCTGTTTTTTGGCCTCCTGTTTTTTAAGCCTCTTCGTCATCGATTTAGTCACTTTATTTCCGTTGTAATACCATGTTGTCTTGAATCTTTCTAGGGTTTTATTTGCTTTTTCTATTAACTGCTCCTTGATCTTATCTTCTATTACTTTTATTTGATTCGATATAGATAGAGATGGGTCAGCTTTGTTTTGATTAATAAGGCCTTCTAAGGTTATATAGAGGTTGGCTAGTTTCGGGAGGGACCTTCTTCTTTCCTGGATTTCTAATTTGATCAGATGTCCTCTCATAACTGCCTTAAAGGCGCACCATGTCATTGGGGGGCTTACTTCATTATGGCCGTTTTCGTGGAAAAAATTAGCAATTGCTTGCTTTAAATATTGTATATTTTGCTTCTTTCGAATTAAAGCACTATCAAGTTTCCATTCAGGTCTAACTCTTACTTTTCCTGTTTCCAAAGTCAACCATACAACACTATGATCCGACCAGGGGATGTTTTTTATAGCAATTTTCTTGACATTTTGAGTTGCAACTCTATCTCCAAAGAACATATCTAACCTGGAATATGTCAGGTGCGTTCTCGAATAACAGGAAAAATCCACCTCCCCTGGATGGAAGATCCTCCATAGATCCAGGAGAGGAAAGAGTTTAACAGTCTCTCTAAGCTTTTTTGCGTTATTTATGAGATTTTTGTCTTTGCCTCCGCCCCTACCTGACCTACGATCTAGATGTTCGTTCATAACACAATTAAAATCTCCCATTACCAGTACTATTCCTTGTTTTACTCTGTCTATTTTAACAAACAATTTTTGGATATATGAGGCCGGGGAGTGATTCGGGGCATATACATTTACTAATGTGTAAACTTTGTCTCTAATTTTGCATATTATGAGGATATATCTAGCGTCTGGATCACGTTCTAAATGTATAATTACCGGATCAATACTTTTGGAGAACAGAAATGCAACCCCTCTCTTTTTCTTATCAGGGAGAGAAGCACTTAATATCATTGGATAGTCCCTAGATTTTATTCTCAATTCATCTCCCTGCTTCCAATGAGTTTCTTGTATCGCACATATATGAACCTTCTCTTTTTTCAGAAAGTCAAGTACAACTATTCTCTTCTGAGGCGTGTTAATCCCACGCGCGTTAACTGTAAGCACTTTTAAACCACTCATATGAAGGCAGCTTTCTGGCACTCATTCCCCGACCTCCCTCGATCTCCATGGACAACTACATACATGACACAACAAGACACCAACAAATATACAATCCCGCATTGGTCCTTCTCGGGATCCCACTGCACAAACCCCTTCCCACCCACCCGTGAAACTGGGCGTTCTTTTAAAGGAACGTCCAGGTCCACCCTTAAATCCATAACTATTAATGGATAGAGTGTTGGTCTCTAGATTCACACACCCTTCCAGCAGGCTGAGAGAAGAAAGAAGGAGAGAAAGAGAAGAGAAGGGGAAAAAGAAAGGGAAAGAGAAAGGGAAAGGAGAGGAGAGGAGGAGAGCAAGCACGAGCCAAAAGAGGACGAGGGGACAAAGGGGCAAAAACCTATTTTTATCTTTAGTGAATCTATAAATCTAGAAACTTCTAACTAGTGCTCCTTGTATTATGTGAAAATGTTCCCATCTGTGTGTATAAATATTTTACTTCAATTCACTTTATTTGTTTAGCACTCCTATCTAATATCTAATATTTACCTATAATTATTAAGTGGAGCTAAATTCTTTTATGTTAATTCCTTTTCCTATATATGTGATTCTATGCTTTAGAGGTAATCTTTATTCTATTTATTTTAAGTATAATTAGTTAGCCTAAACCCTCTCGCATCTCTCCCATTATTAAAAAAAAAAAAAAAAAAAAAATGTCTGTTTCCCTTTCTTTCTCCCTCCTTCTCCTTTATGTTTGTGTACCTCCGTGTTTAAGTAAATGTTGTGAGCTTAATCATCTATAAAAAGCTATTACTTCTTTATAAAGTGCATTTTCAGTAGTGGTAAATAATTGGATTAGATCATACTTTGTCTTTCGATATAATCCTAATTCGTTTCCCCTCTCTCTTAGTTATTAATTTACAATACCTCCTCCCCTCCAACCCCCCTAAGATTTATTAATGTCATTTAGTGGATTTTAAAGTATTCCACTGACCCCCCCCCCCTTCCTCCTCCCCCCCCCCCTCCTCCTCCCCCCGTATTATTTATTTATTCATCATTCACTCCCCAGTCAAATTATGATTTTTTATCCATTGGGCTAAGCTCTGCGGTGAGGAAAATATCTCTCTTTTACCCTCGTATAGGGTCATTACTTTAGTAGGGAAACCCCATGAGTATCTTATCCCCCTGCTCCTAAGTATCTGGGTTTCTTGCGCAAAAGCCTTCCGTGCTTTCCTAGTAAAGATTGATAAGTCGGGGAAGACTTTTATATTTCCATATGTTGTCCCCTCTAAAGATTTGCCCATCATAGCAGTCATTAGTGATCGTTTAAATTTGAAAGACTGAAAGCATATAACAATGTCTCTGGGTATGTGTTCCGGTATCTTCTCCGGTCTGCGAACTCTGTGACATCTTTCCATCATATTATTATCTTTTGTTATGTGAAGGTCTAAAAACTGAAAGAAATCTTCCATGAATTTCTCAAGATCTTTGTTTGTTATTTCCTCTGATATTCCTCGGACTCTGATGTTATTCCTCCTGCTTCTGTCTTCTTGGTCTGCCAATTTTGACTCTAGATTATCCATTCTCTTCTGTATTTCCTCAATGTTCTCTGTCTGATTCTTGATCTGATTCTCCATCTTTTTTATCTGAGTTTCCAGCTGTTCAAACTTTTTCCCCATGTTGGTAATTTCTTGTTTTATCTCTTGAGAGTTAGAGAGTATTTCTTTCTTTATTTCCTCTGCTTGTTGTACGAAGCATTTTTTAATAAACTCAGCCGAGATGCTTGGTAAAGATGCGGGCTGATCCCCCTGGCCCTCTGTATCTGATATTCGATCTCCTGTATCGGAAAGTGACATTTCCTCATTAGCTGATATTTTTGCTTCTCCTCTGTTTGTTTGTGGGGAAAAGAAACCTGACAGCCTTTTTTCTGGCTTTTTATCCAATTTCTTTTTAGTAGTTTGTTTAGGCTCAGCCAATTTTTTTGATGCCATTCTATATTCGATATTTATCTCTAAGCAAATTCAGGAGGACTTTTTCTTTGGAAGATTCCTGGGGGGGGGGGGGGGGGGGGTCGGGAAAGTCAGCCAAATAAGCAGCTTCTTTTGGGACCTGCCTTCAATGCTGCAAGGTTTGTCAGCTTATTTCTTATTTTAGAATTTTTATAGTTCCGTATATCCAATAAGATGTTAGAGAGTCCCTTGTATCTTAGGTATCTTAGTATTCCCAAAGTGGGTAGTTAATACTCTAAAGTTTCCAACTTCCTTTCCCGGATTTAACAGCTCAAATTTAGCAGCCTGTATCAATCCCCATATGTCGCCAATTCTTGGTTTATCAGGTCTTACAATCCTTAATTCAACTGCTGTGATTTATTTGTAAGATTTAAGGGTACGACATAATTTGAGGAGAAAAAAGAAATTTGTCAGCAGCTCTTTGTTTCTCAGTTCTCCCACAGCTGCTGTGATCTATTTGCAAAATTTAAAGGTACGACACGCTATCGGGAAAAAAGTTAGCTTGCAGTTCTTTGTTTCTCAGATCTCACAATCTATACTTCGGCAGTTACAATCTATTTACAGAGTTTAAGCTACAGCAGGATGTGAGAAAAAAAAAAAAAAAAAAAATTTGGTTCAGGTTCAGATCCTTACTCACAAATATTTCAAGGCTTAGCAACCTGTGTTAAAACCCCTATTTACGGGGTCTAAGTCACCCGTTCTTAGTTCATCAGAACTTACAGCCCATACAACAGCAGCTGTGATATGTTTACAAAATTTAAAACTACAGCAAGGTGTGGGGAAAAGTATAATCAGTTCCCAGTCTATCAGATCTTACAGCCCATACTTCAGCAGCTGTGATCAGTTTACGAAATTTAAAGCTACAACCCGCTGCTGTAGAAAAAATTTGTTAATTTATCAGATCCCACAACCCATGCCTCGACAGCTGTGATCTGTTTGCAAGATTTAAGGTTTCAGAAAAAGAAAAAGAAAAAACATTTGTCATTAGTTCTTAGTTTATCAGTTTTTATAGCCCATACTTCAGCCGCTATGGTCTATTTAGAAGTTTAAAGCTACCGCACAGTGAAAGGAGAAATTTAAGTTCAGAAAATTAGATTCAAACTCGCTGCTGTGGTCTGTTTATAGTATTTGATCCACAACAGGATGCAGAAAAAGGGCAGTTCAACAACTTGACAAATGATTAAACAGTCCCCAGGTTTGTGCTCCTTTGAAACAGTCACAAAATTTTGTCTAAACGACTAATATATTCCTCCTATTCGTTTGTTCCATCTTATGTTTTCTTAGCTCCCCTGTTTTGCAAGGTTGGTGTATTACAGGCTTTAAACAGTAGTTTATTTCTCCCTCGTGTTCTAACAATATATACAGTTTAAATGGGACTTAGCTTTCTGAGGATCTGTCCATTTCCCCCAGCTGGTTCTCGGTCAGGTAGATCAGGTTCGTTTCCTCCTCTGACTGTAGTCGTTCTTCATGCATTAAACGCTGCTTTAAACACATACCCAGGCTTCCACTGTCTCTCCTTCACCGCAGGTCGCCGTGAATTTCAATGAATTCTTGCCGCCGGGGAGCCAGTCATTCTCTCTGCCTGGTTCTCGGGTGCTTCCTCCGGAGGTTCAACAAACCCCGCGAAAACGTCCCTTACGTCATCGCTCCGCCCAACCATCTATTGTTTATTATTATTATTACTTTTGGGACATGTTTTCTGTAGTCCAGCAGTGACCTGTCATGAGGTGTCGTATAATAACAAATAGGTGTATTCTAACTGCAATAAATGTACCAATATATATGACGAGGCACTTAGATTAGCGCTTCAGGAGTAAGTTAGTATCCTTTGTTTATACCCCTCGATAAAGCATCACGTACCCTCTGTTCAGCTGTTGGGTGGGAGACCCTGCGGGGACGCCGTCCCGTGCTGGTACAATACCGGTAAGGGTCACTTCCTCCACATTTTTACTGCTCCGTTCCTTCTTGCTGATTGACCTCTGCGTCTCTGGTGACCATTCCTAAAATATTGGGGAGGAGAAATGGCATCCGAATCACACTCTGGTTTAAATCATTTACTTGCCGCAGAAATAGATTCTGCCTGCTACACAGTCGATCACTGTGGAAATTGTACGGCCTGCTCTGCTCGGGTAGAGTTTACACAGACACGTCGGGGTCTGTTCAATGAGGTGCAAATGATTTAGCATCTCAGGTCTTTGAATAATATTGGCATTTACTCCACACATTTATGGTGCAGTATGAAAAAGAAAGTGTGTTCACGCGAAACGCGTAAGGCATATTGCTGCACCCCATGTCTTGTCTCTGTTTTTGTGGATTTTATATGGAGTTTTAATCGGATCCTTCTAATAAATATTCATCTATTTTTCACCGCATTGGGAGTGCATACGCCTTTGTTCGCTACTTTCTTCCTGAAAAAGAAAGCTACAGATTGCTGGTTAGAAGTGTGGAGAAGTGGACCCGGCCTCTGAATTTTACAAACCGGTTTTAATGCGGGTGTTTTAATTCCCCCCTTATTGTTTACAGGGTAACTGCTGGGCCCAGGCAGTTTAGAGTCTGTAGCTGTATGCTCGGACAGAGGCTAGCTATGTTTGAGCATGCTCTGCCGTACACACCAAAACAAAAAATATTTTTAAAAAAAGCTAGGGAAGATCGCAGGATTTCCTAGAAACTATTCCTTGTGACTCGAACCTCAAACTGGGGCCAGTTCATGGCCATCCCCGGCCCGTGTGTGTTCCGCCACCATTTCAAGTCCTGTTGGTCGTCAGCGGTTTGGATGCCCTGGAGCAGATCTCTGTACAGAGAGTGGAAACTGGGAGAGGAGACAGAACAGATGACAAAGCCGTGCACAGTACATTTCATACGCTTAATCTAGAAAGGTGAGATCTGCAAGGAGAGCCAAGAATAGAATGTTACGTAGGTTTACTCCTGATTTTATTGGTTTGGCAAGAGGACAGCTGCGATTGGTGCTCAAAATGCATCTTCCAAATGTTAGTGCATATCAATGTGCTTTGATAGTACTTCAAAAAGCATGTTTTACATTGCTTAACATTTTAAATTCTTACAGCTAGATGAAATAGTGAAATTACAGCAGTTTGCAAGAAACCAGGATTGCCCATACCAACTAGAGTAAAAGTCAGTTTTCTTTTTTGCTGCAGTAACCAATGATAATAATGCAATTCAAATGAATGGAATTTCCTGTCTCTCTAGAGATGTCATCAGACAAAATTCTGCACTGCTAAGAAAACCTACTGTGTACAAGAGCAAGATCACTTAGAGTTCACACAATATTCTAGCAGCACATGAAATGACTAAATGAAACAAAACGTTATATCCTCAGTGTCTACATCAGTGCTGCCGCACCTGCAATAAACATGCAGAGTAATCACTGGGGGAGGGCTTAAGTCAAATATTAAAAATGGGATTATGCAGCATGCCAAAACCTGTGCCCTATACAAGCAGTAATCTTCATCTTGCACAAAATTGAGTTGGGGGTCTAGACTGACCCTTTAAGAGTTTATGGAAGATGTCCAACATCTCCCAGAATACCCCCCCCAAACAATTTCATGGCTGTTATAATGATAGTACCTTTCTTTGCTGGAGAGGTCCAGATGCCTGTGAATGTCCAGCATCATCTCTTTGAAAAAGCATAGACGCTTCTGCTCCGCCTCTTGGCAGCTCTCAAACATCTGCTCCATGTCTTCCATGTAGCGTGGGTTATAACGGTTGAGCTCTTCCAGAGCCTTCTCATAGGTGCCCTTTCCCTAAAGATCCACACACAGAGAGAGAGAGAGAAACAAAACATATAATGAACAGGAAGAATCACAGCAGAGAATTTGAATGATGGGAAGGTAAATCTGCAAAAAGTGTAACAAAAAAAGCTAGGATTGTTGGTTCTGACATAACCTCTCCGTGGTTTGATATTAGAAATGGAACTAGACAGGGATGTCCCCTGTCGCCTTTTTTATATATATATTTACGCTTGGACCCCTGACCCACATTCTTAGAACAAACCATGAAATTCAAGGAATTAAAGTAGGTAATATGGAGTTTAAATTAAATTTATTTGTGAATGATATTATGTTGTAGATCCTCAGTCTTCGATATCTTTCCTCCTTAATGAAATAAAAGGTATATGGCGACAAACTATAGACTTAACGTATCCAAGTCCACTATATTGACTCTTAACCTCTCCGAACTGGATTTGGATAGACTCAGAGAAGAATACTATTTTAAAAGGACAAGAGATTATTTAGAATGCTTGGGTATACGTATAACAGCAAATTTTAAGAAAAATCTGGTAAAAGCCAATTATGAGAGAATCCTAAATCAAATGATGCAGATGTTGGGGGAATGGACTAACTTAGAAATAACAGGGTGGGGACGCATCAACGTTATAAAAGGATATGTACTAACTAAATGGAATTATATGTTCATGGGGTTCCCCGGTTGCTCTTTCCTCTCTCCCTACCTAGAATAAGGTGTCATAATGAAATAAGCAGGCATTAAGAAATATTTGTGTATGTATGTGTATATTGTGATTTGTAACGTTTTATGAAGCTATACTTAAAACCTTTTAAATTCTGAATATGGATATATAAATATAAATATTTGTATGGCTTTTTGTTTTTAAAATGTATGTATAATAAAAACTGATATTTAAAAAAAAAAAAAAAAAAAAAAAAAAGAAGTGTAACAAAATATAACATTAGAGCATGATGATGGGATACATACTGGGGTTAATAAGCAGATTTCTATACCAACCATGCCATGGTTAAAGGCAGTCAACTAAACATTTTTTTTTTTTTACAGATGCATAAATTGAAAGAAAAATGTATATCTTAGACATCTCCCAGTGGCTTGGCAGTGCTTTTAAAGGGACTATCATCTAAACTTGGTTTTACAGTCAATGTAGAGTATAAATAACATTTAAAAAAACTATCCCAAATAATCTATATACATTGTATTGGCAGAATTGCAAGGAAATGCCTAAATTAGGGGGGGGGGGGGGTTTAAAAGTGTCGGTGGAGTCTCCCACCATTTATGACATTATTTATTATCAAACCACAGGTGATGTCATAAACAGGAGACACCACAGGCTCATTTAAAACCATTTGTCTGCCACTCTAAGACAATGCATAGATCATTTTTTATTGGCTACATTTCCAGTGTACACACAGTCTTCAGGCGAGTCCCTTTAAGGTAGGACTAGGTTGGCCCCACACAATAACCCGCAATCTCTGACCTTTTCCACCTCCTGATTGCATTTTTCCACTCTGTCCTGCAGCTTGCGCAGCTGTTCTTGCGAAACGGAGGCGTCCGCCTTTGAATGTTCCTCTCGTACCTGAGCCGCCCGCTCCTCCTTACATGCCACATGGAAACGTTTTTTGGAAACCTCCACCTGGGTGACGACAGGCCTCACCATTAACCAAAAACCAATGCCGGACATCTCACGCTGCCATTATAGATTATAGACCGCAATCGGAATTTTATTTTGCTTATCAAATAAAAATAATGAATAAGAAGCAATACAAACATGCGCAAGACATGAATAAAAATGATTTAATGGGAATAGTATCAGTTAAAGTGTGCAGACCATTTCTCAGCACTTAAAAGGACAAATATCAGCAAAAAAAAAAAGTTCTGTTTTCTGACCGGGACTAGTTCATTACTGCTTTCGGATGGATTTCAGGGGGAAGGGTGTATGAAGTCCCCCAATATCTTTAATCACCTTTTTGGACCCATCTATTATGGTAGTTCCACCCTTGGCCCAAGGTTACCACCTTTTCTTAAAAAATAAAAAAATAAAAGACTATGCAATTACTGACCTCCAGCCATTTTTTTTGTGTTTACATTTAAAATGACCTGGCCCTTGAATTTAAAATGGCAAACAAAACCCCCAAAAAATCCCCCCTCGTCCCCCAATTTTTTTTTGTTCCTGGAGGTACGGTACCGCAGGAGATGCAGCTGGATTATGGATAGAAGATGTGACGGTGGGTGTTTAGATGTGCTGAAATGTACAGTTCAGCACCGACAGGTGCTTCGGCCCAAGAGGCCCTCACACAGCGCGGTCTCAAGAAGCAGTGACTCAACCACTGAGTCAGTCCGAGCCCCTGATCTCTAACCTGCACATCTGAGAAGAATATCAAGTGCAGGAGAAATGAAATCCAAGTGTCAGGCTGAGACTTTTATTAGCACTCTGCTCCTATCACGCTCCCTCCCTCCCTCTCCAGTATGTGGCACACTGGAAGGAGAGGCCGACTGCTGCACGATGAGGAAAGAATATCAGGTTTTTTTTTTAAGCAATACAGCAATTTTTAATACACTTTTTCTGTCTGTTGTTATGGAAACAGAGCTTCTCAATACACCAGACTTTTCTTCTGGAGTGAACAAAAACTATAATTAACAGGACAATTGAACTTAAATGTTACTTCCCCACACCCTTTAGGCAGCAAATGAAAATAATTAAGGGGAAAGAACTAGGCGTGCTGAATACACAGTACATAACCACGACTCTCCATAAAAGATAAATGGGAAGAAACGATGTGCATGGTGGTGTTTAACCTGTACAATGTACAGGTGTATTATACATACAGGATACATCTAATTCTTGGGAATGTTTTCAAACGAAAAGCCTTTTTTTTTGTAAACCTTGCAAGAGGATCAGTGCAGATGAACTGGTCCCTCTTGCACGGTGCATGTGCAGTAATTGTTTTGTCCAGGAGCTGGCTTCCCTGTTCGTTTTATGGACAGGAATAAAATGTGTGTTGTCGCTGGTGACTTCACGGACATCTTGCAGTGGACATTCCCAAGTAATGCTTACCTTCGGCACTTCAGATGTTTGGAAACTACATATCCCATGATTCTTTATGCCCGAATGAACATTGTGGGATATATAGTTCCAAAACAAAAGGGTTAGCACTGACCTACTGCATCAAAATCATAACTAGTGCACAAATAGGGTTAGGGGGAACAGGGTACTCCAGTGGAATTTCAAGGCAGATAGGTCTTCGTAAAAAAAAAAGGGAAAAAAATAAAAAAAAGTCTTAAAAACTGCTGAACCACTGTTTTCTAGGCTCTCCGATTCAGCTTGTTCCGAAGGCTCTCAGGAATGTATACACACATATACACACTTTACGTTCTGACATGTCAGTAAGGAATATAGATGCTCTAGGGTGCGTTACTGGGCTCGGCTCTAATGGACTCTTGCAGAAACATGTTCAAAAGCAGGCTGCTCTCCCAGAATCCAGCTCCCAAACTAGACAGATCGCACACACACAATGTTACACAACAAACCATTAGGAGTGACTCCCAAGCCAGATACTTTCTCAACAATTCCTTTCCGGAATCTTCGTAGCACAATTCCCACAGTAATTAAAAAGACAGAGTCTATAAGTCAGTGTCGGTTTAGCTGATCCAACTGTATCAGGACAGGTGTATCGACAAACACATTGTAGGCTTTGGGAGCAAAAACAGACCAACTCGCCCCAGCCCAGTCATTTTTAGGAATCAGGGAAGTGGTACTGCCATAGGGTTCAATCAGAAAAGAAGAGGTTTTCCTAGAACTCCCACCATCCTCAAACATACTATAGATGAATGAAATGGTCGTTCTGTATTAATTATGGGTTGGACTGCAGATCCTCCTTGGTCACATAATTAAAAATCGCTTCTGTAACCCATCGGAAGTACAAATTAATTACACACATCATTATAAATGCAGGGAAATAGGGGAGGGAAAGTTTGTATAGGTGCATACTTCCTTCTTATGTTGTCTGTACCTCCCACGTAAATAAAATTATACATTGCAGGAATGTATCAGTAGGTACAAAGCCTTTGGTGTCTTATAAAAAATACTGTTTAGGAGATTATGCTCCCGTGCAAGCAACGTTGTGTTGTTGGATATGCCAGGCATCGGACAAAGTTTGATGCATCTAGTAGTGTTTAACCTGTAGATGGAACATGCATACAAAGTTATTCAGTCCTTCATTGGGTATCTCTTTCAAAGTTCCTGCCCTAGCTTTCACCCTTGTAGAAAGAGCAGTTTGTCTGAATTAGGAAGGTTAGTGCACAAAAACCTGTCAGCCTGTGCTCATTCGAGTTGATAGCTGGAATGTGGGTGGGGCAGTAACGTGAGGTCACTAGTGACATCACTGACGATCGGCCCCGCAGCAGTGGGCATCCCCACACATCTCTTTTGGAGCCCCCAGGAGAGTGCTGGGGACACCAATTTTGTGGACGCAGCTGAAGATATGTGCAAAACCCAGTAAAAAAAAAAGTCTATAAATAAAAAAAAGTTTCAACCAGTATTTGCAAAAACAAGTACAAAGAAAAAAAAATTAAATGGATTTTTACAATGTCAACAAAGTATGACTGTATTTTGTCATAAAGGTGATCCTTCATGAAACGCTAGAATGTGTTTTGTGTGGATACATGTGGGTTTATAGCACAAATATGCACAAACACACTTCCTCTACGGATTTTTACATTTTTTTTTTTTTTTTAAAAAGCAAATGTTTCTTTCTCCGGGTGCACGTCATTGTCAGCTTATAAATCTTCACCATGCTTAGAGTTTCTTATAGCTGCGGCTATTCATTCCCCTATAAACAGATCAGCAGTAAAACTGCCAGGAAATTTAATGCAAACACAGTAACCACTATGTATATTAAAAAAATTCTAGCTTATTGAGGCGGTCTGAGTTTAACCAATGAAGTACAAGATACGTAGTCAGGGGGCTTTAAAGGTCCTGTTATATATATATATATATATATATATATATATATATATATATATTTTCGCACAGATGTGCAGAACTGGATCTGGCATACCAGAAAAATATTTAACAATTACAACTGTCATCAAGCTCAGCCTTATAAATAAGCAATGTGTCAAGTCGAATAAATCCAGGGCACCATAGCTTATGTAGTTCCCAAACATCTGCAGTGCCAAGGTTAGCCATCAGCTCACTTTATACTGCGCAAACACTGAAAAATAAAGTTTGAGAAGCATCCTGAATTAAAGGGGGGAGGGGCATGCCCCAATTCTCTCTCCAAACTCATCTCATCTCAAGCAGGGATTTTAAAACATAAAACAGTGGTACAGGGGGGCTATTTTAAGAGTCTGTGGTGTATCTCAGATGGAGAGCTAGCATGAATACTGAATTGTTCATTATATAAGTGTCAAACCCTGGTTAGGACACTTACGTCTTTAAGCTTCTTCACCCAGGGTTTTTGGGCCTTGCTGAAGCCCTCCTCTGCTTCCCGCATTTCCCGGAAGCCTCCAATCATCTGCTTGTGAAACGCCTCTTTCTGCCAGTCCCGCACCTTCCCGCTGTCCTCGTCCCACAGCTTATTGCGCAGTTCCGTATGGATTTCGCTCAGGGAGTCAGCTGCGCTAAGGAAAGCATGCCAAGCCTTCTCCAGGGTACCGTACTGTGGCCCTAAAGGAGAGGACACAGGACACGATGCAGACAATGCCACGCAAGTCACCCTTTAATGAGTAATTGGAGTTGTCAAAGTTCTAAAACGGTGCCATTCACCACGGAAACCAATTGAATGCGGATTGCTTCCATTCTACAACTCTCTCTCACAATTGCAGTCTCTCAATAAAAGAACAAACAAAAAAAAAAAAAAGAGAAAAAAAAACAAACCTGCATTTTCTTTAATGAATATGTATTTCGTTGTAATTGAAAAAAATAAGGACTAAAACAAAAATAAAACTAATTTCTAGCTTCGGAGCTTTTTCCCCCTGAGTTGGTAAATAAAAAGGGTGGTGGATGCATGGAATCGACTCCCAGCAGAATAGAGTGTAACATGAATCCAGGGCTTTAACACAGAGCATTGAGGTTATTTGCAACTTCATCAAGAATGAGCGATACCGGCATTAAATAGCAGTTCCCCACACACTCTCCCTTCATCCCCGTTCCATTACACCGCTCACCTTTCTCTATAGAGGTCCTCCATTTTCGGCTCCAGTCTGACAGTTGCTGCGCGTAGTTTTTCTCGATCTTGGCTCGCTCCCTGAAGCAGCCAACCAGGTCATTGCACAGCCGGTTTCCATCCTCAATCCGTTTCACAGTGCGGCGGTAATTACCGGCCTGAGCCAGACAGAATTGTTATCAGTACACCCCGCGCTGCCTACCATGGGAAATGTGTACTTTGCATAACATGCCACAGGGTGATGTCATAAAATGGGGACACATTCTAAAAACACATTTTTTCTCTTGATCTATGCATTTGCTTGCAATTCTGCCAAAACAATGTATAGATCATTTTTCAGCATTTACAGTATAAATAATGATGTTCACAGACTCTTTAATAGTCTGCGGTCCTACTCACCTCCCAGAAGCTGCCCCCTAAGGCATCTCCTCCGCTCCCGTCCTCGCTCATCCCCGCGGATTTCTTGCAGCACAGAATGGTTGCAGATTATCCTAGGACTGTATAGAAAAGGGTTTTTAAACACTGTACCAAACAGTATCAAGCTCTGGCAAACGGGATATAGGAGGACAACCCACGTAATATCTGGGATCCCGCTACTGAGCCTTCAGACCAATCTTTAGATCAGTAGATCTATAGGATCCAACTCCCATAAGCCTCAGCAAGCAACTAAAAGCAGTTTACAGGAAATCAAGCCTAAAAAAAAATAGCATGACATATGTATCTACTAATATCCACCTTGTATCATATAAACCGAGACAGGCAACAAAGAGTAGGCTCTCCGGTTTTGGACTACCAATATGATGACCGGTTGGGCTGCCTGAGCATCCTGGGGAATTCTAAGCCCTTAGGAGCCAAGTTTGGTCATCCACTGTAACTTGATTGTGCAGTCCACAGCAGCAGGTTGGCTGAGTATCATGGGAATCACAGTGCTCACTAGTTGATGTGCCCAAAAGTAAACTGTGCCACTGGTAAAGTCAGTATGGTCTTAGTGGAAGTGGTGGGGTTTTCATTGGAGACAGCCCCTCCCCAGACCCCAGGTGCTGGGCAGCTCTGCACCCCTCTATCCATCAGTCCTAGTACTGTAAGACTTGTGTCTCCAGATATCCATTTCTGACCCATTGTTGGGCAGCACTGTCACTGGGTGCTAATAATGAGGAGCAGGGGAGATCTCATCTGCCCCCTCTCCATAAATAAAACCAGTGTCTGCTCAATTATATTACAAATATGTTCTTTCCATCCGATCCTTCTCTATCAGCAAGATAAAGACCGAAAGCAGGGCGGAATTACAAAACTTTAAAAGTTTATAAAGATGTCCATGACTGTGTTCCTTGATCTAGGCAACAGTCACAATACACTATTTCCGATTGCTGTAAGTTGGGAGTTCTCTGCTGTCATTTGCCAAAAAAAACCTACAAAGACTGCATCTTACTGCGTTGTGGTAAGCATTAGAATTTGCACTATACGGGCACTTACAGCACCTATCATGAGCAGAATGGGACATCTCGGCCATTTTATTCGCGGCAGTTACAGCAGATGTCAGTATTGTTATTTTTAGGATTAGCGCTAGGGTTAGTTTTAGATTGCTAGGGTCAGGGGTTAGTTTTAGGGTTACTAGTTACTTTTAGGGTTCGTGCTAGCGTTCGTGTTAGGGCTAGTTTTAGAGTATTAGGGTCAGGGGTTACTTTTAGGGTTAGTATTAGGAGTTGGTTTTAGGGTTTTGAGGATTACCATAACCACAGGTTAGTATTTTTCAGCGCTTTAACTGCTGCGCTAAAATGGCCGTGACACAGTCATAGACCCCATCATGAGATCATTACTCCATGCCATAGATCCCATCATGAGATCATTACTCCCTGCCATAGACCCCATCATGAGATCATTACTCCATGCCATAGATCCCATCATGAGATCATTACTCCATGCCATAGATCCCATCATGAGATCATTACTCCATGCCATAGATCCCATCATGAGATCATTACTCCCTGCCATAGACCCCATCATGAGATCATTACTCCCTGCCATAGACCCCATCATGAGATCATCACTCCCTGCCATAGACCCCATCATGAGATCATCACTCCATGCCACAGACCCCATCATGAGATCATTCCTCCCTGCCACAGACCCCATCATGAGATCATTCCTCCCTGCCACAGACCCCATCATGAGATCATTCCTCCCTGCCACAGACCCCATCATGAGATCATTCCTCCCTGCCACAGACCCCATCATGAGATCATTCCTCCCTGCCACAGACCCCATCATGAGATCATTCCTCCGAGCCATAAACCCCATCATGAGATCATTACTCCATGCCATACACCCCATCATGAGATCATTCCTCCGAGCCATAGACCCCATCATGAGATCATTCCTCCGAGCCATAGACCCCATCATGAGATCATTACTCCATGCCATACACCCCATCATGAGATCATTACTCCATGCCATAGACCCCATCATGAGATCATTATTCCGAGCCATAGACCCCATCATGAGATCATTACTCCGAGCCATAGACCCCATCATGAGATCATTATTCCGAGCCATAGACCCCATCATGAGATTACTCCGAGCCATAGACCCCATCATGAGATCATTACTCCGAGCCATAGAGTATTTGCAGTTTTCAGAAAAAGTTACCAAACTCCCCCCTTCCAGAAATGAAACCCCTCTTTCCAGATCAACTGGGAACCTGCTATAAATGAGTAATTCTAACCGCGACACTGATAAATAGTAATGGATTAGAGACCCTTCTTATTAATAAACCAATACTTCAGCTCTCGCACTCGCTAATAAGTATCTCGCAGGCTCCGATTGCCAACATGACTTGTTATTAAAAGACAATCCAAGAACGGAAACTGCTCTCAATCCCAAAATAAACATTGAACCCGGGCCTAAAATATCAACACCTGCTGCCAGCCAAGAGCAAAGTCACTTTAGTCCCCCCATGAGGTCTGTCAATTTCGTGATAAGAGATCCTATTGGGGGGGGGGGGGGGGGTAGGTGTGGAACCACAATAAAAATAAAATAAAATAAAATAAAAGGATAACTAAGGACTATCATAGCTGGAGAGAGTCTAGACTAATAGTGCTGGGTTAACATGCTAAATAAGCACTAGCAGGGACCGTGGAAAGAGGGGTCCATCATAGTGCTCTTATACAGAAGGGAGGAAAGGGGTCGCTGTACAAATCCAAATGCCCCCAGTGAGCAGGTTTTTAGGGTAAGGGGACCAAGGTGTACAAGGTGCTTTACACGGAGCCTTTTGTCCCAGCCAACTGGTTCCAAGACTGGACAATTATCAATAAACATGTTTTAAAGTAACCCGTGTCTAGAAAAAAACTATCCATATGACAAAGCTATTTTACAGCTAAAGAAACCGTCTTGGGATATCCAGGAATAGCACCACATCATACTCCAGAAACATTAATTTGCTTCCGTTCAGTATCAGAGATGCTTGGAAACTACATATCCCATGATGCTCTTTTTGGGGTTGAGTGACAGAAGAACAGAATGTCCCTGCCTCACAATAGCAAGAATAAAATCCATTAAAAATAATTAAACAAAAAAAACAACATTTCATAAAAAAAAATAAAATAAATTCCAACCTGGTGGCACAGAGCAGCTTCCCTGCTACCCCTGCTGAGCTCCCCGGTGATCAGCATTATAGCACGGTGCGCAATGGGGCGGAGCAGGAACTCTGCTCTGCTCCCTTGCGCACCGCTGGATTAAAGAAAATAATAATATATATTATTTTTTTTTTTAAACAATCCCAGCAGCGAGGGCACCATGCAGGGCTCACACGTACAAGGTCTGATTTCCTGGTTGCCATGGCGACCTGGTGCCCGGGGTTTGTCGAGCCCCGTCTAGAAGGATACAAATAGCGTCCCCTTCTCCAGAGTAAGGCCAGTGTCTATCTTTCTAGATATCCGCGGGTTTACTCTCAGCTCTGGAGCGCAGAAGTCCGGCACAAGTTTACAGTGGCTGGCCCCGCTCATCTAATTTGGGTCTGTATTCAGCGGGGGGGGGGGGGGGGGGGGGTCTCTCTCTGCTATTGCAATTGAGATCCCCCTGTTGATACAGTTGGTAAATGAGGGTCTTTCTCTAGCAGAGAGAGACAGTCACCGTCCAGACCAGGGTGACTGTTTCTCAGGGAAACGTGGCAGCTGCCAGTCAGGATATAAACTGGCATTTGCTATCAAAATTAGAGACCAGTAAAAACACTACATTTTTCACTTGTGCTTTTATATTAGAAGCACAAGATGTCCTGTCAGAAACAGCTTCATATTAATACTGGAAAACTTTAAATACATTCAATCTCCCTGCTCCAGACAAAAAAAAAAAAAATACATTTCTGATCTTTCCACCCCTATTAATGATAAATGATAATAATGAGCCATCACATCCTTAGTGACCATGGGGAAGTAATTCAGCAAGGGGTGATGGCCAACTTCGGCACTGCAGGATGTTTGGCTTTGGGTTTAGCCATAAGCTTGACCATAGAATGTGTAAGACTTTCCCCAGCACCCACAAGACTGGCCCTCCCGCAGCCACATCGCAATCACTGGACCGACCCTCCCGCAACCACGTCACACTCACTGGAGTGACGCTCCCACAGCCACATCGCACTCACTGGACCGACCCTCCCGCAGCCACATCGCACTCACTGGACCAACCATCCCGCAGCCACGTCGCACTCACTGGACCGACCCTCCCACATCCACATCGCACCTACTGGACCGACCCTCTCGCAGCCACATCGCACTCACAGGTCTGACCCTCCCACAGCCACATCGCACTCACTGGACCGACCCTCCCGCAGCCACATCGCACTCACTGGACCGACCCTCCCGCAGCCACATCGCACTCACAGGAGTGACGCTCCCACAGCCACATCGCAATCAGTGAAGTCTGCTATATGTGGCACAAGAACACGACACATACTAACCCTTTAACGCAATGCATAGCGGCCACTGGATACTGAACCATGTTACCAAGGGCAAAGGGCACATACTGCCCCTTTAGTAATGCACAGGGATACCAAGGGCACAGGTCAAGGATTCCAAGGGCACAGGATACCCCTGCTTCTTTTCTAGCATGCACAGGACACATGCCACCATTGCAGAAAACCACCACGGGACACACGTAGCACAATTTAAACAGTGGGAGTTATTTACAACGAGCAGCCACCAGGGAAACCAAGACCATGTTCCTGCTGGTTGAACCAACAAACCATTGACCCTTAAATACAACCCCTTATTCTACTAAAGGCACATAGGAAAAGGGGGGGGGGGTATCGCTAAAGGTCAGTAGGAACATGGGTTCGGTATTCATGGCGAATGATCCATTTTTTTTAACCCGAAAACTCAAAGTTCGGAAATTGGAGCAATCATGGAAAAAGTTCCTACAGTTTAGGCCACTTTGAATTTTGCCCCTTAACTGAATTGTATAAATAACTTCCCCAAAGTAGAGGGGACACATACTACCAGATCGCATGGAACACACGGCCCTTAGTACTGCACAGACCCAGTATTACCAAGGGAACCCCACACAACGTGACCAGGGGCCATACTGCCCATTCTCCAGGATTGCACAAGACATATTTGGCCTAGCGTAAAGAAGGGTACATATACACAGCCCAATAATACTTACATATTGCAGTTTCTCTGGATGCCCAAGCTCCATGATGTTACCAAGGCCACAGAACACACACTAACCCTGCCCTAGGATGCTTAGGTTCCTCTCACTCTGCACAGGATACATACTAACTCTACATCAGATCTCACTATAGACACATCAACCCCGTCGACCATGTGCACATTTTCCAGACTCTCACAAAACACATCGTGCCCTCTATTCCAAAACATACAGGACGTATTACTTTACTGAGAGGGTAGTGGATGCATGGAATAGCTTTCAACAGAAGTGGTAGAGGTTAATACAGTGAATGGGTTTAAGCATGCGCGATATAGGCATGAGGCTATCCTAGATATTAGATAAAGCCGGGAACTAATGAAAGTAGGCAGATAATTGGGCAGACTAGATCTTATCTGCTGACACATTCTATCTTTCTATGACATACCAAGTCCCTTCTCCTAAATCCACAAGACTCCCCTTGTCCCAAACACCCATTACCCCCTTTCCTGAATGAATAGGACATACCTTGCTGCTTTCTCGCACATTTCCCCTTTGCCCAAATTTGCAGAGCATACATTTTCAGCACAATGGAACTTATTGCCCCAGAACACACACAGCACAATACATAAAACACTTGCCCCCACAATAAATACTCATCTACTTTGGTGGTACACAGAACTCACCAGCAGCACACCCATCTCCCCAGAAGTCCGAATGCATGTCACATACCTTCTAGTTAGAAGAAATACTCCGGAAGGTGGGGGGTGGGAGAGGATGCAGACCTGCACAGACCTGTGCTCTTCCCAAATCTGCAGAGAGACAGAGAGTGAGAAGTCAGTGGCAGCTGCAGACCCGAAGCCCAGACTCAATCTCACATGACGCTCTACTAAATATGGAGACCCCAATATAGCACTGTCCCAAAGGACGGCTACGCCACCCACTCCAAATGACGCCACCATCTCCCTACCCCTCACAGTGACACCAGCATGCATCCCTTGATGACTGATAAAATAAGAGCTACCATTAGTAAGTGGGGGCGGGGGTGAGGGAGGAATCAGGATACTAGACAGAGAGGGTCCAACATGGATGAATGGTCCGTGATGAAGCAGCATCTTGGCACCGATTAGAAACTAGGATGGCATTCACGCAACACCCTTTTGCCCATTCTGGAGGATTAAAAGCAACAAGGAATCATTCATTTTTTCGGCCATGTTTCGTAACTGGCCATCTCTGGTATGAAAAGGGTTAAGTCTATTCTAGTCTTACTAGCTAGTGCATGGTGACACATTCTCACAAACCTACACGTGCTTACACGTTGCATTAATAGTGCACCTGTCCTCCCCCCCCCCCCCCCTCCCCTGTGAACTAGCGCTACATGGAATGAGATTATAAATTCATCCTCACATAGAAGAGTGTGGTGAAAGAAGAAACAAATATACAGCAGAACTTTAGAATCTTGGGTCCGATGGGCCATCTCTTCCTTCATCGGACTTTAAAATTAAAAAAAAAAAAAAAAAACATGTCTGCCCCCTGATAAAGCTACACAGAGCAAAGAGGGCTCAATAAGATGACTTCTCTGAAGTTTTTCATTAAAGCCTTTTCTATTTAAAATGCCTCCATCCTTCAAGTAAACAGAACTTTTATTATTTGCCGAGCGATAGCGGTCCTTTAAATCTCAAACAAACAGGCTGCACCTGCATAAGAATGCTAAGAACAAAACATGTTACAATAACTAATTATCTGTTCTCAGCATCCCGCCAACTTCCATCTCGTCGGATGGCCAGGATTAAAAAATAAATAAATAAATAAAAAATAATATATTTTTAATTTTTAAACATTTTTTTTATTTATTTTTAAATCCAGGCCATCCGACGAGATGGAAGTTATTTCTCACATTCCAAATAGGAACAACCCTTCTGGCGTTTAATTCACTAAACCCCATTTTAGAACACACTATAACGGGAGTTGTTCGTAAAAAGGTCAGTTCTGGGGCAAGAGTTCTAAAAGTGGAGCAGTTCACCATGGAAACCAATGGAATGTTCTTGACGACTTTTCCCCAAGAACCGATCTTTAAACTCCGTTCTTGGGAAAACTCATTCCTTTTCCAAATTCTCTGCATAGACTTTTACCTTTGATATAAGATTCGTAAAAAAAAAAAATTAAAAAAAAATAAAAAGGTTTCAAATGACGGCGGCGAAGGCAGAATGCATCAGAGCGACTGCTCTGTAGTTTGGATGCAGGTAATATACTGCTCAAAATTCTTTATTTCATGAAAAAGAATTGCAGGAAATTGAAAAGGGAATTTCAAACTTAAAGGGACAGTCTAGTCCCCAAACTCACTTTGGTGCAAGATGAAGATCACTGCGTATATAGGAGCACAGGCTTTCCCCCCCGCCGTGTGATTTGATGCAGGCATTCTGTATAAATCACATTTTTGTATTATGACTCAAGCCCTCCCCCAATGATTACTCTGCATGTTTACTAGAGATTATATACACACTGCGTAAATAAAGTTTTGTTTCATTTAGTTCGTTTCTGTGCTACTAGAATAGAATACATTTTTGTGACCTTGCTATTGTACACAGAAGGATCTCTTAACCATGCAACACATCGTCTGATTTGAATGAAACTCTCATAGGTTCCTGCAGCAAAAACAAAAAAGGAAATGGACTTTTTCTCAGAAAGTGTGGCCAGTTCTGGTTTCTTGCAAACTGCTGTAATTTTACTAGCCCTGGTGGAAGTGCCAAGCAGCACTGGAGGATGTCTGCGCGCATCATTGGGGACCTAGATCCCAGTCTTCTAGTCAGACCTCTATTCGAGGTCCGATTATAAGACGGAGCTCGAATGTAAGACTAGATCTTTTCCGGGGAAAAAATTGTCTTATATTCAAGCAAATAAAGTAAATAAATACACACACTTCCAAAACACAACAACCAAAAAATAAAAATACAAGTAACTATAACCTGGGGCTCAGGGATCCACAAACTCACATGGTGATCTGAGCTTGTGATGAGAGTCCAGAGATCTCGCTATAGTTCCGCCGTAATGTGGGATCCGGTATGACTGGGTTTATGAAGGCAAATTTCTAGGTAGATTTTATAAAACGCACTTTTTACTAGAGACGTTTAGGGTAAAAACGATTCAGGGATGAGTGCATTAAATTCAGCGCAGTCCCACGCAATGTAACGGTTAGAAGATTCCCTCACTATAATGGGCGTGTGTGTGATCTATCGCCCGATTCAATAGATGAAGGCGTATGCATGTTAAAAAAAAAAAAAAAAAAGGCTTACTCACTAGGCTTAAAAAGCAACTTAATGCCGTGCGTGCATCAGGTAAGAAGCAAAATTGATGTTTTATTCCTTTAGAAGTCGGATACTTTGCACACATTTATACAGGGATTATTATTATTATTATTATTATTATTATTATTATACACTCACAGAGTGGTAGAGACTAACCTAATGCATAGTGAAGCTGATCTTAAAGACTGGAAAGTTAAACTAGATGGAGAAAGGCAAATAATGGGGCTCAAAAGGCACATGAACATAAAAAATAAAATACTAATAATAATCATCCTTTTTAAATAAGTCCAGATTGATTTTTAAAATAATTTTGGAGCAATACAACTATTAGATTTCATAATTGGACTTTCCTGAATGTAATTTTGATTGCATATTATTTGTGGTTGGGTTATTTAAATCTAGTCTTCTTTCTTTCATAATACAGAGTTAACGAACTGACCTACAACCAAAATGTAAAATCTGCCTTTAAAAAAAAAAAAAAAAAAAAAAAAAACTATTCTGAAAGACAAGAGAGATCCTGTTTGCATTAATGTAACACCATCTCCTAAACAGGGGCGGGCTGGGCCGGGGGGCAGGGTGGCAATTGCCCCCCAGGCCGCCCTAAACTATGTAAAACACGGCCGCTGGGCCAGTGTTTTAAAAAAAAAAAAAAAAAAAAAAAAAACGTGCTTGCAGGCAGAGACTGAGAAGGGATCGGAAGATCCCCTCTCACCTCCGCTCTGCCTGCAAAGCTGCACGGGGAGCCGAACAGGCAGCACAGAGAAACCTCCGTGCTGCCTGTTCGGCTCCCCGTGCAGTGTGCCGACACGGAAGTGCCGACAGTCACGTGATCGGCGCTCTGACGTCAGACGGGCGCCGATCACGTGACCTGTCGGTACAACCGCCGGGAGGCCGAACAGGCAGCATGGAGGGACCATGCTGCCTGCCACCAGGTAAGTCCTCCAGCCACTGGCCACCAGGGAAGTCCTGCCACTAGCCACCAGGGAAAAAGGTAAGGGGGGGGGGCAAAAAACACTGGAATATTTTTGGACAAATTGGCTGGGGCATATTACATGGCAAATAACACTGGCATATTATTGGACAAATTGGATGGGGAATATAACATGGCAAATAACACTGGCATATTATTGGGCAAATTGGCTGGGGAATATTACATGGCAAATAACACTGGCATATTATTGGGCAAATTGGCTGGGGCATATTACATGGCAAATAAGACTGGCATATTATTGGGCAAATTGGCTGGGGCATATTACATGGCAAATAAGACTGGCATATTATTGGGCAAATTGTCTGGGGCATATTACATGGCAAATAAGACTGGCATATTATTGGGCAAATTGGCTGGGGCATATTACATGGCAAATAAGACTGGCATATTATTGGGCAAATTGGCTGGGGAATATAACATGGCAAATAACACTGGCATATTATTGGGCAAATTGGCTGGGGAATATTACATGGCAAATAACACTGGCATATTATTGGGCAAATTGGCTGGGGCATATTACATGGCAAATAAGACTGGCATATTATTGGGCAAATTGGCTGGGGCATATTACATGGCAAATAAGACTGGCATATTATTGGGCAAATTGTCTGGGGCATATTACATGGCAAATAAGACTGGCATATTATTGGGCAAATTGGCTGGGGCATATTACATGGCAAATAAGACTGGCATATTATTGGGCAAATTGGCTGGGGAATATAACATGGCAAATAACACTGGCATATTATTGGGCAAATTGGCTGGGGAATATTACATGGCAAATAACACTGGCATATTATTGGGCAAATTGGCTGGGGCATATTACATGGCAAATAAGACTGGCATATTATTGGGCAAATTGGCTGGGGCATATTACATGGCAAATAAGACTGGCATATTATTGGGCAAATTCGCTGGGGCATATTACATGGCAAATAAGACTGGCATATTATTGGGCAAATTGGCTGGGGCATATTACATGGCAAATAAGACTAGAATATTATTGGGCAAATTGGCTGGGGCATATTACATGGAAAATAAGACTGGCATATTATTGGGCAAATTGTCTGGGGCATATTACATGGCAAATAAGACTGGCATATTATTGGGCAAATTGGCTGGGGCATATTACATGGCAAATAAGACTGGCATATTATTAGGCAAATTCGCTGGGGCATATTACATGGCAAATAAGACTGGCATATTATTGGGCAAATTGGCTGGGGCATATTACATGGCAAATAAGACTAGAATATTATTGGGCAAATTGGCTGGGGCATATTACATGGAAAATAAGACTGGCATATTATTGGGCAAATTGGCTGGGGAATATTACATGGCAAATAAGACTGGCATATTATTGGGCAAATTGGCTGGGGAATATTAAATGGCAGAATAACACTGGCATATTATTGGACAAATCATCTGGGGAATATTAAATGGCAGAATAACACTGGCATATTATTGGGCAAAATGGCTGGGGAATATTAAATGGCAATTAACACTGGCATATTGGGCAAATTAGCAGGGGCATATTAAATTGCAGATAACCTTGGAATATTATTGGGCAAATTTACTGAGTTATATTAAATTGCAGAATAACACTGGCATATTATGGGACAAATTGGCTGGGGAATATTAATGGCAAATAATATTGGAAATGTGTATGTAATGGGGTGATGGAGGCATGTAAATGTGGTGATGGGGCATGTCCTGGTGTGCAACGTGGGTTATGGGTCATGTCGTAGGTGTGCAACGTGGGTAGGGGGGGGTGCCCAAATTTTGGGATATTGGGTGTCTAAATCCTGGCATGTTGAGGGGCATAATCCTGGCATATTGAGGGGAAAATCCTGGCATATTGAGGGGGCATCATCTTGGCATATTGAAGGGAAAATCCTGGCATATTGGGTGTCTAAATCCTGGCATATTGAGGGGCATAATCCTGGCATATTGAGGGGCATAATCCTGGCATATTGAGGGGCATAATCCTGGCATTTTGAGGGGCATAATCCTGGCATATTTAGGGGAAAATCCTGGCATATTGAGGGGGCATCATCTTGGCATATTGAGGAGAAAATCCTGGCATATTGGGTGTCTAAATCCTGGCATATTGAGGGGCATAATCCTGGCATACTGAGGGGCATAATCCTGGCATTTTGTAAGGGAAAATTCTAGCATATTAAATGGCAAATCCTGGCATATTGTGGGGGAAAATCCTGGCAATATTCGTTATAAAACAAGGAAAAGATGGCCGTGGATGGGGAGGCGATTCGATGGTGCAATGGGCCACTTGACTGGATTTGCCCCCCAGGCCTAAGGCTGCCAGCCCTCCCCTGCTCCTAAAGACTGTTATATGCATACATCCACCAAAACAAAATATACAGGAAAACCACTTCATATCGGATATAAGGTTGCAGAATACAAGCTCCAGGGTCTCAAATAGGAAACATGACAGAGACGGCCATTGATTAGGATGAGCCACGTGTGGGTAGGTGGGAGGTAGGTAGTTAAAAGTGTGCCATTGGAGACAGCGAAGGGTGTGATTAGATCATCCAAAGGCCCCCCACTAAAGCCCACGGAGATTCCTGTGAATTTATGCATTTCCTCTGATCGGGACAAAGGCTACATTCACATGGGTACCGGTACGAGCCGCCAAGTAAAACCATTGCTTTCTTGAAAGAAGCCTTGTGCGGAAAACGATGGGATGGAAGGTCCCCAGCTCAGATATCACGGGCCCACTCCCAGGGAAGCCCCCCCCCAACCCAAAAAAAAAAAAAATCAATATTATGAACGTGGCATCTTTAAAAGGTGCCCGATTTCATTTATTATTTGGGTTTAGCCAGAAAAAGACTGCACCAAATTTACATTTTAATCAATTATTTTAAAATGGTCATATTTGCCCAAACCCACACGCAGAAAGTACACCAACAAAATAAAAAAAAAAAGTATCATCTTAGCTATAAAAGACCAAGTAAATGCACTTCACCATCAAAGTGGCTCAATGTATGTTTTAGTAAATACACATTGCACTATTAGTCATTTAACTGCAGCTGAACTCAATGCCCCATAGTCCTTTGTGTTGGTTGCTCTCCATAGGTCCAATGAACCTAGAAATTAGTCGTAGGTATATACAACAATAGAGCGCCATCATAGAAGAAGGAGTGAGAAATGAATTCAATACCTTAAAAGCTATTTAATACCAGTTACATCAATGCTTTTTGATCCCCATCTCCCCCTGGTCATATGCCTTTTATGAAGCCACTGAAATTAATTTTGGCACAGTTAAAAAGTTATTGTTCTCCAAAAAGTCACAAAGCCCTGTAGAAGCACACAGATTCCTTTACAAGTTTTTCAATAGACAGCGTGCGCCAAAAATCTATGATCAACTTCAATAACGTAGCGGTGATGTCATAAACATGAGACACTAGAGACAGATTTTTTTTAAATCCAACAAAGGAATTAATATTTAAAAAAAAAAAAAAAAAGGGTACAGAATATAGTACTTTTGTGTGAACATATACAAATTAGTGATACAAACCTCATGGGATATTCTAACATAAGCTCATAGCAACACTAAACATTAAAGTACCTGACGCGTTTCACCTGTCAAGAGCACTAAAATAGACTTTTCTTCCTCCCCTAATCAAAAATACAAAATACCACACAAAATGTATAAACATGAAAGGAAATAGGAGCCTTAAATGTGACATTTTTATGTATCCATTTTTCTCAACACACACACTATGCTCACACGCTCAGTGAGTCATGGTTAAAACGGGTAGGGAGAAGTGTCCCTAAAAATAGTCCTTGGATGGAACACACACCACTGTGTGAAATGATGAATAAAATCTGTCTCTGAACACGACATCAGAAAAGGCAAACAGGACTGACAAGTGACCGAGTGCAACAGCAGCTAGAAGCATATAGAACAATCCATCCCCATTAATATCTTACCCTGCTGTTATCCGGGGTACAGAGGAGGTAGAGTGTGTTTAGCAGGGAGGAAATGCAGAAGGAGACTGCCCTTGTCAATTCTTCATTCAAGAGGTGGGTTTATTCATCGAGCCAGTGATGTCAGAGGAGAAGCTGGAATGCAAGGGTGCTGGCAAGAGCTTCGCTCTGGGGCCAATGTACGCAACTCCTATCTTTGTCACTGAATCAAGAATGTGAAGCAGGGATTGTCAAATATTTGTAAAATTTGGGAGCCAAACCGAAATTAGATTTTTTTAAAAAATTTTTAGTAGGCAGCAAAATGGTTCAGCCATAGATTATATGTAACGCAATCACAAAAGTTAGGGATTTCAGGAGTTGTGTCTCCCTGGCTCCTGGATCTGGTCAAGCTCTGAAGAATAGTGTCAAATCTTTATTTACATGGGTAAATAAAGCAGATTCGGATTATTAAGGGTCTAAAGAGAGAATCCCAGGGAATTAAGAGAGTCATTTCAAATGTAAGACCAAAGTAGCAGAGTTGGGAAAAAAAAATTAATTTGAGATTTTTCCCGACTTGATTACTTTAGTTTGAAATTCCCTGTAATGCTCTCTTTATTAAGTAGACCTTTTAGGATTGAACGATTGTAGTTTAAATAAGATTGTCCTAAAATCCAACTAGAGGGGATAAGGAATCAATCATTTTTATAATGGAATCATAACATGGTTTAAGTTGTTTGAAGAATACATTTTTGGATAAAAATCCATGGTACAGTTACATACTCTAGAGCTTGTGGTATAGTAAGATTTAAAGTTAAACTCTCAACATAATTATATTTTATTCCCTGCAGGAAAATCCACTTTAGGAACATGTAAGGATCAACCTTCCTGACTGTTTCCCATGGATTTGGGAATAAGCCTAATTACAGGAGTCCCTGACATCATGGCTGCCAAATGTGAAACTGAGCTCAGAGCTAATCTGGGATTCCCGGAGCAGTCCCTGCAAACCTAAGACTGTGCCATAAATATATCATCAAGAAAAATCCTTTAACTCTCCAGATTAGGGTGACCAAATATTCCTGGTTTAGGGGACAGTCCCCAGGTTAAGATCTCAGTCCTTTGGCTGAATGAGAGCCAGGGTGGATTAAAATTGCTGATTTAAAAAAATAAAAAATTTAAAAAAATTTGATTTAAATCAGTTTTTTTTTTTTTTTTATTTAAAAATCTATTTTCATGAAATGCTTTTGGAGGAAAAAAAACAAAAAAGATAATTTTCTATTTAATATACACTATAGGTCAAAATGTTATTTTGCATCAAATATAGGTTAGTTATGTAGCATGAGGCTTTATATCCCTGCAATATTTACATTTTTGGTAAACGTATTCAGTTAATCCAAGTTATCCAAGCTGAGATAACATGCACTTTTTCACAGTAAAAATTGTATAAAACAAACAAAGTTCAGGAAAAGATCTTAACCCCCATCGTTGTTCTGCAAATCTATTTACAAACAAAGAATGCATTACACAGATATAGAATGTTATTGTTTTAGTTAAATAAATTAAAAAATGAAATTGTTCTCTAAATATGTGTGATTAACCTATTAAAAGTAAAATCAGCTCTCTAAAATTAAACCAAACCGTGTCAAAATATAAATCATGAACAGGATATTTTAAAAATAAATAAAAATTAAAAAAAAAAAATACATTGCACGCAGCACAACCTGTCCCTGAACTTCACACAATCTGGTTTCTCCTAATTTAGGCATCTGCTGTAGTTCTGCCAATACAATGTATAGATCCTTCTCCATCATTGGTTTATGCTCTACATGCACAACAAAATCAATGTTCAAGTGATACAGTCCCTTTAACCCCTTCGTGACGCATGGTGCTTGCGTCCCAAACGACGCAAGCACCAAAACATCACGATTTGTTCCTGGCCGGTAGCCAGGAATACTCTGGCAGAGACCTGATCTGGGTCTTAATAGACCCTGTGGGTCTATTAAGACCCTGGTCACTGAGGCGTGCCCGAACCCGGAAGTTCGGGCACAGCGCGATTTAGCAAAATGTAGCCGGTGCTCGCTTTGAGTACCGGCTACATTTTCCCTGTCAGACTGAGGTCACTCAAAGTGGCCTCATTTGACAGGTGGGATCCCGCTGTAAGTGCCTGCAGCGGGATCCGAAAACAGCTCATTGCGGGGAGCCGCGATGAGCTGTTTAGTACAGGACGTACTATGCCATCCTAACGACTTTAAGGCATAAAGTCAGGATGGCATAGTACGTCCTAACGTCACGAAGGGGTTAATGGTTCTCTAGAGATGTGAGAAGCAGTGTTACCCAGTTGGAAGCAACTTAAAGAATCAGCTTCTGTCTGAGTAAAAGCAGATGGAGAAGGTTTAAAATCGGTCTTTAATAAGCGCAAAGATGCACACAAAAAAAAAAAAAGAGAAGAGGTTTTTAAATGATAAAACCTCCCCCCACTCATCCACACTTATGGACTGAACCACATTCCACATGACAACAGGGAAGAAATTATACAGCCCTGGAAGAAACATGAAAAGGGGAAACATTTGTGGTGATTCTATAATTATTTCTGAGCTGGGCGTGGCCATTCTGAGGATGTAGGTATGCGGTGTGTCATTGGGCCATATTTAGTTTACAGTTGCAGTTCCATTTATTCTGCTGAATGGCACATAAAAAAAAAAATGTTAGGTTTAGGGGCAATGTCCCACTGGTACCCGTGATTACTCCCTATTTAGCCCTTTGGTTTGAGAAAAGATCCAATATACGCAATATTCCTGTAGCCCATTGGCTGCCTAAGCAGCTGGCCTGGGTGCATGCGGAGAGACAATTGCTGCGTCTCCTATCCACTCCCTGAACAGCCTGTAGGTTGTACCTTATTCGGCATGCCCTACCTCCACCCCGGCTTCCTCCAGAATATCCATCAGCAAAACACTCAGCCAGTAGGATGAGTGGAGCAAATAGGGTTGCCACCTGGCCGGTATTTTACCGGCAGGCCGGTAAAAAATTGGCATCAGATCAATGTTAAGTCTATGGAGACAGTTCTAAGGCCGGTATTTTTTTGAGGAAAAAGGTGGCAACCCTAGGAGTAAACGTCTAAGAACACTGCCACGTCTTGCAACACGGTCAAGGAAAAGGCACAATGCCATAGGCAGAGATGTCAAGCACTCATCCATGCAACGGCAATTATTTAAAAAGCTTTCTGTATGACAGGAAACATTAGGGCCCAAATTTGTAACACCTTTCTTTTCAATATATCATGAGACATCACTGCTCCATACATTTCTAGCAAGTCAGGTGGGGAGGGGGGATTCAGTACCTTATATTATCCACACTTCGTAGCCTTAAACATCACATACAAATAGAACACGAAGAGGTTAAAATGACGTCTTTCACCTAAACATTGCTTGAATACGGTGAATGTAGAGAATAGAAAACAATGATCTATACCTTGCGTTAGAAGAATTGTCAGAAAATGCAGGATAAAGATCTGTTTGTGGCGTCTCCTACATATTACATCACCTTGAGGCTTGGTAAAAAAAAAAAAAAATATATATATATATATATATATTTATATATAATTCCCTACAGTCACAGTATAAGCAACGTTTAGGATGTCAGAGTCCCTTTCTTACAAAATAAAGTAACACTGTAATTGTATAAAATGATACGGAAAAATATTTATATGTATTAACCAGGTTTGAAAATAAGGCTCAAGATTATCTTGACTAGTCACCTCGGTACATCTTAAAAGATACTCCAGCTCAGTAAAGTAAATTGACTCATGAATATTTAAGTGGCCATTTAAAAATATTTTTTTTTATTAACAATCTCCACAATACTTACCTTTAGTTTGCCGTTTTAAGGTTCCTCCTCCTAGATTTACTCTTGCAACACTGGTATTGTAAGCGATACCTTTTGTATCAGTCTCTGTTCATCTAACATAGTCTGTAGTCCCCCTCTATGCTGTGAACGTAGGGCTTTGTAAATTGTTGGCGCTATATAAATAATGGTTAATGTAATTGTCAAGAACCCTCTTCCTGTCTTAGACTCAGAACTATTTCCACAAAATGCCCATTATCCTGGCCTGTCCCGAGTAGCTTACCCACCCACTGGGCCATTTGTAAACACCCGCCATCCAGCTAGCCATCGCTCATTTTCTGATTGGTCAGTTGTTTAAAGGGCAGGAGTAGCTCGGACGACGATTGGCCATGACCTTCCCTGACCTCAGACACAGAGCGGAGACGGAGGACCAAGGATCATATGCTGGGTGGATGAGTCACAATATCCACAAAAGAGCTATAACATGTAGAACCCAGCGACCCTCCTAGTACCGTTCTCATCAACTGGGCCACAACTGAGCCCCTGGAAGCATATGGCGGCTTCCCATCCCACACAGCCCAGTTGAAGGCAGGCGAGCCGGTCACTGGTTTAAAGGTCCAAACTGATCCTGGATTGGCTTCACCTCCTAAACCAAACTATGCAAAACACTATCTGACTCAGGACTAAGGCAAGAGTCTTTGCCCCACAGGCCAAGGAAGTGTGCAATAAGTTTCCTTTAATACATGCAATATAGCTCGACTAGGAGAAGTGAGCCGGTGACAAGCCATAAGAGCACCTGGAGTGGCTAAACCCAAATAATAAAAAAAGTTTAAACCCAGCCGCTCTGGCTCTATTCGGTTACAGGCCAATCATTACTGATGAATGATTTGGGTGGCAAAAAGTAGGCACCCTTTTTGAACAGTCGCTCAAACTCCAGCACACCGTATTGGCCCGATTCCGATTGGTTCCCTAGTTAAATCCCTAAGTTAAAGGGAGTAAAACGGCTCAGAGCAACCAGCTGATGTCGGTGTCGTTATTTGGGAGAAAGAGCGTATTAACCAAAAGGGCTCTCTTCGGGAGATGCCGAATATTGCTGTGGGGTAACGGAAGTGACAACACATTTTCATTCAGCTCCTTTCATTGATGAAAAGACGCTTCTTCTCAGTTATGTTACTGTATCCAGACAGCAAAGAGGTGGAAGGGAGAAGTGAGCAACAAAGTTCAAACTTAGCTTATTTTGGATGTAAAGCAGGAAGGATAGAGTAGAAGGGATTTCAAACTAAATTACTATGTTACGAGGTTATTAATGAAAAGAAGAACATAAAACAGGCACATAGAATTGATAACATTTCAAGCAATAACCATATTCAGAGTCTTGTTCTGATGTAATGTAATAATCCAGTTAAAATATAAATACCGTATTTTAAATTTGAATTCTGTATAAAAAAAAAAAAAAAGAGTATAGGAAATAAAAATAATTGCAATAAAAAAAAAGTGTAAAAAAAATAAGTAAACAAAAGAAATTTACTTAAGTTCCTTTTATTTTAAAGAAGGTGTTTGATAACTATATAACCCATGATTCTAAGGGCTATCTGTGCATGATTGTATATGTACTTCCCCAAAAACTGCAGTGCCAAGGATAACCATGACTGGTATATTGCTTTAAAAAAATGCTTTATCTGGGTCTGATGAAAGCTTTTTTTGTGACAAAGTGAAATGGCATGACTCCTGGGACACTGCTAGGGTTGCCACCTTTTCTTAAAAAAAAAAAAAAAATACCGGCCTTGGTACCGTCTCCATAGACTTAACATTGGCCTGATGCCAATATTTTACCGACACAGCTGAGTCTTTCACATGTAGTTGCAGAGAGGATTTGTTTTTAAACCAGCTGTAGACAGCTCATGCAAGCGTGACAGGACAGTGATGGATTCTCATTTCACTCATGTTGGGGGGGCGCTGCTGCACAGTGATTGGCTAATCAGCACGGTATAATGATGTCAAAGTCCTTTAACTCACAAGGTCATGCTGAAGGTGACCAGCCACACAGACCCATCAACTTCCTGTAACCATGGGGAACGACCATTTATGCATGTGTTTAGTCTGGGGGCTCTTCAATAGAAAAGCAAGCACAGATGAACAAACCTGCAAATATCAAAAGGGTCTCAAATGATACCACACATGAGACTGTACAGATAGCCCCATCATGTGTACAGCGATAAGCTTGGAATCCTGAAAATGGGAGAAGTTATGGTATGATCTAGAAAGGTTAAAGGGACAGTCTAGTCCCAAAACTCACTTTGGTGCAAGATGAAGATTACTGCTTGTATAGTGCACAGGCTTTTCCCCCAGTGTGATTTGATGCAGGCATTCTTCATAAATCCCATTTTTAATATTTGTCTCAAGCCCTCCCCCAGTGGTTCCTCTGCATGTTTACTGCAGGTGCGGCAGCACTGATTATATAGACACTGAGCATACAAAGTTTTGTTTCATTTAGTCACTTCCTGTGCTGCTGGAATAGAATACATTTTGTGGACTCAAAGTGACCTTGCTCTTGTACACAGAAGGGTCTCTTAACAGTGTAACACATTGTCTGATGACATCACTAGAGAGACAGGAAATTCTATTCATTTGAATGAAATTATTCTCAATGGTATCTACAGAAAAAAAAAAAAAAACTCTTTTACTCAGCTAGTGTGGGCAGTCAAGGTTTCTTGCAAACTGCTGTAATTTCAGAAATTCCTCTTACTGTAAGTATTTTTAGCAATGCAAATGTAAAGCACATTAATATGCATTAACATTTGGAAGATGCCTTTTGGGCACCAGACAGTCCTGTTAAGCCAAGACAGAGGACTACAGAGGATACAAGTAACAAAACACTGGACTCTCAAAATCTTTAGCTGTAACAATATCTTATAGAGGACCTTCAATGTTTTATTTATTTTTTTAAGAAGTAAGTAAAAGAACACCCACTGCATGGGTGTTTTCTTAGACTAATAGTCCATAATATAAGAAAACAGCAATATTATTTGTTACAGAATTGGAAACATTCTACATATAGATAGAGATCTATGTGCTCCTGAGATAAGAATTCTAAACGTTGGTACACAAAGAATTGTGTTGAAAGAATAGTGGTCAAACTTCATTTTCTATGAAAACTAGTTAACGATATCATGTTATCCTTTAACACAGAATGCTATGTTTCAATCTGGGGTTTCTTATTGTACCTCTCACGCCCCAGAGTGCTTTGGAAATATATTGCTTTACAGATTTTATAAGCTGCCTGCAGACTTAAACGTCTCTGTTTTGTCAGGCATGTAGCAAAGTACAGAAGGTGACAGCCAGTGATTTATTCAAACATTTGCAAGACTTCTAGTTTGAGCCAGACCTTGTGTAATGTCCCCTTATTCACATATATCTCAAATAAATGGCTATATATCATGTAATGTGCACCTGCAGCTAAAGTTAAGTAGATACAACCAGCCTTGTGGAGCTAGAGAGCTTCCCATTTTTATGAGCCAATTAAGGAGCTAGCCTGGTTATTTTTTAGGAGCCAGGGAAGCTGAACTTCAATTTAAAAGCAAAAAAAAAAAAAAAAAAAAGTTAGGAGCCAGCAGAAGGGATTTTTAGGTGCCAGGACTCAATCACTGCCACAAGGTAAACAAGATAGAGCAAACAGAGATGCCCATCATGCAGCACTTGGTTTCTGACCATTATATCAGGGACAGAAAGGCCTCCGTCTATGAGCGAAGCGGGAAGTAGCACCAGAGAACAGGTTGTATCACCTGAACAATAGAATGTATTATGCATGCATTGAATTCACAATATAACCCACATGGCCACTGTTGAGAACGAAGGGAAGCAGTTCTCAGATTATTTTGTCCATTAGGACAGAGACCGCAAGGCCGCCACAGCTCACTGCAATGCAGGAAGTAGCGCCACCGAACAGGATGTATCAGCTGTAAATCCAAAGAATTCCCAAACACCAATATGGCCATTTAAGATCACAGAGGGAAACCCTGTTACTTCGCTTCTAGTTTGTCCATTATAACAGAGACAGCAAGGCCTGGAAGTAGAGCTACAGAACCGGATGTATCCGCTAAACCAGTGATGGCAAAGGGTTTTATAGCCCAAGTGCCCATTTTAATGCCATAAAACAGGTTAACAATCCCAAAGTGCCATTTCCTCCATATATTATGACCCATCTGCCATGTTATCCCAGAATCTCTTCCCTTTAGTTTCCCCCTTCTCACAGTTTTTGTTTCTTTTGCTCCATCTCAGTGTATCCATAAGCTTCTCATCCATCCATATATGATAATGGTGGTGGTGACAATGCAGTCATATACTTAGTGCAACTTGAGAGGCTTCTGAGTGCCATAGGTTTGCCACCACTGCACTAAACTATAGCATCTTTTTTAAATTCCCAAAGCAACATGGCTATTTAATATGGGGGGGGGGGGGGGGGGGGATTGCTCCTTTATTATAAAGCCGCCCCCCCCCCCCCCCCCCCCATAACCATTGATAAAGCACAGATCCATAAAGTTTGGCAAACCCACAACATTTGGCTCATTGCTTCTTCCTAAATGTTTCTACCTGCTGCAAGATCTCCAAAATGTATTCAGCCCCTTGGTCCTGTGCCCAGGATAGTTTTATTCCTGTTGCACCTATGCCAAAATTCCTTCACTGTATTAACCTCTAGCATTTCAGTAGAGAGGCTTAAACACACACACAGGAACTCTCAATGTTTTATCAAAGAGCAACAAGTTTAACAACAAACAACCCAGGGAAACTAGAAATAAACTGTACAACAAGCTCTTAGGTAAGTATTTTGTGACCTTCACAAACAGAGCCAGTCAAGCAAAGGTAACAAAGGTTATTTAACAGGAGAACAATTTTGATTTGTATTTGGTGTTGGCCAAATAGCTTGCTAGAAAAAAAAATGTATTTTATGGGGAAAACTGTTCTGGTAGGTGATATATAAATATTTTTATTTTTTTTTACATTTTAAAAAGCAATCCAACTAATTAGGGGACGGAGAGGAGGCTGCTGATAGGAGATCCTTTGCTCGCCACTCAGCCAACCGTGCTATTTTTCTCATTGCTCCAGCAGTGACACCATGCTCAAAATCAAATCATTAGAACTAAAAATGCGTCTCTCATTGGAAGTACAGTGTATGGCAGCTGGTGATCAGAACATCCTGTGAGAAGCAAGGGGAACGTGGATGCTACCATAGAGTACCTTGGCCAAAATGGGAAAATAAAAAATGTAATGTGATAAGGAGTAGGTTAGATTTATCATTTCCAAGGACAACAGTTTTCAAAACATAACATATGTATATTTGAGTAAAAGATTGTCTCAAGTTTAAGCATTTTAAAAGAGAAATGTTTAAGTGAAAGAACACAAATTAAGTACCTTATTGATGCTTCATGGGGGCTCACATGTTTAGAGTCTGGAGTCAGTTTGTCTGGCATCGGATCCAGTATGTCAACCCCCTTTTTGAGCCCTCTTTGCTTGTATAAAACTTGTTTGGGTTATTTATAAGCATACTTTCATCAAAGCATTTATATTTAGAATGCCTAAACTTGATGCAATCTTTCATATGAAAAAAAATAAAATTATATATATATATATATATATATATATATATTTTTTTATTATTTTTTGACTACAGTTGTCCTTTACAATGTTGCACTTTAAATACAATTGTAATACTAAGAAAGCAGACAGGGTGTAGCTCATGGGTCGTCAACCTGGTCCCTACCGCCCACTAGTGGGCGTTTTGGGATTCCAGGTGGGCGGTAGGGACTTTGGAGGTTAAAACCTCGTTTTGAGCAAGCGGGCGAGTGGGCGCGCGCGCACGCGAGCGCACACATCAGGAAACCTACGTGCGCGAGAATGCGTGCGGTAGGATTTTCGGAAGCACACATCAATCAACCTCCAGGGACGGGCGGGAGCGAGCGCACGCAAACACGTGGGAAGAGGAAGGGGAGGAGTGGAAACTGATAGCAGGGACAGTCAGAAGCAGGCAGAAACGGAGCAGAGCAGTTGCAAAAGAAAAGTTATAGGCAGGAGAAATAGATTTGTTGGCTAGTAATAATATGTGGGCTAACTAGCTCAGCCTTACTTTTGTAGCTCAGGAAGGTAAAACAAAAGGAGATAAAAAGGAAAAGATAAAAAAAAATAACAAAAAAAGGAAGAAAAATAGAGAAAAGGGGATAAAAAAAAGGAGGAGAGTAAGCAGTGTTTAGTCTGGCTCATAAATTAAGTTTTGTTTTCTTATAAAATAAAAGAAAAAAATAAGTAAGGGAAGGAGAAAATAAAAAAAAAGGAAAAAGAGATCCTTAATATAGTGATATACTATAAGGAAGGTAAAGAAGCAGGCAGGAAAAGGAATTTCTTTTGATGGTGACATTAATAAAAATTGGCACCTAATACAACATTGTTTTTGGTGTTAGTAATAAAAGGGAAAAGAGGAGGGAAAAAAGCACTGTGTGGAGTGCAGATCAAAACGTAAAAAAAAAAAGAAATAAAAAGATAAATGTACGTACATTTATTTTTTTTAAAACACCCTCCTTTCTAAAAAAATATTCCGCGCTTGCGCGAAAACTGGTGGGCGGTAAGGAAATTTTTCCATCAAGAAAGAAGCATTAGTGGGCGGTAGGTAGAAAAAGGTTGACTACCACTGGTGTAGCTTATTGATTCATGTAAGATGTAATGTTTGTTTTGCTTGTGACCAGCCTACTGCATTAACCTTTTATATAAAATAAAAAAAGTTTAAAAAGAAAAAAAATAATAATTCCTGTACCCACAATTTATGGTATCCTAATTTTAAGAAATTACATTATTTAACAATGCCAATGAATATTAAATAAATTATTAGCAATAATAATAGTAATAAAATCCCTGCATTTCTGCATCACCATACTTAAAATAAAAATAGAAGTGGAAAAAGTCTAATTTGGTTATTTTCGGAGTATTATCTGTATAGTAGGGACTGTGTCCGTCCTTGTTAAAAAGGTTTTGTAATCTGCTATTTCTGCTTGAATGGACTTTGCCTCTCACTGGTGAAAGAGGATATCCCTTATGGCCTGTTTTCCCAACACCCAGGAGATAACAGAAATTGGGCTCTCTCAATGCGATCTGTGAAACCTTGTGATACAACTGCCTTCAGGGCAGCATAGTAACAGGATAGCAGTTGTAATTAAGAGGGCCAAGGAGATAAGAGTTGCAAACTCAGCTACATGGATATTACAATTCCAGGAATGCCACCATAATAAACATAGGAATTTATGGGACACTTTTACTTAAAAACAGAATGCTAGTTTACATTGGAGATTCAGTCCAGGATAATCACAAACTCGCTGGAATTTAAAAAAGGACTACCAGCAAAAAATAATGCTTAAATTGAAAAAATTGCATCAAGTGTAGATCTAAAAAAACAACAACCTTTAATTAAAGAAGCCAAATAAAAGTACCTTTTTAAGCCCTCTTTTTGCACTTAATAGCTCAATCAGGGGGAGGCCATGTTGTTTAGAATCTTTGGTCAGATGAAGGAAGATCTAACCCAAGAGCTATACAGAGCAAAGAGGGCTCAATAAGGTATTTTATTTGGATTCTTTCACTAAAACACTAATTATATATATATATATATATATATATATATATATATATATATATATATATATATATATATATATATATATATATATATATATATATATATATATATATATACATACATATATACATACATACCACACATATATATATATAAATATACATACATACACACACACACACACACTTTATGCAATCTTTCACTTAGAAAGTTCATTTTGTGCCACTTATTTCCGTTTCATTTAGCAAAGTAACTATTTTATAGATTTGTGAGTGCTGTGATTTAGCAAAGTCACTGTTTTATAGAGCGGTGGTGTTATTTTATTGACATTCTGACGTTTATAATCCAATAGGAATTGAGTTTCCAAAGAAACTTTGAAAGTGGTTTAAGGTCTTAATAAATTCCAGTACTATGGCCAGCGCTATTGCACTAGATAGCGCAAAGACAGCTTAACATGGTACTTTATTTGTATTCTTTAATTAAGGCATTTCTATTTAAAATGCCTAAACTTGATGCAAACTTTCAATTAAACAAACGTTGCCCTTTAATTACAGGGAACTCAAACCAAGGGTGTGTTTGAGAACACACGTTAGGATTTCCCTGATGACCAAATTAAAAAGCAGCTGGTTTTCCGCAATTAGAGAGAATCATGAGTCTTTGTAATGGGCTACTAAGAAGTTACTATTCTGAACAGCCTCCAGGGGGGCGCACTTTAGGAAAATCACTGGGCACAGAACACTAACTACACTGGAATGATCATTCCCATGTGGCTTCCAGAGAGGTGTGCACAGGTTCAGTTTTCCAGACATAATCATGGAGACCAAATGGGAGTGCATGGTGGTAGCCACGTGGGGCAAGTATGGTCCACTGGTCTAGTAGTTGGACTGCATAAGGCAACAAACAAAGATATGGTGAACAGCTGGACCCATCGTATATTCCAGTTCCTTCTTAGATATTTAAAAGACATTTCAGTCGTCTTACAAATAGGATAACAAGTGCATTCTTTGTAGATAAGGACTTGGCAAATATTTGCAGACCAATGTAGGAGCCGGTTTAGTTCTAGTTTGGAGCCAGGGAAATGGAACATGAGTTCTATGGAATACAATAAAAAATAGCTCAGTGGTCAGTAGTAGTTATTTAAAGGAGCCTTGACCTCCTATCTAGTCGGATTTGTCAAGTCTTGGTAATCACACCCACCCACAAATGTTATGGGCACAATTTGCAATCCATTTTTTTGTCCTCACCCCGGCGCTTGATATTTTATTAAACCCCGTTGTATACACAATCACAGATCGCATATTAAATGGTCTACTCAATAAAGAGAGTATGAGATGAGGAATTCAAACTGAAGGCTAAAGTAGCAGAGTTGGAAAAATTCTCCAATGCAGCTGAATGGGAAAATGTTCCCAACTTGACTACTTTGGCCTAAAGTTTGAATTCCTCATATTCTCTCTTTATTGAGTAGACCATTTATAGTCTTCTATAGTTCCACTGCAGCTTAACCCCATCCTCCTCTAACAAAGCTCTGCCATCCACCATTGGGAGGACTGCAGAGCTCATCATCCAAATGATGGGAATCAGAGTTAAAAAACCAAAACCCCATAGTGCTACAGAAAACTTGTCCCAGAGCAGGACAGCCAGCTATTAGACTACAATGTGCCCAAAAAAGCCAGAGCCTCTCCAGCAGCAACCCCCTGGCAATCTAGCCGTCTGACTACAAATCCCATGAGCCTATTGAATGACAGGTTATTGAGCAATGAGTGGGCAAACTAATTCCCATTGCCCTTATTGGTTCAGCACATCATTCATACACAGAGGGAAACCTTTGAGGCCCCCCAGAGACTAGCTGGCATCAGAAGTGTACCCACAAGTTTATATAGTGTCCACTGTAACTGTGTGCAGCAAATCCACACACCACAAGCTCGGGGGGAAAAAAATGCTCACCCATTCCAAAATGATGGGCCAAGCCTTGGGTTTTCCAAACACCCACCCTTTTATTTTTGGATCACAAATCAGAGTTAGAGAAAATCCGGAATATCTCTTTCTCTACACTGCCAATCTGTCATTCTGTTCACGGATTTAAAGGTCTCAACAGCCAAGAGGTAGCAACACACCAAACATACTGAAAAGCACATTTCATTATTTTTTTTTTTTTTTTTTTTTTTTTTTTTTTTTTGAGTACCACAAGTACAAAAAAAAAAAAAAGTTTTCGGGACATTAAATGTTTAATTTTCAAGCTGACAAATTTATACATAGCATTGCTCCTTAACACTCACAGGCACTCTAAAGGTTAAAAAAAAAAAAAAAAAAGAAGCCATGCGTGTTTCTTGACATTTCATGCAATAAATTATGTACATATAAAATAATTAAAAAGTAGACCGAATTAATTTTCTTATGGAGTTAAGAGAAGTATACAATTTTTAGAGCCCTGGCAGGCTAGCGCCAGGAAATTTACAACCCAGCGTAATAATAATAAATAATAATAATGCTTATACAGTTTTAGCAAAGTACTGCAGAAAACCCCCTTCCACCCCCCCCCCTATTAACTCATCCAGACACAGTGACTGCAGCAACTGGTTCTTTTTCAAGGCTGGCTGATGCCTCTGCCAGCAGCAAAACGGTTAAACGGGTAGTCCCTTGCTTGTAAACGGGGGGGGGGGGGGGGGGGGGGGGGGGGGGGTGTTGCTCAAATTTCAGTGTAGGAATTTCTGAAGCATATTAACCTTTACAGAAAGGCTTTATATCCCTGGCAGCAACACCCGATCAAGAGCTTGCTTATGCCAGTCCTGTTTTGTACACAACACACCTTCCCCTAAGCACCCTCAGCCTCCCAGGTGCAACTAGGATTCTAGCAACAAACTGTGTTGCAGTAATGCAACTTCATGAGCTATTGAAGCAGAAAAAGGTTCTGTGTGCACAGAGACTAGTCAATGGGTATACATCATGCAACAATCTTGCTTCTAGAGAGAGAGGGTTGAGCTAGCTCCTGCATTGCACTAAGTGCGCAGATCTGCCAAGGCCCATGTTAATCCAGGTTCTTACCTGTGTAAAGAAGATGGGAAAAAATAAAAAAAGTCTGTAAATTTGATGAAAGAAAAAAAAAAAATTAAAAAACCTTTAGGAGCCTTCAGTCTGCCTGGCACAAAACTAGCTTGGAAAATTCTGTCTCTTTTTGGCACTCTAGCTGCAACGGCGCTGTGTGAGGGAGCTGTATTGGGACACAGATTGAATTAATCTACGCAGTGTTGAGAACCAGCCAGAGCATCCAGCATACAGTGGCAGAACCAACTCTCTCCCTCCCTCGACTCGGTTTAAAACATCCCAGTGTTAAACTGGACAGAACATGCTTTGTTTGGGAGAGGAGATAGAAAGGCTAGCAGGGGTGTGGTGGGAGGAAACATTTGCTAATTTTCTTGCCCCACACAGATAATTAGCTTAGCAGCAGGATACTAGGAATGATATATTACATATTTAGATTGAAAGCTCTGCAGCACAGGAAAAGAAAGGGAGATCTTTAAAAAAAAATAAAAATAAAAAATAAGGGGGGGGGGGGGGGGAGTTGAAGGAAGATGAACATGTTTAAGTGTAAATGCTTAAAATAGAAATAGAAATGCTTTATACCTTCCTTCAACTGAATCTAGATTGCACACATGTACCCTGATAGAGCTATACTGAGCTAAGAGGGTTCTCTAATTTACTTTATTTGCATTCATTCATTAAGGCATTACTATATCAAATGTCTACACTTGATGCAATCTTTCAATTGAACATAAAAAAGGTATATATATCCTACAATTTTACTGTTATCCACAGCCAGTGGAGTTCTTCAAGCAGGAGAAACTCTCCAGGCTTGTCTATTCCTGATGGATATGGAAAGGCAGTCTCTCAGCCTGAACACTCATGTCTATGACATCACCTGTGACTTTGTATGAAAATTATCTACTTCAGTGAGAAAAGTTTTAATTTGCATATCAAGCCACAAGGTGATGTCACAAGCAAAAGACACACTTAAAGCAATTTTTCCTCTTACATTTATGCATTTTCATGCAATTTTTCCAACACAATGTAGATGACATTTTTCATTTTAAAACGCTCTATATTCACAGTATAAGCAATGTTGAGGTTGCTGGATCCCTTGAAGTCATACCTCCCAACTTTGCCTCCCCCCCCCCCCCCCCCCCCCCCGTTGACACCGGGAGGCAGAGTCTGGGGAGGGGGTGTCACCCATATTCGATCTTGGCTTCTGAAGCCAGGATGGCTACTGCGCATGCCCAGTAAGCCTTCTCCCGTGTCTGGGACCGCGACATTGTGGTCCCAAGCCCCGCTGAGCTCTACCTCTGTCCCGAAAAATGAAAGAATAATCTAAATTAACAACACCTGTTCAGCCAAAGCATTCTTTGAGAAAACAGGGCAAAAGCTCCCTTAACACTGAAAGACAGTGACAGAGTTAGATTTAAAGGACCATGGTCAAAAAAAATAAAAAAAGTTACATATATTTAATTGTCAGATTACATTAAGTGTAGAGATTTTAAACAGAAATGATTTAATGAAAGCTCATTTTTGTTCTGTATTGTTCAGGGGGCAGACATGTTTAGAATCTTAGGTCAGACCTTCTATTCCATCACCTGATCTACCTCTTAAAGATATACGGCTCAATAGGGCTCCCACTTACTTAAATTTACTGCAGTGATGGCAACACATTTTTTGAAACCTTGAGTACCGAAAGGCTTTCCATTCTCACCCACTTCTTCTCAAATTTGTTATAAATCGTCAATCCTAGTCTCACGCCTCGCCTCCCTCCTATCTAACTATCAGAACAATGTTTAGGGGAATCACTTTAAACACAGCTAGATGTCTACAGGCTGCCAGTGTTAAGTAACTGAACAGAATGGAGAACTTACGTCTGTAGCAGAATGCATCATGAGGCTGGGATGGTAGGTAATATGCTTAGTAAGGAAGGTATAGCTAATTAGATAGCTCAGTGGGCTAATGTGCCATCATTAGAATCTGTACAATCTTCATAATTGCAGTTTTAATTCCAGGCAGGGTTTTGAGGGGGGGGGGGGGGGAAAAAAGTATATAAAATAAGAACCATTAAATTAAGTAATCGTAACGTCCCCTGGATGTTGGGTAAAAATAACATCCCCAGGGCATAACCAGAGAATATCTGAACATGTCCGTCCTGGTTAAAAACTTATTAAAGCGATACCACACTCAGGTGAACAAATAGGGCCATTACTAAAGTCATCAGTAATTATCCCTATCCAGAGTTGAGCTGCATTAAAACAGGAGCTGGAATTGTTTTGTCCATATAATAATAAAGTAATTGTATACACAACAGGCTTATGAATTCCCCTTCCCGTACCTACCCTCTCTGATAAGAGGGTGTTAATACCCCACCTTTAATTCAGTGCTCTCTGCTAAGAGGCTGTTAATACCCCACCTTTAATTCAGTGCTCTCTGCTAAGAGGCTGTTAATACCCCACCTTTAATTCAGTGCTCTCTGCTAAGAGGCTGTTAATACCCCACCTTTAATTCAGTGCTCTCTGCTAAGAGGCTGTTAATACCCCACCTTTAATTCAGTGTGTTTGTTAATCTGCTCGAGTTCGTCTTCGGAATCCTAACTCTCCTGAAATGATGGGAAAGACATGAACATTCCTTTAGAGAATAATTAATTAAAAAGGAGGAGGTGTGAGTGAGGTCCAGCCAGGATTAGCAAGTCTGGATTAAGGAACAATACAATACCTAATAAAAAGCAGCTATCCATGAGAGAAACTGCAACAAAAAGATTTTGGTTCATTTTTCTTGGATTACCAGAAGATCTTTATGGAGATGCTCATGATCCCATTTCAGACGCTTTCATGCCTCCCGATCATAATGCACAGCAAGTGCAATGCACACGGGCCTGTCACTTTAAGGGGGTATCACAGCCAGCTATACTGGCGTGGTGGTGGGAAGGAGGGGCAGAAATAGTTTCTGCACCAGGGACTTTAGCCGGTTTGTTCTGCCACTAGTCTCTTCCATATTGACCAGGTTCATTGATTCAATTAACGACGCTATGAAATGTTTAGCTCAGAGTTTCCTAAATGTTGCTGGCATACAAGAGTGCTGCACAGTGGCATTACTGGAGTGGGGGGGCTACATAATATTGTGTGTCGTCCCCCTCCCCCCAAACATGCCCCACCAAATTTAACCATGCCGTAGCATAACTGCTCCGAGGGAGCTCTAATGATGACCAATTGTCCCTCGCGGTGCAGGTTCTATGGGAGGAGGACATGCCACTGTACAGGGCGCAGGTTACATGATCTAGCACTGTCACTACAATGATGAGGATCCAAGTAGAGCCTTCTCCTGAAACACGGACGTCACTAGCCACCAGCACTTGAGTTGCCACTTGAGTACTGAGGAGGGCAATCTAGCCATGGCATCTTTATTGGACTCCTGTTTGTGGCATATGTTAATGGGAACCTGACTGTGGCATATGTTAATGAGCAAAGTGACATCGTGGCATGTTCTGTGGGGCAAGTCCTATGGGTGCAATATGTTTCTGTAATAAAAATGCATTTTTATTACATATAAAAAAAAAAAAGGTGAATACTAAAAAGTTCATATAAGTATATATGTATCTAAATACATATAAATTTACACACAGACACCGTTAACTTAACCACGTTCAAGTTAAATAAATAAGTCTTAAAAAGGGACTATCAATTGAACAATGAGAAAAAAAAAATTGATTAAAATGACTTATACATTGTATTTGCAAATCTGCAAGCAAATGCCTAAATTAGGAGAAAAATGTGTTTTTAAAATGTGTCTGTGGCGAATCCTGCCTAGGACATCATTTATGGCTTGATATGCAAAATAAACATTTCCAACTGAAAAGCCGTTCATTTCCATACCGTGCCACAGGTGATGTCATAAGCAGGAGACTCCACAGACACATTTAAAACATTTTTTGGGGGTAAATAAATGGTTTATTAGTTTTCACAAAATATAGGTATTATTCAATAAGGAAATAAGATATACATTAGGAAATAAAAAATATCAGCGGTAAATCAAAGGATAACATATCAATGGTGGTGGAAGTATTAGGAGGTAAAGAACAAGGTTGTGGGGGGGGAGAGAGGGGCATAGAAAATGGGAAAAAAAGGATGAGGGGTGGGACCGGGTGGGAAAGGCATAGTCCAGTCCAAGACCACTCAGGAAAGAGGGTAATTCCGCCGGGTGGCGCAGAGTGTGGGTTTTGTTGTCCTTCTTTACTATAAGGGCAAAAGGTGAACACCATGAGTAGGGATAGTCCAGAGCCCTCAGCTGTGATTGGGCGCAGGGCTCGTCTAACTTGCAGAGTCATTCGAGACAAATCTGCGTAAAGCGCTATTGTAGCATCCTGAATTTTTAGTGGGTTCATGTTCCGATAAGCCTGGAGTATGGAGTCTCGTTCAATAGGGTAGTGAAGTGTACAGACCACATCCCTCTTGAGTGAGTGGCGCCCCCTCTTCAAGAGTGAGACCAGTGATTTCTGAGCGGAGTGGCTGTATAGCCCTTTCCACGATGTCCGTGATATCCGCTTTGGTAGGCAGATGTTGAATAGCCTCCCTCTAGATTTCTGGCAGAAGTCGGGGGCTAGCTGAGTGCTGTGCCGAGGAGGTAGAAGCCAAGGCTGTATCAGCGGCCATTTTAGGTAGGCCCGTCGTGGACTTCAGGCTCAGAGAGCGGGCAAAAAACTCTCCCAGAGGCGGTGGTTTGACCCCTGGCTTGTTCCTCTTTAGCTTAGGTGGGTCGTTGGCTATGTTTTGGCGACCCATGGCCGATAAATCGGTTGATAGGTGTGTCGTCCCCCCCCCCTAAACAAATTTTTACCCCAATTTTAGGAATTTGCATGCAGTTTTGCCAACATAATGTATAGATGATTTTCAAATAATTTGTTATGCTCTACCCCCCCCCCCTCCACCATTAATATCCCTTTAAGCCAGGGGCGTCCAACATGTGGCCCACTAGACATAACTTCTCATATTCTTAATAGGCCAATAAAAGCATGGTTTTGCTTGAATACAGTTGATCCAAACTGTTTTTTTTTTTTGCAGTGCTTTTATATAATTGCTAATTAAGCAAACATTTTTCTATGGCTAACAAGCTAATCGTCACCATTACAGCAATTTAAAAAGATGTATGGAATTCTCATCATGTGGTCATCTTCAGATAAACCTTGGACGCCCCAGCGTTAAGCATGCTTGCCTAATCATCTTGTAATACCGGTTATAATTGTAAGTAGGAGCCAAACCTTTAGTCATAGGCTTCCCAGAGGACAAAATTATTTATTAGTTGACAAAAGGAAGGCACTGGTAAAACTCTAGGTTCTCTTAAGGGCATCGAACATTTTTACAATTACTACTATATTTCTTCACGCCCACAATGCTCCTTTTTTCGGGGGTGCATCTTAGGAGAAAAAAAATATAAGAGTCTTAGACTCAAGGAAACTCTTAAAAAACATCAACAGCGTCACTCGTCCCTCCTCACATCAGCTGAAAGGTGAATTTCGGCTGCCGGAAGGTGAATTTCGGCGGAAGAGATAAAAATCTCCTATTGCATTCGGTGGCTAAATTTAAGCACCCGGTGAGCAGTGGTGTATCTTGATTTTGTGCTGCCCTAGGCAGACAAAATCCGGGCACCCCCCTACCCAAGCTGCACACCCACGTTACACACCTAAGACATGCCCCATCATTCAGACTCACATCAAGCTCACACTCCCATCACACTCAGTCACACACTCCGACTCCCATCACACTCAGTCACACACTCCGACTCCCATCACACGCAGTCACACACTCCGACTCCCATCACACACACTGTCTCCCATCACACACATTCTGACTCCCATCACACACATTCTGACTCCCATCACACACATTCTGACTCCCATCACACTCAGTCACACACACACACACACACACACACACTCTCCCATCAGCACTTACCTTTCCCTGGTGGCAGGCAGCATGGTCCTTCCATGCTGTTCGGCTTCCCGGCGATTGTGCCGACAGGTCACGTGACCGGGCGTGCGTATGACGTCAGCGCGCCCGTCACGTGACTGTCGGCACTTCCGTGTCGGCACATTGCACGGGGAGCCGAACAAGCAGCACGGAGGTTTCTCTGTGCTGCCTGTTTGGCTCCCCGTGCAGCCTGGCAGGCAGAGCGATGGTGAGGGGGGGGGATCTTCCGATCCCCTCTCACCTCCGTCTCTGCCTGCAAGCGCGGCCTTTTTTTTTTTTTTTTTTTTTTAAAGGGCCGGATTTTTTTTTTTTTTTCAGTGCTGGGGGGCACTGCCGCCCCCCAAAATTTGCCGCCATAGGCATCCGCCTAGGATGCCTCGCGGTAAATACAGCACTGGAAGCACCCCCTTTCCCAGAGCTGTTAAAAATCAGGGGGGGGGGGGGGGGGATGCATCTTAGAATTGAGAAATCAATTGCTTGATTTGCAAATAAACAACTTTTTAAATGGAGCCACAAGTTGATGTTATTTACATTACACTACCATTTATTTATATAGCGTCAACAATTTACATAACGCTAGGTACAGAGCATAGAAGGACGTATACACCACACACATTTAAAAACAGATTTTTTTTTTATATTCATAAATTTGCTTCTAATTCTGCCAACACTATTTTTAGATCATTTTGGTAATTTTTTAAAAATTCTCTTTAACCTGATGGTGAAACAAGACTATCAAACGGTTCACCCAGTAATGCTCATATAGCTTTGGTACGTCCTCCGACACCCCCCTGCTTTTGAAAAGAATTGCTTGTTTGTATCAAAAAATAAAATTAAATAATGAAGTTGGCTCCTAGCAAAACCTCCTAGAGTTACAGGAAGCTGACAGCATAATGCAAAAGTAATATAATCATTGGGACGTGGAGGGTGAAGCCTCAAATGTGAAACAAAATTATAGTCTGCATATATTCATAATAGGATCTGAAAATACAAAGAAAGGAGTGTGAGCCTAAACGAGAAAGACTTTAGAAGAAGTGGGTTTCTTTAAATATTGGCAAAATCTACGTACCAAAAAGGTTGGGGGTGGGGGGGGGGGGGGGGGGGGTTGTGATTATTTTGTGGTTTTGTTTTCTCAAACTTTACAAAGCTAGAAATTTACTTCCCTGGACTTTTAAGGGGTTATGTTTGTTCTGGAAGGAATAAGTATAAATAAAGGTGCGAACCATACCCATGCAAGATATGAACAGCCAAAACAGCGTATCCACTAACCATGTTCTTTATTGAAACGGTCTAGCCACTAAGCTGAACATGTTAGGCTGAATTACGTGCAATAGTGCGAAACGCGTCAACTGCCTAGCACATGATTTGACAGATGTGCAAATGCTTTAGGAGCCAAAACAGACCAAAATTAGGAGCCAGGGGATTTGTCAAGGCCCGGGCTAGCCCTTTCCTCTGAGGATGGAATAATGATATTATAAAGGAACGATCTGAATTTTAATCATAATATTGTGTTTTTGAACACACGTGGGATCACCCGGATTTATAAATGCCAGAATTTTTTTTAGAAACTAAAAAGCTTTTCTGTAGCATTGAGATAGTCTATTTATAAATTCCCCTCAATGAGTACACAGATTATAATACAGCACTTGCTATATGTATATATCCTGAGAATAATGCAATATGAGCTCTGTATAGAGGTATACTGTAGGGAAAGGGAGGCACCACACTTAGCCATGGTAACAAAAGAAACATTACTGGCTAGTGGAGGGGAATCGGAGTGCAAGCCTTCCGCATCACTCAGATCTTGTGGACAAAAGGCAGACTTCCAAAGTTTGTGATCCCATTTATTTTTATACCTGGAAAAAAGGTGTCAAGCACTGAGAATAATATGGTTGAAACAAACATAAAGCTATCATGGGGCATGACAACACTGTATCACATTCAGCTGCCTCTTTGCTAAACTGCTACATTGCCATAGCAACACACACCTGTAGGACACCTTAGGGGGGGGAAACAATTATTAAAGAGGCCAAAGAGATGACAAAAGTAAAAATGAAAGTTATTTCAGTACAAGGGAGGGGCATTCAAGAATAGAAATGTTGTTTTAAAGCACAATTTGGCTGTAAAAATGGTCACAACGTTGACTGGGTTTAAAACGCCACCTTTAAAAAAAAAAAAAAAAAAAGAGTCCCCCAATTTTGGAAAAACATACTGCAAATTAGTATGATCATTAACATAGCTTTGAGGCTATTAAAAATGTAATTTAAACACACAAATAGCAAATGACAAACTTATGTGTTTACATGTAATCTACTATTTGTAGATCAAATATAAAAAATAAATTAAAAAAAAGGACTGTGCCATCTGTTGAGTTCACAAACAGATCTAAAACAGAACAAGTACGAATAAATACATCTTTACCACCATCTTCCCTTCTAACAAACAGCAAGCGCTATAGTCAGCGTACGGATGTCCTCATATTTAGATAGAAATGAGTCACAAACCTCTGCCTATTAATGTATGGTAGAAAAGCAAGATGGAGGCCCCCCATGTGCCTTATTTCTACACTTTAAATAATTCAAAGTTCTTTTCCCTTCTTGGAACACAATAAAAGAGGCAGGAGCAAAATGCCAAAGATGGCAGTTACAAATGTTTGGGGAAGCCATGGCTACCTGATTTCCTTGATTTGTCTCGACCTGCCAAAGCATCTAAGAGTCTAGACATTATAGCAAGGTATTATGGGGGGTGGGGTGGATTAGTTTTCTATAGGAAAGTGGTAATGGATGAGGAGCCCAGAATTATTCTGGGATGAAGACGAAGGTTTCAAAGTCTATTACAGTATCTAATATGTAGACGGGTGACCACATTCCCTGTAATGCTCAGCCAGCAAATATAGTCCACATCCGCTGTATTACTAAAAGTAAAATAATCATCATTGGTTTCAACACAGACATACATTATATCGAATAAAAGTAGCAAATCTCTGCTCTGAGGGCATCCAACAAATAGGATGTGTCTACACAAGCAATAGAGTTAAACCAAGATGGCAGTGTATGCTTGATAGAATATAAAGGGTTTTGTGTGAGAAGGGGGGGGCATTAATTTAAAGGTCACTGTAGGCTGAGCAAATGCTTTGAATTGACTTTTTATAATTACCAGTTTATTAAACTTGCACTGCAGTGTTTTCGAACATCAGGGAGAATTCATTTAAAAGATCTGACAGCTGATCTTTGTGGATAGAATCTCTACAAGAGACAGTGTTGCTCTCTCTGTGAACTCCAAATGTATCAAAATCCACCATTTTAGCTGGAGATACAGAAGTATCACAAAAAATAGCAGCCTCTTTTACAGGGATACATTATATAGGTGTCTGAGATGCAAATGTGCCAGAGCTGAAAGTTTAAATATTGTAAAAAAAAAAAAAATCAAAAAAAAAAAAATCATAGGATCACAAAAATTACACACTTTTTTAAAAATGGGAGCACTGACAGAACCAAATGATAAAATAATAAGCTAAATATCTATGATGGGTTAACGATAGAATCAAAATTCAAAAAGGCCTTTTGTTCGACTTGATGTGGCCACTTATTTACTCCTACATTTTTTGTAAACAGGATGAGAAAAGAGAGGATTTCCTTCCTGCTCCCCACTCATAAAAGATTTTAGCAATGTCTAAATTTGCATTTTAGCACTCAGTGGGACAAGAGGCGAACTGAGAAGATCACGTTTTGTGGTGCTTGTAGCCTATCTTGCACCACTGTTATGGCAAGAGGCAAAAATATAACCAATTGGCGCTATGGGCCTAGACCAGAAACACTTTTCTAAAAACCATATTCAAAAAGGACTTTTGAAGTTATAACAATGGGAATTAAACTGATCAGTGGACCTGTAGCTCTACAATGAGAAATATTTACATACTTTTAGAGGCCTAGACCTAGGGTTTTCATATATTTGAAAACAGTTTCATCACCCAATCACACATCTGCTCTTTACCCCTTCTATCTCTTTGGTGCACTATTCCGGTCCATTTACATTATTAAACCACAGATGGGAGAACTCCAGGTCCAATGCAAAGATTTGGAGTGGATGGGGGGGGGGGGGGGGGTGTCATACCAGTTGGCCACTGATAGGGACCAGATAAAATCAGGGTTTTTTTGTTTTTAAAGTCAGAAACCTGGAAGAGAGGAGATTGGAAGGAGACGTTTAAAAAGTTCTGGATATAATATGCACACAAGCCATACTGACTAAGTCAGCAAAGCCGAGATAGAGGGAATCTCTCTTTGTATGTAGAGACGTTGGGGGTCGCACCAGTAACCAATTAGGCCCTGGAGAGGCCAAAGGGAATTTTAAAAAAAGGGGAATAAAAGGGAGAAGAACCAACAAACCACAGTTTAGGAATAAACCTTGGTTCAAATCTCCTCTGCACCACACATCTGTCCAGTATGGTTAAATGTGAGTAACAGAAGATATACATGAGGCTATTTTTTTTTTCTTCTTCAAATTATGCTGGGTAAATGTATACAACATTTAAAACAGTATGTAAATGGATTGCCCACACCCATAGGGCACCTTTAAACAGCACCTTCAAACTACTCCAGTACCCTCTGCAATTAACCTGCTTCCACTTAGCTTTCTTAATAGCTGATCCATACCACTCTCTATAATTATAATAGCTCAACTAACATCTTCCCCCAGTGATCACCTTGACCTGCTGCACTCAGTAAAAAGGGTTACCATCACCCTCTCTGTACACTCATTGTAGCAGCCATTCATTTACCGTGCACTCTCTGACCTCAATATGCTCACTCAGCTAGTTTCCACAAGTCCACACTCAGTTTGGGGTTTATGTTTAAAGAACAATTTTTGGGGGCAAAATATAAACTCTTAAGGTAGTGCCAACATCCCATTGGTTTCCATGGTGACTGCTCTAGTTTTAGAACGTTGGCCCAGATTGTTCTTTATAGTTATAAAACCTCCACGGTCTCTAGATTCAGTACCATATGGATGAACAAGCGGTGACAACCCAATGGTCAGTTTAACTGCAATACCCATTATCCTCGGCCTGCCACTAGGTGATGGGAGCATGATTAAGTGCAAGGCCACAGGTTGCCCAAGCCTTCTCGGTATTTACTCCCAAATACGGTTACTCACTTTATTACTCCTGCCGCTTGCCTCATATTACCTGCCCTCTGAGCACACACTCTACTCTCGCCATATCCTAGTTCCAGAGACCCCTGAGCATGCACTCAGCTGTCACCCACTCAGACCTCCTCCCCTGTTCTCTGACTCACACTTACCTTTGAAGTTCACCTGCTCGATAATCCAGAGGCCGAGTATGATGGATCCCGGGGGGGGGGAGAGAGAATGTGGTTTAGTCCTGCTCACACTGTCAGCTGACTTAGTATAACATGTCTCCTGTGTGCATCTATTAGCAGGCTGTATGTCCCTGTGTATGCTTCCTTCCCTGCAGTATAGCTCTCTCCCTGAATGTATTTACTCTCCTCCTTCTCCTGTGTATGCGCTGTGAGTACGCCCCTTCACTCTGGTAATTAATAGGCTCCCCCTTCTCTCTCTGTAGCTGGAAGTTTCACTCTCTCTCTGCTGCCCCTCTATTAATTTCCAGCAATCTCTCTATATTACCCTCCTCAGAACCAGAGTTATATATTCCCCCCCTCACCTAAGTGATGACATGGGAAATGGTTCATTCTGGTGCCTTTCAGTCTATGTTCCCAGTTCAGTGTAAAAGGGGATCAGGGGGGTGATTTGCCTGTCACTTTCCTTGCTGTATTTTTGATTAGGGGGGAGAGCAGATCTCACCATTATAAAGGGGGGCATTGATGGGAAAACACACCAGGCAGTACTGCAGTGATTCCAGAAAAATCCTGCAGTGTGCATTCACACAGAGGTCCCAGTTTAACCCTTTCATTGCAAATCCTTAGTCATTACTAGTAATGTTACTGGTTGCTCCTGCCAATGTAACTTGGGTAATGTGTGGATTTTGTATACATTATTCAAGTGATAATATAGATACATAACATACATAACAAAATATAATACTAAGTTTATACAGTGTATATTAATTAATGAATATATAATTGCCCTAACAATACAATGCTGATACACATTTATCCTGCAGAATATTCCTGGGATTGTACAATTTTGTGGAGGGTTAAACTAGTTCACTTGATACACAATAAAGGGCCTCTGCCACCTAAATATGTATTATACTGCATGCAAAGAGCACAAAATGATGAAAAATTGCAAGCAAATGGATTTGACAGAACCCCACCCCAACTGTCAGGCTTTAAGTAGCACCAACCCTTTCAAGCCACGCGCCCAGGGCAATTAAAACTAGTTAATTTCTATTTCAAGCCACAAGGTGATGTCATTAAATGGAGACACCACAGACACATTTAAAAAAAAAAAAATCACTTTTCACTTTATGTATGCATTTGCTTGCAATTCTGCTAACACAATGTATAGATCAATTTTTCTATTTTCTTATGTGTGCATTCAGCTGCATTGTAGATTTTGGACCCTTCAAAGTAATACTATTTCATATAGATGGCAGGTTCCTGCCTTGCAAGTACATAGCTGAGCAATATGCTGCCCTCCAGCTAAACTTCCCATGATGCTGAGCGAGCCAAAAGGCTGGCTTGGCATCATGGGACATGTAGTTCAACAACAACTGGATGGCCACATGTTGCCAAGCCCTGCATTAGAGTGAGTGACACTGAGACCAGGCCGGCCCTGAGCATACCATGACCCTGCTCTATCCTTTGATCCTATTATTACTTGGCAGGTAAATCAGTCACCCTATATACAGGGTTTCAACCATTTAACTCTTTCAACAAGACTGCTATCCAGCAATCCATGGTACTCTTTAATAGAAAGTGAGATGCTTATAAATCAGTAAGGGGTTAAATTCTTAAAGGGGCAGTTCCACCTACAGAGTTTAAAAGTATTTTTTAGATAAGTCCTGCATCATGTAAAAGTAAAGAAATAGGTTTATTGCTGTCGCTAAAGCTATAGTCCTGCCTATCTGGATGTCAATGAATTTAGAAGCCCCGCTAAAATTATTTTCAGTGTAAAGAAAACTTTCAATTGTTTTAAATAAAAATAAGTGTATATGACATATATTACATCCAACATTCCAACTTCTGCCCCCCTGGCCAATTGCGATTCTAGGGGGCGGAGTTTGGGAGGCCATGCTCTACCACTGTCCCGAAAAAGCAAGGTGGGACAGCGGGGACAGACTCCCAAAATCAGGACTGTCTTAAGCAAAACAGGACAGTTGGGAAGCATGATAAACACATATACAACATACAGAATATAAGCCGGGTGGAACTGCCCCTTTAACAGTCCCATGTTATTTGTAGAAAGGGCAGCGCAATAAAGTTTGTCTTAGAGATGGAAAAAAAAAAGAGGGTGTGGTTACATCCAGCCTGGGTCACCTAAGCTGTTTTTCTGTCCAGTGTGTGAGAGGAGATTGCCTGTAACCCTTGCTTTGCCAGTGGGGTGAGCAAGTTCTGACAACGTTACACATTCTGGTATATTGTGACGGCAGATAAGAACAGATTGGCCCGTCAAGTCTGCGTTACATTTATTTGGGTTATTTGTTCTTCTGGAATCCCAGGATTTCTTAATTTTCTTTGCAGTGTTAGCCTTTACTACGTCCACTGGAAAGCTATTCTGCGTATCCACTACTCTATCTGTAATATTTTGTTAGATTTCTCCCATTAGTTGGTGTTAAAGAGGCAGTAAACCCCCAAATTGCTTTTTTTTTTTTTTTTTTTTTTTTTACATGAAGGGACAATTCTTTCTGTTTTATGTCATTTTTGGAGTTTCTACAAAATACCATTAAAAAGACAACCATAGATTTGGAGGAAATCAGACTGTTGGAAATGATGTACTAGGGGAGCAGCAAGAAGCTTACCCTCTCCTTGTATTTGTGGAACTACAAGACAATCTGACAATACCTGATGTTTAAAGCTAGAAAATGTTAATGATGGAAAATTAAATTATAAGGTGATATGTTATTTACATTTTGTTCATGTATTAGCTAGATGAAATTGTGAAATTACAGAAGTTTGCAAGTAGCCAGGACTGCCTACACTAACGGAGTAAAGACATTTCCTTTTTTTTTTTTTTTTTTTTGCTGCAAGAACCAGTGAGAATAATTTCATTGAAATTAATGGAATTTCCTGTCTCTCAAGTGATGTCATAAGACAATGTGTTGCACTGTTAAGAGATCCTACTGTGTACAATAGCAAGGTCACCCAGAGTCCACATAATATAATCAATATGAGGAGCACAGAAAGTGACTAAATGAAACCAAACTTTATATTGTCAGTGTCTATATAAGTAATCATGCAGAATAATCTCTGGGGAGGGCTTGAGTCAAATATTAAAAATGTGATTTATACAGAATGCCTGCATCAAATCACACTGGAAAAAAAGCCTGTGCACTATCCAGGCAGTTATCTTTATCTTGCACCAAAGTGAGTTTGGGGACTAGACTGTCCCTTTAAAGGTCCCTATGTGATGGAATGCAACCACTACTTACAACAAGTGCGTTCAAGGATTAAGTGGCTTTTGTTTGTTTTGTCTTAACATTCCACTCTTATTTGACTGACGAGCATTAAGAGCAATGTAGGCCCAGACAGAAACATATCTGGTGACAGGAACAACATTTCTATTTTTCAAATGGCTATATTGGCATTTCTCCATTAAAAAATGGAAACAATGTGAACAGACATGGACTCACAGCATATATGATGCTACCATGTGTAACCAGGCTTGCCACCTTCAAAAAAAGCAGCTATGCTATTGCCTCCATACAGGGCCGGCCTTAAGTGTTCCGGCGCCCTGTGCGGGCCACCCCCATGGCTCACCCCTTCCTGTCTCTCTCCCTTCCCATGTTTGCCCCTTTCCTCTTTCTTGCCATGTCTGTCTCTCTTCAAACCCCCCCCCCCCCATTTTATATCTCTCTCTCTTTCCATGTGTCTCTCCTCTCCCCACCTCTTTCTGTCTCTCATCCTCCTCCCCATATCGCTTTCCCTCTTACCTGTTCTATTTCCCCCATCCTCAGCCAGTGCCGGCAAACTTTTTTTTTTTTTTTAAAGTGGCAGGCGGGCTGGCAGGCAATTGTCCCCCACCTGCCACACCCCAAAGCTCTGAGCTCTACCTCTGTCCTGAAAAAGCAGGACAGAAAAGCTTGGCAGGACAGCGCGACTGCCTCCCCAAACTGGGACTTTCCCACGCGAAGCAGGACTGTTGGGAGGTATGTTCAAACTTGCTACCTGGAACAACTATAAAACATCCCAGCATCCTGTCATAGAAATCCATGTCCATTATTACTTTCAATTTATTTCTGGACAAAGAGCCCAAATACTACATTGTCCACAGCCTGGCAACCATGAAGGGACCCTCTCATCCAAACATACTGTATGAATGCACAGAATAAAACAATCATTTAGCAGAGAGAAAAAGGCTTGAAATATATTTCCTGTCTACATTCCTCCTAACATTTCAAATGTCCAAAGAGGGACACTTTTATCTATCTGGGAGTGTCAGAAGTGGGGACTGTGGCTTTCTCTGGCCAACTGGCATCTATTTATGTAATCTGATAAGTAATAAGAATAAATGTAATTATTTTATGTACACAACTGAATATAAAAATACATTTACTGCAGTTAAAACACACTTAATTGTGAGTTTTATTGCTGTGGAGCTCTGTGATCCAAATTCTGAATCCCAGAGAAGAGGGACAATAGAGGAGGAAAGAGGGACAGGTGGATTTGGGTGCAAAATAGGGACTGTTCCTCCTAAATAGGGACACTTGGGAGGTATGGGTTTGAGAGCAAGTCTGCTTGGCAGCCCTCCCCTGCAAATACAACATTCACATTTTAAACATGTTCCCTGCCCCCCTTAATTTATATTTGCTTGCAATTCTGGTAACAATGTATAGATCATTTTTGATTCTCTACATTCCCAGTGTGAACAATATTTAGGTGACGTGGGCCCTTTAGGCCTTTCTAGAAGTTCTTTAGTTTGTTGTACACTGTACTAAAGGTTATACTTCATGCTTTCTGGCATCTTGCCCAGGAAAATAAAAACATGTAAAAATATTATAGCAAAAATATTGAGAGGTATAACATTTTGAAGACCGTTGCCATAGCAACTTGGGCCCAGAGAAAAGTAACTTTGCAGAGAATTGGGATTTGAAGTACCTAGTGGGGGCTGAATGTATCAAAATATAGTGTTAGAAACACTATATTTATACGCTCTGTAATGGCTCTGTCGTGGGACATGAGAGAGACGGAGCTTAGAGTGGTCAGAGTTCCGTGATGTCACGCGACCCCGCGAGATTCAGCTTACCTGGTACAGATACAGGGGATCTGGAGAACAATTCTTGTTTTGGGCTGCCAGGACAGACTTGAATTTGACAGGACAGGACCTCTCAAAAAAGCTAGGATTGGTCCTGTAAATTCTAGACTGTTGGCAGCTATTAAACATGTTACTTTTACTGAAAATGGTGATGGATGCATGGAATATATCACCCGCAGAAATGGTAGAGGTCAATACACAGAAATATGGGCAGATTAGATGGGGCGAATAGTTCTTACATGCTATAAATTTCTATTTGTCAAAACAAGCATTTGTTTCATTCTGTTATATAGAGGAATACATGAAAAGATCAGTGAATTCACAAAATTGGTTCACTCTTAAAGCTACGTTAATTATCTCTCGAAATGTAAAAAAAAAAATGGAGATTAGGTCACATTATATGGCCCACCACTGCGTCAAAACACTCCAATCCTGGGGGGGGGGGGGGGGGGTCCTACAGCTAAATATGTATCTTGCAATTTATAAATTTGGCCCTTTTTGCGTCAGGTGCTCAAACCTAATCAGGGCTTCTAGTCTTCAAAGCAGTATATAGAAAGCGAAGCTATAGAAAAGGCGTAGCTCCAAAAATCCAGGCCACTGCGCATGCATGGAGTTAGTCTTCCTCAATTTGTCCCAAAGAGTGCGGGATACGCGCTCCAAACCACAGAACCAGGACTGTCCCGGGAAAAGCAGGCGGTTGGGGTGTAGCAGCAGCCACAGAAACACCTAATGGCATGTCACACATTGACACCAAACAGGTCTGCGTGACATTGTTACGCCTCACTGAGATATCACGGGAGGAGAGAAGGAATTCACGTTTAGCTCTCTTGTGTCGCAAACTATGCCAGAGGGTAAAATGACATCAGGATAGGGCGCAAACTCCTTCCAGGAAATAGGTTAATGCCCCGAGGGACAGATTTATTCACTTTATACTCTATAATAATTTTTAGTAGATTTTATTTTAATCTCGTAAGTGCCAGAATGGAGCGAAAAATGGCAAAAACAGGGGCAGGGAAGGGCAAGCAAGGAGGGACAGGAGGGCAATTTCCCCCAAAGCTGCTCTCCAATCTCTCTCAGTAGCATGGGGTAAGACTTTCCATATAATTGTCTTGTCTGCCTGTCAAACTCTGCACCTTACCTGGCAGCAGATCTGCCTTGCCTGTCTGTGTGTGTCTATCTCTGATGATATCAGATGGCCTGATGAAGGGGCACCAAGGACAAATAAATTGTTTTAGCCCCGCGGGCCAACGGTTGCCAACCCTCCCCAAAACGGGGGTTACACTATCACTTTTGGGGGAAAGTTGTGGCTTTGGATTAACCACATAGCCTCTCATTACTGGACATAGCATCACATGGAAACGTGATATATTAAACATGGTAGCCTACTCCATATATTGACAAAAGAGGAAAAAAATGGAACTGGCACTCTGAATAAGTGCTGTGCAAAATAAATTTAATGGCAGAAAAAATGTGCAAACACAAATACAGCAATAGTAGTGGGGAAATCGCACTTGACGCGTTTTGCGTGACTAGCACGCTTAAACATAAGGATTAATAATATTAATCATAATATACTCCATATATTGGCTCACTCAGGTTACTGGCTAATTATACATTTGTTGAATCTGAGTGGGTTGAACACATTAAAAGAATATTAGTAGTTTTCAATGTAAAGTGACTAAATCCATATTATTATTATTTAATATTGTAGAAAGATACTTTTGCCTCATTAACCTGTTAAGGGAAAGAGTTTTCTTGGGATTTTTTTGTTATGTATGTTTAACTGTAATTTCTTTCTCTTTCTTATGTAGTGTGGTCCAGCGACTGTCTCTCTCCTTCATTGGTTTGTGCAGGCATCAATCACGGAGCACACAGCCGCTAGTGGGAGAGGAGCATCTTCTCCGCTGGAAGTGTATTTGGCATGATAGACACCACACACCGTGCTGCCAAATCATGGATATGCCCCAAGTAGGTTTCCAAAAGGATTGGCCTATGACCAAGTGGCGATTTGGGTGTGAAACGCGTAAGGGGGTCAGCCAAGTTTACCGGATTTTAAGGATTAAAAAGCCGAGTGTTTGGACCCTCTGTAATGATTAAAGGGACATCATGATGAACCTTTTTTTTTTTTTAATTGTCCAATTATGATATGCATTGTGATAGCTAAATTACCGAAAACACTCGGGGCACTACCAACGTCGGAGCTGCTCACCTCTCCATTTTGGGCAAGCATGTCTTTTGGTGGTTATCTTGAAGGAAATAATAAAATAAATAATGATTTAAACCAGTCTGTCATCCACCCTGGCATGTGAAAATATAAAGAAAAAGATTAAGAAACTATGAGGCTCAAGTAGCAGAATCAGTGTTTTCTTTTTAATAACCTATAAATACTAATTACTGAAGTCACTTAAACCAGGAACAAAGTATTTTATAAACAGTTTTTATACACATTTACTGCAGTTTAAACACATGGCTTAGGAACTATAGTATAAACACCAATCACCTTTCCCCTCTTTTTTTTTTTTTTTTTACCCTATTGCCCCTGTTTTCAGGGGCTTGCCCTGAAAACAGGGGCAATAGGGTAAAAAAAAGAGGGGAAAGGTGATCTTTGTTCAAAACAGGGATGACCCTTGTACATATGAACAAGTGGGAGAAATTCCTGTGTTCTCTACAATGCAGAGGATCTGTTCTTTCACTTACACAATGTATGGATTAAACTGTAGTGGACATCGTTATCTATGGCTTTAGGATCCACTTGAATTACTTTTTTACTGTTACCTGACCTCTAGTGGTCTCCTTGGTGTATAGCATCCATAACTTTTCATTGACTCCTGAAGAAGTGACCTCTGGCAGTTCAGTGCAAGGTTTACATTGAGAATTCTTTCTACAGTATCACTTTCTACCTAAATGCTTAAAGGGACAGTATCATTGGTATCAGTAAAATAAGTTTGTATCATCCTCTGCATTTATATAAGATGTAACTGGTATCACCATCTGGAGGTGGGAAGCGGATGTTGAATTTTGGGGATGGGTTGGTGATTGCGCACGTGCGTTTCCCCTTCATCCTGGTGCTTTTTTCTCAAAAATTGTAGAAATTCCCAAGGAGTGCAGATCAAGGGACTGCGTAATCAGTGATTTCACGCTAGCATTCTACACCTCAAGTCTGAGATTCCGACAACTATACTCCCTACGATGCCTGCCGACTCCAACGCAAACCTCTGGCACTCCAGCTGTTGTGGACTACATTCACTATGATGTGCAGCCAGCATCCTGGTGGCAACAAACAGTAGCTGGAATGCCAAAGGTTAGCCACTTCTGGCTCAAACCATTGATGGAAACCCTCTCGCACCCCAGCAGTCGTCGACTACATATCCCACGATATGAAACCTGCCTGACCGAGCATCATGGGATAAGTAATCCATAGCAGCTGGAATGGGAACTGGGTAAAAGGCGGATATGCCGGATCCAAACATTTTCTCTTATAAATATATGTGATCTTAAAATATTTAATGTATCCAGAGCTGGATCCTTCCACGTCTGTGCATATTACACAACTATACATCCAGATCCTTACATATTGCATTTCTACACAGCAGGATTCTTACATATTTCAATCAAATCCTTGCATTTTACACAACAGGATCCGGCTGTGTAGATGTGAAATATGCATGGATCCGGCTGTATAGATGTGAAATATGCGTGGATCCGGCTGCATTGATGTGAAATATGCGTGGATCCGGCTGCATTGATGTGAAATATGCGTGGATCCGGCTGCATTGATGTGAAATATGCGTGGATCCGGCTGCATTGATGTGAAATATGCGTGGATCCGGCTGCATTGATGTGAAATATGCGTGGATCCGCCTGTATTGATGTGAAATATGCGTGGATCCGCCTGTATTGATGTGAAATTTGCGTGGATCTGGTTGTATAGATGTGACATATGCGTGGATCCAGCTGTATAGATGTAACATATGTGTGGATACGGCTGTATTGATGTGAAATATGCGTGGATCCGGCTGTAGAGATGTGAAATATGCGTGGATCCGGCTGTAGAGATGTGAAATATGCGTGGATCCGGTTGTATAGATGTGAAATATGCGTGGATCCGGTTGTATAGATGTGAAATATGCGTGGATCCGGTTGTATAGATGTGAAATATGCGTGGATCCGAGTGTGTAAGTGTGAAATGTTTGTGGATCCGGCTGTGTAAATGGGAAATATGCGTGGACACGGTTGTGTAAATATGAAATATGCGTGGACACGGCTGTGTAAATATGAAATATGCGTGGACACGGCTGTGTAAATATGAAATATGCGTGGACACGGCTGTTTAAATATTAAATATGCGTGGATCTAGATGTGTAAATGTGAAATATGCGTGAATACGGCTGTGTAAATATGAAATATGTATCGATCTGGATGTGTAATATGCACAGAACTGACAATATCCAGCTCAATAAACATTCAATATGCAAAAGATAACATACATTTATAAGTGAAAATGTTTGGATCCAGCAGATCCGCCTTTTACCCATGTCCAGCTGGAATGCCAATGGTTAGCATATTTCTGGCCCAAACCACTGATGGCTGATCTCTCGCACCCCAGCAGTTGTGGACTACATATCCCATGGTATGCAACCTGTCTGGCCGAGCATCATGGGACAAGCAATCCATAGCAGCCGGCATGCCAAAAGCTAGTCCTTTCTGGCCTAAACCATTGATGGCTAACCTCTGGCACCGGCGGACGTTGCTGGCTACACTCACCAGTGAGAGCCTCGCGTGTAATTATAATCCACAATAGGTGAAGATCAGGCTTCCCCCGCCGACAACCCGAGTCCCCAAGACACGAGGACGCGCACCCAGCGGCGAGAGGCGCGCGCTGATGACGCAGCGGGACACCGAAGGCTGTCGCGCGTGCGCCGATGGGCCGAGCCATCTTGATACCCGAGAACTGAGCAGCCGAGGGGGTCCGTACTGACCACCGGGAGCCGGGCAGGTACCCGAGGAATGGTCCGAACTAGAAGTGGAGCGGGGGAGTCCTAGTGCCTGCTGTCAGTATACACCATTAACATGGGCCGCCCAATAAGCATGCAATGAATCCCAGGGGCTGTGCAAAACCCTCCACTGGCCGAGGCTGCTGGGATTTGAGGTCCAGCAACACAGTTTTAGTTTCTAACAATAAAAGGAAGTCTGTTTTTTATTTATCACAGGAAAGAAGCATGGTTTTATTATTATACTCTCCCAGGATGACCTGATTTACCATTAAAGGCAGAGACTATATATATATATATATATATATATATATATATATATATATATATATATATATATATATATATATATATAAATATGGTAGGATCTAATAAAATAAAACAAGATTTAGATTTATGGCAAGGAGGGGAGAATGACTAATAGGCTTTAGGGGGTGGTCCAGAGCAATCCCCCTTGAAGTGGGACCCTGCTGCCTGTACAGGTTCAGTACTGATCCTTGTCCCATAGTGTCCATTGGGAGTACTTCATGATGCTAGCAGCCTGTTCTCCAATATGTGTATTGAGATCCTAAAACATCCAGTTTGGACTGTCTAATGATGTTCTGTGGACCTTCACAGACCTTGCCATGAATAACTGGCTGTCCTTGTACAGACACTGTGTGCTTATCCATGGGATAAGGTTTGTGCTCTGTGATTCTATGTGAAATGCCTGTTGCATTTTTTGTATTTAAGAAAATTTCAGTCTTCAGCAGATATAGTCTAAAAACAGTGTTGAAAGATGATGTTTGGACTGTTTTTTTGTTTACCACTGAATTTTAAAAATGCATTTGATAGCACACTTTTCACATGTTATTCTCATGGAGCTTGCTGGGTTAGAGCATGCAGGGAGCCAAGAGTTCTATCTCCTGAATCATCTGAACTTTTAATTCTGGAATTGTCCTTTTTATTCTCTTTTTTTTTTTTTTTTTTTGCCAAAGGCACCATAACCTGTTTGAATTAGTACTCCTTATGCACAAGTGCATCATATTTTGTTCTTCTACGTCTGTTTATCTTTTAGATGCCCCCCAAAAAAGTGAAACGGGGGAGGAAAACACCAGAGGCAAACACTGAGGAGGAAAAGAAGAGAGAAGAGGTGCCTGGAAAAAGGAAGAGGGGGTCAGAGAGTAGTAACCCAGAACCCAAAAAGAGCCACAAGAAAAAAAATGGTCTTCAAACCTTGCACGATATCCCAGAAGGCAGCAAAGGTACTTAACAGATCATCATATTTAGCGTGACAAATCCCATTATCCAAGGAGTTAAGGCTCTTTTAATGACTACTGCCGACTTCTAACTTTTTTGGTGGTCTTATATAGAACCTTTTGGAACTTAATTTCCCTGGCTCCTAGAAATAACTAGGCTGGTTCTTGGAGTAGTGTGTTTGTCTCATAAAGTCTGTTAATATTTGTCAAATAAATGATAGACCTATTTATCCCAAAATTAAAAAATGTATTGTATTGTGTAAAATAAAAAACCTAAGCACATTTTACATTAACAAGACATTCAGAGACAGTTTATGGTGTTAAAGGGACTCAAACATAACTATATTTATCAGTGTCTGGCAATATGGAGTAAATATGGTTTAATACGAATATAGTGGTAACTTTTATGGCCGTTACTCAGTTATTCTTGATGTACAGCCATCAGCAAAAAACAACAACTTATGTTTAATTGAGAGATTGCATCAATAATACACAATTTAAATAGAAATGCTTTAATGAAAGAATACAAATAAAGTACCTTCTTGAGACCTCTTTGCTCCATGTAGCTCTATCAAGGTGCGGACATGTTTACTCAGTTCTGATCCAAGATTCTAAACAACATGTCTGCCCCCTGAAAGTGCCACAGGGAGCAAAGAGGTCACAATGAGGTGCTTTATTTTTACTTTGTACTGCCTGCTTTCCTAGTTTCAGGGTCTTTTTTCTTTATATTGGTTCAACAGATGACAAGAAACATACAGACAGAAAGAGAAGCATCATCCATTATCTGTACCGGAGTACGCTAGGGGGAAATGTTCGGGCAAAGGTGAGACTCACGTCTTCATACAGCCTATCTAGTTATTATTTGCTATTGCCTACTTCTCTTACAAAGTGGGTTGTATTATGAGATAGCTTATAAACCAAAAATCATCCAGAAATCGGAAATTGATTCCGGGCCAAAATCGGCCATATTGGGCCTGATTCCACAATTTGGCTAGACGCCCCGATTTGGCTCTGTTAGGGGCTAGAATAGTGTTACCTGATCAAACAACCTGTGGTGTCTGCTGTGTATGACGCCGCCTTGTGGCTTGTTTGGCAAATTACACACTTCTCTTAAGTACGGTAGTTCCTATATACACATCCATTTCCAAGGTTACATTACCATCAGTAGGAGATACCAGCAATGCATTTAAAACAGGTTGTTCTTTTATGTTTGCCAACATCGGCCATGCTTCCAGAGACACCTATTCCACATGCTGCAGAAAGAGTATAGTCCCGAGGTATGTAAGATGCATACAATCATGGCAGGTCCTATGAGATCTCCACCCTGATTGAGTTTTAACATGGCCAATGTTGGCAGGTATGAGTGATTAATGTTGTGTATCTATTTCCAGTACTTACAGACCCCGTTCCTGCGTTGCCTGGCCTCTTACATCCTCTATCGAACCAACAGTCCCTTTGACAGGAGAGTTACAACCCTCGAGTGGCACCCCACGCATCCCAATACAGTAGCAGTGGGTTCTAAAGGGGGTGACATCATCCTCTGGGATTATGAGGAGCTCAACAATACCCTTATTCCAGGGGTATGTCTGACCTGCCTATCTGACGCAGTAACGCCATCTTTTAACCTATGGATCTCTGATCTCAAGGACCCCTTTTTGTGTTTACAGATTGGAGCCGGAGGTTGCATTACAGGAATGAAATTTGACCCTTTAAACCATAATCAACTCTACACCTCGTCCGTGGCTGGAAGTACCCTCTTGCAGGATCTAAGTGGACGAACTGTTCAGGTGTTCACCAACACTGAGGACTGGGCGTAAGGGAGATTGATATATGGGGAATGTGGTCATCCAGACGCTGTACTTGCTCCATTCCTGTGTCCAAAATGCATTCATCAGCCAAATAGTGGTTAGGAGATCCTTGCAGCGAGATCACAACGCTGATGATCTTTTTATAACCTCATATTATGAGAATCCACTCTAAGTGCAGTGCTATAGGATGTGGAGATCACTTTAAATGGGACAAAATGTTTAAAAACATTTATTATAAAAAAAAAAAATCACTCATTTAATACACTGTATATTTTTTTATTTTTTATAAAGATTAATTTTGGGGCAAAGTTCCAAGGTTTTGGTGCAGTCGACATGGACTTTCTGTTGGGATGTAAAGCTATTATTCTTTTCATTATGTCTTTTACAATTCTTTTGTGTGAAAGGGCAATCCTAGGTAGATGATGTGGTATATTTATTATGCTTCTCATATTTATTTTATGTGGCATCATGTATTTTTAGAAGTCCCACTCCATATTATTGTAATTAATACATACCGTATTTGCTCGAATATAAGACGAGGTTTTTTTCAGAGCAAATGCTCTGAAAAATCTCCCTCGTCTTACATTCGAGGTCGTCTTATAATCTGACCTCAAATTGAGGTCAGACTATAAGACATGGATCCAGGTCCCCAGCAGAGCTGCAGGGGACCTGGATCCCCCTCTCTAGCAGCAGGGGATGTCTGCGCGATGATAGCAGACTCCCCTGCTTCCGCCCGGCACGACCGTCGGGGCTTCTATGAAGAAGCCGGGTACTTCCGGCTTCGTCACAGAAGTCCCGGCGAGCGTGCCGGGCGGCAGCAGGGGAGTCTGCGCTCATCGCGCAGACATCCTCTGCTGCCCCACTAGGCACCAGGGTGAATCGGGCAGCTGGGGGATGTCTGCACGTATCGTGCAGACATCCCCCGGCTGCCCCCACTAGCCACCAGGGAACTAAACCAGGTAAGGGGGAGAGAGGGGGGGGGGGGGGGGGGACAGAGGACACAGACAGACAGGGGGGGGGGGGAGATAGAGAGAGTCAAAGGGAGGGGGAGGGGGAGGACACAGACAGACAAGGGGAGGGGGGGGAGAGAGAAAAGGGGAGGGGGGGGACAGACAGACAAGGGGAGGGAGGAGACACAGACAAGGGGACGGGGGGATAGATAGAGACCAGGGGAAGGGGGAAGAGAGAGAAGTTTTGGGGGGAGAGAGAGACAACGCTGGGGGAGGGGGAGAGAGGCCGCATTGGCACATAAAAGGAAATAAAAACAAGAAATGCATTTGTATTATATAAAGTTTTTATTAAATATTAAAAATCAATTTACATATATACAAGTTAAACTTTTTTTCCTATAGGGTAGTCTTATAATCAGGCTTTTAGTTTTTTTCCTAAAGGAATTTACAAATTTGGGGGGGTCGTCTTATAATCGAGCAAATACGGTATATCCTTTAAAAAATATTTTAAGCAGTAGACCACCCCTTTTTCACTTGTTTTATAACGACAGGGTGTAATTTTGATTCATTTAACAATGTCCCTGTTTCAAATACATTATAGTATTATGGTGTTATTTTATAATCTTTTTTTTATTTTTTATAATTGATTATAAAATAACACTGCAGCACTATAAACCACCATGTTTGAACCAGATACTTTGTTCAATAAAATCCAAATAACTGTTATTCATTTAATAAAAAAAAAATAGTCATGCATTATTATGAAACTTTCTTATAACTACAGTTTTTTATTTATTTTATTCTGTCCTAGGATGTGGTACTGCAGTTTAGATGTATCTGCTAGTCAGCAGTGTGTGGTAACCGGAGATAATGTGGGCAACGTGGTCCTGTTGGAGACGTGTGGATCAAAGGTGGGTATTTGTAGCTTGCCTTGTGGGAATTTTTTCCTGTTCTTTTAGGCTCTCCTGCACTCCAAATACATTGTAATGTCTCTGTAATTGCTGACGGTAGCATGATAGCTGCTTTCAGGTCGAACCCATTAGGGGCACCTTAATATATACCTCTGAGGCAATTTGCATGTGAGTTCAGTGATGCTCCACCTCTTTCACGGAGCACTGTGATAGAGCAAGATGCAAGTTTGTAAGAGAGATGTGCAGTGTTTTCGGGTGAAATGCTGCTCAGAAAGACCGAGCTAATATACAAGAGGCAACAGGGGTTTAGATTAAACTAGACCCCATTAGACCAGTAAAGGGTATGCGGGAAAAAACGGCACTCCTGGAGCCAATTTGTAGGTGAAAAAAAAGTTCTTTTTATTCCATAAAATAGTTATAAATCCACAACGGTAGTGCAGGTATAAGTAAGAAAATAGCTTGACGCGTTTCGCGCTCTCGGCGCTTAATCATAAGCCCCATTACACCAGTGGCTGAATCTGATCTTCTTCTCTCCAGATCTGGAATCTGAGGCTGCACAAGAAGAAGGTGACACACGTGGAGTTTAATCCACGCTGCGATTGGCTGTTCGCTACGGCCTCAGTGGACCAAACGGTCAAACTGTGGGACTTGAGAAACCTTAAAGACAAGTCCAGCTGCCTGCACACCTTACCGCACACACGCGGCGTGAACTCTGGTAATTACTGGTGCCGGAATGTGTACCCTGCCCCCAGGTAGCTGGTTACTACTTAGTGTTTTAGAATAATACATTATAATGCAGTTTCACACCCGTAAACAATATTGGGGTTATATTTCCTAGTGCCAGTGTTAATAATGATAAATATAATATTACAAACACTAAAGATTATTGTTTCACTATTATGGATTATAATGATAACAATACGAGTAATACAATGTGAATATGTTTCAAATATAGAAAAATATCATTTTTACTATGAATGATAGTGAATAATACAAACACTAATATTTTTCACTATTATTGATAAACCCACTATTATTGTTGATTAATGATACCAATAATGGTGGTAAATGGAATATGAAAAATATTAATTGTTAATATTCTAATTCCACATGGATATCATGAGCCTTTAGCTGCCCTTTTTCAAACAATGCAAGATAATTGGAATAATCGACCATTTTTTTTCTTTATTCCCCCCCCCCCCCCCTGCTTTTTTTAATCTAAATCTGTTTTTCTCATGAATATCTGGTTGACTAGTCCCAGTTGCTACAGGATGGTGAAGGAAAAAGCAGTCTCTGGCACGTCTAGTTTTTCCATAACCTGTGCTGGAGCCAGCAAAATGCGTTGGGATGTTCTTTCCATCTCCAGTCTGTAACTACTTTGCACCAGCACTTTGCTTTATCATATCATTAAAACCCCTTTTTTGTCATTGAAAATTGACCGTTCTTATTATTATGCTTCTTTCGCATTTGTCCCTTCTGGCACACCCAAGACGTTAGCCGAGAAATGGGAGTATAGATGTTATTTAAATTTAATTTAGAATTCTGGGCATTGAACACAGTCCCCCCCCCCCCCCCCTTTTTTTATGTGTATTGTATGGATCCCTGGTAAACAATGGATCAGTCTAGTTTAAAATATGACTGCTTTGAGTGTGTGGATGATAACAGCCAATGAGAAGCCGGGCTGAGCTGCTTGATTTCAGCTGTGCCAAATGGAGGGAGGATGCAATATGCCCGCTGTGCCCATAGAAAAATGACAGGAAATGTTTTACCTGGTGTGGATCATTTTTAAAATCTTTTTTTTTTGCAGATTTTTTAAAGTCGCATACAACAGTACAAATGACATTTCTGAAACCAAATACTATAAATTAAAAAAAGATCTTGCAGTCTGGTATAAATGTAAGGTTAAAAAGAGGTTGGACAAGTAAAGATTTGTTTTTGGTTTTTGCAGGCTTGTGATCAGTCTAAATATGTTTTAAATGGTTACTTTTTTTTGGTCATGTTCTTTTGAAAGACTGCAATGTTTTAACTTAAATTGCTACTAAGCTTTAAATATAATTCTAGTTTCTTTGGTTGAAGTGAGACTACCTTCTGTGGGGTATGATTTGTGTCCTCCCAGTAGGCAAATTCTATTTTAAAATAACTCTTAAAAGGTTTATTTGCCAGCTTTAAAGTTAGTAAATATTTATTTACTATTATTTATTTTTTTTTAACCAGGAAGAATACAATGAGTAAAAACAAAGTTCTTAATAACTGGTCGATATAGAAATGCTTTAATGCAATAAAGCACTTTATTGAGGATGCACTGCTTGTATATCACAGGGCGGACATCTTGGGTCAGACTTTCATCTGACCCAAGATTCTAAACCTCTGATAGAGCTATACAGGCTCAATACCGTTCTCTACGTGTATTCTTTCATTATAGCACTGCTATTTAAAATACCTACACTTGATGCAATCTTTCAATTAAGTAGAACTTAATTTTTGCCAAATTTTATCCTTTTAAGACTTTTCTTTTTTGTATATATTTGTGTGTCCCTGGGACAGTATTTAATGTTTCACATTTATAATAATAATAAGAAATAGCTACCTACATGCATATTTATATGAGAAATTGGGGGAGAAGAGGGCATAGAGGGTATAAAATTGGTCATACAGATAAATAGAGAAAACCACAACATCATGCTGCTAAGGTAGAGAGTGAGCTTTCCAGAGCTAGCTGGAGAGTGTACAGGTACCCAAAATGTCTTAAAATGGGACTTTGTTACGCTATAGAGTCCCTTTAAACGGGAGAGTATGGATATAAGCGTGCTACTTTCTGGATGTTCTGACCAGGAACAAAATGGCCGACTGACTTCCTGCATGCGCTTGGACCGTACCAAGAAGAGTGTACTCCCCTCTCTCTGACCAAATCTTCTGTGTGATGGAGAAATCCACTACTTATAATTGAATTCTGCTGCAGCTTATTTCAGTCCCTGGGATGGTGCAAAGCTTCTGACGACGGACCAGCATAGTGAGATTCGTGTTTATTCGGCGTGTGATTGGTCGAAACCTCAGCACATTATACCACACCCGCACCGTCAATTTCAGCACTTAACTGCCATAAAGGTAAGCGTGACCATCCCGGATAGGAGATTAGACTCCCCAAGTGTTGCTAATTCAAGTTTTTATTTTGCTGAATTCTTGTTAAAGTGATCCTGTCCTCCACCAAACCTGGGGCTTGCACCCAGCCCTCTGCTTATAGACACTAGATATTTTTTGTTTTGTAAAGCAAACACTTGCAAGGTTGAGAACCGTTCAAGTTCTATACAGGTGGGATGATAATCCTGGAAGAATTTTATTGCAGACCGGAAGGAACTTTCCTTCCCCTCTCTCCCTCTTACAAACAACACAGGCAAATCTATCTATGAAACAGCCTATCCGCATCTGTGTGGACAGATGAAGGAATAAAATTCGGAATATAATGGTACAAACTCTGTATTTATGGAAATAAAATCATATATTTTCAGTTATTCCAAAACTGGATTTTTCTTATTCTTTTGTTCAGAATTTGAACATTTCTTCATTAATATTACATGCATTTAACCGCTTAGTGACATGACCTTTTGCCCTTGTCTATCCCTAAATTTTAATTTAACCTTTATGGTAACCCTAATTTCACTGTAACACTAACCATTATTCTAACCCTAATCCTAGATGTTCAGCTAATTAAGCCTTTTTTTTTTCATTGCAATGTTGCTGACTGCCTCTAGAGGCAGTCTAGCAACAGCATCAGAGCAAGGAACTGACATTTTTTTCACTTCCGACGCTCTTCCCACTAGAGGGCAGCACTCATATTGCTCTCCAATATGGTGCCCTCAATTTGCTCCATCGAGCGATCTCGGGTGCCCCAGGCACCGAATTTCGGTGATGCTTAATGCCTTGGTCTTCTCCCACGTGCCTGCAGATCCAGAAGCAATTTGATTCGGACACAGAACACACACCAGTGTGTGTCTCTCACTATATTGTTTATAAAGCAAATATATTATATATACATATATATATGAGCTTCAGGTGCCCTGCGCGGGCCACCCCTGTGGCGCCTCCCTCTACCCTCATGTCTGTCTCTTTCCTCTCACTTTCCATGTCTGTCTCGTTCCTCTCCCTTCCCATGTTGGTCTCTCTCCCCTCGCTTGCCATGGCGGTCTATTTCCTCTCCCTTGCCATGGCGGTTCTCTTTCCTCTCCCTTGCCATGGCGGTCTCTCCCCACCCCCTATACCTGTTCTCTTCCCCCCCCCCCCCCCCATATATGTTATCTCTACCCCTCCTCTCACCATACCTCTGTTCTTTTTTTTCCTTCCCCTATCAGTTCTTTCTTCCCCCCCCCCATCCGTTCTCTCTCGCTCACGCCCACAAGACTCAGTTGGGCATGTTGTTAAATAGTCAGACAAAGATAGACATGTTAGATAGTGATACAAAACTACAATAATAATTAGTACTGTGTGCTACAAGTTTGCGCATGTTACTGACCATGAGCTTTTATTGTTTTCCTAAGCTATCTAGTATGTGAGTTTATATCTTCAAGGACACTTGGTGTACCAGTGCAAAATTGCTACCTTTGTTGAAGGCAGATCCTCCCTTTACACCAGATATTCATTTTAATAACCCCACCAGAAAACGTGAGAATACTGAAGATGAACAAATTCTCATGACCTGAATTTTGCATCTTATTATGTACTGCTTTGTTACTAACTCCCGTAATATCAGAGCGCCGTGTAATATGTGCGTGTATTTTTTGTTTATCCTAGGCATCATGGCATCCGCGTTATGACCTGATCGTCGCGGGGCGATATCCAGACCCTCACTTTCCGGGATACACGTCTGAGGAGTTGCGCACAGTAGATGTGTTTGACGGCCAGAGCGGAAACATTGTGTGTCAGCTCTATGACCCTTTTTCATCTGGCATTGTCTCGGTAAGGGTACCACACTACCGCCATCTTTATTTGGCCGTCCACCTACTTCAAGGGACAAAACACACCTTTTGTTGAGTTCCAGACGCCTGGTACAATCCTCTACCAGGCCCAGGGAGGCTGAAGGTCAATCTCTTGATGACTTTGCCCCCACCATCCAATCCAGTTATGTTGGCATATATGCACTTTCACCTCTTTGGGTATTGCATTATACATAGGTCTGTAGCCCAAGACATTGTTCTTAATCCTCGAATGCATTGTTTTCTGTTTGTTTAAAGAATACCTATCAAATACACTGGTTTTCAGCTTTCTTTTTCTTCTCAATTGCTTTTTGTCTGACTAGCTGAACAAGTTTAATCCCATGGGAGACCTGTTGGCATCCGGCATGGGTGAGTACGTTTAATCCAAAAAGTAAATGTTATTGCAAATCTAGTCATTAGATTATGAATTGGTTTACACATGGCTAGTCTGGATCGCAGAGCACCCGTTTGCTAGAATGCTTCAATCTACATATTGAACCCATTCAAAGAAATGTCCTTAAATGCTTTGTAAAAAAAACAAACAAAACCGAGGCTTCTGAATGACCCCCCTCCCCCATTGCGCAAGCACGTGTGTGACCTCACGTGAGATTGCAGTGTGTTAGCTCTAAGAGCTCTTGTTACCAGTATACAAGCTGCGTGATCGCTCAGTGGGGAGGTGGGTTTTTCAGAAGCTTGGTTCAGATGGTCAGTGATGTGACCCAAGTAAAAGAACATGGCAGGGGTTGCAGGAGGTGCAAGTGCTGTCAAAAGGTAACCTAAATAATTTTTTTGGGCAAAAATTAAGTTCTGTTTAATTGAAAGATTGCATCAAGTGTAGCCATTTTATTTAGAAATGCTTTAATGAAAGAATAGCTATAAAGTACCTTATTGAGGGCTTTTTTCTCCGTATAGCACTATAAGGGGCTGAACATCTTGGGTCAGATCTTCCTTCATCTGACCCAAGATTTTAAAAAAACATGTCCGCCCCCTGATAGAGGTACATGGAGCAAAGGAGGCTCAATAAGGTGCTTTTATTTGTATTCTTTCATTAAAGCATTTTTATGTAAAATGCCTACACTTGATGCAAGTTAACCTACGTTGTTTGCTGACTGTTGTCCTCTGATGACATTGGTTTACAGCGGTGATGATGTCATTCAATCAGAACTGTGATCAAAGATGACCCTATTTCTATATGAAATGCTGTACAGAACAAAGACTTGTACAGTCAGGCCATTCATAACCTGCCGCGCTGATCCCACCATTGTATTTTATTTTTAATCTTTACTTTAAGATTGGAGGGGATCTATATTTGATGAACTTGCCCTGCCACTTTTGTATTTCATGGCCGCCAGCTGTTGGCAAGTTACATCTGACCCAGCACTTTCGTCTCTTTCATGGCAGGCTTTAACATCTTGATCTGGAGTCGCGAGATCCTGCTCATGATGAAGCAGCAGGAGATGATTAAGGCTCTTCGCAACAAGGGGCTTTTAGCTGGAAAGAAAGAACCAAACTCTGCTTCATAATAACCTCAAGGACGAGGCTAGTGACATTGAATTCAAGCAAAATTAGGATTGCTGGAAAGGAAAAGACCAAAACTCATCATAGGAAGTGCAAGGCCAGAGACTAAGTCCGGAGCCCAACACGAGAATTGTAACTGGACACTGGCGGACAAACTCTGCAGTCTACAGCAACTCTGGCTGCTATAACTGAACTCCAAGAGTGCCTTATTGGACTGTTATCTTGCAGCAGAGTGCGACCTCATACCTGTTACACAGGTAATAGTACATCCTGGTGATATTGTGATAAGACTCTTCTTGAGGTCTAATTGACAGAGGGTCCTGGGGCCAATATCTGCGAAAATGATGATATTTTTTTTTCTTTTTTCATGTCCTTTTTATTGGATACACAATCTTGCTTCTGCACACTCAAGAAGAAATGTCTGCCCGTCGCACAGGGGCGTGTAATTCAATCCTAATGAAAGGTTTGTGAGATGAGATTCTGGTCTAGATTTGTAAATATTGTATGCCTGACAGGCCAGACTCAATAAACAAAATGTGATGTTTTAACTATTTATGAATTAAGCTTGAACAATCTGTTTTCTTTCTTTGTGAAACAGTAGCTCCCCCTGGGGGGGGAATGGAAACATTTAAACACAAAATCTATCTACACAATAGAGGAGAGTATATGTAAACAACCAAAAACTACCACAAGAGGTCTCAAATTAGAAGGGAAAAGGTTTAAAACTAATATCAGGAACTTTACTTTACTGAGAGGGTAGTGGATGCATGGAATAACCTTCCAGCGGTGGTAGCGGTTAAAACAGTGAAGGAGTTTAAGCAGGCGTGGGATAGACATAAGGCTATCAGAGATATAAGATAAGGCCAGGGACTAATTAAAATATAAAGAAATTGGGCAGTCTAGATGGCGCTCTCTTTGCTGCATATAGCTGCTCTATCAGGGGGCAGCCATATTGTTTCGTATCTTTGGTCAGATCTGCCATCTGACCCAAAATTCATGCGCCAACAGTGCTATACAGTGCATGCAATTAAGGTTCAGGAAGGTCCTTTTATTTGTATTCTTCTATTAAACCATTTCTATCTGAAATGCCCACATTTTATGGAACTTCTCAATTAAACAAGTTATATTTTCACCATCAATTTTCCTTTAAAGACACTTAAAGTTAGGTGGTTGTCTGTAAAACATGGAACAAATTACTGCTCTGCTGTTACTGGTCAACCCCACTAAGGATCACGTTACATGTAACTTACAACCGTTTCAGAGAAGAAAACAGATGAGGAAATCCTTCCCATCTGCTTGCCTATATTCTAAGTGGCAGAAATGGGTTGAAATTACCCATGCCCGGTAATGTAGCAGTTGGATCCAGCCCTCCTTCAGAAGACGGCACTATAACTGATCTTTTGAAGCCCTCCACCGTGTTGCTTAAAGGCACGGTAACACTGTTTTTACTGTGAATACAGAATAAAAAAAGATCTATACATTGTGTTAGCACAATTGCAGGCAAATGTGTAAATTAGGACAAAGAATATGTTTTAATTGTGTCTGTGGATTCTCCTGCTTATGACATCACCTGTGGCTTGATATGCAAATTACACATTTCCCATTGAAAAGCCATTCATTTGCATATCAAGCCACAGGTGATGTCATAAGCAGGGGACACCACAGACACATTTATTCTAATTTGCTTGCATTTCTGCTAACAATTTACAGATCATTTTCAATTTTTTTATTTTTTATTCTCTCTAGTCACAGTAAAAACAATATATAGGTGATAGTTGTTTTTAATAACATGGCAGACGTTGCATGAGGTCCCTGGGAGAGGTCTGTTATGGAGATCTGTTCCAACAGATCTCTGCTTAATCGCTTATTTCGGATGGGATAGAGAATGAACATCCTACACTTCCATACATTACAATATCACTGAATTCTCCCCAACCAGTGCTACAAATCAGGTAAAAGTCAGTGATATTAATGTATGTAATGTTCATTCTCTATCCCATCCTAAATAGCACAGATCTCTATAACGGAGTTCTTAAAGCAAAAGTGCCACTATTTGCTTCTGTTTAAGCATGTGGTCCACACAGACCCCCCCACCGTGTTTATTCTTGAATGTATGGTTGTTTAAAAGAACAAAATTTGTTCAACTAACTGTACCCCAAACATGTCTATCCACTAAACACTGCTAATAATGATAGAGTCCTATTTCCAAGTCGTTCTCTTGCTGAGGGCACTTTACCCAAAAGTCCAGTCTATATCTTTATTCTCTTATTTTATTTCATAAAAGATTGATTTCAAACAAGAAAAAAAAAAAAACATTAAAAACAAACATAACAAACGTCCATAAAAATGCGAAAATCACTGTGCAAATAATGCAAGAAGTGTTAATGCTTGTAGGGTTTGTTTGTTTTCTGGATAGGTGTCAGTGGTGCCGTACAATACTACAATATTTTAGGGAATCTGTCACTTACACATTATTTATACTGTGACTTTGGAGAATAAAGAAATATCAAAAGTGATCTATACTTTACATTCGTAGAGCAAGCGGATCCATAAATTAAGGGGGGGGGGGAGTGGTGTTTTAAATGTGTCAGTTGTGTCGCTTGTTGATAACATCACTTGTGGCTAAATATGCAAAGAAACTACTTTTCAATAGGCAATGTGTAATTTACATCAGGCCAAAAGGTGATGTCATAAACAGGAGACACCACACATGTTTCTCTTAAAGGGACAGTCTAGTCCCCAAACTCACTTTGGTGCAAGATGAAGATCACTGCTTGTATGGTGCACAGGCTTTTTTTTTCCCAGTGTGATTTGATGCAGGCATCAATATTTTTAATATTTGACTCAAGCCCTCCCCAGTGATTACTCTGCATGTTTAGTGCAGGTGCAGCAGCACTGATTATATAGACACTGAGGATATAAAGTTTTGTTTCATATAGTCACTTCCTATGCTCTTCCACTTGAATACATTGTGTGGACTGTGATAGACTTGCTCTTGTACACAGTACAATATCTCTTAACAGTGCAAGTTTGAGGACATAGCTAGAGAAACAGGATATTCCATTAATTTGAATGAAATTATTCTCATTGGTTCCTTCAGCAAAAATAAATAAAGGAAATTGACTTTTACTCAGCTAGTGTGGGCAGTCCTGGTTGCTTGCAAACTGCTGTAATTTCACAAACTCATCTAACTGTACATTTCTTTTATATTTTAAGCGATGGAAAATGTAAAGCATGCATTTGAAAGTATTTTGACATCACATTAACCCCTTCGTGACGTTATGACGTACTATGCCATCCTGACGTTAAGTGCCTTAAAGTCGTTAGGACGGCATAGAACGTCCTTTGTTAAACAGCTCATCGCGGCTCCCCGCGATGAGCTGTTTTCGGATCCCGCTGCAGGCACTTGCAGCGGGATCCCACCTGTCATCTGAGGCCACTTTGAGTGGCCTCAGTCCGACAGGGAAAATGTAGCCGGTGCTCAGAGCGAGCACCGGCTACATTTCTCTAAATCGCACCGTGTCCGAACGTCACACATGACGTCCGGATCGGTGTGATCGGTGGCCAGGAACAATTTGTGACGTTTTGGTGCTTGAGTCGTTTGGGACGCAAGCACCTTGCGTCATGAAGGGGTTAATATGCATTAATATTTGGAAGATGCATTTTGGACACTTGACAGTCCCTTTAATGTATTCCATTTCCTTCAAATTCTCCCAACACAATGTACAGATCACTTTCGATAATTTTATTCTATGCTTTCACAGTACAGACTATTATTTAGGGTACAAAGTCCCTTTACAAGGTTCTGTCCCATCAGAAGATTAACCTTCAACATCTACAGTCCACTCCCAGAAACAAAATGGGAAGTACTTGCGCTGATATATGTAAGGTTAATCTTATACACAGTTTGACATTTACTGCTGATCTTTCCTTGATCTTCACACATTTTTAAAAAAATAAAATCTTTGCATCTTTTGCACAATGCATGCCATCTCCCCCAGAACAAACATCCGCAAGGTCCTAGAGATAATATTGGCATGTGTCGGACGTCATTGACAGTGGATTATGGGTAATGTCTTGATTCTGGAGCCAGCCCAGAGGGTATAAGCCAACATTATCCCCCCCCCCCAAAAAAAAAATCCATATTGTTTCTCCTTCCCTTAGGGGGGAATTTGGAATTGTTTAGTACCATATCTTATAAAAGTCATTGGGAATTCAAAGCATGCAAGTGCAGAATCTGCCTTCCAAGACATTCAGATGGGTTTACTGCAGATTTCAAGTCCATCAGTTATCGTGAATTACTTTGATTACTTGATTTTATGAATTATCCATGTGAATTGTGATTTGGTTTTCTGAATATTGCATTGTTAAGTTGCCAGTTCGGATTTCCTGTCTACAAGCAATTAAAAACCTTTCTGGTTGATCCCGAATTTCCAAAACAAAAAGTAAAATCATCATTAAAAATACAATTTTAAAAATCCTCTGTTGTCTTTAGCTGGAGCAGCAAGGACAACAGTCTGAAAAAAAAAACAGACCTGGGGGGGGGGGTTCAAGGCGTGGCTAAGATTAGGTCTGTTCCTCCCCCATGTCCGACACATGATGGTATCCAATAGGCTGAGACTTCTGGCGTAAAAGAACGGTGAGAAGCAGGATAATGAGGAGGAAGAGGATACACCCACAGGCAACCAGACCAATGATGACCCCTGGAAGATAAGACAAAAAAAAGGTTATTGTGTAGCATGGATTTGAACAGGCAGTCCTGTTTTGGGGGGGGGGGGGGGGTTGGGGAGCTGTGGTCTCGACATGAACAAGGCCTTGGAACAGTGCACAGTCAGCATTGCACATCAGATTATGTAAGTCTATTGGACACCTGTACCGGGGAGGCTGGAGCTCTATGTCATTTGGTCAAGCTGCGTTGAGTGACATCATATAGACCTGCCCTCTTTAGGTGATCCCCTGTATACCTGTTTTCAGGTATTGTGTACTAAAGCTTTAAGACAAGGCTTTTCCCTATTAATAGTGTCTGCCTTCGAATTCTTGTCCCCAAGCCAGTTTACATTTAGAGCAAATCTTTTACCCCCATCAATATTGCGATGTACAAATAAGCTGGTCAGGGCCAATTTATGATCACATTTTTTTCAATGATCTTTATATTGTGTTTTGTTTAGAAGAGGTCAATGGTTATGGTCCTAGAATCTGTTAGAAAAGAACATAATGAAGCACCTGTACAGACACTTTGCAAAAGTGTCCTAGTGCTGGATTACTCACCCTACTATATCAGTGATATCTCCTAAACAAAACAACATAGAAAGTCCATTTAACCCCTTAGTGACAAGACATTTTCACCTTGACTTTCCCTTGGTGACAATGGCTGTTTTGACATTTCTAGGGTGTTTGTGTTTAGCTGTAATTTTTTTCTTTCTCACATACAGTACCCACACAAATTATATGTTGTTTTTTATCGTCATAAGAAGGGCTTTCATTAGATACCATTATGTTCATCATATCTTATAATTTACTACAAAAAAAATCATAAAATATGATGAAAAATTTTAAAAAACACACTTTTTCTAACTTTGACCTAAAATATAATTTACACAAATAAAATCATTAAAAAAGACCCTGTCTAAATAGTTTCTAAATGTTCTCCCGAGTTCAAAAATATGCATGTTTCCATATTTTTCGGTATTTTTTTGCGAGTTATGGGGCAAAAACCAAAAATAGTGTTTTTTGTTTTTTTCCTATATTGATCTTTTGACCCCAACCCGAACCCAAAATTTAACCCTTACACTAAATTTAACCCCAACTCTAATCCTTATTATATCCCTTAATATTTTTTAACTTTCATTTAATTTTAACCCTATCCTTTATGCTAAAAAATATTTAATTTTAACCCTATAGGCTAATATAGCTAAATAACCTGTTTTTAATTAATTAAATATGTATTTTACATTTTTCCCATTGCAATGCTACTAAACTACCACTAGGGGTAGTCAAGTAGCATATTCAGAGCGACGGAAGTGAAGTTACTTTCACTTCCGAAGCTCAGACCGGCAGAGGGCTTAGCCATATTGACAGAGCAGCATGCTCCGTCAATATGGCTCCCCACGATCGCTCCGTGGGGCGATCGTGGGGGTCCCGAAATAGAAATTTCGGTGCTGGCTATTGCCTCGATGTCGAGGCAATAGACCAGCACTGTTAAAGCGGTTTTCGCGATCGTTCTTCATTCACTGCAGGACGTGCCAGGCACGTCTTTTGTCGTTTAGGGAGTTTCTCCCAGGACGTGCCTGGCACGTCCTTTGTCGACAAGGGGTTAAGCTGTGATATAGCCTTTCCATGCATGCTCAGATTCCCCCACAGAGGGTAATACAATGGCATGGGTGCAGGTCTGACACACCGACGGCAGGTTCCCAATGATGTCATCATATCTCCTAGCTTTAATATACCTTATTGGTGAAAATGATCCGTTATCCAAAATAACCCATCATATAAAATACTTCTGGTCCCAGGCATTTTGGAGAAGGGAAACTCAACCTGTATTTGTTATTTGCCAATATTGTTACAGAGAGTAATTTCAGCCCTAGTTGTGCACGTGAGATGTCAGTTTTTTTGTGTAAGTGTGCGTGTGTGTAAGTGTGCGTGTGTGTAAGTGTGCGTGTGTGTAAGTGTGCGTCCACTCACTTGTGTCCCGGGTTGCACTAGTGATCTGACACTCCTGATGCCAATCTTCAGCAATGATCGGCTGCAGGAGGTCCTGGAAGTCCTGTAATGGGCAGGTGTGGTTACATCCTGGGAGCGGCAGAGGATAAGGAGCTTTTCCACTCTCGTTCCTAAAATACATCTCCACGGTGAAATTCCTGGGAGGGAGAGATCCAGCTGTTAAATGGGGATTGAATGAGAGCAGACAGGAGGTAACTACAATGGGCAGGAGATGGACTGGAGTGAGTAGGACCAGTGCCTAGAGCGGCATACTGGAGGGGAGGAGCCAGCACTATAATTGTTGGTGGTACATTCTCCCTCACTCCCTGCACAGACATCTGGGCTGCCCTGACTATTAACCAGGAAGTTTACCATGAGATTTCTCTAATTTCCAAGTATGTTTCTGGCTTGATTAACAATTCAATTTTACAATATGTTACAAACTCATATTTAAAAACACTAAATAATATTAAAAGCCACATTTTACATCGAACACGGATAAGAAAACAAGTGAAATATAATCAGTCATGATTACAGGCAGTGCTGTATTTACCGCGAGGCATCCTAGGCAGATGCCTAGGGCGGCAAATTTTGGGGGGCAGGGGCGCCCCCTAGCACTGAAAAAAAAAAAATATCCGCCCCTTTAACAAAAAAAAAACGTGCTTGCTGGCAAAGACGGAGGTGAGAGGAGATCGGAAGATCCCCCCTCACCTTCTCTGCCTGCCAGCAGGCTGTACAGGGAGCCGAACAGGCAGCACAGAGAAACCTTCGTGCTGCCTGTTCGGCTCCCCGTGCAGTGTGACACGGAAGTGCCGACAGGTCACGTGACCGGCGCTGTGATGTCAGATGCGCGTCGGTCACGTGCCCTTTCTGCACAACCACCGAGGAGCCGAACAGGCAGCATGGAGGAGACCATGCTGCCTGCCACTAGCCACCAGGGAAAACAGGTAAGTGCTGGGGAGATGGGGGGAAATTGTCAGGGGCATATTAATGGGACATAACACTGGCATATTATTGGCAAATTTACTGGGGCATATTAATGGGACATAACACTGGCATATTATTTGCAAATTTACTGGGGCATATTAAATGGCAATTAAAACTGGCATATTATTCCGAACATTCACTGGCGCATACTAAATGGCAAATAACACTGGAATATTATTAGGCAAATTGGCTGATGCATATTAATGGCAAATAACACTGGAATATTATTGGGCACATTTACCAGGGCATACTAAATGGCAAAATAACACTGACATTTTATTGGGCAAATTGGCTGGGGCATATTAAATGGCAAATAACACTGGCATATTAGTGAGCAAATTGGCTGGGGCTTATTAATGGCAAATAACACTGGTATATTATTGGGCAAATTGGCTGGGAAATATTAATGGCAAATAATACTGGCATTTTATTGGTCAAATTGGCAGGGGCATATTACATGGCAAATACTGGCATTTTATTGGTGAAATTGGCAGGGGCAGATTAAATGGCAAATAATACTGGCATATTATTGGGCAAATTGGCAGGGGCATATTAAATGGCAAATAATACTGGCATAATATTGGGCAAATTGGCTGGGGCATATTAATGGGCAAATTGGCTGGGGAATATTAATGGCAAATAATATTGGTAATGGGTATGTAATGGTGATGGAGGCATGTCCTTGGTGTGCAACGTGGGTTATGGGCTGCCTAAGGAAGATACACCACTGATTACAGGTGCATTCTGTATTGAGGTATAGTGACAGAGATCATGATGACAGGTGCATTCTGTATTGAGGTATAGTGATAGAGATCATGATGACAGGTGCATTCTGTATTGAGGTATAGTGATAGAGATCATGATGACAGGTGCATTCTGTATTGAGGTTTAGTGATAGAGAACATGATGACAGGTGTATTCTGTATTGAGGTAGAGTGATAGAGATCATGATGACAGGTGTATTCTGTATTGAGGTACAGTGATAGAGATCATGATGACAGGTGTATTCTGTATTGAGGCAGAGTGACAGAGATCATGAAGACAGGTGCATTCTGTATTGAGGTATAGTGATAGAGAGCATGATGACAGGTGCATTCTGTATTGAGATATAGTGATAGAGAGCATGATTACAGGTGCATTCTGTATTGAGGTTAGTGACAGAGATCATGATTACAGGTGCATTCTGTATTGAGGTATATTAATAGAAATCATGATGACAGGACAGGTGTTTTCTGTATTGAGGTATAGTGATAGAGATCAGGATTACAGGTGTATTCTGTATTGAGGTAGAGTGACACAGATCATGATTACAGGTGCATTCTGTATTGAGGTATATTAATAGAAATCATGATGACAGGACAGGTGTTTTCTGTATTGAGGTATAGTGATAGAGATCAGGATTACAGGTGTATTCTGTATTGAGGTAGAGTGATAGAGAGCATGATGACAGGTGCATTCTGTATTGAGGTATAGTGATAGAGAGCATGATGACAGGTGTATTCTGTATTGAGGCAGAGTGATAGAGATCATGATGACAGGTGTATTCTGTATTGAGGTATAGTGATAGAGATCTCTCAGAAGGTTTGGTTATTCCACAGTTGCAGTGCTCTGCAGGAAAATGAGTGTATATTGGAATCGTGAATAAAGTGCTGGTACTGGATCGGAGTAAATAGGAGGTGGCAACAGCTAGGAGGAGAATTGTACTCAGGAAGAGTGAAAGCTTCCTGGAAAAGCTCTTAAAAAGGATAACTAAACTTTATTTTTCACTTGTGCTTGACATATAGAATCAAAAGTGAAACATTAATTGTCCCTAGTATGTGAATAAGCTGGCGTGTACATTTCACAGTACATGCCAGTATATCCTCTGACGGGCAAGTGTAAGTGGAGCTGGAATGAGAGAAGGACAGATCGGGATGTATCAGGAAGGCTTAGAAGCCGCTCATGGGCTGCACTGTGGATCCATACCCAGAACTCTCCTCGTACAACTCGAAGATATGGCAGGAGGCGTACGGGGTCTGCTTTCCATTGTAGACATCCATGGCCATCTGCAAGGCGCCTAGTGTGGTGTCATGCTGAAGAATGGACAGGGGAGAGGAAGGAAAAGTTATAACTCAATAGGAGTTACAAAGATGAAATGAGCTGCAACGTTCTAGAAGTGGAGCAGTCACCACGGATACCAGTGCAATGTTCCTGCTGATTAGAACATCGCCCCAAAATACTTAGGAGAAGAATTAATTTACTAGAGGGGGGAGTATTGAAAAAATTTAAATATATTATTTTTGATCCCATTCACATGCATACACCGCAGGTATACGGTCTGTGATGAATTTAAGTTCCCTGTCTGTGTGTTATATTACTCCCTTACTGCTGAGTATGCAATGAATCTGTGTGTTATATTACTCCCTTACTGCTGAGTACGCAATGAATCTGTGTGTTATATTAAGCACTTACTGCTGAGTACGCAATGAATCTGTGTGTTATATTAAACACTTACTGCGGAGTACGCAATGAATCTGTGTGTTATATTAAGCACTTACTGCTGAGTACGCAATGAATCTGTGTGTAATATTAAGCACTTACTGCTGAGTACGCAATGAATCTGTGTGTTATATTAAGCACTTACTGCTGAGTACGCAATGAATCTGTGTGTTATATTAAACACTTACTGCGGAGTACGCAATGAATCTGTGTGTTATATTAAGCACTTACTGCTGAGTACGCAATGAATCTGTGTGTTATATTACTCCCTTACTGCTGAGTATGCAATGAATCTGTGTGTTATATTAAGCACTTACTGCTGAGTACGCAATGAATCTGTGTCTGTGTGTTATATTAAACCCTTACTGCTGAGTACGGAATGAATCTGTGTCTGCGTGTTATATTACTCCCTTACTGCTGAGTACGCAATGAATCTGTGTGTTATATTAAACACTTACTGCTGAGTACGCAATGAATCTGTGTGTTATATTACTCCCTTACTGCTGAGTATGCAATGAATCTGTGTGTTATATTAAGCACTTACTGCTGAGTACGCAATGAATCTGTGTGTTATATTAAGCACTTACTGCTGAGTACGCAATGAATCTGTGTGTTATATTAAACCCTTACTGCTGAGTATGCAATGAATCTGTGTGTAATATTAAGCACTTACTGCTGAGTACGCAATGAATCTGTGTGTAATATTAAACACTTACTGCTGAGTACGCAATGAATCTGTGTGTTATATTAAACACTTACTGCGGAGTACGCAATGAATCTGTGTGTTATATTAAGCACTTACTGCTGAGTACGCAATGAATCTGTGTGTAATATTAAGCACTTACTGCTGAGTACGCAATGAATCTGTGTGTAATATTAAACACTTACTGCTGAGTACGCAATGAATCTGTGTGTTATATTACTCCCTTACTGCTGAGTATGCAATGAATCTGTGTGTTATATTAAGCACTTACTGCTGAGTACGCAATGAATCTGTGTGTAATATTAAACACTTACTGCGGAGTACGCAATGAATCTGTGTCTGTGTGTTATATTAAACCCTTACTGCTGAGTACGCAATGAATCTGTGTGTTATATTACTCCCTTACTGCTGAGTACGGAATGAATCTGTGTGTTATATTAAACCCTTACTGCTGAGTACGGAATGAATCTGTGTGTAATATTAAGCACTTACTGCTGAGTACGCAATGAATCTGTGTGTAATATTAAACACTTACTGCGGAGTACGCAATGAATCTGTGTGTAATATTAAACACTTACTGCGGAGTACGCAATGAATCTGTGTCTGTGTGTTATATTAAACCCTTACTGCTGAGTACGGAATGAATCTGTGTCTGCGTGTTATATTAAACACTTACTGCGGAGTACGCAATTAATCTGTGTCTGTGTGTTATATTAAACCCTTACTGCGGAGTACGGAATGAATCTGTGTCTGCGTGTTATATTAAACACTTACTGCGGAGTACGCAATGAATCTGTGTCTGTGTGTTATATTAAACCCTTACTGCTGAGTACGGAATGAATCTGTGTCTGCGTGTTATATTAAACACTTACTGCGGAGTACGCAATTAATCTGTGTCTGTGTGTTATATTAAACCCTTACTGCGGAGTACGGAATGAATCTGTGTCTGCGTGTTATATTAAACACTTACTGCGGAGTACGCAATTAATCTGTGTCTGTGTGTTATATTAAACCCTTACTGCGGAGTACGGAATGAATCTGTGTCTGCGTGTTATATTAAACACTTACTGCGGAGTACGCAATTAATCTGTGTCTTCGTGTTATATTAAACCCTTGCTGCGGAGTATGCAATGAATCTATATATGTGTGTAATATGAAACCCTTACTGCTGAGTACGCAATGAATCTGTGTCTGTGTGTTATTAAACCCTTACTGCTGAGTACGAAATTAATCTGTGTCTGTGTGTTACATTAAACACTTACTTCAGAGTACACAATGAATCTGTGTCTGTGTGTTATATTAAACACTTACTGCTGAGTACATAATGAATCTGTGTCTGTGTGTTATATTAAACCCTTACTGCTGAGTACGCAATTAATCTGTGTGTTATATTAAACCCTTACTGCTGAGTACGCAATTAATCTGTGTGTTATATTAAACCCTTACTGCTGAGTACGCAATGAATCTGTGTGTTATATTAAACATTTACTGCTGAGTACGCAATGAATCTGTGTCTGTGTGTTATATTAAACCCTTACTGTTGAGTACGGAATTAATCTGTGTCTGCGTGTTATATTATATTAAACACTTACTGCTGAGTACGCAATGAATCTATGTATGTGTGTAATATGAAACCCTTACTGCTGAGTACGCAATGAATATGTGTGTTATATTAAACCCTTACTGCTGAGTACACAATGAATCTGTGTCTGTGTGTTATATTAAACCTTTACTGCTGAGTACGCAATGAATCTGTGTGTTATATTAAACACTTACTTCTGAGTACGCAATTAATCTGTGTGTTATATTAAACCCTTACTGCTGAGTACGGAATTAATCTGTGTCTGCGTGTTATATTATATTAAACACTTACTGCTGAGTACGCAATGAATCTATGTATGTGTGTAATATGAAACCCTTACTGCTGAGTATGCAATGAATATGTGTGTTATATTAAACACTTACTGCTTAGTACACAATGAATCTGTGTCTGTGTGTTATATTAAACACTTACTGCTTAGTACACAATGAATCTGTGTCTGCGTGTTATATTAAACACTTACTGTTTAGTACACAATGAATCTGTGTCTGTGTGTTATATTAAACACTTACTGCTGAGTACACAATGAATCTGTGTCTGCGTGTTATATTAAACACTTACTGCTGAGTACACAATGAATCTGTGTCTGCGTGTTATATTAAACACTTACTGCTTAGTACACAATGAATCTGTGTCTGCGTGTTATATTAAACACTTACTGCTTAGTACACAATGAATCTGTGTCTGCGTGTTATATTAAACACTTACTGCTTAGTACACAATGAATCTGTGTCTGCGTGTTATATTAAACACTTACTGCTGAGTACACAATGAATCTGTGTCTGCGTGTTACATTAAACACTTACTGCTGAGTACGCAATAAATTTGAGTCTGTGCGTTATATTAAACACTTACTGCTGAGTACGCAATGAATCTGTGTCTGCGTGTTATATTAAACACTTACTGCTGAGTACATAATGAATCTGTGTCTGTGTGTTATATTAAACCCTTACTGCTGAGTACGCAATTAATCTGTGTGTTATATTAAACCCTTACTGCTGAGTACGCAATTAATCTGTGTGTTATATTAAACCCTTACTGCTGAGTACACAATGAATCTGTGTCTGTGTGTTATATTAAACACTTACTGTTGAGTACGGAATTAATCTGTGTCTGCGTGTTATATTAAACCCTTGCTGCGGAGTATGCAATGAATCTGTGTGTTATATTAAACCCTTACTGCTGAGTACGCAATGAATATGTGTGTTATATTAAACGCTTACTGCTGAGTACACAATGAATCTGTGTCTGTGTGTTATATTAAACACTTACTGTTGAGTACGGAATTAATCTGTGTCTGCGTGTTATATTAAACCCTTGCTGCGGAGTATGCAATGAATCTGTGTGTTATATTAAACCCTTACTGCTGAGTACGCAATGAATATGTGTGTTATATTAAACCCTTACTGCTGAGTACACAATGAATCTGTGTCTGTGTGTTATATTAAACCCTTACTGCTGAGTACGCAATGAATCTGTGTGTTATATTAAACATTTACTGCTGAGTATGCAATGAATCTGTGTCTGTGTGTTATATTAAACCCTTACTGCTGAGTACGGAATTAATCTGTGTCTGCGTGTTATATTAAACACTTACTGCTGAGTACGCAATGAATCTATGTATGTGTGTAATATGAAACCCTTACTGCTGAGTACGCAATGAATATGTGTGTTATATTAAACACTTACTGCTTAGTACACAATGAATCTGTGTCTGCGTGTTATATTAAACACTTACTGCTTAGTACACAATGAATCTGTGTCTGCGTGTTATATTAAACACTTACTGCTGAGTACACAATGAATCTGTGTCTGTGCGTTATATTAAACACTTACTGCTGAGTACACAATGAATCTGTGTCTGCGTGTTACATTAAACACTTACTGCTGAGTACGCAATAAATTTGAGTCTGTGCGTTATATTAAACACTTACTGCTGAGTACGCAATGAATCTGTGTCTGCGTGTTATATTAAACACTTACTGCTGAGTACGCAATGAATCTGTGTCTGTGCGTTATATTAAACACTTACTGCTGAGTACGCAATGAATCTGTGTCTGCGTGTTATATTAAACACTTACTGCTGAGTACACAATGAATCTGTGTCTGCGTGTTACATTAAACACTTACTGCTGAGTACGCAATAAATTTGAGTCTGTGCGTTATATTAAACACTTACTGCTGAGTACGCAATGAATCTGTGTCTGTCTGTTACATTAAAAACTTACTGCTGAGTACGCAATGAATTTGAGTGGACTTGACGCGTTGTGTGCGGCAGTAGACATGTTCTTCAGAATCTGATTCACCAAAATACCTGGACAGACAAGTAAAACATGGACTCAATTCAATACATCCTAAAATCCCCTCTACAGTATGTAGCTTTAGAGGAACTAAACAGTCCTGCTGATATTTTACTCAGATATAAGGCAGACTTTGCATCAAACAGGACACCATACACTCGTCTTCTGCCTCGCAGAGCTAAAAATTGGGGGTTTACGCCCTCTTTCAAGACATGCCTCGATATGCTGAGATTAGGGTTAAACATTATGGTCCTACCTCACCCTCATGTCCTCCACAACCAAAATCCGTACATCAAAATGTCCACCCTAGCCCGAATAGCCCGCTAACCCTTGTCACCCAACTCACCTCCTTGTAGTCGAGCCTTCTGTATCCGCTCATGAATCCCAAAGAGGAACCTGAAGCTGAAATCCTTTAAGTCAGTAAGTCGTGCCAAGACATCAGGTGTCGCCCAGGCTGGAAGACTCAGGTTGTGCACTTTCTGCATTGAGAAAAGTGAGAAAACGTACTAGTCTGAATACATTGTATGACTTTAACGGAAAGAGGGAAGTGCTCATGCCATTGTACAGAGCACTGGTGAGACCTCACTTGGAGTATTGTACGCAGTACTGGAGACTGTATCTCCAGAAGGATATTGATACTTTGGCGATAGTTCAGAGAAGGGCTACTAAACTGGTTCATGGGTTGAAGGATAAAAACTTACCAGGAAAGGTTAAAGCATCTTAACATGTATAGCTTGGAGGAAAGACATCTTAGGAGATATGATAGAAACATTTATATACATAAAGGGAATCAACACAGTAAAGGAAGAGAGTATATTTAAAAGAAGAAAAACTACCACAACTAGAGGACATAGTCTTAAATTAGAGGGGCAACGATTTAAAAGTAATATCAGGAAGTATTACTTTACTGAGAGGGTAGTGGATGTATGGAATAGCCTTCCAGCGGAAGTGGTAGAGGTAAACACAGTCAAGGAGTTTAAGCATGCATGGGATAGGCACAAGGCTATCCTAGATATAAGACAGGGAACTGGGGGACTAATAAAAGTATTTAGAACATTGGGCAGACTAGATGGGCCAAATGGTTCTTATCTGGCGACACATTCTATGTTTCTATGTTTGACCCTCAGAAGCGCCGATGAATTGTATGGATCTAGATGTACACAATAACGGTACACAATAATAGTAGACATTGCTCCTTGACTCTTATGATTTATCAGTCTTTCACGTATATATAATTTACAATTCGGCACTCAATTGTTAACGTGAAATCCCTTTAAAAAGCTCCAAACCTTAACGGTTCCCGCAAAAAAAAAAAAAAAGACATTGAGCAGCATCACCAACCACAAAAATATCCACCCAGAGTCCTTTGTACAGGCCTGCTGCAAACAATCAGCAATGGCATTCCATCGGTTTCCATGGTGATTGCTCTTCTTTTAGAACGTTGGACCAGACTTGGCTTTCTAAATATGCCCCACAGTATGTTCCTGATGGACACTAATGAATCTGCCACTTGTCCTTTATTAATAAATTAAGTAATGACATTCAGTTAGACACTGACCTCACAGAATAGGATATCTGAAACGGTCCACACAGAGTCCAGGGAGCAGTCTGACAGTCCAGTCGCATTTGCGACCATTTGAAGAAACTCCTGTGAAGGAAGCAGTGACGTGTCAGGCAGACAGCACAGTGCTCGCGGTTAACTGGTAACAAACCACGGACATAGACAACAAAGAGGTAAGCTGTCCGTTGGCTTCAACATCAACTTATGTACCTTAGCAGTTTAGAAGGTGTGGGTCCATACGGTGCTCCCAGGATGGTTAAAATAATGCAATACAACAAAAGGCCTTTGATTAAAGGGACTGTATCATCTAAACATTGCCTATACTGAGAATATAAAGAATAAAAAATGAATGAAAATGATCTATACACTGTGCTCCTAATTTAGGTATTTGCTTGCAGTTTTGCTAACACAATGTAAAGATAATTTACAGTCATTTATTATTCTCTACATGCACAGTAAAAACAATGTTTAGGTGATCCAGGCTCTTTAAGCACCAAGTTTGAGGAGCGAAATGCGCAAGGTAGTTCTATTACCCGGTGCAAGCGTTTGTCTCCTGCATGCCCTTGTTGAAGTTAGAATAAAGATTTTGGATACTGTAGACGCTGCTATTTATATTTCTTTATTGCATGAAAACAGACCATTGAGGCCGGGGAGAGAACCACTGCTCCTTACCAGGTTGTCTTTGATCTTTTTGACGTACTCTTCAGAATAGCGGGTTTCCTCCTGTAGCTTCTGGTACTTTGGGCAAGGCAGCAGCGGATACTTCAGAAGCTTAAAAGAAATGAACATCAAAAGTTAATTCCCATTTCAAGTCCCTGCAGTTCTCTCTTTCCCGAAGAAAGCTCTTGGTCTTCCTACTTACTCGGTCCTGAGCTTCTGGTAAGGTGTGCACCGGAATCGGTTGCCATATCACTTCTGGGTTGAAAACCTGGGAGCCCTCTGGAGGATACAGGCCTGCAAGGTTACATTCTGCACTCATCAAAGTACGGTCAACATCTGTACTCCGTACGTAGATCTATAAGGATGATGAAGGAGTGTAGGTGAGAAGATAATACACACAATCAACATCAACCAACCATGGACCTTGACCAAAGCTGAGAGAGTAACCCGAGGAGTTGCTGACAGTCTAATTTTGGTAGGACTGGCCACGGCAGACTATGGGAGGACATACATGTGTAATTTGGGATGTTGGTAAGTCAGACACATGTTACTCAGGGGACTGTCAGAATTCTATAATCTTAGGGGACCAAGAAGAAGTTCTTCAAAGATCCAGAAGAAAAGTTTGGCAGGTCATTCGCTGTGTGTGTGTCGAAGACGAGAATTCTTTGGTTGATTGAGTGGCTAATCCAATGCATTTTAAAAGGATAGGCAGTTCAGGGCAGGTAACAAAGACAAACTATGCCATCTGTGCCAAAGCCAGATAAATGTAAAAATAATTTGGCTTTTTATGTGCAAAAAAAATAAAAAGACATTGTTTAGCAATCTTAAAGATTATGAGAAAACGCTTGGCAACGGAAAAAGTACACAGTTTTTAAGATGACTAAAAACCCCTTTTTATATTTTTGCACATAAAAAGCCAACCGCCTGGTTGTTCAGTGCAGGTCTTTTTTTCGCGGAGACCCAACAGACCCAACAGATCTTGGAAACCACATTACATAGAAATTAACTTGTTCTGTAGATAGAAAGATGAGATATTTTGGGTGAACAAAAGGCAACCTTGAAAGGTGAAAGGCTGTATTTATAACTGCTCTATATTTACTCTACCCCCATGCTCATTTTTTTTTAACAAACCCTTTCTTCCTGTTGTCTCACCCTCCACATTTGCCGGATCTTTCATGTGTAATTTGTTTCTAATCCATACTTTCCTCTCTAATATTCCATTCCTTCCCCCGAATATGTCTATTGTCATTTTCATGGCTTGTGAGAATATGTCTCTCTAGACACAGATGGATGTATAGGACCAATAATAGAATAAAACTAGCTGAATCATTTCCTTTTCTTGTTGATATATTTGTAGTCAATCATTTAACCGACCACAGAACATCAAATGAAAGACTTTCAGGACCCACAGAGTTGCAGGGAAAATTAATATTGTAAATTTGATTAAATACATTTGAAAAAACAAGTAAAACCTCAGCGATACTTTTTTGGACTCTTTTCCCAAAAAAAAATAATAATTCCAGAATCCACTTTAAAATTATTCTCTCAACCTAAACCTAGAGGTAAACACAGTCAAGGATTTTAAGCATGCGGGGGATAGACAAGGCTATCCTAGCTATAAGACAGGGAACGAGGGACTAATAAAAGTATTTAGAAAAATTGGGCAGACTAGATGGACCGAATGGTTCTTATCTGCCAACACATTCTATGTTTCTATGTTAAAGTAGAGAATGAAAAAATGATCTATTCATTGTGTTAGCAAAATTGCAAACAAATGTATAAAATAAACATATGTTTAAAAATGCATCTGTGGTGTCTCACAAAGTGATGTCATAAACAGGAGATGCCACAGACACATTTAAAATATATATATTTGTCTTATATTTTGCATTAACTTGCAATTCTGCCAGCACAATGTATAGGTCATTTTTTTATTCTCTACATCCACAGTACAAGCAATGTTTAGGCTCCCAGAGTCCCTTTCATTCTATTGGTTTCCATGGTGACTGCTCTACTTTTTAGAACTTTCCCCCAAAGCGGACCATTCTGAATAACCCCAGCATGTTTCAAACTACATTTGGTCTTTTAAAAGAAACCAATGATTAAGACAGACACATGGAATGCACGGACATGGAAAATGCTTCAGGCAGAGAATAACTTTAAGAGACGATGGTTGTTCTTTGTAAAAGTTGTCCAGTCACCATGGAAACAATAGAATCCTAATATTTAAATTACTTTATTTTTTTTAAATGAAACCCCTATTGTTTGCTATAACTGATCCAGAAATTAATCCCCCCTGGAATATGGAATGTTTTTCCCCAATTCTAAATTTAATATTACATTAAAGGACAACTGTAGCAAAAAATAAAGTTGGGTTTATATAATTTTTATATAGAAATGCTTTAATAAAAGAATGCAAATAAAGTACCTTATTGAGCCATTTTTACCCCATACAGCTCCACCAGGAGGCAGACATTTTGTTTAGAATCTTTGGTCAGATTTTTGTTCATCTGAACCAAGGTGAGTGAAGATCTGACCCAAGATTCTAAACAACATGTCTGCCCCCTGAGAGAACTATATGGAGTAAAGAAGGCTCAATGAGGAACTCTGTTGGTATTTTTTCATTAAAGATTTCCTTTATAAATCATTTACACTTGATCCAATCTTTCAATTAAACATAAGTACATGTTTTGCTACGTTTGTCCTTTAACACCTATTTATATAGCGCCAACAATTTATGTAGCACTTGGTACATCGCATAGGCAGCATACTGCTTTAGTACAAACGTGTTAAGTGATAGGCGCTATTATACTAAGAATAAATATAAATAGAAGTAAAAATAAATAAATAAATTTTAACGTGCTGCAAACACTAGTGTAATTCCCCCAGGGTGACACAAAACAAAAGTAATAGTAGTGATAAAGTGTTGCGCAGGTCGGTAATATAAATTCAAAAGAATATATAAATTCAAGAAAATAAAAAAAAATTTTTCCTTTTGTTCTTATTTCCCCGTTTTTAATTACTTATTTTATGAAGTAGTTATATGTTTTTTAATATAAGCCTTACTATATATAGGGGCAAATAAATAATAATTTTTTTACCACTGAATATAATCCATTTAATCCGTTTACTACCAACTCATCCTCTGGATAAAACGAGCTGGAACTTGGAGTTGAGACCTACACACGTGGGATGGTGGGACTTGTAGTCCAACTGCTATATGTACTTAGAGCCAGTACTTTTAGGCTCTAGAGTGTGTGAGTGTGTTTCTTTTGGGGGAAAATATACAGCTAATCCCTACCTGTTAATACTACCCATTGTATGTCTATGTGTTTTTTTTGTCTTTTTATGTACAATCCCCTTGGAAGAAAAACAGTTTTGGGTACAACCCGACTGGAATCTATATTTCCAATACTGAATCTTTGACTTGATAAGTATTTCCACGTTTATATATATATTTTTTCGTTTATTTATTATTTATTCATCGACTGTTTTACTACATTGATGTTATTGATTTAAGCACTTATACACTTTTTTGTATTTTCTTGAATTTATATATTCTTTTGAATTTATATTACCGACCTGCGCAACACTTTATCACTACTATAGCATACTGCTTTAGATATACAAACACAGACTGATACATGAGGTTGAGAGCCCGGCTCGCCAAGCTTACGATCTACACCTCCTTCCAAAGTCTGCCAACTGTTCTATTTACTTCGGAGTCGATGAGACATCTCACCTCGTGCCTGTCGTAAGACTCGTTAAGGAATCCTTTGTAGCGTTTCCGGAGTTCCTGTCCTAGATCCCAGTGCTGCCTCATCCCAGTCTGGAAATAGATAGGACTCATGATTTATGTGTGAAGTATACAATACAGAGCTTGGCAGGAAAAGGACAACATAGAAGAAACATTCCCAGTCCGGAATTTTGGGGTAACGGGTTTTAGTTCTTGCTAAGGACTGGGAAGGGCGATTAACAAATGGGGGAAAGAGCTTGTTATAAGTGTACGGCAAAGCTGGTGAAGAAAGAACAGAGACTGGAGGGCACGGATCTCCACTGGTGGGTAAATAAAAGGGGGTAAACTACCAGAAGGGGCTGAAGCAGCCAAAACTTGAGTTGAGGTAGGAATCTGAATTTAAGGGTTGCAGAGTTCACACTCTGGATAGGGACTCCATTTTCAACCAGGCTGATTTTGGGACTAGGAGAGAAGTTGCCCTTACTTCAGTGAGCTGGCCGAAGCCCTGAGGCCAGGCACTTTCTTGATGCACATCTTTGGGAAAGCTTTTGACTGGAGACCGGTCGCCGTGGCGATAGACCTGGAACAGACGCGACAACAAAAAAGGTGAGGACCGCGGGAACAACCAAGATGCAATTTGAAAAAAAAAAAAAACAAAACACCCATTTCTCTTAATTTAGTCATTTGCTTGGAATTCTGCTAACACAATGTATAGATCATTTCTGATTATTTTCTTTATTCTCTGAATAATATATAGGTGACAGACTCCCTTTAACCAGTAAAGACTTGACGCTAGGAAACATTCAGTGTGTTATTTCATTTCCTTTTTATTCTCTCGTTTCTCCAATGTATTTGTGTTGAAGCAACAAAGTCAGGGCGGGACAAGCAGGATATATTGATCGCAGCACATTTGGTTTTCCGATCACAAGTGGTATGAAAACTCCAGCTGTCTCACAGAGCAGATTTCAGTGAGATATATATATATGGCACATGGAGAATACACTGTGAGCAGCTGCAGCCATACGAGTTGTATACAAAAAAAAAAAAACAAAACAATACAGACCGGGTGACAGATGTCCCTAGCAAGACTGCAATGCTTTTTTTGTACAATATAAACATTTCAATAGAATAATAAAGTAGAAGTCACACCTCAAATCAAGAATGTACATCGCTGAAATACTCTGCCCTATAGATTGGTACCTACTCGAAGGAAAGGGGCATCGTAAGAAATCTCTAATTATAAACCACGCCCCCCCAATTTATCTGCTTTCTCGTTATAATGGATAAGCTGAACAGGTGTGCCTATTGAACCAATTAATTAAAAACAATTAGGGCTGCCTCAAAATGAACTGCAAAAGAATACTGCTTCATATTGTGACCTGTATGGATATATAACATATACGTCAAAGCTGTTATACTCAATGATTAAACATTGCTTCAGAATATTTCAGTTTGTATAGCTACATGGTAGGTCGCACAGGCTGCAAGTAACTTTGAAACAAACTTTAAAATGATATCTGACCATTTTAAACATGATTTTATTTTTTTGATTATTATTCTCATCATCTCCAGTGTCCTGATTCCAAGAAAACAAAAAAGTATTGTATATAGTTAAAAAGAAAACAAAAAATAAAAACACATTGGTTCCATAGCAAGCAGATCAAAGCAAATCCAGACTGCCTTAATATTACTACAGCTTTAAATATAAAAGCATCTTCATTACACCAGCAAACCTGATGTATAGTTTTTTTTGTACAGCTTGAGTACCCCTTATCTGAAATGCTTGGGGCCAGCGCCAATTTTCGGATAACGAATACTTTCAGTTAACGTATCGTTTCTGCAGCGCCAGCCCTATAAATGTTCTACATTACCTAAATCCAATGTGAGTAGCCATGTAATACAGAGGGCTTAATTTTAAAACTCAGAGTTAATCCTTGCCCTTTTGCTGCATGTATCAATGCATAAAATAATTGCTGCAAACCATCTATGCAGCACCCCCACTAACTTCCTGGCAACTTTTATTCACGCATGTGCGCGCCCCCCCAAAAAAGACCCCTCAAAAACCATCATGGCATCCCTCCCATAGAAAGCAATGCAAATTTATTTTTTGGAAAGAGTCGAAATACCGGACTGGCAACTACTTATTTACTTTGGCAAGTCACTGAGAAACAAGAATGATGTAAGTGAGTTATGTAAATAAATAAAAATACAATTCCTGCTGTTTAAACTCTTTTTACTGTGAGTTTCATTGCTGTGGAGCTCTGTGATACACTCACCAAACATTCTGAGCTCCCAGAAAAGGAGGGACAATAGAGGAAAACGGGGATTGGGGGGCAAAATAGGGACTGTCCCTCCTAAATAGGGACACTTTGCACATATGGAGAAGTGTGTGTATGTATGCATGTATTTATATATATATACACACACACTCATAAATATATATATACACACACAAACATATACACACACACACACATACACATACATATATATGTATGTGTGTGTGTGTGTGTGTGTATGTATGTGTGTGTGTGTGTGTGTATGTATATGTGTGTGTATATATATATATATATATATATATATATATATATATATATACATACACATACATACACTTGCTATATCTAAAAGAGCTACTTTTTTCACATCTTATTAGAATGACTGTGATGCTCACATACAACCCTAGTAGGTCAGTACCAACTGCATCTTTGGTACCACCAACCATATTAGCTGCCCGAGGACAAACACAAGTAGCAATGGCACATCTCCTCCACTGATACAACTGTTGTCAACATGATAATATCCAGCCTGAGACCCCCTATTACCCCCCACTCACTTCCGGGTGCCTTAAACCTTACTAATGATGGCAGGTGACATGTCGTCACGTCCCTAACTCACCACATTGACGAAACGGAGCTGCCGGGCCTGAGCGTAGGGGCTCACTGCCAGAGCCAGCCATAGAGAGGTGATCCTCAGCAGACAGTCCAAGCTTGGCCACTTCCCATCCGCCATCCTTGCAGCGATTACCCGGCTCCGGAACTCCTTGTGTGCGTCCACACTTCCATGGGGAATGCTTTTTCGGTGACACCAGGGAAAGAAGTCAGACGTACCATGGGAAGTGGTGGCAGAAGAGAGGTCGGTGCAGTAACGTGGCTGCTGAGGAGGTCAGACACATGAGTACAGAGAAAGTATAGCAAGATGGCTACTTCTCTGCTCAGATTAGAAGGCCACATACAAAGCAGTTTATATTGTGTGACAAAATGTTAAATTTGCTGTATTTAAAAAGGGACTGTATCACATAAACATTGTGTTTATTGTCTGCAGTAACAAAATACATTGTGTTATCAAAATTGCAAGCAAATGCCTAGATTAGGAGAAAAAGGGGTTTTAATTTAGTCTGTGGAGTCTCCAGATTATAACATCACCTGTGGCTTAATATGCAAATGACACATTTCCCATTGATGAGCAATTAACTTGCATAATATCAAGCCGCGGGTGATGTCTAGGGTTGTCACTTGCTGTGCCTAAATAAAGGGTTAGGGTTACAATTAAAATTGGAAGTAAAAGTAAATGCAGGAACGGCACTCACGAAATCATATGAAAGTCCAAACGATATCTAATGGTGTAGTATGAATCCCAAATTGTTCACAACAGCATAGTTGCCAACAAAAAAAATATCCAGGGCCACTTTGCAGCACAGCTATCAAATTTTCCACACCCACTGTCCCAAAGCTCTGCCAAACCCAAATGTTTAGCATCGTGTAACGCCACCTAGTTATTATAGTGCATAATGTAATTCCAAATTCCCACCAAACGCCCTATTTTAAGGCGAAATTCTCCCTGATTATTAAACTATCATTATCCCAGACCCATAGTACTGCACCATTATTGTTTTGTTTAGAATATGGAAAATTATTCTCTCCCCTTAATTATGCCACACACAGGAGCCCCTTAATTATGCCACACACAGGAGCCCCTTAATTATGCCACACACAGGAGCCCCTTAATTATGCCACACACAGGAGCCCCATAAATTATGCCACACACAGGAGCCCCTTAATTATTCCACACACAAGAGCCCTATAATTTCTTCTGTGTGTGTGTGTATGTATGTATATACAGAAGAAAAACAAAGAAAACCCAGTGTATGAGTACTTATAAAGTGGCAACATGGAATGCCTTTTCCCTTTGTATTCCCTTTTTTTTTGTCATGTTACAACACTGCTGCTGAAAGGGTCTTGGCTGTGTTTACTGATCCGAGTCCTTCCTTGTGCTGCCCCTCACCAAATCCCCCCCCCCCCCCCCGTTTTGGGTGTTTTAAAAGGTGCAGGATTTTTTTTTTCCACATGCCACTCCTGCCCATTTGCCAGGACAGTCCCAGCATGGTGAATTCACCGGGACATGCTCCCAATTGGCGGGACAGTTGGCAACTATGGCATAGGGAAATCTTGCAAAGCAGATAGTGTTTAAGCTTGATGCATTTAACGCATCTAGCGTTTATTCATATTGACTAAGCGCTAGATGCGCAAAACGTGTCAGTCTTAAACATATATTTTTGCTTATTGCCCTATAACTCGCAAAAAAACTGAAAAAAAACATGGAAACAAGCATATTTCTAAACCTGGGACAAAATTTAGAAATTATTTAGATGGGGGCTTTTTTACTGATTTGTATTTGTGTTCATAATTTTTTAGGTCAAAGTCAGAAAAAGTTAATTTTTTCATCATTTTGATATTTTTTGTTTAGTAATAAGATGTGATAAAGATAATGGTATCTAACGAAAGCCCTTCTTATGGCTATAAAAACAATATAGAATTTGTGTGGGTACAGTATGTGAGAAAGAAGACAGTTACAGCTAAACACAAACACCCCAGAAATGTCAAAACAGCCCATGTCACCAAGGGAAAGACGAGGTCAAAAGGTCATATCACTTAGAGGTTAAAACACATTTTCCTCCTTTATTAAATTTAGGTATTTACTTGTAATTTTGCTAACACAATATATAGATCATTTTACTGTGAATGTATAGAATAAAAAATGTTTAGGTGACTGTCCCTTCAACATTGGCAGCAAGCCAAATTGTTACCGACCTTCTGGTAAAATACCAGCTGGGTTTCAATTCTAGTGATGTCATTAAAAGGAGACAGATATTTGTTTCCCATATTATTTGTTTGCAATTTTGATATCTGCGGTGTGTGACCAGTTGAGTATTGTCCGTATACTTCGATGAGCTGTCAGAGTCCGGTTGTGCGGCGCTAGGAGTTGACATTTGGTGGTTGCAGCCTTCTCACTCTTGATAGCAGCATCTCAATATCGGGTGTCACCGATATTAGAAAGTTTGTCTATTTTCTTGGTACGTTTCCCCGTAGTTGCAGGAGGCAATGGGGGAGCGATGGTGAGTTGTAAGTATAAATCCAAGGATTTTGGTCAAGTCGGCGGGAGCACATATAAAACATGTCCTCTCCTATCCGTGTTCAGCTCCACCTCCAGGTTATCCATTTCTGATATAGATATTCTTTTAATGTCCAGGGTGATAAGGGGTAAAATAACACATTTACATGCATGTTTGTTGAGCATACCTGAATGAAGTTGTCTTGCAAGGAAAATAATACTAATTTATGTGTATTTATTTATGGTGTGTCAGCTATAATGTGCATAGATGATTATTTTTGGAACGCTTGAATGGTCCTTTAAAAACAAGATTGCTATGGGGGTCTGAAATAAACTGGCCTTTAAAGAGTTAACACATTTTCAAATCAATTTCACCCTGCAGATTAACATTTAAATTATTAACAAAATGCAAACTGCAGCAAAATAAAAATCACTATACCCAAGGCATGGTGTCAAAAGTAAATTCATAAAAATGTCTGGGACAGATGGTTGTAATTCTAACTCTGTAGATTAAGTAACACCTCTCACATTGAAATAACACATTTTATGGATTGAAGAAGAAATATCTATCTATAATGTCAGAGTAGTTTTGTAGTGTGTGTACAAAATACAGAGTTGTAGATATTTTTTTTCTGTACTGGCTTAATCCCTTGGCTTAATCCCCAGACACTTGCACTGACACAGCATCCAACAAGCAAAAGATTTATTAGTAAGGATGACAATTCCTTGAGGCAGATTGGAGATAAGGCTAACTCAGCTGTATGGATCAGTTGATTTAAAATAGAGGAAACACAAACAGAAATTTAAACAGAAAATTAATTTTTTCATTGCAAATCTGCCAATTATATAAGTGATTGTGATATTTCCTGATATACTTTATCAAGCACCTCATTCATATTATTTTAAATTAAAGGGAATTTGTCACCACAATATATTAAATATAAACATAAACTGCTTAAAAATGGAGAATAAAAAATAGTGAAAAATGTTCTGTACATCGTGTTAGTAGAATTACAAAGAAATGCATAAATCAAGAGAAAAATATGTTTTAAAAGTGTCACACAATGTATCTGATTTGCTAATTGTTTCCCCTGTATATTCACAACAATGTTTTAGTGACTCCCTTTAACTTATATATAGCCATGGATCCATGCAGAACTTGGTACAGAGCATAAAACAAACATTCAGTATGTCCCCATGCCTCCCACTCCCATCATTCACAGCCATTTAGTCTACACTCTTAAAAACATAATTTGACGGTGGCCATTTTTCCCCCAAAGAGAAAAGACTTGGATCTTGTCATAAAAAAGGGACAGAAAGAGAAGGCAAGTGATGGTGACATACCGATGGAAGATTCACGGCTCTGTGCACCTTGCTGTCCCTGTCTCGGGAAAGCTCCGCCTCTGCAGTATGTTGCAACGCGTTTCGCCATCATCATGTTCATTAATAGACACGCAGCCCCACTTATAAATAGTCCCTTTAAACCTTTCTTTGTATGCACTGTATTTATTTATGTTTTAAGTAATGGGAACTTATTAAACACTGCAAGTATTTTAATTTACAATACATTGCCACAGACAAATCCCAGCAGCCAGGAAACGTGTCAATCCCTGGGAGAGAGATGATTTTGATTTCTACAAGGAAAAATGAGCAAACAAAATATACTTCTGTCTATATTGACTCTACCTCTCTATTAATATATTTGCAGTCCTGTGTAGCCAGCAAGACATCTGATATCTGCAGTGAAAGACTCTCTAGGGAGAAAGACTATCACTTTTCCATCATCCCCTCCTAAGTCTGCACCTTGGTACCTGAGCCCTCTTGTGTCCTGCGTGGAATCCCTAGAGGGCAAAAGAACTTGAACTAGCATTTTGTAGCACAGAGAGACTCCACCTAAATGATCTCATAGGTATATCACAGGTCTTTCTACTGCCAAGCTTATTGAAGGCACAGACACGCCTAACAGTAATCGGTAGTTTTACCTTTATGTACACTTTTAAAAATGCTACTAAGCATTTTTTTCTAAAATAGAAGCACAAGGGAATAAATGAGTGGCGGTATTACATACCTCCCAAATTCTGCCCCGACAAAACGGGATGCCAGAGTGTTCGTTCCGTGCGGCACATGTTTAATAGTCATTCTCTGGTGTCTCTGGCCAAAGTGGGACACAGGTAGAACTCGGTGGGACACTGCGTCTAAACCAGGACTGTCCCACAAAAAGTTTTTTTTTTTTATTGCCCCAGCAGAGGTGACCAGTTTTAACCCGCACAGTCTGATCAAGGTCTCTGCTAGTTCACATAGAGAGTTGTTTTGATTTTGAATAGCGCCGATTATTAAAATGTCTGTCACCTAAATATTATTTATACTGTGAAAGTAGAAAATAAAAAACATGATCTGTACATTGTATTAGCAGAATGGCAAGCACATCCATAAATTACTGTATATTCTCGAGTATAAGCCGAGTTTTTCAGCACATTTTTTGTGCTGAAAAATGCCCCCCTCGGCTTATACTCGAGTTGGTGTCTGAAAGAAAAAAAAAATCTAAAACTTACCTCGTTCCTGCTCCGTCTCCCGGTGCTCTGAAGGTCCGTGGCTGTGAGGGAAGCGCTGTGCGCTCCCCTCCAGCCGCGCGGTCAACAAAGTGTGTTTTTTTTAAACAAACTTTATTGATCCGCGCGGCTGGAGGGGAGTTCACAACGCTTCCCTCACAGCCACGGACCTTCAGAGCACCGGGAGACGGAGCAGGAACGAGGTAAGTACTGGGGTCTGGGGAAGGGGGGGAGGAGGGTGGCATAACGAGCATACTAAGGGGCAATATTCTGGAATATTAAAATGGCATATTGGGGGCCATATCCTGGCATATTAAAATGGCATATTGGGGGCAAAATCCTGCATATTAAATGGCATATTGGGGGCAATATCCTGGCATATTGGGGGCAAAATCCTGGCATATTAAATGGCATATTGGGGGCAATATCCTGGCATATTGGGGGCAAAATCCTGGCATATTAAATGGCATATTGGGGGCAATATCCTGGCATATTGGGGGCAAAATCCTGGCATATTAAATGGCATATTGGAGGCAATATTTACCAGTAGCTGTCTCATTTCCCACCCTAGGCTTATACTTGAGTCAATATTTTTTCCCAGTTCTTTGTGGTAAAATTAGGTGCCTCGGTTTATATTCGGGTCGGCTTATACTCGAGTATATACGGTATATGAAATATGTGTTTTAAATGCATTGATGGTGCCTCCTGCTCATGGCACAACATGTGGCCCAACAATCATACCGGCCAACTTGTACCGCCAGCGAATCAGGGTGCCGGAGACGGAGCTTGGGAGATTGAGTGTTACCGCTTCCGCGCATGCTCATTAGCGATGTCAATTAAACTGGCAGAGTTACTCCTCATGTGCAGGATGCAGCGAAACCTGGACAGATGCACAATGTTGTGTCTATAGCACAATGTTACCAACTCTTTTCCCATGGAAATGGCTTTTATTTTTAATTTGCGTGCTATTTTTAGCTGGTTGGCCAGTGGCGGTTTTTTTTGAGGTTTCCATTCATGTGGATATTACTTTAAGTGCCACCTACCTAAGCATTGTTGTGGAATGGCTACCAGGCTCTCTGACGGCTTGGGTCATTGTTGCTGTTGGTTTGTATCGGGGTGGCAGCATAAAGGCAAAATGGTATAACAATCCAAAGTTGTGGCAGACGGCGTAGAAGCAAAACAGTATAACAATCCAGAGTCGGGGCAGGCAAAACGGTATAACAATCCAGAGTCGGGGCAAGCAGCGTAAAGCAAAACAGTATAACAATCCAGAGTCGGGGCAGGCAAAACGGTATAACAATCCAGAGTCAGGGCAGGCAGCGTAAAGGGAAAATGGTATAACAATCCAGAGTCAGGGCAGGCAGCGTAAAGGGAAAATGGTATAACAATCCAGAGTCGGGGCAGGCAGTGTAAAGGCAAAACAGAATAACAATCCAGAGACGGGGCAAGCAGCGTAAAGGCAAATGGTATAACAATCCAGAGTTGGGTCACGGTACAAGCAGGAGAATCTGTAGACAAGCCGGTGTCAATAGCCAGGGAAATCAGTATACTCAATATGGATATCCATAAGTGGGTAACAATGACTGAACAGAGCATGAACACCTTGACAACCAAGCATTGATTGAAAGCATTGCTGGGTTTACATAGGGCAGGAGGACCAAAACCCCCCTCCCATCAGGCTAGAGTGACACTTCACCTCCTCCTAATTGCCAGTACTCTGTTAGGAAAGTTTCCAGCCTTATCACCGGCCTCTCCCCCATCCACCAATGAGATTGCGGTAGTCGTCGCTAAGCCACGCCTCCTCCATGGCCCCAACACAGAGACACCCGCGTTTTGCGAGTCGTGGAGCGCCCACCCGGCGGGCAGAAGAGGACTGGGGAGCTGCAGGAGCAAGTAAGGGCTCCCTGGCTGGCGGCAGAGCGGGTCACAGACCCGGACAGTAGCTTTCTTATGTCAATGCTAATAATGTCTAGCTGTGTATATGCATATAAAGACACAGATAACTGATCAATTGTTGTAATAAATGGAGAAAAACAAGTCTAAATGGTTGAGCCTATTGCTTCACAAAACTACATGTTGGGCAGGATTGCAGTAGTTTGACTTGTAAACAGGGAACCCTTGGACACTTTGGGTTATCTATTGTAACCCACCTACTTTCTGGTTTGCATTGGCTGTGGTGTTACAGAACCCACTTGTAAAGTAACTCTTCAAAGTGGCATAACATCTTCCTTCCTCCAAAAGTGCTATTCTTATTTATTTATAAAATGAATGTATATTATGTAGTCCTATAGAATGGGTACACAAAATACATCAGCATTTGGTTATAATTTGATAAACAAAATATACATTTAGGATATCTGTTTTCATTTGGGTCTAATAGGATACTTATTCTTCTAAACCATTGCTCCTTAAACCTGTCCTCCAGGACCCCCAATGGTCCAGAATTTAGAGATTACCCAGTTGTGTTTAAATAAGTCTATCTATAACACTTGGTGTGGTTTCTTAAGTGTCCAGGGAGCCACACCAGGTGTTTTACGTATTTGTATTTAAACACTGCTGGGTAATCCCTAAATCCTGGACCATAGGGTTGGTGGTAGAGGACAGGTTTGAGAAGCTCTGCTCTAAGCAACCAACTTTTACAAACAGAACAATCCTAACCAAACTACAATCAAAATGCATGGTTTGATAAACATGCCCTAATTCATGGCATTGTATTAACTTGTGTCTACCTGCCTACAAAACCTAGTTACTTTGAGAAGATGTGCCTTTTTATTACCTTGTTAAAACAGAAACAAACTTTACAACAGGGACTTTAATTGTTTATTCAATTACAATGCATATTTTAATTATAGGCTATTGTTCTGTACAACCAAGAATCATAAAGTAGGCCTGTTCTACTCACACGTTTTCAAAACTTGTCACTTTCGAAGGCAGTAGTGACCCTAAATTGTTCATAAGTTATAATGTTTGGAAACTATTAACTACAAACAAGTGAGCCAGCGACAGAAGCAAGAGACAGAAGAAAAAAGGATGGAAGAAGCCACTGGATAGGTAGTATAATAACAAGTCAAAAGAATATGCATCCTCATAAACAAACTTACTGCTACTCTAGACAAAAGTCTACACAAGAAAATGAGACTTTGGCGTTTAAATATCTATATTTTTTGTGATCTCAATATAAAGGTCACAAGCCTTATTGGCACTACTGAACCGTAATATAAACTCATATTCTACTAGATATCATCGAGGTGATCTTTAGACAAAATGAAGCTACATAAAACATAGCCTCAAAATACAATAAAACCAAACAATAGGAGTGACTGGTGCACTAAAGTAAACCCCACACGGTAAAAAGAGTATATGAAAGTATAATAATTGCCTGAAAGTTGTTGATATGGCAATGGAGTATGGACAAAGTCTTCAATGTTTCATACCATATATGAGGAAACAAAAAAACAGACAGAGACCATAGTGTAATTCAATATTATAGTAAATATTGGTGCAGAATGAACAAATGCACTCACAAACGAAGTAGGTGTGTAGGGCACGTCAAATATCTGATAGAATCTTCTCTCTTCCCCATATAATCCTCACATATAGCGGAGTGAAACGAGGAGATAGGTGATTAGTAGTAGAAAAGATATTTAATAAAACAAACAAATGGTAGCTTACATAAAAGTACTCAGCATCAGGTCTCTCCACAGAAAAAGTCCCAGGACAAAGTCTTTCAGTCCCAACATATGACTTAAAATCTGGAAAATATAGCAGTATTGGTAGGCACGCTACGCGTTTCGCCTTAAAACAGGCTTCCTCTCGGCGTGTCACGCCGAGAGGAAGCCTGTTTTGAATGAAACATTGAAGACTTTGTCCATACTCCATTGCCATATCAACAACTTTCAGGCAATTATTATACTTTCATATACTCTTTTTACCGTGTGGGGTTTACTTTAGCGCACCAGTCACTCCTATTGTTTGGTTTTATTGTATTTTGATGTTTTTCTCACGTGTGTTTTCAGAGTAACACATGGATTGGTGCTGCTGTGTTATAGTTTAAGCGCCAGGATTTATTTTTGGCATTCATAAAACATAGCCGAGGATAACCCGAGGAGTAAATGTAAAGCAATGAGGGAAGAAGGAAGGAACACTTAAAAAAACAATTTTATTTAATAATGCATTAAAATGAAAGAAGGTGGAAAACCACCAGCAATAGAATACCCCAGAACGGGGAAGCAAATAGGTCAGGGTGTGCCTCTAATAGGAGATGAATAAATGTCAAACAGGCACAAATAGGTAGATAATTCACACACACATACACATACAATACTTAAAATCAAGTGAGCAAAACCCAAGGAGATAGGTTACAAATAGAGTTGAGCGGACACCTGGATGTTCGGGTTCGGCCGAACTTCGAAAAAATGTCCGGGTCCGTGCTCGAACTGGACCCCGAACATGAACCCCATTGAAGTCAATGGGGACATGAACTTTTGGCCACTAAAATGCCTCTAAAAAAGTCATGGAAAGGGCTGGAGGGCTGCAAAAGGAAGTAAAATGTGGGTAAGAGTAGGACAAGTGCCCTGCAAGCAAATGTGGATAGGGAAATAAGTTATTGGACAATAGCTGTCCAGTCACTAGTAATTTTAAATTTAAGGCGATATTAATCCCCGAACTCCAACCCGGACATACAGTGGAATGGCCGTGTTCGGGTGCGGGGTCCAAAAATCGTAGTGTTCGGTACCAACCCGAACTTTGCGGTTCGGGTTCGTTCAACACTAATTACAAACATGCTACATTGAATGAGATTTCTGTATTGTTTTATATTGTTGTTTGTCCTGTCAATCACATTACAAATGAAGGAGATAGCAAAAGGGTTCCTGGAGAGTCTGACTGCTGGATTACTTTATAGATAGGTTAAGGAAGGGGAGAGAGTTTATTACAGGACGACTGTAGTGCTATAATCATCTCATGTGTAATAAAATGTTTGTAGTTATCATATTGTTAAAAATATAAATAAATGACACAATAGAATAAATCCCTCATTTCCCCTACTCAACTCCTCGTTTACTACATGTTAATAAGATACATGTCTCTGCTCTTTCACGCATGTGTGGGTGCCATGCTGATGCACCACTGCCCCTATACTGTTGATCGGCAGTGATCATATTGCGCAGGCGCATCATCGACATTGCGGCCGCACTTCATCAAGACGGTGGCCACCTGTCATCAAGACACCAGCTGCACATCATCAAGATGGTGTCTGCACATGCGCCTTGCAGCCGGGAAAAAGCAGGGATGCGCATCTCGGTCTGATCCGAAAATCAAGGGTTAGTTAGATTAAAAACATAAAAGGAAGATATGTGGAAGCAGATAAAGGTCTAGCTGACAGCCTCATTGAATATTTTTGTTCAGTTTTTACAGATGAAAACAAAGGAAAGGGACCTCAGTTAGGCTAATTAGTCATTTGATACATGCGAGTTTATAGAGGAAGAGGTTGTACTTCAGCTGTCTAATGTAATGACCAAAAAAGTCAATGGGGCTTGATGGAATACACACAAAGTTACTAAAAGAGTTTACTGGTGTACTGGAATAACCGTTAACAGATTTAATGTAACCAATCCCTGTTAGTCCCAGTACAATGGGAATTAGCATCAGTAGTGGATAAGTTAATGGAAAACTGTTGAACATCTGAAATCACATGGACTGCAAGATCAGAAGCTGGGTTTAATTCAGGGACATTTGATTGAGTGACTAAAATACTAGATCAAGGAGGTGCAGTAGACATCGCTTCTCTGGAGTTTATTAAGTATTTTGGCACTGCCCCACATGGAAGGCTTAACAATAAACTGCAATCTTTGAGTTGAGTGACAGCCAACAGAGGGTTGTGGTCAATGGAGTATATTTGAAGCAAGGCCTTGTTAGCAGTGGGGTACCGCAGTGTTCAAGGATCTTATCATGTATTAGAAGTGCAAAGAGTGGTACTTTTCTTTCAGGACTCTGTCACTTACAGATTGTTTGTTTGTTTTTTTTGTACTGTGACTGTAGAGAATAAATACTTATAGAAACATAGAATGTGTCGGCAGATAAGAACCATTCAGTCCAACTAGTCTGCCCAATTTTTTTTGAGTACTTTTATTAGTCCCCCGTTCCCGGTCTTATAGCTAGGATAGCCTTGTGTCTATCCCACGCATGCTTAAAATCCTTGACTGTGTTTACCTCTACCACTTCTGCTGGCAAGCTATTCCATACATCCACTACCCTCTCAGTAAAGTAATACTTCCTGATATTACTTTTAAATAGTTGCCCCTCTAATTAAGACTATGTCCTCTAGTTGTGGTAGTTTTTCTTCTTTTAACTATACTCTCTTCCTTTACTGTGTTGATTCCCTTTATGTATTTAAATGTTTCTATCATATCCCCCCATGTTACGTCTTTCCTCCAAGCTATACATGTTAAGATGCTTTAACCTTTCCTGGTAAAATGTTTTTTCTCTTATTTTAGGCACTTCCATGGAATTAGATCATTTTTCATATTTTTTTTATTCTCTGCATTCACAGTATAAGCCATGCTTACGTCGAACTGTGCCTTTAACAGTGGTCTACTGGTGAACTACAAAAGGGATAGGATTTATTTGGCTGGATGAGCATCACAGGAGTTTGAAAACAAAGACTTGCAAACGTCGGCTCTGATAATGAAAAGTACACCTGCTATTGTTTTGTTATTGTTACCAGCCCTCTAATCCGTTATCTTATAGTCGGATAATTGAGGAATTTACATTCTTGGAAAACAGGTTTTTTAAGATGTTATCAGCTACTTGAATAGAGAAAACGTTTTCATTGATACCGCACAACAAAGAATAGTACAACCACGTGTGTAAATAGTGTATGCAAAACAAATACTGCCCTGTTGTATTGCCACTGCCCAAACATAGAATGTATCAGCAGGTAAGAACCATTCGGCCCATCTCATCTGCCCAAATTTTGAAATACTTCCATTAGTCCCTGGCCTTATCTTTTATCTAGGATAGCCTTATGCAAATCCCATCAGGGCCCCTTAGTGAAAAAATTCTGCCCCACTCCCATATCTCCCTCTCACCCCGGTACCCGCCACCGATAATTTGCTCATTAATAGCCACTGATCATTTGCTCATTAATTTGCCACTGATAATTTAACCATTAATAGCCACTGATAATTTGACCATTAATATGCCACTGATAATTTGACCATTAATATGCCACTGATAATTTGACCATTAAAAGCCACTGATAATTTGACCATTAATATGCCACTGATAATTTGCACATTAATATGCCACTGATAATTTGCACATTAATATGCCACTGATAATTATTGGGTCCTGTCCCGTCAAATTCAGGTCTGTCCTGGCATTAATATTGCCCGGGCACAGTGCACCAGCAGCATTGCAGTTAAACTGTCTGACTGGCATACGTAGTGTAAATGCCGGGCAATGAACTTCACACAGCGCAGTGCTGTGGGGGTCACATTAAGTGATGTCATACAGCGGTGCGTAACTCCGCCCACTTTGTTTATCCTGCTGCATATGGTGAGCCAAATGTGGGGGCCATACAGTTACTGATATGTAAAGAGGTTATCTGATCAGCTGAGAGAGAGAACCAATGCTTACTGATGGGATACCAGATGCACCTAATTAGCAATGTACTTTTAAAGGCTGAAATGTTAATATGACCACCAGATGTACCCTGGCTGAGCTTCTGTCACCATCTGATAAGGTATTTTCTAACATTACAACTAAATGATGAAATAAATCATCTTCAAAGGTACTCCATCACCTAAACATTGTTTATACTGTAAGTGTAGAGGATAAACCTCTATGAAAAATGAACTATAAATTCACCTCGTGACTTGATAGGTAGCACCAGAAAAACACAAGGGGTGTGGGTGTGCACAAACGTGACTCACACAGAAATTGCGTCTTAGAGTGGCGCAAACCTCATTGTGCGTTGATGTATAATGCTAACGCCTAACAAGAGACATGAGTTTGCGCTAAAAGCCAAATCATGGGTGGTGGCCTTGCAATGTGCAATGTCAGGTTCTACTAGTGTTGGGATGTATAAAACAGGTGCAAATGGCTTTAATAAATATGATAAGAGCCACTGCACCATTCTTCACACTCCCACACACACTGCGGCTCATGCACTATTTCATGTTTGCACTTTGCATGCAGTCTGTTACAATAGCACAAAGACCTTTACTGAACATGTTCCATTCTCTGTATTTATAGAATAATGGGGTCTATATCTAAGAGGATAAAGGGGTCCGTATGTGAGAGGATACTAATAAAGCATTTCCCCAGGAGGAGGATTTAGCTCCTGCGGACTGTGCACTGCTCCATGGTGCTCATCATCATTGGAGGTGAGCAGCTGGAGCGCCACAGGTCGGTCAGCAGTGAGCACAGACGTCATGAGCGGGAGGAGCTGCGTGCGTCACGGTGTTACCAGGCGCCTGGTGGGAGGAGAAGGGGGGGGGGGGGGGGGAGCGAGGCGCGTGCCCGCGAGGTGGGCGTGGATTGAGGCGTGTTCGTGTTATCAGTAAGGCCCTGGACAGACTGATTGACTGCGGCACCGGACCGTGCTGCTAAACGGAGGGACGTGTACTGCTAGCATCAGGTAAATATATCTTCCTGCACCTCATCTGCTGCTACTACTGCTTCATCATTATCATCCCACTGGCTTCTCGCCTCTGTCACTGACACCTTCATCTGCTGCTGTCACTGGATCACTGCTGTCACTGGATCCCTAAACCCCTGGATCACTGCTGCCACTGGATCCCTAAACACCTGGATCACTGCTGCAACTGGATCCCTAAAGATCACTGCTGTCACTGGATCCATAAACCCCTGGATCACTGCTATCACCGGATCCATAAGCCCCTGGACCACTGCTGTCACTGGACCCATAAGCCCCTGGACCACTACTGTCACTGCATCCATAAGCCCCTGGACCACTGCTGTCACTGGACCCATAAGCCCCTGGACCACTACTGTCACTGCATCCATAAACCCCTGTGTCACTGCTGTCACTGGATCACTTATGTCACTGGATCCCTAATCCCCTCTCCATGTAACTGGATCCCAAAACCACTTTCATTTTAATGTCTCTGGATGCTTAAAGTCCTATCCATCTTCCTGTCATTGGATCCCCACCGCCTAATCCTAATGTCCTGAATCCTTAAAGTGACATTTTCCTATCGCTTGATACCATAAGTCCATCCCCCACCACATCTTCCTGAAACTGGAACGTTAAATCCTCCACCATTTTCCTATTATTGCGTCCTATAAACTCCCCACGCCATCATCCTAACACAGGATAATTGAATGCTTTCATCTTCTTGCCCCTGGATCTTTAAATTACACCCCTTTTTTATTTGCTCACATGAGCCCCATCTACCTGCCACTGGGTCCCACAAAGCCACATCTGCCTGCCACTAGGTCCCACAAATCCACCTGTGCCTGCCGCTGGGTCCCACAAATCCACCTGTGCCTGCCGCTGGGTCCCACAAATCCACCTGTGCCTGCCGCTGGGTCCCACAAATCCACCTGTGCCTGCCGCTGGGTCCCACAAATCCACCTGTGCCTGCCGCTGGGTCCCACAAATCCACCTGTGCCTGCCGCTGGGTCCCACAAATCCACCTGTGCCTGCCGCTGGGTCCCACAAATCCACCTGTGCCTGCCGCTGGGTCCCACAAATCCACCTGTGCCTGCCGCTGGGTCCCACAAATCCACCTGTGCCTGCCGCTGGGTCCCACAAATCCACCTGTGCCTGCCACTTGATCCCACAAATCCACATCTGCCTGTCACCGGATCCCACAAATCCACATCTGCCTGTCACCGGGTCCCACAAATCCACATCTGCCTGTCACCGGGTCTCATTAATCCACATCTGCCTGTCACCGGGTCGCATAAATCCACATCTGCCTGTCACCGGGTCCCATAAATCCACATCTGCCTGTCACCGGGTCCCACAAATCCACATCTGCCTGTCACCGGGTCCCACAAATCCACATCTGCCTGTCACCGGGTCTCATTAATCCACATCTGCCTGTCACCGGGTCTCATTAATCCACATCTGCCTGTCACTGGATCCTTGACATTCCCATCACCATCATCTTGAAGCTGGATTCTATAAACCCCCACCTGTGACTTGATCCTTAAAGCCACCTTATTCCTGTCATTAAATCCATAAAACCCTTATCACTGCATCCTTAAAGAGCCCCCTAACCTTCTCTTATCACAGTACCCCATCTGCTGCCCATCTTCCCTTTCCTATTATCCAGTTCCTGCTGTTAAACTAGTCTCCCAACCCCATTACCTCTGACCCTATTTACCCTTCTCCTTTTTTTTTTTTTTTTTTTTTTTACCATCACCCCTTTCCTTAGGTTCTCCATTTTCTCCCAGCAAAGCTTCTCCACCTCTTTTCCTAGTACAGTCTTTGCAATTTCCATTCTAGTGTTGCTGTCAAACTACCAATCATTGGTCTCCCTGCTTCATTAATTTGCTCCTTCTCCGGTTTGTAGTGCCCCCCTCTATGGGTTGTGTAGTACATTTGTCCTAGCTCCATTTTTTTTTTTTTTTTTTGCAATCTGTCAGCCCCTTTATTTTTATGTTTTGCCTGCAAGCGAGACCCCCCTCTTTCTTTCAGGTTGCTAAAGTTCCACTCCCCAATTTGCATCACACTGTCACAGACCCCCCCTTGATTTGCTTTGGACTTTCAGAGAAAAAAAATCCCCTTTCCGTTAGGACTGATGGTGACATCCCTCTTTGCTAGCAGAGCGCTTACTGGCATCCTGAAGCAACCACTGTCCTTACGCCATCCCCAGGGAACCCCTATTATTGCCCTCCTGCCTGTTATTAAAGACCCTCCCCTTCTCCTTCATGTGCCATTGATCCTGCCCTCCACACTTACTTCCCACCTTCCTCCTGTGTGCCTTCTCCCATCTTGTACTGTTATACTAATCTGTCACAGTCCTCCACCCTGTCATGGCCCAAAGGTACAATTCCCTACACACATCATCTATGGCCTTTCACCTGTCACTACTGCATTCTTTAATTCACCATACTTCCTCCACCCAACCTCCTTATCCCTATATTCCTCACCCTGTCCTGCCCCATTCAGAGGGTCAGCTGTTTTGCTATCCATTTGCATCCCACTTGCTCCCTTTTAAGAATATCGCTCACCAAACCCTGCTGCAGTCACATTTCCTAGGCACCAATGACTGATCCACAATACTGGGAGTAATCTGCAAACACAGAGAATTCCTTTCTGTTTGTAAATGGAGGGGTGTGTGTGAGAAGAGAAGGAGGAGGGGGGGGGGGGGGGGGGCAAGCTATTTTAAACAGGTTGGATTTTGTCCCGAATATTGAAACTTACCTGTGACTGGGTTGGACAGTAACTGTAAATTGTATGCAACACACTGTAATTAGCAAAGATAACTATTTGTAGAATTAGGGAAAATTAAGCTGTCCGAAAATGCAATTTCAATAGTTTTATTTATATATATATATATTTTTTTTATTTTTATTTTGTGCTGCTTAATGTTGTAGAGAGAGAGGTTGGCCCTCCGTGAGAATGGACTATACGTGGGGGATGCTCTATCGGCATATACTCAGAGAGGGAGGGCCAGCGCTGCTTGCCTAGAGAGACACCAGTGTGACTGCTGTGTGTACAGAGAGAGAGAGAGAGAGAGCTGGCCAGAAATACAGTAATGCCTACAGCCAGTGACTACTGTGGAGAGGGCGGGTTTACAGCAGCGTGAGGCTGGGAACAATATTTGCTTCACTGGAAGAGAGAGAGGGTTGTTTGCTGTCTGTACAGAACATAACCAGGTGTAATGACAGCTCTCTCAAGGAGGGATTATTATACTGAAGCAGGATCGGGGAGGCTGGGCCGACCATAAGAGGCAGGGCAAGATGGCTGTGGCTTTGAAGAGCAGTTTAGGGTGGATATCCGGGCCATATCATGGTGCTCGGTGCGGTAGATTGTGCTTGGTTGCATGGTCGCACATGACGACTGGTAGGCAGGTTCTGGTTGGGGGGGGGGCTGGTTCGGAGTAACCGGGGGTATTTTTACTTAGGGAAGTTGGTAAAGAAAAGTGAGTTTACGGACTGTGACTATTGGTAAATATCAGTCCATGTTTTTACGTTTTCCTTCAGGCTGCTTTCCGCTGGTCGAAGATGGGCAGATAAGTCGATGAATCTCTGAGATGACCAAGTAAGAAGTCGGGACCATGGGGCAGAAGAAGAAGCCATGCCCACGTTTGCTGGATTACCTCGTGATTGTTGGTGCCAGGTATGTAGCTGCATGCATCAATTAAATGCAGAGATAGCAATGGCATGGATAGGCAATATCTGGGCTTACCCCCATTTTACTCATTGGTAGACGTTGGCTGCCCTGTTCTTATGGACTCCCCACTTTTAAAGGACAACTGTCAGCAAAAAGGATGTTATGTTTAACTGAATGATTGGATTAACTTTAAATAGAAATGCTTTAATATAAATAAAGTGCGTGTTTGAGAGCCCTCTTTGCTCTGTGTAGCACTGTCAGGGGGCGGACATCTTGGGTCACATGAGGCTGACCCAAGATTCTAAACATCAGCTTGGGGTGAGCCTTGAGCTGTCTATATGTCAGCAGCAGAATACAACAGTTTACTAAAATCCCCTATTTTTTTCCCCATTGCATTTTCTTGGTTTTACACTAGTGATCTATCTATTCACCACTTCACATCCAGTTGAACCCTCCATAGATCTGATTACAAGTCTGTTTCATGGCCATTGGCAAGCTTTGTTCTTTTGACATGTATTTACTCTGTTTGAATGATAATACCTTCTATTTTCCTTTGCCAGGCAACCGAGCAGTGATAGTGTGGCTCAGACCCCAGAGCTCCTTCGGCGTTACCCACTTGAAGATCACCCCGAATTTCCATTGCCCCCCGACGTGGTGTTTTTCTGTCAGCCGGAAGGATGCCTGAGTGTCCGGCAGAAACGCATGAGTCTACGGGATGATACCTCATTTGTCTTCACGCTAACGGATAAGGACAGCGGAGTCGTCCGCTACGGAATCTGCGTCAACTTCTACCGCTCCTTCCAGAAACGTGTCCCAAAGGACAAAAGCCGCAAACCTCCCAAACCAGCACAAGAAAATGGGTCTGAGGGCTCTGACGGAGGACATTCCTTACAGGCACCCAGCGCAGAGTCCACTCCTGATGTCAATCATTCCCCCCGCGGGAAACGTCTTTCCAAAGTTGTCCAGCGTTCTCGGAACAGCACCCTTACCTCTCTGTGTGTAATCAGTCACTATCCCTTCTTCTCCACCTTCCGGGAATGCCTGTACACCCTCAAAAGGCTGGTGGACTGCTGCAGCGACAGGATGGTCAGCAAGAAGGCCGGGATCACCAAAGGAGTACAGAGGTAAGACAGACCTAACAGTTCATTGGACAGCTGCATCACTTCCTGATGGGGCAAAGCCATGAGATGTGGCCAGCAGGTTGGACCAATATGAATGGCTATGTAGCTATCTTTTTGAACTACCTTGCGACATAGATTAATTTTTTTTTATCACTCTTACTTTTATGCCTTTTAAGGACAGTTGTCAAGCCGCCATCTTTATTTCTTCTCTTGGGCCGGATCGCTGACTTTCTGACCCAAGCTCCCTGCGCTTCTGCCTCTCACCTGTGTGTGGCCCTGCCTCATCTTGTGACATCACGCGAGATCGCGCTGGGAATACAAGCGTGCACATTGCGCAGCTTGTATACTGGTAACAGGGCTGCAGCCCACACTTGTATTCCCAGTGCCGGATCACACAGGATTGCGAGAGGGGGTGGGGATTTACGAGAGATGAGGCAGGGCCGCATGCAGTTGAGCGGCAGGACTGCAGGGAGCTTAGCGGCTCTGGTCCTTGCAGCAAGTGCTATAAAAAGGTACAATAACTGAAAAAATTAGTACTAAAATGTATTCCTAGTAATGGCACAGTGTTAGTTAAGGGTTGACAGTTGTCCTTTTAAAGTAGCAGGCAAAACATTTTTAGCTGCTCTACATTTTTATTTTCTTATTTTATACATCAGTAGTATTTGTAGTTTGCACATACGCTGATTTTTGCAGTGCTTTCAATAACAAACATGTGCATCGAGACTGTTCCCCTTCCCTTTACTGTAATATGGATGATAGTCAGCATGTCCAAGTAGGGATGAGTGGCCACTATGGTTCCGTCCTTGTCATTTCGTGCTGCAATGAATGCACCTTGGACATGTTGAGGGAGGTCAATGTGGTGGTCTTTGTAGGGGTACGAAATCAGACCGAATCTGCCACACTGATGTCTGTGGGGGAGATGTATGAAGGGGGTGTGCTTAGAAATAGCTCCTAATGTTACCACTATCTCCATTTGTGCCAATATGTAATGTAAAAAAGGTGCAGCCTGAATTTACACTAACCCCTCCCCCCAACCGTATGATTGGTGGATGTGCATTTTTATGTGCTATTAATATTATTAATATTTATTTTTTTACAATACTTTTTTTAGTTTTTTTTTTATATATATATATATATATACTGTATATATATATATATATATATATATATATATCACATTCCCCCCGCGCTTCATTATTCCTCTAATTGGAATTTGTCTCAGACCTGACTACTCTTAACTATATCATCACCAGCTGTATTCAGCACAGATATATATATTAATTTTGGTCTTTTTTTAGCTCATCGCTACTGCCAAAGCAGAAGGTTTGATTGCCATACTCGTAGGAGGGAATCTGTATTTCTAATGGAAATCTGCCTCTTGCTCGTCCTTTACTCTAGTCATGTTCAGTAGGATATATGTTTTATTTATCATTCTTTGTTTTATGATGGCGGAACAAAGTATTAACTCGGTAGGGAGCTGTTAACCCACGTCTCCACCAATCTGCATTAAACGTGTATATATTTTTGTTTTATATAGTATTTTTATAGACTAAAGTGTTACTTATTATTCTACATGCCGTTATCATGTTAGAGCGCAGCTTGGTACATAGTTGTACATTTTACCCCCCACCACAACATTGCACATAGCCAAACCGGGACCCCTTTATTTTGTGGGAGTGGTTAAAAGTGAGGCTGTCGGCGTGGGGTATTACTGGGAGGGCCAGCTATTTCTGTAATTTCGGAAAGTCATTTAGAATAAAAGACTTTAAAAATAGGGACTGCCCCTCCTACATAGGGACACTTGGCAGGTATGCGACTTCTATGTAAAATAGGAGCCAGCAGTAGGTAATTCAGGAGGCCTGGCTCCTGGGATGTCTCCAGCATGTTAAACTACTTATCCTATCAACCCTGTGCCGTTGGGAATAGTAGTCTTTGAAGATCTGGACGTGTGCAACTACTAGGCCTTAGGGTTGCCACCTTTTCTTCAAAAATATACCGGCCTTGGTACTGTCTCCATACACCTAACATTGGCCTGATGCCATTTTTTTACTGGCCTGCCGGTAAAATACCGGCCAGGTGGCAACCCTAGGCCTTGCTCAAGAGGCATCCACTGGTTTGAAACTGGTCATGTGAAACAGCTGGTTGAAATAAACAGGGAAATGTAGATAAATTATCTGTTATTCAAAGCAGCAAACACTTCAGACTGTGATAATAAAAGCAGGAGCATTATTATTATTATTATTTTTTTTACATTCTGTAGTTGTCAAGGGCAATGTACCTTCAGATAATACGCTTTAACTGTGTGCTTTTATATGGCAGGAAGGCCCGTTTGTTACTATTGGATCCAGAAAAGAAATTTTTTTTACATGTAGTGAGTTTATGGCTTTTGTCTACCTTCCCAAACTAATCTCAGACGACAGTCTTATCACCACCGTTGGAACTGATGTTGGTACTGAAAAGGCTTTATTCAGCCAGTATTTTTTTTTTTTTTTTTACATTTTATTTTATTAAAGGTGCTGTCCCTTTAAATGTTTGTAGTGTGAATTAAGACAATACATTTTTTTTTAATAGCAGGCGGACGTAGGACGTGAGCACCCAGAAAGTTGCTGTTTGACTCCCCTATTTTAGCAGAATTGTAGGCAAATGCATAGAATAGGAAATGCTTCTGCGGTGTCGCATGTTTATGACATCACCTTGCTGCACGATATTTAAATTACACAGTTCTTTGAAAGGGGTTTGTTTGCTTAGCAAACTGCAGAGCGAAATAAATAGGAGATGTCAAAATTGTCAGCAAATGGGACAGTTTTTGGGGGTTTTAATCTAGATATTCCCTTTTATGCCACGTTACCCTATGTGAAAGTCAAAGTGGTACAGAAAACCCCATAAATATAGTCCAAAAGAATAACTGTTTAGCACAGATTAGAAGCAGACACCAATATTGCTCCATTCAGGGATTGACAAATTATATGTAGCAAGGCCAACCACAGGAACAAGGTAGCCATTGCTTGCCGAAATGTTAAATCTGATTGCTAAGCTATAACCAGGAACGCATGCATAGTAGCTAACTAATGACTCATTCGTTAACAAAGGAACGAAGGATGGCATAGTTGCCAACAATCCCGGTTTTGCTGAGGCAGTCCCTCCCCCCCCCCTTTTTTTTTTTTTTTGAGGTAGATTGTCTGTCCTGGCTTGTCTGTTGCACAGTCTGCATAGGCAGCATTACATTTCAGCCACGCTTGTCTAGAAGGTTTAAACGCAAATAAATAATCTTCAAGCATATGTACGCCGGTAGGCAACGCCATATAACTCCTCCCACATTAGGCTGCGTCCACAGCGTCTCAGGAACCGTTCTTTAAATGCTGGCGCATATGAAACAGGGATGGATTCGATATTTCAGTTTTTGGTTTACAGAATTAATAATATAATTTAATATTCCATTCCAGCATATATATATATACGTGTATATATATATATATATATATATATATATATATATATTTTTTTTTTTTGTGCTGTTTCTAGTTTTGTGCTTTTTTTTTTTGGTAGGCATATGGACTTCTAGCCCTCGCAGGCCTTGGGCTCCATCTGGAATAGCCTGATTTCTATTCCATATATAAAGTGAACGCCCAGCCTCTGAGTATACACAGTACATTAGGAGCCATATGGGTGTCTCCTCTTTCTCCCTTTCCATTCATTTCACACAAGCCGGAAAGGTGGGCGTTTTAAATGAAACATTGAACTCTATCAGATGTGTAACCCTGACGCTCGCTCTCATTGGGCTCGTGGAAAGTGTCTGGGTTTATAACTTACTCCAACAGCAGCACCTGTTGAAGAGAAGCCTGAGGCTTTTCCATAGACGAACATGTGTCTTTTTAACAAAGGCCTAGACAAATCGTGGGAGCCAGGGTTTATAGACATGTAATTGTTTGCGCTTATGTGTTTGCGTACCTTAAGTGATGCGTCATCCCATTCTATAGCACTTTATAAATTACTTTACCATGTAGTGATAATAATTCTGCTGTGCGTTAAAAAAATAAATAAATAAATAAAAAGCCATACCAGTATTTACTGTAAAAAAACATTTCCCCTGGGCTCAGGGGGCATATAGCATCATATAGCCTTGTTTTACATCGTGGAATGCTGGGAGCATTCAGCCACTTTTTTAAAAATATTTGTACATTTTTTTATTATATTGTACCAACTCTGAGCAGTGATCCAATTCCAAGATGGATGCGGCCATGCTATTTACAGCTACATTTACATCCACTTGGTTAGAGGAAAAGAATATTGATCTATTGTTATTGGGTTTTTTTTTTTTTTGTTTTAAAAAAGCAAACATTTTTACTGAGGTAATTCAGGTCATACAAATAATATTCCACGTTACATTTTTGTCACGATAATACTATATATGTTATTTTAGTATATTGCATGTAGAGAAACAAAAAAATAATAATGAAACAATGCCAATAAATGTAACCTCCCATTTTTCTTTCTTGAATAATGTCAGCGCTTTAAGGTTTTTAAAATAGAAAAGAGGGGTCCAGTGTTCTGACAAAATGTCTGGGAATGCAGTCTTTACCACACAGAGAGAACCGCGCACAAATTGTCACCTGAGATGCCTCCTGCGGTAATAAATATGAGCGATTAGACCAGAGGGGTTAGGGTTACAGTGAGGGCAAGGAATATGTTTGAGCCACCTGGATATGTCCCCCTTTGAGTGTGGGTAGTATCCAGTGGCTCTTAAAACTTGACAGAAAATGGATTTGGGGTAATACAAAATACTGCTCTGAACAGTCCACTTCAAGGGATGTACCCTCTGTGTCCCCCCCCCCCGTCCCCCCCCCCCCTTTTTTTTTTTTTTTTTTTTTTTTTTTTTTAGAAATTTGGACTGTGTTGAATGGCCAGTAGTTTAAAATATGTACACAATGTATTCAGGGTTATTTTTCTACGGATCAAAAACGGTGAAAGTTGAGCGTTCGCCTTTCGTGTGTTTGTTTATTTGTTTTTGCTTGTTATGTCTTTAAAAAAAAAAAAAATATATATATATATAACAGTCCCAAATTTTAGGAGAGCGACGTATTACCCCCAGAGGACGAATGCAATACAAATAATGAGATCTATAGAAGGAAGCTATTTGAACTATTGAAAAACATGACTTGACAAGTAATCGTACAATTTATCAGCCAAGCAGATGAATTCAGGAGCCAGCCTAGTTCGTTCTAGGAGCCAGGGAAATGGAATTTTATACGCCGATAAATTTTGGGAGTTGCGTTTGTCTAGCCCCGAGCTTAGGGTTTCCACCTGGCCGGTATTTTACCGGCAGACCGGTAAAAAAATTGGCACCAGGCCAATGTTAAGTCTATGGAGACAGTACCAAGGCCGGGATTTTTCTGAAGAAAAGGTGGCAACCCTAAAAATAATGAATGGTCAAAAAAAAAAAAACTTAACGCTTTTAAAGTAGTCCCTGTTTGGGAAAAGCCTCCTATATTTAGTTGAACTCTGTATTTTAACACCTTCCTGCTTTTTTTTGTTTTTGTCCCCAGGCAGTGTGTGTGTGTGAAATGTCTGGCTAACACTTGAAACAGCTTTTCTCTTTTTAAGGGTTTTCCATTTTTATTAATGAATCATTCAAACTGGAGGGGGAAATGTACATTAAAGCTGACTTTTAAAGTAAAATGCATTTATATTTTGAAGACCATTTTTTTTACAATACTTCCCTAGAAAGCATGGCTTTTGCAGACTTTCTCCTGGGGATTCTCACCTGGAGCTTTTTTTTTACTAAGTAATTGCTACCCCAGTGATGCTGGGAATGCTCTCCAGAGAGTGTCACATTTTGTGTTAACATAACATGTGCCCAGTGATTTGCCCATTATTTTCAGTGGGGGAATTGTTGCACAGGTTCTTGGTGTACACCTGTACACGTAGAATCGGCAAAAATGAGCTAGTGGGTGGAGCAAAAAATCTTTCGTTTTCAGGATCAATTGTAAGAACTGTGCATATTTTGAGCAGACAAGTAAAAAGGAGCCTATGTTTTGTAACATTCTTCACCAAATGCACTACTACAATTTTTAATTTACATATACTTTTTAATAATAATAATAATAATAATAATAATATATAATATTTAAACTTTTTATTTTATTCTAAACCAAAGATTCACATCCTGTTTTGACAAAATTAGCCTGTCACTGAGCTGTTGCTTTTTTTTTTTCTTCTTCAAGTGGATTCTGGTTGGCAAATGGGGCATTGGGAAAAATATTTAATTCAAAAAAAAATAAAGAGAGAAATTTAAATATCCCACCAGATCCTGTCCAGTGCGGATCAGAGGACATTTCCAGAGAAATATTTAGGCCTGTCACAGTTTAGATGTATCCTGAAAATGGGAGCATCTGCTCTATATCTTGCGTGTATTTCGATAAAAGTATACAGCCGTTATGTATTGAATATGTGAGATTAGTGCTTAGATGGTGTAGAATATTCGAGGTTTAATTTAATCTTCTCAGTAAGGCCATCAGAGAGCCCTTTTGTTTAATGGGGAGATCTGTTTACTGATTAGAAAACTGACTTTGGAGAAACTAGGCTAATGTTCTTTTTCTTGCTTATCACAAGGTTTCATATGGGTTTTGAATAATACCCTGCTTTGTTTACAGTCAAAATCTAACACCATCTAAATGAATTGGTTAATAAGCTAACATTTGAAACTTTGCTTCCTTGTGTACACATGGGTTTTAAACCGGTTTATTGGCACAGGGAAAAAATGATTTTGAACCAGTTCTCCATACAGTGTCTGGGTTACTTGTGATAACATGAAAGGGCAGAGCGATGTATACCTTGGCTGCAAAGCGGAGAGATTGCATCACTTGAAATACTTCAAGAACAACAGAAATTCACAGTGAAGAAAAAAAACAAAAAATGTGATTAATCCAATAATAAAGGTCCCCTCTGTTGGCGGCATATAAAAAAAAACAAATAGCAGAGAGAGAGAGACTTGCAGCATCATGGCTTCTGGTCAGAGGATAAACTGGCATGTGCCTTTAAAAAGTATATACCAGTTTGTCATCATACTAGTGCCACTAGTTCTGTATAAAAAGCACAAAACAGTTTAGAGACTCATTAAAGCAACTCCTAAACACTGCTTATACTGTGAATGTAGAGCATAAAAATGATCTATACATGGTGTTGGCAGAAATGCAAGCAAATGCCTAAAATAAGAGACCAATATATATTGAATGTGTCTGTTGAGTCTCCTTTTTGATGTCATCTGTGGCACGGTATTCAAATTATCTACTTTTTCAATGGGAAAAATGTCTAATTTGCATATCGAGCCACAGGTGATGTCATATGTAGGCGACTTTTAGTGAATAGCCTCCAAAGTATAGATAATTTGTATTCCTACATTCACAGTATACACTGTTTAGGTTATAGTCCCCTTTGAAGGTCTTTTTAATGAGACAAAAGGCCACCATTCAGAACCAGTGCCGCTTGACCTGGCAGAGCTATTGGCTGTGTGCTGCCTGATTGACATGCACTCGCACCAATGACGTAGTGAGTCATCTTTTACTGCCCTCTAGTCATTGCCGAATTAAAAAGGAATTAAACCCTTTTGTATGTTGTTTTGAAGGACACGTGATGGTGGTGGTTGTTTGTTATTATTATTACTATTCTATTTCAAATAAATAGCATTCATTTATGTCAACATATCATTTTTGTTTGTTATATGTTATACTTGGGTCTTAAGTTTTGAAATTGCCCTGTCAATTCCCTCCTTCCTGATTTAAAGCTCCAAGTCATTTGGAAGCTAGAAAGCTAATCCGAGTAGAAGCGCATGGTCACCAGCCTGAGCTCCTTTTAGTGGCTTCTTGAGCCATGTTTTCAGTCGGCTATACAATGAGTCACTACAATCATTAAATGCAGAGCTGCAAACTGGTAGCCACTCTCTCATAGCCGAGAGCTTTCTGGGGGAAATGGGAAATCTTGGGTGTGACGCCGTGGGGCTGCTATATTGGTGCAACACTGTGTGTGGGGCTGCTATATTGGTGCAACACTGTGTGTGGGGCTGCTATATTGGTGCAACACCGGGTGTGGAGCTGCTATATTGGTGCAACACCGTGTGTGGGGCTGCTATATTGGTGCAACACCGTGTGTGGGGCTGCTATATTGGTGCAACACCGTGTGTGGGGCTGCTATATTGGTGCAACACTGTGTGTGGGGCTGCTATATTGGTGCAACACCGTGTGTGGGGCTGCTATATTGGTGCAACACCGTGTGTGGGGCTGCTATATTGGTGCAACACCGTGTGTGGGGCTGCTATATTGGTGCAACACCGTGTGTGGGGCTGCTATATTGGTGCAACACCGTGTGTGGGGCTGCTATATTGGTGCAACACCGTGTGTGGGGCTGCTATATTGGTGCAACACCGTGTGTGGGGCTGCTATATTGGTGCAACACCGTGTGTGGGGCTGCTATATTGGTGCAACACCGTGTGTGGGGCTGCTATATTGGTGCAACACCGTGCGTGGGGCTGCTATATTGGTGCAACACCGTGCGTGGGGCTGCTATATTGGTGCAACACCGTGCGTGGGGCTGCTATATTGGTGCAACACCGTGCGTGGAGCTGCTATATTGGTGCAACACCGTGCGTGGGGCTGCTATATTGGTGCAACACAGTGTGTGGGGCTGCTATATTGGTGCAACACCGTGTGTGGGGCTGCTATATTGGTGCAACACCGTGTGTGGGGCTGCTATATTGGTGCAACACCGGGTGTGGGGCTGCTATATTGGTGCAACACCGGGTGTGGGGCTGCTATATTGGTGCAACACCGCGTGTGGGGCTGCTATATTGGTGCAACACCGCGTGTGGGGCTGCTATATTGGTGCAACACCGCGTGTGGGGCTGCTATATTGGTGCAACACCGTGTGTGGGGCTGCTATATTGGTGCAACACCGTGTGTGGGGCTGCTATATTGGTGCAACACCGTGTGTGGGGCTGCAATATTGGTGCAACACTGTGTGTGGGGCTTCTATATTGGTGTGATGCTGTGGGGCTGCTACATTGGTACGGCGCTGTGGGGCTGCTATATTGGTGCAACACTGTGTGTGGGGCTGCTATATTGGTGCAACGCCATGGGGCTGCTCTATTGGTGTGATGCTGTGGGGCTGCTCTATTGGTGTGATGCTGTGGGGCTGCTACATGGGTGCGGAGCTGCTACATTGGTACGGCGCTGTGGGGCTGCTATATTGGTGCAACACTGTGTGTGGGGCTGCTATATTGGTGCAACGCCATGGGGCTGCTCTATTGGTGTGATGCTGTGGGGCTGCTACATGGGTGCGGAGCTGCTACATTGGTACGGCGCTGTGGGGCTGCTATATTGGTGCAACACTGTGTGTGGGGCTGCTATATTGGTGCAACGCCATGGAGCTGCTCTATTGGTGTGATGCTGTGGGGCTGCTACATGGGTGCGGAGCTGCTACATTGGTACGGCGCTGTGGGGCTGCTATATTGGTGTGATGCATGTGACCTTCCGTCATAGAAGTGCTGGGGAGCACCGGAGGATGTCTGCACGCATTGCGCCAACATCCACCGGCTGCTAACGAGGGTGATCCAGGTCCCCTGCAGCTCTTCGGGGGACCTGGATCCCAGTCTTTTATAGTCTGATTTGAGGTCTGATTATAAGACGAACCTGGAATGTAAGACCTTGTCTTTTATACAAGCAAATACGGTAGTCCCTTTATGGCGGTGGGGAGCTAAATCTCTTTCCTCAGCCTATTATCAAGGTCAGGAAAGAGAAATGAAATGGTGAATCCCATGTGTCATAATGGAAAGCTATGAGTCACTCTGTGCTAATAAGATGCCAGATGTCAATGAAAATGTGCGTCATGATCATTAGAAAATCCTTTTTTTGTTGTTGTTTTGTTTAAAGCTTTTTATTCTTCGTCTTCAGGAGCTGTGTGGTAACTTTATGCTGTTTTCGTTAATATTTCAGTTCATGCGACTTTCTAGCGATCCTCTATTTCAGTGTACCCTTGGGCCTACTACATCGGTATGTGGTTACTTGCAGGCTTAGATAGTCGTATCCCCAAGGGGGCCTAGTGATCTGTGTCTGAGAATAATTCACTCCTGTCTCTCTAAAACCTTGCAAGAATAGTGAACCACTGACATTAAGCAGACTCTGTACTGTGATTGCAGTGAATGAAACATGATCTATACATTGTATTAGGATAATTGCAGGCATATGCATAAATATAAGAGATTTGTTTTTTTTAAATTGTGTCTCCTACTTGTGACATCACCTTTGGCATGATATTCAAATGAACTACTTTTAATGGACAATGTGTAATTTGCATATCAAGCTCCAGTGTGATGTCATAAACAGGAGACACATTTCTGCTAACACAATGTATACCGTACAGCTTTTTTATTTTTATTCTGTACATCCACAGTTAAAAAAAAAAAAAGTCTTGTTAAAGCAGGCCAATCACCTGAATATTTTTTAATACAATATTAATATAACCAGGGTAATGCACATCTAGCATAGGAACAATGTCACTGGGTTTAATGTGGCTTGCAGTGACATCACACCATCCTTCGAGCAGTCAGAACCTGGCATTATTTGATGATGCAATATGCCAGAGACAAATATCAGGAACTACAAGTTTTGTTCTTTAAAAATCTTTCAGAACATATTTAAAATCATTTTTAGCCAGAGCAGTCAGTCTGGCTGTTCACTGCTGACCTCCCAGCATTCCCAACTGTCCAAAAGTTAGAAATGAATCAAGATGTCCGCTCTTGGCCAGAGAAAAAATGCCAAGAAACGTCTTTTACTTATTTTTATTAAACAATCTGCAGAACCAATTTTACATTTTATCAAGTAATTTTTTTTTTTTTTTTAAGTGTTCTACAATCTGGGGCAAATTTCTAATGAACAATCCAAATGTTCTGTGACATCGGGGGCTTCCTCGTAAGGTCTTGTCACTTTAACTTTATTGACCGAAGTTCTTGTTGAGCAGGTGCTTCAACTTTGAAGGAATCCAAACAATGTGTGTGAAGGTCTCCCTGGCAATAACTTTCCCTTTTTCGCTTGTCTAACTCTCCATCCCATCAATGGAAAGCCTTGCGTCAGCAAAATACTTGGATTTTTACAAATCTCTGCCTGTCATGTGCTTTTTTTTTTTTAACTTGCAGATCTGTTGTAAATATGTAAGTTCAGGAACCTCTCAGAACACATCCGAGTTGCAGAGAGAGTGTATGTACGGCCATTGTTTGTCTGGCCTTAAAACACACACGCTAGGTAAACTGTGGGCAGATCTCTTGCACGTACTGCGTCACCAACCCCACCAGCACGAATACTTCTCATACTGTGTGAGCCATTACGATCCCCAGCTCTTATTACCATGTCAATACTGATATCAGAAAAAAACAAAACAATCAGAGAAGCACACCAAAATAGTATCAATAGTACCAATAAGGTGCATCACCCCAAGGGGAGTCCACGCAACACCCCCAATAATAGTATGTACAGAAAAAAGGTAGGGGGAGCACACAAAAACCAAAATGATATACTTACAAAAATACAAAAGTTTATTTAAATAAGAAAAAATAGAAAAATAAATGCACTACAAAATATATATATACCATAAGTAAGCAAGAGCAATAAATACTTACATGCAAAAGTAAGCAATGAATGACACAGGTAAAAATAATACTCAAGAGAAAAGAAGGACAGGAGGGACACACTGCGCAAAAAAAGGGGGGGTCACCGACGTTTCGGCTGAATAGCCTTTATCAAGGAGACCACACCAATACTGATATCAGGCCAAGAAATAATTCTTAAATCATATAGAATTCAGCCCCTTAACTGAGCACCACTCTCTTGAGTGTTTTCCTGGACATTCATTTTTTTTTTTTTTTTGCATGAAAGAAAGAAATGCAGGGAATTGACAAGGGAATTTCAAACTAAAGGCCAAAGTTGGAAAAATTCCCCCATTCAGCCATATTGGAGAATTTTTCCCATTCAACTACTTTGGCCTATATCACCTAAACACTTTTTTTTTTTTTTTTGTTATGGTCTTGGGAAATGGGAAATGTGTACAGATCAAGCCACAGGTGATGTCATAAGCAGGAGACAACACAGGTGCATTTTTTTTCCCGCCAGTTAACGCTTTTATTGACTAGATTTATTTCGTCTCTGTATTTGGTTTTGAGGTATAGGCGCCTGACGAGGGAGAAAAAAAACCCTGTAATAGTTACATTTATTGGAAAATAAAAACGGACAATGCGAAATCTTACAATTATTCACAAATCTCTCCATACTATTGTCTTACACCCCCCCATCCCCCGCCCACCCCACCGTAGTAAGTTTAGTACATGACCCAACTAGTACTTTTACAAGGTAGCGCCATTATCGATGCTGGCATGTAGATCGCGGGTTACATGCCAGATACACCCTCTACCCTAGAGGAGATTCTGATCCTACCAGTTGGGGTTTTTGCAGCAATAAATGATGCACCCATAGGTAAAACCCGCTTGATTGTAAAACCTTTTATTTGCTTATTTATTTTGGCGTTTCCTTCCTCTTCTATAAAAAAAACCAATATCTGTGTTCCAGGGATACCATGTGGAGGATCTTCACTGGCTCTCTGCAGCTTGAGGAGAAGTCCAATGTCCTTCTCCATGACCTCCGCGAAATTGAAGCCTGGATCTACCGTCTGCTGCGCTCTCCTACTCCGGTCCCAGGACAGAAACGGGTCGATGTAGAGGTCCTGCCCCTGGAGCTCCAGCCGCCTTTGACCTTTGCCCTTCCTGACCCATCCCGCTTCTCATTGGTTGATTTCCCTTTGCACTTACCCCTAGAGCTTCTGGGCGTAGAGGCTTGTCTCCAGGTCCTCTCTTGCATCATGCTCGAACATAAGGTATAGGAGATGCATATTCCATACTTCACCCGGGTGTTCAATGATTTAGAGATCCACTTTGACACTGCTTTCATTAGAAGTGTCGATGTAGAAGCTACCAAGAGACATTTTATGGTTGTCTTGTATTTTGCAGGTGGTGATGCAGTCCAGGGATTACAACGCGCTCTCTATGTCCGTCATGGCGTTTGTGTCCATGATCTACCCATTGGAGTATATGTTTCCTGTCATTCCACTACTGCCCACATGCATGGCTTCCGCAGAACAGGTAAGCCGTGATCAATCCATGTGTAGTGAGCACTGGCTCGGTGTATAGAACATGACATTTAATTTTTGTACATCAAGTGCCAACAACCATACTTGGTACAGTCATAAAATGGGAGCCAAGACACATAGAGACAGACAATGAGGTGGAGGGCCTTGCTCATAAGCTTACAATCTAGAGGGAGCAGGGAACAGGCATAAGGTGAGGACAGTAATAATGCATTGGGGGGGGGGGGGCTGGGATAGCCAGGTGATTTGTTAGATGTGCGTTCTAGATGGCTGTATTGTAGGCCGGCACTCTCCAGCTACATAGAAAAGGAATTTGGTGGAGAGTGCGGGTGAGAATAATATAATAAAATACAAGGCTTTGTTACATTACCTTCATATAAAGTGCCCACTATATACATAGCGCTTGGTACAAGGCTCAAAGAGAGGTTACAGGCTAAGGCAATGAGAGGCAGACTGATACAGGCCTTGAAGCCTTGAGAAGGACTGGGAACAGGAGACATGTAAGGTGAGGAAAAGAAAATGGTGACAGTAATAGTTCAGTAGAAGGACTGTCGGCCTGCACTCTCTATTCGCATAGAAAGTAGAGGGGATAGAGAGTGCTGGTGAGCAGTGAGACGTGTGTGGTGAGAAGTCTGACATACTTCTAGCAGCTGTGTATAGAGCTGGTACATTTTGGTTGTTTTGGCTGTAATCTCCTGTGATAACTGAACTTGGATCGTACCAGCTGCTCTGGGTTCATAAAGCCTCAACAAGCTGTGATGATTTTTGAATTAAAAAAAAAATCCGTTTAAATCCCCCATCACTTCGCACAGCTGCTGTTAGCACCCACCCCGTACATCATTGGAGTCCCCGCAAGCTTCTTCCTCTACAAGTCAGACTTCAGGATGCCAGATGACGTGTGGCTGGTGGATCTGGACACCAATAAGGTCAGTGTCTCTAGCTTGTGTGATGCTCTCCATTTTGTGATGACTAGATCTGGTCGCTGACTATGGGGGGATTTGTTTATTTAAATTCTTTTGTTCTCCTGGCAGGTGGTTGTTCCTACCAATGCAGAGCTGTTACCTGTGCTGCCGGAACCAGAGGCATCCGAACTCAAGAAGCACCTTAAACAGGTGAGTGTGGTGCCATCCATCGGAGGTAAATTTCTTCCACTCTATACACCTACACCTTCTATTCTTATTAACTTTCCCCCTGTATATTCTTCTGCTTTCAATGAGCGAATACAAATCAAGGAGCTTATTGAGCTCTTTTTGCTTGTACAGGCCTATCAGGAGGCGGACATGTTGTTTAGAATCTTCGGTCAGATGAAGGAAGATCTAATCCAACATGTCCGCCCCCAAATAGTGAAATACAAGCATAGAGGGCTTAATAAGGTACTTTATTTGCATTCTTTCATCAAAGCATTTCTATTTAAAATACCTATACTTGATAATCTTTCAAATAAACACAACTTCATTTTATGCAGATACTTTTCCTTTAAAGTGCCAGTAATAACTTCATATTTTTGGACAATTTATGAAATAGCACTCTGATGCAGGATACATTAATTATAATGGTTCTGGAATTTGCCTATTTTTTAACTAATCAAATTACACCTTACTTACTTTAAAGCATTACTGTGTCACATGCCTATTTTTTTTTAATAAATCATAAATGTAACACCTTTTGCACTTTTTTTTGTTCTCTTTTGGTCTCCTGCTTAACTTGCGGAAGATAGATTACCTGATAACAATGGGAACTGGCAAACTATATATATATATATATATATATATATATATATATATATATATATATATAAATAAATAAAAAAAAGATACAACTTTTTTTGTAAGTGCCGTAGCTTACCGCATTATAAAGTCCTTTTGCCCTTATTCGAGTGTTACCGTTACATGTTTGTTAGAGCCGCATGAAATTTTAGACCTGTCTAAAGTTATATCGTTTTTAATTTGACTGCACAACTGTTGTTCTCTCATTTCGATCTTGCTGTGTGTATGTATTGTTATGTACAAACGTTTGTTCCGGGCCAACGTTCTAAAAGTGATGTAATCAACACGAACATTCCACTGGTTTCCATGACGACTGATCCACTTTTAGAACTTTGTCCTACAAATGACTTTTATTCAAAACCCCCCCCCAATGTCTTAATTAACTGTATTAAATTAGTTTGTTTTTTTTTCCTTTCAATTTGCCCATTCTCACTTTTTTTTTTTTTCTCTCTTTTTCATCTTTTTTTGCTCTGTGGTTGTGGTTACTTCCCTCCATCTGTCTCTCTCTGTGCTCATGTGTCCGTCTTGTCTCTGATTTGGCCGCTGGTGTTGTCATGTGATGTCCTCTCAGTGTCTGCACAGCATGTCAGTGATCACGCAGCAGCGCCTTCTCGCCTCAGATAACAAGGTTCCTGCCATTCTTTCTTGTTTCTGGACGCCATGTTTGATTTTTCTGCTTTCCTGTTCACAAACATGCACAGTGGTGTCCAGGCCCAGCCCTGTCTGCATGTTTGTGCGTTCTGTTTCACTGTACAGGAAGCGGAATTAATTCATAGCTTGTGTTATCGGTGTAGGGGGGCAGCCAATGTAATCTGGCTCGGGGGGACCAAATTGCTTTCTGCAGGGGTGTTTATCAATCCCATATCCATTAACCTCCTAAGGACACATGACGTATACGTCGTGAATGTAAGCAAGGGGCATCCCCCCCCCCCCCCCCCAACTGGGTTTAGATCTGCCTACCCAGAATCCTTTGCAGTGGCGGTCACACTGTAAATGTGTAATTTCTGTGGGAAAAGTAGGCCTTGTTTGGTGTGTGTAGGTTTGTGTTTTGATAATGCCTCTTCTAACCAAGGAATTTCAGGTGGGAGGGGTTTCTATATCCCCTTTATCCCACCATTACTTAAGCGGTTTGTTTTTCAAGGATAAATATGGTATCAAAAGAAAGCCAAATGTATCCTTAAAAATAACTAAAAAGTATATAGTTTCTATGAGCACACTAAATGAGAGAGAAATTACAGATAAACACATTACATAACTAAAAATCCAAAGAAAAGTCTTTGTCCTAAATGGGCTAACTTCAGGATATTCTTCTGAATTAAAAAACAAAATGGCCTCTATCCAGGCATAATACATCCCAGGATCCAAAAAACCCTACCGCTGGCTCCTAATGTTTTTGGACTGTTTTAAACTCTGTATATTTATTCATGAACAAGAACATTTTAAACTTAAAGTAGTTGAATTGGAGAATTTTTCCAACTCTGTTACTTTGGCCTTAAGTCGGAAAGTCACTTATCAATTTCCTCTTATGAATAAAGCCCTAGGTTAGTCACATTTACTGGGCACTAAAAAAAAATAACTAGACTGGCTCCTGAATTGGTCTATTTAGCGCCTAAAATCTACAAATATTTGTAGTGAGGGCACGCTGTGTATATTGTGCTGCTACATGCACTGCGCAAGTGCAACACACTCATTGTGCCTGCTTGTGACCTGGCTGTCTCACATGCACAGGGATTTGTGTGATTCTGAATGTACAGCTGTACGCTCAGGATTTGATAAAGAGAGCCTGGGGGTGGAGCTTTTTTTTTTTTTTGAATGCTTGATTATACAAAAAGTATGCATAATGGAGCATACTTAATGCAGCATATAATGAAAAAATATTGCAGTGAGCCTTTAGTTAATCAGAATTTCTTACTTTCTTGTCTGTCTTCTATTTCTTTATATCTTTTATCTGTTAGGACACTTTATGAATGTTTGGTCACTTGCTCTGTATCGGGTGGTCTGGTGATCTGCGAGCGTGTGCATGTTTTTACAGTAATGCAATTTGTTTCTATTGGTCAGGCCTTGGCCAGCATGAGTTTGAACACCCAGCCTATCCTCAACCTGGACCGATTCCATGAAAGTTCAGATTCTGCACTACTTCGAGCCCCCAACGATGCCCAGGGCACGCCGTCTACAGAATTCAATCCCCTTATTTATGGAAACGACGTTGATTCAGTGGATGTGGCAACTCGGTGAGAATCTGCAGACTAAGCATTGTGTATACAACACACAGTAGCCCAGTGGTAGCTAACCTTGGCATTGTAGATGTTTGGGAACTACCTAACCCATGATACTCCGTTTACCTACGCATTATGCACCAACAGGCTGGTCCATGCACAATATATAATTAAGTTGCTTCTTCATTTCTCTTTGATAGCCTTGATATAACCAGTACATTCTAATAAGCTGTAATACCCATAAAAGAAAGTTTACAACATTCTATTGTGCAGGGGAGTGTAAAATACATCATGATGCTGAGTGCCCAAGGAGAAATTATAGGAAGTACAAATTTATTGTTATTTAATTTTAATAAATGTAAAAAAAAAAAATGATGAGCACAAGGATTAGGTCGTTTTGTAAAATATTAAGTAGCTCGTGATATAAACAGATCTTTGTTGTGATTATGTCACATTAAAATCAAACAATGGTCCTTATGTATAGCAGTTGTAGTAGGTTGTGGTGAGACCACGCCCATTACAAATTGGAATTTTGGGGGGCACGGGAAATCCTAACCCTCTCTTGAAATACATTAAACTTGTATGTGATCTTCTGTTGCAGGGTGGCCATGGTACGGTTCTTTAACTCCCCAAATATGCTGCAGGGTTTCCAGCTCCACACTCGCACCTTGCGCCTTTTCCCTCGCCCCGTAGTGGCTTTCCAGTCCTCCTCTTTTCTCGCATCTCGTCCTAAGGCGTCCCTCTTCTCTGAGAAGCTTGCCAGGACGCAGGCTGTGGAATACTTTGGGGAATGGTCTCTGAACCCAACCAACTTCGCCTTCCAGAGGATTCACAACAGTAAGTGACCAATCTTTCTCTGTGCATCAGACTCGCTATGTGTGCGTCATCGTCTTCCCTCCTTGACACCATCCGTCTCTTCCTCCGCAGACATGTTTGACCCCGCTCTGATTGGAGATAAACCCAAATGGTATGCTCATCAGCTGCAGCCCATTCACTACCGGGTCTACGATGCTAACTCACAGCTTGCGGATGCTTTAAGTGTCCCCTTGGAACGGGACAGTGACTCTGAGCCTACTGATGACAGGTAACAAGCCGCACTATCTGTGTTGACTTCTCTTTTTGTATTTTTTTCCATTTCTCTTGCACTCTACTCCATTATTCTAGTCCAGGAATATCTGCATTTTGTCTGTCCACATGTTCGCGATTGCCCGAGCGTGTTGGACTGTCTTAATTTCCCTTACTTTATAGTAATTTTAAAGAATAGCTTGTTATCTGTAGAAATTTTTTTTAATTACTGTGGCAGTAATACCATAGCAGTCCAAAAAAAAAAAAAAAAAAAATTTTAAAATTAACTTTATTCAAACAAAACGACACGTTTATAGAGCCAATGAGAATAGAGGTAGTTAAGTGAGTTGGGCGGCACTGTGCATGTTGGACGCCCCCGGTTCTACTCTACCCACCTGTCTTCTTCATTCTTACATCTTTATTCTTCTACTGAAACTTACCAGAAGCCCCAACTTGATAGATTCGACGTCCGTTCACATCTGTTAAACGATGAGCACAAGGTATAAGCAGATCATGGTGCGAGCATGATAAATTACAAAGAAAATATGGTTAGTGGGTATAGCACATGTAATCGGTTGGGTCTGAACAGTAAGTGTTCCTATGTGGCAGATGTTCCAGGAGGACGAATGATCTGTCAACTCAGCTCAGTTTAAAATGCGTCAGGGAAGTGAAACTTTATATCGCTGTCCTTGATATTCCTTGGGGCAAGAGGGCAAGCCGAGGGTTTCTCCTTCTGCTGCATTGTGTGTCGGGTTACTAAATACTAATTTTGTGATGGGGCTGCTGAAATTAACCTGGAAATGGTTATTGAGCCAGTTAGAGGATGTAAGCTAAGCCTGAGGCAGGTTTAGTATTTTTGTCATGTGCACGATCTAGCATGGCTGTAAATGACATTCTTCAGCTGTGAGTTGACATTTTCTGGATGTTTTTAGTGGTTATCAGATCTGGCAAACTATATATTTCACCTTGTCAGAGTTAGCTGTAAGTTTACAGCTTATGGATGCTTTAGTGGTTATCAGATCTGGCCAACTATATAGGTAATCTTCCCAAAGCTAGCGGTATGTTTACATCTTATGGATGGTTCGATGGTTATCAGATCTGGCAAACTATATATTTCACCTTGTCAGAGTTAGCTGTAAGTTTACATCTTATGGATGGTTTGATGGTTAACAGATCTGGGAAACTATATACTTCACCTTGTAAGAGCTAGCCACAGTTTCCAGCTTATGGATGCTTTAGTGGTTATCAGATCTGGCCAACTATATAGGCAATCTTCCCAAAGCTAGCGGTATGTTTACATCTTATGGATGCTTTGATGGTTATCAGATCTGGGAAACTATATATTTCACCTTGTAAGGGCTAGCCACAGGTTTACAACTTATGGATGCTTTGGTAGTTATCAGATCTGGTAAACTAAACTAGCTTAAACCTGGTTAGGGTCTTAGTGTGGCAGTGTTCATGAGGGAGCAGGTATCGGAAGATCTTATAACCTTAATATGGAAAACCCCAATGTTTGTCTCTCGGACAGTGGCAGCGATAGTGTTGAATACGACGATTCCAGCTCTTCGTACTCGTCTCTTGGAGACTTTGTCAGCGAGATGATGAAATGTGACATCAATGGAGACACCCCAAGTAAGTATCTGTGTGGCTGTCTGTGAAACGCACTCCGCTGTCTCAGAGGAGCCTGCTGGGAACAGTTTCTGTTTTTTGTAGATGTGGACCCCCTGACGCATGCAGCCTTGGGAGACGCCAGCGAGGTGGAATTTGATGACTTCCAAGAATACTCTGGCGAGTTGGAAGAGACAGCGCAAGACAGCGAAAACTCCCCCGATAACAACCAGCCACGCTCAGGATCTAGTACCACCGCCAGCAGCAGCCCGAGCACAGTCATCCACGGGGCAAACACGGTGAGAGGAATAGAATAAAACTGGTAGACCACATGTGGCAGTAGAACTCTTTAGGAACCTCAATGCTCAGCATATTGGCCTACTGTTGGGCAGGATTAGGGGTCATCAATCCTTATTGGGCCTTCTATGTTAGCACATTGTCATTGTTAGCAGTGCAGTTGCTTGAAAGTTAAGTATTTTTTAATTTTTTTCTCGCCATTATTGGCTCAGCAGGAATCCGCCGACTCGACCGAGCCAGAGGAGAAGGGCCTGGGAGTTTTGCAAAACCACTTGCCGACTTTGGCACCCACCTTCAGCCGCTTGGCCATGGAGCGCCGCGAGAGCGAGGCGTCTGTTGGAAGTGGGGAGACACGGAGACGAGAGTATGACAACCCTTACTTTGAGCCGCAGTACGGATTCCCCCCAGAGGACGAGAATGAGGAGAGAGAGGAGAGCTACACACCCATGTTTAACCAGAACATCAATGGTACCCGGTAAGAAGGACCTTTCTCCTGGGTCTGCCATCACTCTGCCAGATAGTAGCAATATTGACAGTTGCTTTATATCTCAATCTGCTGAGATGAACCATCTCTGATGGTTATTGAGCCAGTATATTAAGCCATTTTATAATGTCCTGGGGGCAGATTTTGTTTTCTTCGCACTATGAATCTAGCGTAAACACTGTTATTTTGCTGCAATGTTTACTCAGATCTTATTGATGTTTCCACTTAGCAAACTTCCCTGTAGTTAGTGGATATAGCAAACTAATTCACTAGTACAGTGTGCCTTGTTAAAAGTGGGACAGGGCCGAGACCTGCAGCAAGGAAAAAGTTGTCACTATGACGTAACCATAAAAAAAAAAAAAAATACAGATTCTGATTTATGCTTAGTTTTTGTGCTTCCTTTAATATACAGTCATTATTTTATCACGTGCAGGGGGCTTGTCCTTTAAAAGCTGTGATATCCCCTCTCTGCTCAATATATTTAATTGCCTAGTTCTTCTCATTTCCCCTTTTGCCTGTGGATTTCAGCTCCCAGAAGCCTCTGCTGCGTCCCAGTAGTCTGAAGTTGGCAAGCGATTCGGATGCGGAGACGGACTCCCGGGGCAGTTCCCCGACCTCGACTGTGTCCAACAACAGCAGCAATAACGAGGGCTTTGGAGGCATCATGTCCTTTGCCAGTGAGTGTCCCTCTTTTGCACACATTGAGGTTCATTTATGAGGACTCACTCATGTGTTCAATAAAAATGGAGTGCCCTATTAACAATTTAAATTGGCACAGTGCCCAAGCCATCCCCTGTGTGCTGAACCCCTCATTTAGTCACAGCAGGGCTTGACCAGGAGTCAGTGGGATAAATGTGGCCCACTTAGTACTGATGGATCCACTAGGGACTGTGTCTGTTATTAACCTGAGAACATCCCTTTTCCACTCCAGGCAACCTGTACAAAAGCCACAGCAGCACCTTCAGTTTGTCCAGCCTGACGCTGCCGAGCAAAACTGGCCGCGATAAGACCACCCCCTTCCCCAGCTTGAAAGGTAAGTCCGAGGGAGGGTATCAGAAATGTATGTAGGGTGGTAATCCCAACCTCCGCCTGGCTGGTAAGTGCCCCTTGGGTACAGTAGATCATAGGGCGCTAGGTCAGCCAATGGTTCCCTGTACTGACAAGTAAGTAATCCATCTGTAAGTGGGCATGAGGCCGCTTTGTGTGTGCGCAGTGTTGGGTGGGACACCCATTTCCCATAAACCACTCCATCGCCTCCATTATTTATTTATTTTTGTCTCCTCCCTAGTTTTGTGAGACTTGGGGGTGGTATGGCTTGCAGTGGGCCAGGTCATAGTGTAGTCACTCACGCTCTGTGTTTGCCGTTCCCTTTTTATTTGCTGCATGTTTTCTCCTACTTGTGGTTAAAGATCAGCTGGAATTGGCTGGGGAGATGAGGACAGGTCAGTATGATCTCGGCACTGCAAATAGTCCTAGTTATTTTAGTTTTTTTTATGACTGTGTGCAGCACGGCGGGCCTATTTGTGTTGGAGGTGGACGGGTGACAATAAGATTTAGTATGACCTAGATCTGGCCTTTTGTAAATCTGACCCACTTCCATAAAACAAGAATAATCCAATGGTTTCCACGGTGATGGCTCTACTTATAAACTTTAACCTAGAATGTTTTTTGTTTTTTGTGTGGTGCAAGCATCTCTTAACGGTGCTGAAAATTGTCTATCCATCCCGAGACTAATTTAAATTATACATATTAGGGGTTATGTATAAAGGTCAGTTCTGGGGCAAGGTTCTATAGAACCCCCTTTGATATGTTACCACAATTGAGATTTTAAGTGACCCCAAACCTTTAGGATCTTCAAGTGGTTGGAGGACCCTGATTACTATAAAATAAAATAACCATGAACTATAATACAAAGGTGCCAAAGCCAATTACCAAAGGGTGTAAATGTAATGTTTCAAGTATAATACTGAACGAATGATTTGTTTCTGGCCCTCGCCAGTTGGATTTGGACAGCCCTGCATTAGTTTAAGGCGCCACCCATCGGAATGTTGGCGTGTAACCTAAGAGCCAATCAGGCAGCAAGCATTGTTCCTTGTCAATAATCCTGTGAGATTAGTGGGGGGTTTTTGTAAGTACTTTATGTCTTTTAGTTGTGTTGTGCGTTTTGTGTGTAGATATTTACTTTTTCATGCAGTGGCAAGAGAGCAGTCACATCAAGCTACAAAGTCAGTCACGCAAACACTGTTTATATAGCAAATGTAGAGATACAAAATAAATTAAAAGTAAAATATGCATTTTAAGTCTGCAGTGTCTCCTAATTATGACATCACCTTGTGGCTTGATATGCAAATGAACCATTTCATGTAATCATTTCATTAGCCGAGTCCTTGGGGGTCAGATTCTCCAGCTTTTCCCTGTGTGATCTGGTTTAAAGTCTGATTAGTAAGAGCCCCTAGCGTGACTGAAGGACACAGATGCCCCAGGTGAGGGAAAGATTTGTCAACCAGACCAGCTCCATTTCAAATTAGGTGTAAGGTGGGCAGAGAGAGGTCAGACCTTCTGATATCCGTTCTCTTGATATTTCCTGGGAGGGGGTAAGGGACTGGCGGGTTTCCTGTTGTCTAGAGGGGTGGGGTTTTACTAGGCAGTGGTGTCTATTACCCCATCAGGAACCTAGTTGGCAAGGAGGTTAGGGCCTTAGTTGTTGGTCAGGATTGATGATTGGCTGTCACTAACCTTGCATTTTGTGTCCCAGTATTTGGGCTAAATACTATAATGGAGATAATTACAGATTCCGGTCCTGCCCCTGCAGAAGGTGGGTGCCTGCGGCATGAGCTTTGCATGTCACCAACCTCCCAGAATCCTCTCTGCTTCCTTCATAGATCACCATAACACTGTTACATCTCATCGTGCCTTGTGCTTTCACGATTGGTGATTGTGGTTTTTTTGGGCTGTTTTCATCCCAGTCATGTGACCAAATACTTTGGCCTCCACATATTTCACGTGAGATCACGGGACACTGACCTTTTAAACTTTTTTTTTTTTCTTTTTTATCATTTAAAAAAAAAATATTCTCAATGATTTCCACTCTTTTTCTCATCTGTGTACCACTCTCTTATTCTTCCTTTACACTGCTATCCTGTCTATTTATTTGGCTGTTTTTCAAATATATAATATTTACTCTCTGTTTATACTGAGCTCCATATCTCTCCTGTCTTTTTATCCCACCCACCCCCGTAGCCAGTAACAGGCGTGCACTGGTGGACCAGAAGTCTTCAGTCATCAAGCACAGCCCAACCGTCAAAAGAGAATCTCCATCTCCCCAGGGCAGAGCTAATAATTCCAGGTAAAGAGTCTATTACTATGATCTGTTCTCGGATTTTCCAAAAGGGTTAAAAGTGCCATATCATCTACAGCACCGGATTTACCAGCCGTACAACAAAATATAGCATCAGGGTCATCAACCCTATTAGTTTAATCCCTCATTTGTCTATTTCTTCCGGGCCAGATTAATTCTAGTAAGTAGTCATGTGACTACTCTGAACATTCTTTTCGATGTCATGCTTGATATGGCATTAGCGGTAACCCCTTCAGTGCTAGACAGATTTTACCCGTTCCTGATGTCATGAGTCTTTTCTGTCTGTGCAGTGAGAACCAGCAGTTTCTGAAGGAGGTGGCAGTGAGTGTCTTGGAAGGACAGGGAGTGGGCTGGCTGAACATGAAGAAAGTGCGGCGTCTGCTGGAGAGCGAACAGCTCCGCGTCTTCGTGCTGAGCAAATTGAACCGCTCCATCCAGACGGAGGAAGACGCTCGGAATGATGTCATACAGGAAGTGGTGAGCGAGAATGCAGCTGCTACTTTGGCCTTTTGAAATTCCCATCTCACTTCCCTGCAATTATCTCTCTGCGGAGTAGACCCTTTAATGTTGGGACTTTCTCGGGTGCACTGAATGCCAGCACAACCTATGTATCAGGATTCAGAGCTTGAAAAGGATCAGACAACCGCCACCAAACTGATCAAAACCATACACAAATTAGTGTCAGGTTATTTGTCCGCCTTCATTCTCAGTGTCTTAAATCAGAAAAAACAACATCAGAAATTATTACGTTTACATAGAGCGTGGTGGAGGCAGGTAATGGCCTTCCAGCAGATGTGGTAGAGATTTAATACAGCACTTTTGTTTTTTTTTCCTTAATCATTTTTTTATTGGATATTTTAGTACATAGTAGATACATTTTAACACTAGAAGTAAATGTATTATTAAATGCTATAAATAATTGCATTACAATGCATTGAAATAAAAATGTTAAATTAATTCAAACCTATTCAATTAGATTAAAAAGACTGAAGCATTTGTCTGTATATAGCAGAGATCAGTAATAGTAAGCACAAGCCGGCTCCACTCTCATTCATAAATGCTGAAAACAGGTGCTCCACACGCTTAATCATAGGCCTATGATTAAGCGTGTTTATCACGCGAAACGCGTTAGGTCTTTCCCCCTTTTTGTACATCGTGTCCGGGGCATCCCAACTGTTTGTCACTTTACTATTAAAGCACCTTATTGGATTATACCCAGTGGCTGTTACGGAGTGCACAATTTTTCTGTCTTACGGTATATAGCAGAGTTCATAAACTCCATCCAAAGTGTCCAAACATTCTGGAAATCATATTTTTTAATACAGCAAAGGCGTTTAAGCATACATGGGATAAGCATAAGGCTATCCTGGACATAAGCTATCAGGATTTTACAGCTGGCAGAAATATGGGCTGTATATACATATATATTTTTTCTGCCGACGCATTTTAGGTTTCCATTCTCCAAACTGTGCTGCGTGTTGACTGCACTGGTCATACAGCCCTCTCTATCAGCCCACCCAAAGTCTCCCTTATAAATTCTACCCCAAGACACACTGTATTTTAATTTGGAATCACATTCCCAGCATGCATTGCGTTGTCTCTTAATTCCATGTTGATAAAAGGGTAGCAGAGTGGGTCTTTGAAGGGTAACAGTCCAACTGATCTGTCTTTTTTTTTTTTTTTTCCTTCTCTCCCATGCAGGAGATCAACAAAAAGGTCTACAAAGGGATGCTGGATTTGTTAAAATGCACGGTATCCAGCTTGGAGCAATCCTATGCCAATGCTGGGTTGGGCGGGATGGCCAGCGTATTCAGTCTACTTGAAATCGCTCACACCCACTATTATAACAAAGGTAAAAGCTCTATGGGAGAACAGACCGCTCACAGGAAGACAGGGCCACGGGGGGTTATGGGATACAGTCTGCTTGATCCTTCCTTTAAAATGAACCTATCATCCACAAGACTTGTGGATGACAAGTTGATCCCCAGGCAGGTATATACAGTTCACATATACATTGCTTCTCAAGCTAGTCTCTACCTGCTGCTAAGTGGTGACGTTGGCATTCCACAATGCCTCATGTCTGGGTAGCAGGCTAAGCAATATGGAATGGGCTGATATCGCCACCCGGCCTTAGGCGAATGCACGCCAATCCATTGTGGGGGCCATGCTTGTTTTGCCTCTTGCACAGAGCTAGTCTTTTACTTCCATTGCCTTTGGCGTAGAACTAGTTTTTATTTCTTTGCTTTAGGAATAGAAGTAAAAATGAAAAGTTATTATTTTTTTAATCTTTTTATTACAAATGTTATTTAATAAATTTGTATAAAATAAAAAACATTTTTTTTCACTGTTGTATAGGAAAATAAATGAATTCTCTGTAATAGTTATGCTATATTTTTCACTTGCACATTTAGGTTTGGTTTAGAACCGATAGACTAACTCCCCATTGTTCTATCTCTCCTTTCCTTCCTGCTTGATCTTCCCATTCCAATTCCTCTTTTTCGCCTGTATGTCTTTGCGACCCTTTGCTGATACCTCTTGATCTCCTTTTCTGATGCCTTCTCTGTCCTCCTCATTTAAGAACCTGAGAAAAGGAAATCCAGTCCTTCTGCAGACGGAGCGGTTACCCCAGTGTCTAGGGACCCTGTATCTGCTAAGAGGGGAGAGCACCGGCCTGCCCCCCAGCAGCCTGTCCAGCAGCTCATGCCCCGGCCATCAGGCCCAGCAGGCAAAGGGGCACGAGAGTTTGACACCCGGAGTCTTAAGGAAGAGAATTTTGTGGCGTCTATTGGTGTGTATAGAGCAGCAGGAAAAAGGTTACCTCACTGCCAGGCTCGCACTACATCCACCCACCTTGGCTTCACTGCTCATCACTATTAACCCTCATGTTTCGCGCTCCGTCTCACCCCATGGTCATTGTATTCTTGGGGATTCCAACCTTGTTTTATAAGTACAATATATATATATATATATATATATATATATATATATCTCAAGGTTTGCCATGAAGTCTCTACTTTCAGGCGTAGGCCTGTCGTTTGGCAGTGCTGGCTATAATGTAACCGCCTACAAACGGATACATACAGCTGGCGCAATTGTTGTTTTTTTTTTTTTGGTCTATTGTGGAAATCTACACAGTACCTTGGGCGTCAAGCTGTATGTGTCGTAACACAGCGAGTTTGTCCAACTGCATTTGTGTCATGACATAGTGTGTGGGTGTCACAACATGGTGTCTGTCAAGCTGTGTGGGTGTCACAACATGACATGTCTCAACATGGTGTGTCAAGCTGTGCGGGTGTCACAACGCAGCGTGTGTCAAGCTGTGTGGGTGTCACAACATGCCGTTTGTCAAGCTGTGTGGGTGTCAACACGGCGTGTGTCTAGCTGTCTGGGTGTCACAACATGCCGTGTGTAAAGCTGTGTGGGTGTCACAACATGGCTTGTGTCAGGCCGCGTGGGTGTCACAACATGGCGTTTTTCAAGCTGTGTATGTGTAGAACTGTATGGTGTCACTGTATGGTATAAATGTCTTTTCCTTGGCAGCAGTTGAGCTAAAAAGATCTTGATACAAATAATTTGCAATTACATTTATCAGGTTACAATTTTATAAAATATGACCTCTAAATGTCTCTTAAAGCGTCAGATTATTCTTATGTCTGAAACAATATATTTAGATACATGCTATACACTTGCTATGTGCGTGAAGTGCAGTCGCTATAGTAACAGTTCGCCCAGCTCCCCAAACCTTTCATTCTTGTGTTATATCACCTTACACAAGCTGTCTGAAACCATTCCCCCGTGCATACTAAACATTTGAAATCGCTACATTCAACAAAGAGAGGCTAATTGCACAGTAATGGCCAATAACCACACTTTATCAGAGGGGACCATAAGAACTGCTGCAGAGAAAGCCAGCCACTTGTGTACTCCCTGTCACCAACATCACTGAATTTAGAGTGAAATTATTTTCAGTGTAAAGCTATATGAGAACTGTAGTTTGTTTTAAAGTAAAAATACAGAAAGTAATCAAAGTGAAACTGCCCCTTTGCATAGGGGAATAAAAAAAAAATTGTGGTGAAGGTTTGTGTGTCTAAATCTGTACTATGAATCAGTTTGGATGGGAAAGCTCTATATATTTTATTGTGTACATAAACATAATGTAAATAGAGTTTAACCCCTTCATGACTTGACTTTTTGGCCATGTTGTTCCCTTTGTGATGTGGGCTGTTTTTACATTTTGTGCAGTGTTTGTGTTTAGCTGCAATTTTTTTCTGTTGTTGTTGTTTTTAATTGGATAACTAAATCTTGGGGGTTCAGGGTTGCATGGGGGGACATGGGCAAGCTGTCCATACTGTAAAAACAACTAAACACATCCAATCACTGAAATTGGATGTGACGGAGGAGGGGGGGGGGGGGGGCTTTAAAGACATGGCTGGAGAGCCTCAATCCCGAGGCACTCCGCTATGTCGGTCTCAGCGAGCAGAACTGCAGGACATTCCAGGCACATCCTATGGACATGCTATGTCGTGAAGTGGGTTAAACTCCTGTGATTATTAACTGGCGTCATATCACAAGTTGCCTTAGCTGCTAAGAGTATATTAGTCTTATTACTCTTCTTCTGGAATAAGAAATGTCCACAGCTCTCATCTCCTTGGGGTGTCACTGTGTTTCCTGACTGTATATTTAACCCCTATGTATATATAGGTTCCTGTATATACATCTAAACATATATAATGAGATATTTATGTATACATGCATAAATATAATATGTTTCAGCTACTAATTGTGCCTTTTCTCTCTAACACTTTCTCACCATCACACACTTGCTCACACTTATTACACGTCTAAAGGTATTTGACATCCTCTTTTCTTTCTCTCTCTTTCTCTCTCTCTCTCTCTCTCTCTCTCTCTCTCTCTCTCTCTCTCTCTCTCTCTCTCTCTCTCTCTCTTCTCTCTCTCTCTCTCTCTCTCTCTCTCTCTCTCTCTCTCTCTCTCTCTCTCTCTCTCTCTCTCTCTCTCTCTCTCTCTCTCTCTCTCTCTCTCTCTCTCTCTCTCTCTCTCTCTCTCTTCTCTCTCTCTCTCTCTCTTTCTCTCTCTCTCTTTCTCTCTCTCTCTTTCTTTCTCTCTCTTTCTCTCTCTCTCTCTCTCTCTCTCTCTCTCTCTCTCTCTCTCTCTCTCTCTCTCTCTCTCTCTCTCTCTCTCTCTCTCTCTCTCTCTCTCTCTCTCTCTCTCTCTCTCTCTCTCTCTCTCTCTGATCTGACGGTGGGGCGGTTTCTGATCTCTTTGTCCATTTATGGCCTGTCTGATCCGCCTCTGACGCTTTCTGTCTTTCTCTCCTGCTTGCAATTCATCTTGGGTAGAGTTGTGGAACAAGCACCGGGAAGCGAAAAAGCAAAAAGCTATGGAAAAACAGAGTAAGAAATCCTGGAAACCCCCCAAACCTTTCCCAGATCTGCCAGCAGGGTCGGCCCCCCTACGCCACATACCACGTTATGATAGTCCATCATAAGGAGCGCTTTATTGAGCTCCAAATGAGATGTTGGTACAATAGGTTGAATGACGGCATTGATGACCTGGGAGTGATCATCTATAACGCTAGAGTGATCTCTTGTAGTAGAAACCTGATTTACAACATAATGAAGGCCCTACTGGTACCTCCTGTGAAGCTTCTTCAGTTCTCTCTTCCTCTATCTGCTGCGGTTCTTCAGACTACATAATTGAGGGGTCTGTTCACTTAGGATTCAGTTGCCCACTGTGAAAAACTGCGACTAAATCCAACAAATATTGCTTTTATGTTTAAAGGAATAGTGCTCCTTTTTTTTCACTTGTTTTATGATGATAGGCTGTTTTTATCTAGTGTATCTTTTGGTTTAAATGTGTTGTTTTGTAGTGCTGTGGTGTTAGTTTAGAATCTATTTTCCAAGCTCGGAGCTACCATTGCAGACAGGATGTTGGTTTGCAAACAAATTAGGGCTCTTCCTAGTGATTTATTATCTAAAAAAACAGGTTAGTTCCGGTTAATGGACGGATTTGAAGCATTGTTTGGATGTTAAACCATTCCCAAGAGTTCTGTTTGGAAAAGTCAGATCCCAGCATGAAAATAACTGGGTTATAAAATAACACCACAGCATTATAAAACAGTTCATTTCTAAATGAAACACAAATAACAGTATGTCATTATATAACTAGTGGGGGCAGAGAAAGAGGTTTGGATGAACTTGGTAGCTGAGTTTTCATCCAGGTTCAACTGAAATATTAAGTGCCTTCCAGAGTAAGTAGACTTCAAAGAGCACATGGGACCTCTGCATAGTGCTACTGAATGAGTAGACCCCTGAATGTATGTAGCACTGTAATAAGTATGTTGTAAGAATCGGATCCATTTTGAAGAGGCTGGTTTATAACCTGAGCACAGGCAGCCTTTGACGTTCTCGGGGTACGCTGGCAGATATCTATCTGGAGAATGATTTGCTGGGGTTTCTTGTCCTGAGGTAGTAACTGTAGTGGTGAACTCGCTTCTCCCTTCCCCTCCTCACTCCCGTCATTTCCCCCATCTCCCTTTTTCTAGCGCTTTATTATCATGCAGTCACTGCAGCTGTCATATCACCCAGCACCATATATTGAGCATGGCGGGGGGGTCTGCTTGCAAATGTCTCTGTAGTTCCCAGATAATGGCGACAGTGATTTACCTTAACCACACAGCATATCAGTTCTTCTATCTGTGTTAAAATATATATATATATAGATTAGCGGCTGCAAAACTGCAATTGATGAAACCTTATCTTTTATGTTCACTGATCACTTCTAGAATGGAATTCTAGACCAACAACCACTTATTTAATGTGCAGTGCTAATAAAAGTGCAGTTGGGTGTTCTAGACTCAATTTTTTTTTCTCTAAAATTACTAATAAATATACATTCCCCAGCGCCATCTATTCTATATTTTGAATTGCCGTCAGCGTAGCCTAGAACGTTCTTCTGGCTTCGATACAAAATCAACCTATGAAGTTCTGTCTCGGAAGTCTTCTGGATTAAGACTGTCCAACCATCGTCTGTCTAGATAAGTCATTGTCCCTTTTACCCCCCGCAGGCACCGAGCATGCTAAACATTTCTTCGACAGTGGGGACACTGAAGAAAAGCGCTCTCAGATCAGCGCGGACAGCGGTCTGAGCGTCACATCTGGATCTCAGGTAAAAGGAGCAAAGGATCCAGTGCTGAATGGTTTTGTAGAACATGCGTAGATGAAGGATTATAAGGGTTGCATTTCTTGTATTGCTTGTAGTGTATGGAATTGCGCATCCCTTTTTTCAATTGTGTTTCTGTATGTGTTTTGATCTGCGTGAACAGAGGAGTGACATAGATGGGAGCAGTACAGCACCTTCTATCCTGATCCGGAGCAGCAGCCAGGACTCAGAGCTCAGCACAGTGGTAGGCTCAGTGAATGTTTGGTAGCGATAACTCACTGGCTCTGTGGGGCTTCTTGTTGAGAGAGACGGAGAGACCTGTAATGCGTCTATATGGAGGTGTGTAAGTGCTTGGTAGTTTGTTTTGTATGGAACTCAGTGAAAGCTTGGTGATTCATATGGAGGTCTACGAGAGCTTGGTGGGTCGAGGGGAGGTCTGTGAGAGCTTGGTGGGTCGCGTGGAGATCTACGAGAGCTTGGTTCGCGTGGAGGTCTACGAGAGCTTGGTGGGTCGAGTGGAGGTCTACGAGAGCTTGGTGGGTCGAGTGGAGGTCTACGAGAGCTTGGTGGGTCACAGTGGAGGTCTACGAGATCTTGGTGGTTCGCATGGAGGTCTACGAGAGCTCGGTGGGTCGCGTGGAGATCTACGAGAGCTTGGTGGGTCGCGCGGAGGTCTACGAGAGCTTGGTGGGTCGAGCGGAGGTCTACGAGAGCTTGGTGGGTCGAGCGGAGGTCTACGAGAGCTTGGTGGGTCGAGCGGAGGTCTACGAGAGCTTGGTGGGTCGAGTGGAGGTCTACGAGAGCTTGGTGGGTCGAGTGGAGGTCTACGAGAGCTTGGTGGGTCGCATTGACGTCTACGAGCGCTTGGTGGGTCGTGTTGAAGTCTATGACCGGTGGTGGGCCACGTGGAGTCTATGAGCGCTTGGTGGGTCATATAGTCTATGAGCACTTGGTGGGTCACATGGAGTCTACGAGTGCTTGATAGGTCGCGTGGAGGTCTCCTGAGTGCTTGGTAATTCTGATGGTGGTCTCCCGAGGGCTTGGTGGTTCTTATGGCGCTCTCCTGAGTGCTTGGTGGTTATGATGGTGGTCTCCCGAGTGCTTGGTGGTTCTGATGGCGCTCTCCCGAGTGCTTGGTGGTTATGATGGTGGTCTGTGGCTTCTCGAGATAGAAAGGTGTCACTAACTGCTTGATAGATGATGGTGAAGCCTGATGCCTCTTGGGTGATTTTTACAGACATCTGTGATCAGTTAAAGGTAACAAGGTAATCTCCCACAGGTGAGTAACAGCTCAGGGGAAACCCTAGGAGCTGACAGTGACCTGAGCAGCAATGCCGGAGACGCATTGGGAGGAGCAGGCAGCGGCCATCTCTCAGGATCCAGAGGAGCCATATCAGACAGTGAAATCCAGATGAACTCTCACACAGGATCCATCTTTGTAAGGAGTTAACCTATATCTGTGAATAATTAGTATCTGATGCTTATTAGCAAGTTTAAGTCCAAGGCACCTGATGCTTTGCACTTAATGAGCACTTTATTATGGCTATCATCAGTTTGCATGGACAGAAAATGACTTTATTTCTACACCGATGGCCTATTTATTATGGGCCTATTTATTGTGTGTCTCTTCATTATCCTTCTCTTCATTGCCTTTTCTATACAGGGGAAACCTCAGTTACTACGTCCTGGGGAGAAAGAAACCACTATCAGCCCGGGGCGACCTCTGCAAGACCTAAGTCTACGGATCTACTTGTATGAGGGTCTTTTAGGTAAGAGTTGCTTTACAGGAGTGAAGATCACGGAAAGACTATCAACCCAGACTAAGCTAAACCTATGATAAAATCCAGACCTCTTGTATATATTTATGGCCTCTCTGACTTTCACCGCATATATATGACCTCCAAAACCTTAATGGAACTCTGTCTCCTAACCATTACTCATACTGTGAATGTAGAGAATAAAAAAATGATCAAAAAAAGATCACTACATTGTGTGGACAGAATTGCAGGAAAATACATGTATTGAGACACAGGTGTGTTTTAAATATGTCTGTGGCGTCTCCTGTGAATGACATCACCTTATCGCTTGATATGCCAATGAACTACCTTGCATGGCAAAAATCTGTAATTTGCATATCAATCCAAGAGATGATGTCATCAACAGGAGACCACTGAAATATTTAAAACTTTTTTTTTTCTCCCAATTTATTATTCTCTTCGTACAAGTAATGTTTAGGTGACGGGGCAGAGCTCTGTGAATCCTGATGGTTCTTACGGCCTTTTCTCTCGCACTTATAACCTCTCCGCTTATTACTTAACACTCTCTAAAATATTCCCACTTTTCGCTCAGTCCACGCTGTGATCCTTCACCTGAAGTTTATAAGGTTTTTTTCCCGTGTACGTTGCTTTTTTTTTATTATTAACTACTGCTGCGTAACACCACATCTTGTCCCCAACCCTCTCTCCTCTCTTGTTCTTATGCTTCCTCTTGGTGTTGGCTGGCTTGGCACAGGAAAAGATAAGGGCTCGGTCTGGGACCAGCTGGAAGAAGCAGCCATGGAGACCTTCTCGCTGAGTAATTAACCTTCTCGTCCCTACTAATTTGCATTGGCGTGCTTGCAGTGTGCTTTCATCACACCTGACTGCGTCTTCACCTCTATGACTACGTCTTCTGTTAAACTTTTCATTTGGGCATTACGTTCTATAGCTGAGTTGGCCTCCAGTTCACACAAACTTCCTTTCCAATGACCTCTAGAAATGCTGTTATTAACGTATGATCCTAATTAGTTCTCTGTGGCAACGTAGGTGAAGAGAACCCATACTGATAAAATTTGTAGGCTTAGAATAATTACTAGCAATAAATAAAATCTGCTAGTACCATCTCACAGATATGTAGGAGTTGTAAACACATTAGTTTGTGTTGTTCTGTGCAATCCCATCAACGTTTTATATAAAACCTTTGTTTGTTTTATAGTTTTAATACACTGTACTAAATGCATAGTGATCCCCAGGACATCTGTCGGTTCGGCGGCATACACAATATGCCATGTAGTTGTCCGCTAAATCCAGAGCAGCTAATGAGTTTTGTAGAAATTTATAGTTTTTATTTTGTTCCCCCTGTAGGTCTTTCTTCTATGCATGTAATGTTTGTGTGAATTTATGCATGGGATTGGACACTGCACACTGCCAAAGCGTGGGGTTTACCCCCTCCTGCCCTAAGTTCTGACTATCTTCTAGGCAAAGAGCGTTCCACTCTGTGGGACCAGATGCAGTTCTGGGAAGATGCGTTCCTTGATGCCGTAATGCTTGAGAGGGAAGGCATGGGTATGGACCAAGGGCCTCAGGAGATGATAGACAGGTAAGACTCGCTGGCTCCCTTTATGTATCATAGACCATAGATCAGTGCGTTCTCCAGTCACTGGACCTGGCTTATCTTCTCAGGTATTTCTCTCTTGGAGATCATGACCGGAAACGTCTAGAAGACGATGAGGATCGACTCCTGTCCAGTCTTCTGCACAACGTGATCGCCTACATGGTGATGATGAAGGTAAGTGCTAGTTATATCAGGGCTTGACAAATTTAATTTAACGGTCTACACAATATAGCCGGATCTGTTCCCAAATGGTTTCAGATCAGGCATAATAGCCGCATCCAACGGATCCCCGAAATCCAGCTACACAGTGTGTCACATTGCGGTTCTGATTTTTGCATCGGAGGCATTCAGATCCTAATGTTTTCGATATAAAAATTATAAAATTTAGGCTACACAATATGCAGGGATCCAACCCTGAATACAATTTTTCAGATTCGGGGATGATTGACGCTTTTTTAAATTTTATTATTCTTTTTTCATTTCTGGGGGAATTCAGCTATGTCCAGAATAGTCGAATTCAAACGAGTCTCTTATCATACCATTAAAATCTATGGGGATGTTGGAGGCTATTTTTGGTTCAGTGTATTTCAGTCTCTAAAGCATTCCGCGTATGTTCGACCATGATGGCCGAATTGTGAGGCTATTTGGGGTCACTCCAGGGCATATTGTGTAGCTGAAAATTTGGCTTCTGACATGACCCCGATGTACCTTGAATCTTTCTTAAATTCGGGCCAATTACCTTGGGCCTGAAGTTCGGCATATATTGTGCATAGTCTTTAGTTTTAGGCGCCAGCAAACACACATATATACACACACACGATCTCACACATATATACACACACGGTCACACACATATACACACACACAGTCACACACACATATACACACACACACACACACACACACACAGTCATAGAATGCGTTGGCAGATAAGTTGTTTGTTGTTGTAGCTTGAAGGTGAAGGAGAGTCTGTACATCTCCTTGAAGAGCATAAATGAGACTCTGGCCTCTGTCTTTGGCCTCCTGGTGTCGCTCTATTTTCCTTGGCAGTGTATAATATTTAACGGTACCCATTGCTCCTGTCCTGACACATCTGACCGATCCTACAGGTGAATAAAACAGATCTCCGCCGGAAGGTCAGACGCCTCCTGGGAAAGTGTCACATCGGTTTGGCCTACAGTCAACAAATCAACGAGATGCTGGACAAGGTGACCGATATGGTAAGCTATGGTACAATATGACAACTACAGCAAACCCAAGAGTGAAGGACTCCGAGGTTCAGTGTTGTAAGATACAATACATATAACCATCAGGAGAAACAAATACGCAGCCCCCAGCTTCTACGGACCTAAAAAGGTTTTACACCTCGAAAAGGTTCATGGGAGTTGTAGCAATAACCATAGACCTAACTGATGACTCTCACTGCTCTGTGTTCTACTTCACGGTATATTTGAAACCGCTGTCTTTTCACAGCTGCTACTATTTCTCTGCACTGTCCAGGGGGTAAGAACAGGTTGTGCCCATCCTGTGAGTGCTCAGAACAATAAGTATTAAATTAGTTCTGGTTCCAGTGAAACTGAATTCTCCTGGCTTCATGCTCCAGAGCCTGCAGGACCCCCTGTAGAGAAGGCTCGTTCCCCATCATTGAATAGGATTAAATACCGTCTCTGTGACTGTCAATGTTCACCCAAGTATTTACTTACAGAACGGCCGCGATGTAAACGTGCGGCCAAGCGGCAGTCGCCACATCAAGAAGCAAACGTTTGTGGTGCATGCTGGGACAGACACCAGTGGGGACCTCTTCTTCATGGAGGTGAGAACATTATAGGATCGTGTGCAGCTCTGCAGTCCATTACAGCATTATTTGGCTGATTTTATGCTGAAATTATAAAAAAAAAAGAAAGTATTTCTTACTTTAACAATTTTTTTTTTTCTTCTTTGAAAAATTACCTTTAAAAATGACTATTTGTGATGTTTCTCCTGGGAATTGATCCTCCCCCATTATGTCTTCCTGATGGGGCTCTTCTGAGCACCTCTTGAACAGCATTCAGAGGACTTGCACAGAGATTTATGGGGATGCCCAAATGCACAACATTATCCATTTTATTCAGTGGGAGAAACGCAGTATGAGCATACAGCTGTACACTTAGAATGTATGAACCTTAAGCAGAGGGCGGGGCACTGCTATTTTCTTCCATATATTTCAGCATCTATAAAGCAGGGTAAGCTTAAAACAGGCCCCACCAAATGCATTAAACAAACATAATTTTATTTAAAACCAGCAACACAGTGAAAGTGCGCTTTCTACCCACAGTGACTTAATCAGCTAATCGTTAAATGTTGTCATGAAAGCCTAAATTTGACCGAATGGACTGAACATTACCTTATTTCAAAAGGGATTCTTTTTCCCCGTAGGTTTGCGATGATTGCATTGTATTGCGCAGTAACATCGGCGCCGTGTATGAACGCTGGTGGTACGAGAAACTCATTAACATGACCTATTGTCCCAAGACGAAAGTGCTGTGTCTGTGGAGAAGGAACGGACAGGAAACACAACTCAACAAGTTCTTCACCAAGAAGGTGGGTAATTGGGGTGTGTTTGTAATATGGATGGGGGGGGGGGGGGGGATGCGCATCGTAGTGGCAAGAGACATGGGTAGCGGCCTTGTTGTAGCAGTGATCGAGCCAACAATGATTTCCGAAAACATGGCCTCTGGAGCTATGTCCGTGCTGAGAGTCGTGCGTCCGTTCACAAAGTCCCCTCTTTAATATACTTTTAAGCGTCTACTTAATAAAGAGAGAATTGCCGGGAATAGAGACGATGATTTCAAACTTTTGGTCAAGTTGGAAAACTCAGCTGCCTTGGAGAATTTTTCCAACTCTCCTAAAGTTTGAAATTCCCATCTCTATTCCCTGCAATTCCCTTATTGAATAGACCCTTTAATTTCACGCACATCTTTGCTGTTTTGATAGGTAGCAAATAAAAAGGTTAATAACTATACCAGAATAACCGTTAATAACCCCAAGCTGCGAGAGTAGTTTATTTTGTACATGCGCATCAGTGGGCAGTGCTGTGTACAGGTACAGGTGCTCCGTAGACCCTATGTAAATAAAGGGGTATACACGTTTGTAGCCATAAATGCCCCCTACCCAGCACCAAACATTACAGTGCTAGTTTAACACGAGGTCATGTGTCTCCTATCTCATGTCACCCTTCAGTGTCGAGAATTGTATTACTGTGTAAAAGAGAGCATGGAGCGGGCTGCAGCTCGTCAGCAGAGCATCAAACCAGGTGAGTTCAGCAGTCCCCCCCCCCCCCCCCTTCCAAGCATAAGCTTGAGTAATTCATCCTGGACCATATTTACCAAGACTAAAATTTCAGGAAACCAGTGGATTACTATGGCAGTTTGCTCCAAATTTAGTACTTTTTAAAAAAAAAAATAAAGCACTTGTTTTGCCTTAATAAATCTGGCCCTTCATGAGGTAATATGACGGGCCTACAGACCTTCTCTTTCCGCTTCCAGGCCCCGAGCTTGGTGGTGAGTTCCCCGTCCAGGACATGAAAACCGGAGAAGGGGGGCTTCTGCAAGTTACCCTGGAAGGAATTAACCTGAAATTTATGCACAGTCAGGTATGAGGGGAGCATGAACCCAGTGGGGGGGGGGGGGGGGGGGGCGGGCACTGTGTGTGTGTGTGTGTGTGTGTGTGTGTGTGTGTTCCGAGGGCGGGGCAGAGAATGAATGGCGTCTCTGTAGAAACCAAAGTTTGGACGTTTTTGTGGAGTGTTTTTGTGTATTCTTTTTCTCTTTGTGTGCGCTGTGAGTAACATAACGTGGGAGGAAAGTGTGTAAGGACCTGAACAGACAGGTTTTGTGAGGATGTCTGTGTTTGTTGATGGAATATGTTGCCCAGACACCATAGTATGAGTCCTGTGTGTTAAGCGTGCATGTGCAGAGCAGTCCTGTACACGTCACACACACACTAGTGATGTCTGCACTGGTGCGTGAGGGGAAATGTGTGGTACACGCCGTGCATTGTTGGTAAACGTGTGCTATAGCTGCAGTCTGCTGGGTCCCCCATGTTTTAAGCTCCCTTTTTTGCCTCTCAGTCTCTTGTTTCCTTTGCTTGCTGTAGCTGTGTGACACTTGTGCTGTCTCTTGCTGTCTCTCTGCTCCATGCTGCTGCTCTGCCTGAGGGAGGGAGGTGGGATGGAGGGTGGGGTGTTTGATGCTGTCTCTTTGTAACCCTTTCCTGGCTCAGGCTGACCTCTCCCAGTGCTGACCCTTCATATACAGCTCATCCTCAAGTCACCCAGGGGGGCAAGATGTAATCTTCAAGTCACTATTGTGGGGGGGTCATCACAAAGTCACCCAGGGGGGCAAGTGCTCAATTGGGATTTTACAAGGTTTAGAGGAGTATGGTCATGTCATAACCATGCAGAAAACATGAGGTGCTTTGTGTCAGTATCATGGGTCTCTAAGGACTGCTTTAGGTCCACTCGGAAACCAGCAGTATCTTTGGGGATAAGGTAATAATGGTTATTTCTTGGTCAAGCTTCTAACAGGAACCTTCAATTGGTTTCCATGGTAACTTTGCCCTATAACTGGCCTTTTTTTTATTTTTAATACATAAACCCCATTGTGTCTTTCCAATATGGCTGAGCACTTGTCTGTTCAGTAAGAGCAGGGCCTGCGCTCCGTGCTGGGTGAGGAGCAGGGACGGATTTGATCACCGCAGGGGGCTTCTTCTTCTCCCGGCTCCCCATGTCGATGTCTTGGTCTGGGCTGTGTGTTGCTGGGGTTAGGAAGTGAAAAGGGGAGTTGTGGTCTCGCTGTGTCACTAACCGTCTCATTTCTCTCCCACGCTCACTCCTCCTGCAAGGAGCGGAAGGTACTCACTCTGCCGCCATCTTTGCTTCTCGCTGCTATCCCCTTTTCCCGTTAGTTTTTTTTTTTTGTTTGTTTTTTTTTGTTTTTTGAGCTGTCTGTGCTGCCTCCCGTCTTAACTTCCCCCCGGCTTTAGTTATGGTTTTATCTCCTGATAATTTTTTGCTGTGTTAGGTATATATGATATTTTTATGCGTCTTCCCTATTTATTTCAAGGCTGTTTTTCCCTCACACATCAACTGTGTTACAGATAATGTGAATTCCACGGGATACCCCAGACATTGAAAATTAACCAGTGCCTTCTGTCTCTCTCCCTGTCCCTCACAATCTTTTTCCCAACTCCCCTCTCTGTCCTCCTTCCATCATTTCAACTATCGCATTATTGCTTGTTGTTCTTTCTCCTTCCCCTATTTTACCCAATTGTTTCATTTTATTTATTTCCTGTCTTTTTTTATACTATAATGGTTTGTTTGTTGCTTTCTATCTATCTTGCTTAACCACCTCATTCTTTCTTCAAATCTCTCTCTTAAACCTTTCTTTTCAATTCCCATCTCTCTTCCTCTCTATTTTAACATCTTCTCTTTCTACCCTCCCCATCGCTATATTCTAACCTCCTCTCTTCCCACTATCGCCACTCCCCATCTATCTACCTCTTATCTCTTTCCCTCTCCATCTCCCTTCCTACTTTTTTTTTTTTTTTTTTGACGCCTTCAACCCTCCCCGATATCCATCCCATTTCCAATGTCACCACTTCACTCTCAATCTTTTGCTCCCCATTTCTCTCCAACCCCCCCCCCCCCCTCTGAATTTCCCCCTCTTCCCGCACCTCTCTGTCCCTGTCTCCCTTTCTCCTCTAGGTTTTCATACAGCTGAATCACATTAAAAAGTGTAACACTGTACGGGGTGTCTTTGTCCTGGAAGAATTTGGTAATTACCGTCCTTTTGCTGCTGGATCTGTATTGGCACGGCAGTAACTCGGGGCCTTTGGTTGTAGCGGGGAGGTTATGTAGAGGGCTGTGGGGTTCCTGAGTTACTGCTGTGTAGTTTATGCTCCCTCCTGGTGCAGCTATGAAAACCTTCCTCCTCCAGATCAGGTAATGTTCCCCCTGTGCATTATCCCTTGTTAAATGAGGAATAGATGGATCTGCTAGGGGGGCCAGAGGTACCACTGCAATATATATCTTACCTTCCAAATTCAATCACCCTTATGTAGAATACAGTGTCTGTATACATTAATTACATCCTTTTTTAATCATTGCATTTGGATATGCTAAGTAAAAATGTAAATTATTATTAAAAATCCTATATTTTGCAAACACCTTTTTTAATTATCCATTAAGCAGGGGATTTGGTGTATAGCCATTCTGGGGGAGAGAATCACCATATATAAGCAGTATAGATGACCCCTTTTGTATATTAATCATAATCTTTGCGAAAGAGATGTCCTCTCTCCAATTTTCGTTGCATTAGTTATTAAATAAATTAGGGTTTAAAATAGACAGACAGAGCAACCAGTCAGGTGCTAAATACAAGGGTGTAAATAACTTCTAAGATGGTGAGGGAAAATACCTTTATTAAAAATACCTGAGCAAAAGTCAGCCATTTTAAATTGTGTTAAATCCACACATAGGAGCCATTTTGTGCTCTGTTAGTAAGTGCAATGGTTATGCCAGTAACTGGTCCATTTTAATGCCTGCAATCCCACTAGGTTGTAAATTATTTTCCCTTTACTCCTAAAAAAAATAAAAGTCCTGTTTGGTGTTGGCAACGAAACTGAATTAATCATCCTTAATTTCATTAAATTGGCTCTACATCAGGGGTAGGCCGCCTGCATACTCTGTAGAGGATCGTGAGAAGCTTTGGTTTGGTTGCAAAGGATCGTGGGATGTGACTGAATCAGCAAGTTGTTTACCAGCTTTTGTCCAGTCTTTGTGCATGTACTCGTGAGATCCATAGGCTCAAGTCGATTTGTAATTAATTTTGTTTTAATCTCAAATCTGTGTCCCATAAAACTGAATTTTTGTTTTGTAACCTTTTCAAGCTCTAATCCTGCCAGTCAATTTAAAAAAAAAAATAGGGAATTGAGACCGGAATTTCAAAGTTTAGCCCAATGTAGCCGAGTTGGAAAAATTCCGTGCAGCTGAATGGGAGAATTTTTCCAGCTACTTTTGGCCTTAATTCCCCACAATTGTCTCTTTATTGAGTAGAACCTTAAATGACAGATTGCACCAAGTGTATACATTTCGAATAGAAATGATTTAACGTAAAAAGACAAAGGGGGACACGTATAAAAATTTCCGCACTGCCAGGCGGTTTATTAAAAAAAGCGCAATCGCAGTTTGATATGTATAACGGCAATTGCGTTTTTTTATATATAGCTCCTGAGACTCCCACGGGACCTCCTTCAAAGTGCGTTTGGCGGCGTTTCCCTGACGCATTTCAATTCAGCGCCTAATTTTCTTTATACATAGGCTTCACCGGTGCAACGAGCGCCGGCTCAACCTATATCTACGCATTCCGTGTAGATAACGCAGACTCCTGTTATACATTGGCGCACACGCCACTATTTGGCGTAACTCGCGTGTGCGCCGTGTAAATATACGTGACTCCCATTGTGTCTTATGAAGCCCTCTTTGGCATAGAGTTAACCATTTGTTTCTTAGCAGCCCCATCCCATGCATTTCATATATCGCTAGACTATTTAAAACATAGTACTATTCACGGGTCACAAGGACTGACTGACAAAAACGTCGTACACGGAATATGAAGAGTGTTTGGGCAGAAAGTGAACTCTGAAAGAAGCTTTTCTGAACACCAGCCAAGTTGGACTTGGTTCAACTATTTCCTACTTCATTCTTTATAAAGAACAATTGAATGCAAAAAATCACTTCTGTCTAATTGAAACATAAATACAGTTGTTGAGTCTTCTTTGCTTGTCTAGTGCTTTCATGGGGGCGGACATGTTTTTAGAATCTTGGGTCAGATGAAGGAAGATCTGATGCATGTGACCCAAGATTCCATCCCCTTGATAGAGTGATACTGAGCTAAAGAGGGTCTAACAAAGTACTTTATTTGTATTCTTTCATCAAAGCTTTTCTATTTAAAAAATGGACGCTTGATGCAATCTTTCAATTAAGAAGTAAAAAAAAAATGTTTTGCATATACTTTTTTTATTTAAATAGAATGAAGTAGCAAATGTTCAGCTTTGCTAGTGTTCAGAAAAGTAGCATGAATTGATCAATTGGTTTACACTCTGCCCAAACACTCTAAAAAAACATTTACTCAGTCCTTGTAACCAGTCCAATATTTTAGATAGTTAAAGGACAACTGTAGCAAAAAAAATAAGTTCTGTTTAATCGGAAGATGGCATCAAGTGCAGGTTTGACAGTGAGCGGTTTTATAATGGTCTGTTAAAAAAAAAAAAAGAAAGACCTTCAAATCAGCCACGGCAAGTGCATTTCATATTAGATCACTTATTATTTCTCTGCTTTTATAAAAAGTCCAACTGAAGCAAAAAAAATTACTTATGTTTAATTGAAATATTGTATCAAGTGTAGATGATTTATTAAGAAATGCTTTAATAAAAGAATAGAAATGAAGCACCTTATTGAGCAATCTTTACTCCATATAGCTCTACTAGGAGGCAGCCATTTTGTTTAGAATCTTTGGTCAGATCTTTGTTTATCTGAACCAAGGTGAGTGAAGATCTGACCCAAGATTCTAAACAACATGTCTGCCTCCTGAGAGAACTATATGGAGTAATGAAGGTGCAATAAGGCACTTCATTTGTATTCTTTCATTAAAGAATTTCTTAATAAATCATCTACACTTGATACAATCTTTCAGTTAAACATAAAGTCATTTTTTTGCTTCAGTTGGCCTTTTTATAAAAGCAGAGAAATAATAAGTGATCTAAAATGAAATGCACTTGCCGTGGCAGATTTTAAGGTCTTTTTTTTTTCTTTTTAACAGACCATTATAAAACCCACTCACTGTCAAACCTGATTATGTTCTCATTGATTTGACCTTGAGCAGTGACCTCCATGAATGTCCTCTCTCCTTATAATTCTCATGCCATTGGCCTTGTTTTCCTGGGTGTCATTGTTTTACTTGGTACCCTGGTGTCATTGTGCTCTGGATCCCTTTGTGTTGTCTTTGACCATCTACCTTCTCCCCTGGGTGTTACTTTATGGCCTATCCACTCCTGTCCCTCGCTGGGTGATCTGCGGGCCTGTCTTCCACTGGTGTCACTTCTTCCCTCTCTGTGTGTTTTTGAACCTTTTTGTGTTTTGTCTCTTGGATCCGGTTTTAGTTCCTGAAACTAAAGAAGTGGTGAGCCATAAATACAAGACACCCATGGTAAGTAGCTGCTATCACCGCCATCTTTGTTAGCTAATCTGTTGGTCGACCAAGGTCAAATGACTATAAATACGGGTAATATTGTTGGCATGCTTTCCTTTGTATCGTTTAGGAATACAGAGGTTCTTTGTTCTACCTTCACTTCCAATGAACCTTATGGAATTTTCATGTTTACATTATCGTTTTTATTTAAAAGATGGTCCATAAACATTTATGTGTAATTGAAATATTAAAGAAGGAATACAAAGATAGTACCTGGAGCCCTCGAAGTTCCATAAATCTTGATCGAACATGTTCGGAATCTTGTCCGATCTAAATATTCTAAACAACATTGCTGCCCCCTGATAGAGCTATATGGAGCATAGAGGGCTTAACAATATGATCCATAGAGGGCTCAACAAAGTACTTTTATTTATATTCCTTCATTAAAGTAATTGTACTTAAAATGTGATGCAATCTTACAATTAATCAAAATGTGTATCCTTTAAGCCACAGCTGAACAAAATGTATGTGGATCTTAGGAGCCATCTTGAATCTTTTAATGAGCCAGATACAAATTCATTTCTAGAGATTGGTATAAAAAAAAGAGCAAAACAGTAGCTGACTGGATTTACAGTTTAAGAGCCGCAGCTACCATTTGTCCAGCGATGAACAGGCAATTTGCTTAATATGGTAGAACAAGAGTCCATTGTTGGTCTCTGTTCTACAATAGTTGGCTTGTCCAGCGTGTAAAGCCTCCTTCCTGCCAAGTGATTTACACCCGCTCAGTGTCAATCAGGAGTTGATATCCTATAATAAAGGTTGTTGGTGTTCAAACTTCCCCAGGTTGAATCGAACTCAAACTTGTTGGCTAGAAGCCATTTTATTTTTTTGTAGAGGTTTCCCAACTTTTTACATTGATAAGACCTCTAGATCCAGCATCTAGTGTTGAGGTGGTTTTTGAAGGAGAAGCTACTTTGCCCTCGTCATTGATGGTATCTCTTCGCTTTCCACAGGCCCATGAGATCTGCTATTCCGTCCTCTGTCTCTTCTCGTACGTGGCGGCCGTCCGAGGGAAGGAGGCGGAGATGAAGTGCAGACCCCCTCGGCCCGTGTCCAGCTGACCTTACCCTCTACGTACACAAACTTGAGCACACGTTCCTCCTGTCTGCTGCCCCTTCCCACAAGCCAGCACCGACCTTCCCAACTCCTGGCCCTAAGGAGCTGCACCTCCATCCCTGTAATAATCCCACCGCGTGTTGTCGTGACTGCTTTTGGTACACCACCAGCCTTTGCTTCTGTGTTTGTGTGCTGTGTGTGTGTGTTACCGGCCCCTGTGCAAAGGACTACAAACTCTGCTCTTCCAGACCCACTCGTGTTGTCGCCCTCCATGGTTACTCTGCACTCAGGCATCCTATTGTGTTCTAGTGTTCTTGTTGCTGACCGCTGGTATGTAGGGTCACGTCAGGCTGCTTCAGCTTAAGGGGGCTAGAAGAGAGAGCGGGAACAGTGGGCCTATCCTGTCTCCTGCACGCACACCCTGCATCTCAACGCCCACTGCAGAGTAACAGCCCTGCACCCAGAAGCGCGTTGGGGTTCTCTGGAAGTCGATGGCTTTACGCTGGATGTATGATGTTGGTCGGGGAGCCTCAAGGCACAGAGTGTAAATATTCATAGACGTGATACCACCAGCTGCCCCCCGTCCCCTCCCCCGTCCCTGCCCACCGCTGCTTGGGCAATGTAAATATCCAGGTCTTTCTTATTTATAGAAATCTGTACAGTTCCTGAATGTGTAATAAACTGGCATTCTGATGCTTTGCTTGGTGCCCGCTGCCTCTTGTCGGGGAGTGCTGTGTGTTGGCCACAAGGGGGAGCAGGGACCTTTTTTTGTTTTATCTATAGTAACAGATTATTAACAGTAGATCGTTAATATGGGAACATTTCTTTCAGTCACGCTCCGAAATGGTAACCTTGTTGGTACCGATGTGTTCGGAAACATTGCTGTGGCGCTTGTTAGGAAGTACAAGGGTTAAAATATGGGGAAATTAATGGTGTATCGTTTTCTTTGATAAAATGACATCATACGCCGCAGCAATCCTAGAAATAAAGGTAAATCAGTGCCTTGATGTCCCCCATGGAGCTAGAGGAGGGAAACCAGATATGGCTGCCGATTTTAACATTAAAGGGACTCTTGTCACCAAGGAAACAAGAGCACGCTGGTGTGTGTGTGCGTGAGGTTCGAGGGGTTCGCGCTGATCCGTGTGTGCGCTGTGCACTGAGGTCTTCTGCATGGAGTTGTCCTCATCATGGCGTCATGCCATAACATGGGAGTGAAAGGGAATGTCTAGACTCCGCCCACCGCGCAAATGTGGCTGATGAGGTCATATTTCTATTCCATTTCTGAATTATTTAGTCATTGTGACAGAACTATAGTGGAACTTAGATGTACCTGGGGAGGTAATAAATTAGACAAACTTGTACAAAAGGTGAAGAAGGAGCATGCCTACACACTAAAAGATGGACACATTATATACTGTATTTGTATTTTTTATATATATATACACACACACATATACATTATTTTTATCAGGCCATTAACCTGACACTTTGGGTCTATTAATTACAAATGAAGCTGGTTAATAACAGATTTGTTACATTTTTTATTAGACTCCCAGGCCTCTTTATCTTCTAATATTGTGTCTTCTCTAACCTCTTTATGGCTCCTGGTTTCATCACTGACCTAACAAAGCTCTGATGGTGGACTATTCATATTCGATCCCTGGGTAATTATCATTGACGAAAACTCCAAATAATGCTTGTTTGCACAACAAACGCTCCACAACAGCAGACAGGAAATTAGGTCAATTAATGATGCAGGAAGTCAGTTATTTCCCACTCATCTCGTACTAATGGTCAGTTGATAATCTCTTCACTACATGGATAACTAATCAATTATCTCCATTGATCACATCAAAATTTGTTTTACTTCTATTTATTTTCAATGTTCCAAAGTGAAAACAATTGTCTCAATTATATATATATGAGAGAGAGATATAGATAAGGAAGTTTGTTTCCAAAAGGATCGGGGGCTCTTGGCGGAGGTTTAAAGGGACAGTATCACAGACACATTGCTGTTACTGGGAATGTAGAGTATAAAAAAAAACAATGAAAATTATCATTGTGTTAGCAGAATGCAAGCAAATTAGAAGCAAAACGTGTCTGTGGAGTCTCCTGTTTATGACATCACCTGTGGCTTGATAGGCAAATGAACTCGTTTTCAATGGGAAGTGTGTAATTTGCATATCAGGCCACAGGTAATTTCATAAACAGAAGACGCCACAGACATTTAAAACATTTTTCTCCTAATTTAGACATTTACTTTTGCTAATTTTGTTAACACATTAGATCGTTTTCAATACATTTTTTTACTCTCTAAATTCACAGTCAAAACAATGTTGCATTAGACAGTCCCTTTAAAGTTTCCCTCTTTGGCCCTTTGAAATGTTAGAAGCTACACATGTCACATATATTAAACACCCCCTTTAAACTGCTCCCAGGAGTTTAAAAATAAATGTCCTCCACATGAAAGAAAAACAGATTATAAAATAATATCACAGCACTATATATATTTTGTTTCCGTTTTGTTTGTTCTGTTTGACCAAGTCAAGGACCAGATAGCAGGTAAACCCGCTCCGTCCATTGAATGTCGTGCAATCTATCTGCGCTTAGCTTTATCCCTGGCCTCTCTCTGTTAGCACCGGCAGATGGAGAATAAGAGACTTCCATACTTGGAGCGTAGGCCATAAAGCGCTCCACTAAACCTGTCAGCGGCTCAGAGTGTCACAGGAGCCACACTCATCCTCAGTGGGGCCTGTAGTAGACCTGACAGGGCTTGCTTCATCTTCTCCGTACACCTAAAATAGCATCCTCCCCCTTCCCCGAACACTTTGAAAATCCTCTGGGTTATTTGTGGAACACAGGAATCATTCAGGTCATGGTGTCAAGGTATGAAAGGAGGGCCCGGGTAAGAGGTCTACCTCCCTGTAAGGAGGTCATTAAAAAAAACTGATTTCTCCCAAGTGGTAAATATAGCTCAAGGTCTTCGTGGACCATGTTATCCCTTTGTGGTAATAATCATATTTATTTATACAATCCCGACAATTTGCATAGTGCTTTGGTACAGAGCATGGAAAGGGACTTCCGTACACCTTAAAGGGACTCAGTCAACCAAAATATTGGATCTGCTGTGAAGGAAGAGAATAAAAATAATGATGAGAAATGATCTATAGATTGGGTGTTATGTATAAATAGTGGCGCTTTTTTATGTTTAATCCCGATTCCTTCAGTCGGGTTTTTGCTCTTGCGTCTGTGTGGTGTGCGATGAAAACTGCGGCGCTCCTTACACCTCTGACAGGTCAAAGCTCAAACTACCGCGCCGAAGTGTCAGCGGTGAAACGGCCAAGATTAACCATCCTAGACGCCCAACAGCAGTGGGTGTACAGCCAGTACCCCAGTTAAGGGGCTTAGCTGACCGCGGGGGTTCTTACAGGCAGATGGAGCACACACATCGAGTATGAAAATATATTTGCTAACTTTTGTTTCGGTGATGGGAGCTGGGTCACAGGAGGTAATTACATGTAATTTATAGGTTCAGTGTGTACTTCACAGCTTGACTGAGATTATAAACTGCTGTGGAAATTTTTGACACTAGTCAAGGACAGACCCAAGTGAGACACTCAATATGTTTATCTGTCAGACGCTTGGAATAGCTGAGCACAGCAAATCTTCAAAACACACAGACATAACCGTGGGATGGACACCTCAATGCTAAGTATTTTGTCTACTGAAACGGCAGATTTCCTGTTGATCCATAATAGTCGTAGATCTTTCTATGTTTGTGTCCGCTGACAGCTTTGAGACCCATAGTCTCTTTGGAAGTTCCATCACAGGCAGATCAAAGACTATGAGGAGATGTTTGTTTCTAGGTGCCAGGTCAGGACTGTCATCTTTTGACCTGAGAGGCTGGACTTGGAGGTTGGAGGGGCAAAACCAATTGATCATGAAATGTAGATGTAGGGATTGATAGAAAGACAATTAGATACAAAGGTAGAAATGACTAAGCTCCTATGCATTTAGAAGTGAAAACTAGTCAAGCCCCAGTCCATTTAGCCATGTAAGAGAGCAGCCATGGGGTGGGGGCAATTGCCCATCTGCCCCTTCATGCCTGCTATTCCCCATTAGTCTCCTGCCATTTTTTGCAGCCTGCTGTCTATCCAAACAATGGTATATTATTTAAATATGTTCTACTACTAATACACTGCACATTACTGTGAGTTTTATTGCTGTGGGGCTCTGTGATTCATTCACACACTACACATTACTGTGAGTTTTATTGCTGTGGGGCTCTGTGATTCATTCACACACTACACATTACTGTGAGTTTTATTGCTGTGGAGCTCTGATATACTCACACACTGCACATTACAGAGAGCTTTATTGCTGTGGAGTCTGTTATACACCACACATTACTGCAAGCAGGGAAAAGAAAAATGTCGGTGCGCTAAGCTAGTCGAAGGCTCAAAAAATATAAATGTATAAAATGATGCTTACCAAACAGGTGTGAGCATGCTGCAAATACAGTGCGATTAGCTGTACAATGTATACAAAAAAACAAAAACTGTCTGCGCTTCTCACCCTAATATGCTTTGGCCAATTCATATAACCAAAACCTCTCATTTATATTATATTTATATATTTGTTGCCAACTTTATTAGGGTGAGACTACACATTACTGAGTTTTATTGCTGTGGAGCTCTGTGATACACTCACACACTACTACGCATTTTATTGCTGTGGAGCTCTGATATACTCTCACACTGCACATTACTCTGAGTTTTATTGCTGTAAAGCTCTGTGATGCACTTATAAACTGCATATTACTGTGAGTTGTGTTGCTGTGGAGCTCTGTGATACACTCACACACTACACATTACTGTGAGTTTTATTGCTGTGGAGCTCTGTGATACACTCACACACTGCACATTACTCTGAGTTTTATTGCTGTAAAGCTCTGTGATGCACTTATAAACACTGCATATTACTGTGAGTTGTGTTGCTGTGGAGCTCTGTGGAGGCTATTCACTGAATGGATAGAGACACTCTGATGGTGTGTATTTGAGTAGGTGGTGTCATGTTGTTTACTGGTAATACAGTTGAATTACAAGGATTGCGATGATGGAAACTGAAATCCAGTGTACTCTGCTCCTGTATTCCAGTTAAATACTTGAAAAGGTGCCATTTTTAGTATCTGTTCCTTTTTACATGCTCAGCGCGTTAGGCACCAGGGATATTTGGCACCTGCTGCCCGTCATAATGGACGGAAGTGTCGGGCAGCATGGAGGATCGTGCAGACATCCCCCGGCTGCCCCCACTAGCCACCAGGGAGATACAAGGTGAGGTGGGGGGGAGGGAGAGAGAGACACACAAGGGGAGGGAGGGGGAGAGAGACACACAAGGTGAGGGGGAGAGAGAGACAAAAGTTTTGGGGAGGGAGAGAACGAGGAGGAGAGAGATTAAAAAGCAATTTACATGTGACTATATACAAGTTGAACTTTTTTCCTATAGAGTAGTCTTATATTCAGGCTTTTAGTTTTTTTCCTAATGTAATATCCAAACTTTGGGGGGTCGTCTTATAATCAGGGTTGTCTTATATTCGAGCAAATACGGTTCATTTCTCATGATGTTCAGCCACTCAAATAGCTGCAGTACCATTCCATAATGATGTAATACCTAACCTTTATCTTTGAATTTATTGTGATATATTGTTGAATCACGAGGTGCTGGGAGTTTGCTTTATATTGCGATCCTCAGGGTTTGAATCCCAGTGGGTTTGATTCAACCAGTTGGATTCAGCCAGTTGGATTCCCAGTGGGTTCGATCCAGCCAGTTGGATTCCCAGTGGGTTGGATTCAGCCAGTTGGATTCAGCCAGTTGGATTCCCAGTGGGTTGGATTCAGCCAGTTGGATTCCCAGTGGGTTGGATTCAGCCAGTTGGATTGCCAGTGGGTTGGATTCTGCCTTGCATTTTTCCAAGGTTGATAAAATGAATACCATTAAATGGGGTAATACTCACATCCCTTGGATATTGGGGCGACTGTCATATCCCCCGGGACATACTTGAAAATGTGTATATTTTAGGGCTTGATTCGTGAAAGAAAACTGAAGGGAATTTTATACTTGAGGCCAAAAAAGCCGAATTTTTAAGCTTTTAAACGGACAGCATATGATTCAATATCACAGTGATCATGTCGGTCTAACTACAGGTTTATGGTTAGAGGTTGAAAGACAGATTCGTTTGTTATCTACAGAAACGGGGAACTTGAAGCCAGAATATCTAATATGGTTTCCTAAGGGGGGGGGGGGGGGGGGGTCTGCATGACACAAGGGAGAAGTGGTCCCAATATGATGTCTTGGACTATAACCACTGTGAGAGCAACAGAGAGAATGTGGTAGAAACTGAAACAAGGCAAGACATTGAAACAGCAACAAGATCAGGAAGAGAAAACATTGAACAGAGCCAGGCTGGCTGCTCGTCCTGGGAGTTATAGATATCCTTTGGAGTGTTGAGTTTTACCCAGTAAGGCTAAGATGAGGCAGTTTTCAATGGCTTTCCATTTAAAATGATTCATTCCCTTACACAATGTTTGCAGAGTGAACGATTTAAACCTTTATGGCAGCACCACTGCGAGGCGACGTATGGATCAAGAAAAAAAACAATGTGTTTTACAAGTGTTCCCTTTATACTTCATTACGGTTTGGGACTGTGGTTAAATAAACAACTGCAGTGGGAAATAATCCATTTACATAGAGGGCCAGCATATTAATATAAACAGGAGACCTATTTAGATCAAGTTTTATTCTGATCTATGCATTCACTTTAACAATGCAGAAATCATTTCTTATCCCCCCACAAATACTATTTAGGTGCCAAATACGGAAGGACGCCAATTAAGCGTAGACCTTAGGGACGAATTTGTGTTTTGTTACCCGAGATTTTTTCCTTGGACTTTGCTAAATATGCATTTCAATTCTAATAATTAACCCTGAATGAAATGGAGGAAATTAGCTAGTGATTAGAAGCATGCTTTGCACAGGGACAGACCCAGATTTAAGGCTCTGTCCTGCTGAGCTCTATCTTGATCCCTTTTTTTCAGATAGAGGTAGCGTTGGGTGGAATTTGGGACAATAGTTCGGCGATCCCTCGATCTCCGTCTAAGACCTCGGAGAATACATACTGTGTATGCAGTGCATGGTGCACAGTAGCGCAGTCAGGTTGAGTGACGTTCTACCTTCCAAGCTCCGCCCCTCTGCTTTCCAATTGGCCGGAGGCAGAAGTTGGGCGGTATGATATGAGAGTTATGATATAACCGCTAAACATGCCTTTGATTAGAAAGCCAGGAGGAGGCAGGCGATTCATGTACAAGAAATAGAGAGGAAAACAAAACACTCGCTAAATATATTACTTTATTTCACCTTCCAAATCATTTAAATACATATTTTGACAATGCGACCTCATCGTCCCCTATATATTTTAGCCCCCCGCCCACCTTTAAGCCAGTCGATTGTCTGTAGCACTAGAAAACGGCACAATAGAAATTAGTTTCAAACCAAAACGATGTATGATGTTCTGATCAATCAGTGCTACAGATGGCAACTCTTCTTTGATTTCCAGTCTCGTGTTTATGTCCGTGTCCAATTAGTCACCTGTGATAGGAGATAAACACGTATGATCAGCAAGAGATGGCAGCGACAATGGAGAGATTCGCTAAGAACAGATCTGCCATGTTTGAGAATTAATAGTATAGGTAAACACTCAGTTTGTACAGTTTTCCTATAGAATATCATGTAATGTAATTATCATTTACATTATGAAGCCCTGACGTACAGGTGAAATGCGTCAGGTCTAAGAAAAGTTTTTCTCTGTTTCTTTAAAACCAACTGTGTATACTGTGTCTACTTACCATTTACAGCTGTTATTTTGTTACAGGTCAATAGATTTATTGCTGGACTATATTAAATATATTTTGTACCCTGTACACCTTCAGTCCCTTGTTGGAGGATTAAAACAACATTATTTTTTTTTCAAGAGTGAAAATACACAGTTTGATCGAATGGTCGCTCACTCCTAGCACAGCGAAGGACCCTCGTTAATCTGTAATCCATTAGAGCGGACCCTAACACATCTGGTGATTACATTTATATGAAGATATGTCATACAGAGTTCTTACTTACCTGCCATCGTCCAATATGAGCATTACTGAGGCACTAAAAAAAATAAAAAAAAATACCATTACTCACAAATACATGAATGCATTTTTCCCTAGTGCACTGTATGACACTTTTATAGTGAATTGTATAAATCAGGGGTGTTATTGTGGCCCTCCATCTCCCATACTCCCCTGCATACTCCCGCCTGCTAGCTATTTAGCTGACAGAGGATTATGGGTAATCAGCAGCTGGAGGCTGGAGTTTGATACCCTTAGTGTACATCTTAAGGCAGTTTAAACCACCAGCTAGGCCCGGTTGAGCAGACACCAACCAGGACATCCACTATCTGGCCAGAGCAGCGACGACTGTTCCTGGATTGGAACTCCCATCATGCTCATGTCCTGTCACTCACCTCGCACTTCCAGCCGGCACTCTGTCTCTGCCTCGCCGTGCTCGTTCACTGCCCTGCACATGTAGACGCCACCATCAAACGGGCATGGCTTCCTAACCTCCAGCGTAAGAACGCCCTGCTTACTGAACGAGCGGTAACGGGCCTCCCCCGACAGGTCCATCTTATTCTTGTACCAGGAGATCTTGGGCTGAGGAAGTAAATACATCAGAGGATGTGAAATAAAAATAGCAAAACACTGTCTATCGGTTATTGTCAGTGGCTTAAATTATGGTAAAATAGTTATTATTATGAAAAAAAAAACATCTTTAATAAACTTGCAGATGTGAATGAGTCAGAGAGTTGAGCTGGACAGCTTGTATTATCAAAGAGATCTTACAAGACTGCTGCAAGGGGTCAGACAAGACTTAAATGGCTTTTCTTGGGAGGGCAAAAAGTCATTGTTACGTTAGTGCCCCATTAAAGGCAGATATAATTCAGGTCTCTTTATACAGATCTCTGAAGCACAGGGAGTATTGTTAATGTCACATCGTCGATCTGTACCTGCTCTGCTAATTCTCTTTTCACCGCACAGTGTTAGCCGGGGATCTCTGTATCTCACCCGGACAGCTGTGAAGATTACTCTCCACTAACACTGCTGCATGCACTTGACCACTTTCGTACACAGGACACAGTGAGTGTGTGTGCGGGTGTGAATGTCACGCTTTGCTGAATTAAATTGCAGTATGTCTATCCGAAAGTTGCAAAAAACAAAAAAATAAAAGACAAAAGCAAAGCACTGGCATGGAACCCAGCAAGAAGTGTATGGCAGCGAGCAGGGGATGGCAGCGAGAGGGGTATGGCAGCAAGAGGGTATGGCAGCGAGCAGGGTATAGCAGCAAGAGGAGTATGGCAGCGAGAGGGTTATGGCAGCAAGCAGGGTATGGCAGCGAGCAGGGTATAGCAGCGAGAGGAGTATGGCAGCAAGAGGGTATGGCAGTGTGAAGGGTATAGCAGCGAGAGGGAGGGTATGGCAGCAAGCAGGGTATGGCAGCGAGCAGTGTATGGTAGTGTGCAGGGTATAGCAGCGAGAGGGTATGGCAGCAAGCAGGGTATAGCAGCGAGAGGGGTATAGCAGCAAGCATGGTATGGCAGCGAGCAGGGTATAGCAGCAAGCATGGTATGGCAGCGAGCAGGGTATAGCAGCGAGAGGGATATAGCTGCAAGCATGGTATGGCAGCGAGCAGGGTATAGCAGCGAGAGGGATATAGCAGCAAGCATGGTATGGCAGCGAGCAGGGTATGGCAGCAAGAGGGATATAGCAGCGAGCAGGGTATGGCAGTGTGCAGGGTATAGCAGCGAGCAGGGTATGGCAGTGTGCAGGGTATAGCAGCGAGCAGGGTATGGCAGTGTGCAGGGTATAGCAGCGAGCAGGGTATGGCAGTGTGCAGGGTATAGCAGCGAGAGGGTATAGCAGCGAGCAGGGTATGGCAGTGTGCAGAGTATAGCAGCGAGCAGGGTATAGAAGCGAGAGGGATATAGCAGCGAGCAGGGTATAGCAGCGAGCAGGGTATAGCAGCGAGAGGGATATAGCAGCGAGCAGGGTATAGCAGCGAGAGGGATATAGCAGTGAGCAGGGTATAGCAGCGAGCAGGGTATAGCAGCGAGAGGGATATAGCAGCGAGCAGGGTATAGCAGCGAGAGGGATATAGCAGCGAGCAGGGTATAGCAGCGAGAGGGGTATAGCAGCAAGCATGGTATGGCAGTGTGCCAGGTATGGCAGCGAGCAAGGTATAGCAGCGAGCAGGGTATAGCAGCGAGAGGGGTATGGCAGTGTGCAGGGTATAGCAGCGAGCAGGGTATAGCAGCGAGCAGGGTATGGCAGCGAGCAGGGTGCAGGGAGTGTGCAGTCTAGGTACACGTTGGGGAGTAGTCATCAAGAGGTGAATTGATACCCAGGTTGCCAGGTTACTAGCCGAGTTGGCTCACTTGTTGGTTCAGATTTAGCAAACAGTCCCCACAGTATCTTGTTTTAACGGTTGTAAAACTACAGCTCCCATGATGCTCCACCAAGATCTGGGTGGCTCGGATCAGAATAGAACAATCACAAAAAGTACCTCTGTGGTACTGATGTATAAGGATAACCTTCCAGTCCACCTGCTGCTTCACTGTGTGTCCAGCAGGGGGCTGTGTTGAGCTGAGTGGTTAACAGGCCAGTACAATGAATGAGCTTTATAATTATTAATTTTAATGCATTTTGACTACTGTCCAGGAGAGCACAGGTACTATTGTGTTTTGATAGGTCACATACTGAACCTGTGCATCTACTTTACTGTCTGGTGATCTAGTGCAGTATAGCTGTGGGCCTTTGCATGCATGGTCCTTAGATTGTAAGCTTGCGAGCCGGGCTCTCTACGCCATGTACCAGTCTGCTCTAGTTTGTCTAACTTAGTATGTAGTTCCCTTCTATGCTCTGTATCTAGTGCTACATAAATTGTTGGCGCTGTATAAATAAATGTTAATGTAATGTATACACTGCACCCAGTCTGCACACAGTGGGTAAGTACCTTGGGTGATCCTCGCACAGCACAGCTCAGGGTTGCATTGTAACCTCCCACAACAGATCGATTTGCCAACGGGTGAGTAAACTTGGGAGCCTCGTCAAACTCATGTTCTTTATAATTGGGGGGTTTGTAAGCACTGCCTGAGGAACAGAGCAGATAGATTTAATACATGAAGTACACACAAATACAGCCTGGGAGCACACCTCCATGCAGACAGACATACACACACACAAATACAGCCTGGGAGCACACCTCCATACAGACAGACATACACACACACAGATACAGCCTGGGAGCACAGCTCCATACAGACAGACATACACACACACAGATACAGCCTGGGAGCACAGCTCCATACAGACATACATACACACAGATACAGCCTGGGAGCACAGCTCCATACAGACAGACATACACACACACAGATACAGCCTGGGAGCACAGCTCCATACAGACATACACACAGATACAGCCTGGGAGCACACCTCCATACAGACAGACATACACACACACTGATACAGCCTGGGAGCACAGCTCCATACAGACATACACACAGAGACAGCCTGGGAGCACAGCTCCATACAGACATACACACAGAGACAGCCTGGGAGCACAGCTCCATACAGACATACACACAGATACAGCCTGGGAGCACAGCTCCATACAGACATACACACACACAGATACAGCCTGGGAGCACAGCTCCATACAGACAGCCATACACACAGATACAGCCTGGGAGCACAGCTCCATACAGACATACACACAGATACAGCCTGGGAGCACAGCTCCATACAGACATACACACAGATACAGCCTGGGAGCACAGCTCCATACAGACAGACATACACACAGATACAGCCTGGGAGCACAGCTCCATACAGACATACACACAGATACAGCCTGGGAGCACAGCTCCATACAGACATACACACAGATACAGCCTGGGCGCACAGCTCCATACAGACATACACACAGATACAGCCTGGGAGCACAGCTCCATACAGACAGCCATACACACAGATACAGCCTGGGAGCACAGCTCCATACAGACATACACACAGATACAGCCTGGGAGCACAGCTCCATACAGACAGCCATACACACAGATACAGCCTGGGAGCACAGCTCCATACAGACATACACACAGATACAGCCTGGGAGCACAGCTCCATACAGACATACACACCGATACAGCCTGGGAGCACAGCTCCATACAGACATACACACAAATACAGCCTGGGAGCACAGCTCCATACAGACATACACACAGATACAGCCTGGGAGCACAGCTCCATACAGACATACACACAGATACAGCCCGGGAGCACAGCTCCATACAGACATACACACAGATACAGCCTGGGAGCACAGCTCCATACAGACATACACACAGATACAGCCTGGGAGCACAGCTCCATACAGACATACACACAGATACAGCCTGGGAGCACAGCTCCATACAGACATACACACAGATACAGCCTGGGAGCACAGCTCCATACAGACATACACACAGATACAGCCTGGGAGCACAGCTCCATACAGACATACACACACACAGATACAGCCTGGGAGCACAGCTCCATACAGACATACACACAGATACAGCCCGGGAGCACAGCTCCATACAGACAGACATACACACAGATACAGCCTGGGAGCACACCTCCATACAGACATACACACAGATACAGCCCGGGACCACACCTCCATACAGACATACACACAGATACAGCCTGGGACCACACCTCCATACAGACATACACACACACAAATACAGCCTGGGCGCACAGCTCCATACAGACAGCCATACACACAGATACAGCCTGGGAGCACAGCTCCATACAGACATACACACAGATACAGCCTGGGAGCACAGCTCCATACAGACAGACATACACACAAATACAGTCTGGGAGTACACCTCCACACAGACAGCCATACACACAAATACAGTCTGGGAGTAAACCTCCACACAGACAGATACAGCCTAGGAGTACACCTCCTTATAGACTGCCATACACACAGATACAGCCTGGGAGTACACCTCTATGCACACAGTTACAGCATGGGAGCACTCCTCCATACACACAGTTACAGCATGGGAGCACTCCTCCATACACACAGTTACAGCATGGGAGTACACCTGCATACACACAGTTACAGCATGGGAGTACACCTCCACACACACAGTTACAGCATGGGAGTACACCTCCACATACACAGTTACAGCATGGGAGTACACCACCGTACACACAGTTACAGCATGGGAGTACACCTCCGTACACACAGTTACAGCATGGGAGTACACCTCCACACACACAGTTACAGCACGGGAGACAGTTCACCTTTAATGAAATAACAGCAATAAAGCACCTTATTGAGCCCTCTGTGCCTGTATAACTCTATCTGGGGGTGGACATTTGTTCAGATGCGTCAGATGAAGCAAGGTCTGACCCAAGATGTCTGCCCCTTGATAGAGCTACACAAGCAAAGAGTTGGCCCAGTAAGGTGCTTTATATAAAATTTTTCACTAGAGCATATATAACATGTCTACACTTCATGCCGTCTTACAATTAAACAGAACGTATTGTCCTTTATGAATTTCTTTTGTGGGAAGGACATTTTTAAAAGAGGGGGAGAGGCCCGTAGCTTTTCACGCTCTGGTGTTTACCCGCTTTCTGTATGTATGCACTGTTCTTTGAAGTTTCAGGCTTTTCGCTCAGGCCGCACATGTTCTCGCTGAATACGCGGAAGTAATACTCGTTACCCATGATCAGATCCGAAACCACACAATTCAGGCGCCGGTAGTGTTCAAAGACCGTGAACCATTCCTGCAACAGTGAAAAGCATTCTAATGAGGCGGGATCTCTGAATCAAGAGCTACATATCTGTAATATCATTCTACTCTGTGCTCAACAGAGGCCTTGGCCCTGTCATTTACAGCTCTTATCAAAGACAGAGCAATGAAAATCTACATGAGCATAATGGGGTTACACGCTACTTATAATTTGCGAATAATGGTTCTTTCTCGGAGCTCTGGGACGAAGAAGCCATCCAACTCTAAACAACCTACAACATCAACGGACGGCCAGCACTCGATACAAACGGGAGAACTTTATTGATCAGACGCAGGCAACGTTTCGACTCTCTCGAGTTTTCATCAGGCCTGATGAAACCTCGCGAGAGTTGAAACGTTGCCTGCGTCTGATCAATAAAGTTTCTCCCGTTTGTATCCAGTGCTGGGCGTCCATTGATTTTGTACACGCAACTTACAGGCATCTTTTAGCCATCAGCACCGACAAATTATATCTACAAAAATTATAAAAATGAAGCACATCACAGTATGTAGAATTAAAAAGGCCAGTAAAGCCTTAAAAGGTTTCACATTTAAAATTTAAATGCATAGTCTGATTGGCCGTTTGTTATTTTCTTCCAATCACTATAGATTGTCACCAAAAAAACAGACAAGACAGTATTGATAACAGTCTACAGTACAGGGCTATACTAGAGCACTGATGGCGAACCTATGGCACGGGGGCCACATGTGGCACTCTGGAGCCTCTGAGGTGGCACTTAGCAGCTGAGTACATGGTCAACGTCATCATACATGGAGAGAAGTGGAGCACACATGGGGGACACGGAGATGGGGCAACAAAACGAAAGTAAACAATGACAGAGAGAAGGGGAAAGTAAAATGAACAGAGTCTGCAATGCACATGGGAGAGGGAAGTAAAATAGCAGGGAAAATGGTACTTTGAGATCTTTAACTTGGTATCCTACAGATCAATGGGCACTCTGGTTTAAAAAATGTTTGCCATCATTGTTCTAGCCAATATGACAAAGAAATACTATTTTCAAGTATTTTAAAAGGAAATTTGATACCAGTGTAACTTAACCTATCTGTGACTTATACCCTGAGAAATAGATTGCCAGCTTTCTGCCCGGGGCTTATGTAAAGGGCTCAGTCACCTAAACATTGCTTAAACTGCAAATGCAGAGAATTCAAAATATGCACACATAGTCTATACACTGAGCTAGCAGATTTCTAAGCAGAGGCATAAATGAAGAGAAAAAAAAATGTCTTAAATGTGTCTCTTGTTCATGACATCAACTTGTGGCCCGATATGCAAATTACACGTTTCCCATTCAAAGTAGTTAATTTGCATATCAAGCAGGTGATGTCATAAACAGGAGACTCCACCAGCTTATGTAAAACACATTTTTTCTTTTCCTCTATGCATTTGCTTGTAATTTTGCTGACACAATGTATAGATCATTTTTTGCTCCATTTTTATTCTTTACATTCCCAGTATAAACCATGTTTCGGTGACGTAACCCCTTTAATCGGCATGTTTGCTCGGTCGCTCCACTTACCATGGTCTTTTTATCGGCTTTCTGAACGGTGTACCCTGTAATTTCGGCATTGCCGTCATCCTGTGGGGGAGACCACTCCAGGGCGACATTGAACCCCCAGATTTCCACAATCTTCAAGTTCTGGGGGGCGCTGGGCTTGTCTGAAATAGTAAGCGATCACAACGGCCAGTGATATAGCTTTAATAAAGAGGTGGCCCTCTGTAGCCGACAGGGGGCCTTTATTAGATGGGTCCCCTACTCTCCTGCGTGGGATTTCACATACCTACAATCTGGATATGGATGGATCCGGTGTCCTCACAGTTCTCAATCTGGATTTTGAGCTGGTATTCACCGGAGTGATGCCTTTCGGCGGTCCTTATGAACAAAATGGTGTCCGCGTCACTGTTGCGGATCCCAACCTGTTTTGGGTCAATGGGCTGTCCGTCCTTCAGCCAGGTGACCACAGGGCGTGGCTTTCCCTACATCCCAAAATAAACCACATGTATCGCATGGTGTATACATACAGCCACATTATAAGCTAGCTACATTACAGTAATGCCGGGCTCCACTCCCTCCCATAATCAAAGTAGGACGCGGGGGCTCAGAAAAGCACAATGATCCTGGGCATACGAATCTGGACAAAAGATGATGAACTCGGCACTCCAAATCAATGTAGATTTACTGCATGGCAAAGCACCAGCAATGGTGAGTGGAAAAAAAACAAACCTGACGCATTTCACATTGACCAACGCGTAATCACCGTTGTTGTTGCTTTGTAATGCAATACATTTACACGGATTTGGAGTCCCCGGTTTTCCATTTTTTGCGCACATTACAGTAAAGTCCAGAGACTCCGATTATGGAAGCTCAATAAACAGACACATCACCAAGCGAGCGGTCTAGATACACACATTATGTGTAACAGCCTATATTTGTGGACTGTTTAAACACACACATGCTAGAGCAACGCAAGGGACAGAATACCTGGAAGGGGATGACTATGTTCACGGTCTCTCCGACCCTCTTCAGCAGTTTCTGTCTCAGATAACGTGGGAGCCAGATCTTGGGGCGCTCTGTGTGAGACCAATAATTCACATGAGAGAACAGAAGCCCTAGTGTCATAATGTCACACTGGCCAGTGCTTGTGTAACCCTAGATTTACTAGGCAGACAGAAAACTACTCATCAAAATACCTAACACATCCTTATGTCATTCAGTGAGTCCATCAAGCATAATGTCACTGTATATCACATTACACTATATTTGGAAGTATCTGTCTCTCCAGGGTAATCGTCAGCGTTGGCTAAGACAGCCCAGTACATGTTCTCTGTGTGGACCAGACTCTTGCTACCGTACAACATATCAGTTCCTCTAATTCAGAAACCCCCTGTAATAACTTGTCCAAAGCTCTGTGTAACTTGCTGACAGTATACAAAGAAGCGTTCATGTAATGCATTATCCAGTATGTAGATTCACTATGGAAGGGTAGAGGGGGCGACACACTTGAATGTGCCAGGAGGAACCTTAAACATGGAAGTTTATGACTTCATGTGTATACTAATGTGGCCCGGGGGTCTTATGGCTACCTACATGCAGAAATCATACTCAGGCTTAAAAACTACAACCACACTTTATTCTACGACAAACATAATAAATAAGAAAAAACGTATAGGTCTGTTAACTAAATATTCTAGGAATTTTAGTGATTGTGAAATTAAGGTGACCTTGGGGGAATTCTAGTGATTGCAAAATGAGGGTGAGATTTGGTGGAATTCTAGGGATTGTAAAACTAGGGTGAGATTTGGTGGAATTCTAAGGATTGTAAAATTAGGGTGAGATTTGGTGGAATTCTAGGGATTGTAAAACTAGGGTGACCTTTGGTGGAATTCTAGTGATTGCAAAATTAGGGTGGTCTTTGGTGGAATTCTAGTGATTGCAAAATTAGGGTGAGATTTGGTGGAATTCTAGACATTGTAAAATTAGGGTGAGATTTGGTGGAATTCTAGTGATTGTAAAATTAGGGTGAGATTTGGTGGAATTCTAGACATTGTAAAATTAGGGTGAGATTTGGTGGAATTCTAGTGATTGCAAAATGAGGGTGAGATTTGGTGGAATTCTAGACATTGTAAAATTAGGGTGAGATTTGGTGGAATTCTAGTGATTGTAAAATTAGGGTGAGATTTGGCGGAATTCTAGTGATTGTAAAATTAGGGTGAGATTTGGTGGAATTCTAGTGATTGTAAAATTAAGGTGAGATATGGTGGAATTCTAGTGATTGTGATGTATTTGGAGAGAGTGTGTATATACACATTTTAGTACAGTCTCGTGCACACTGATATATTTCATGTCATGTTTTTGGCATGTTTATTGCGAACTCCTGGGGGTCCGTCACTGTTTCAATTTACATTGCTCACGTCCGCGACACTTACGCATGATTTCCCTGATGGTCACAGGTTCTTTCATGGTACACGGCTCACTAGGCCCGGCCAGGTTTATTGCACGGACCCTGAAGCTGAGTCTCTCCCCTGTTGGCAGATCCCGAATCATGCTGGATGTTCTCTCTGTCAGCCCGGCCAGAGCTGGGACCCATTCGGACGCTGTATAGAAACAATCATTACACATAGAGAGTCTCTAGGAATAGATCTGGGTGCACCCTAAGCCCTTTGTTAGATGAAACCATGACTATGAGAAACAGGACACGCTTCACAGAGGCCCAGGGGAAAATGAGACAGAACCCAGCTCAAATGTGAAACATTAAGTGATTATGAGCACCCTGGGAGCCAGAAGTAAATGGATCCAGTGTGATGGGGGCAGGGAAGAACAACCCGGAGTTAGGGAACACCTTGTTCCAGATAATAGGAATACCAATTCAGGAGCTCAGTTCCTGGGGCTGCTTGAATTGCACATTCCTTTCCTGCTTTCCTGCATCAACAACATTAATTTACTGGAGCCAAATAGACTGGCATGTGTACTGCGGCATCCTTCTACCATGAAAGCATTATGTTCAGCTTAATAAATATAAAACTCTATATTTGTACTATCACAATAGCAAGAGTAAAATGCTAGAAAATAGAATAAAATATAATGCATTGTAGAGTGAGAGAGTTTTTTTTTTTTAACATGGTGTGTAGAGGAGTACTGTAATGTAGTCTAGTGTTATCGTAACTAGGGAAACCACTTTACTGTTTTATAAACTTTTTCATTGTGAAACACGCTAAGGGTTAAATATGTAATTCAGCACTATGGTAAATTTCTAGAAATGGAAGAGTCACCAGTAGCAACATTCCGTTGGCTACCATGGCAACAGCATCACTTTTAGAATTCTGCCCCAGGGTTGCAAATTCCAGATGCTGGAAGTTGCAGTTCTGCTCAACCAACTGGCTGGCTGAGGATCATTACAATGCTCCCTCTCAGCAGCAGAAGTGTGAGGTGCTTGCTCAGTACAAGGTAATGGAGATTGTAACACTTACACCCTTCCTTGCAGTATTCCACAATGTAACCATCCAGACCTCCTGCCCCAATCCGCTCTGGGGGTCTCCATTTCAGAGTGATGCTGGTGTCACTGACATCTTCCACTGTGAGCTGAGTGGGCTCGCTTGTGGGAGCTACAGGGAAAAAAATAAAGTAGATAATATCACAGGCATGCTATGTGACATGCATGTTCTCCAGACAGCTGAAACTAATTGAATTTCTTTCTCGGTTCTGAGAATTTGCAAATATGCTGACATGTAAAACCCTATGGAGCCCTGTGGAGAATGCCGATACTTTATAAATACACTAATGATAATAATTAAGATTCACTGAATGTGTAAAGGACAGCTGTCGGGAAACAATTAAGTTATGTTTAATTGAATGATGTAGCCATTTTAAATAGAAATACTTTAATGAAAGAATACAAAAAAAAACACCCTATTGAGCCCTCTCTGCTTGTGTAGAACTATCAGGGGGCGGACATGTTGTTTAGAATCCTGGGTCAGATGCTTCTGATGTATGGGGAACTGACCCAATATGTCCGCCAGCAGATAGAGCTTACTGAGGTGTCAATAACATACTTTATTTCTATTCTTCCATTAAAACATTTCTATTTAAAATGTCTACGCTTGATGTAATCTTTCCATTAAACAGAAGTTATTTTTTGCTGACAGTTATCCTTTAAGTAAAGCTCTAGATATTTGTTTTCCAGGAATATAAAAAATATAAAAATACACCTATCACAAAATGTTGACCTGCCCTGACAATATCTCCACAAATAAACTGCTCACTTGGTTCCTCAGGTCCAAGCAGCCAGTATTCATTGGAAATACAATAAATCCCATAAATATGTTGAGATATTTAAAATTGCATTATTTTTCCCGCAAGCAGGGGCGGGGGGGAAACTTTCCTTTGCGCATCTCACTTCCTGCAGTATAATCGATTCATTGTAATATACTCAGTAAGTGGTCGTACGACAGGGAATGGTTTCCCCCTTCGTGCTGAAACATCATTTAAGAATGATTTTACATATATTATGGGTCTACTGACTGCACACGGAACTATGGTGAACTGACAGGCATTATTCAGTTGGCACCTGGAAGAATGTTTTCCAACTCCTTATTTTGCCCTGATTTTTGTAATTCCGTTGTATATGTTTTAATGAATAGACCTGACTTTTTCACTTAAAACTAAATTATATATTTTGATCTGAATTTCCTTTCTGCAAACATAAAAAACAAATAAACTGATTTTCCCGTACAATACTGCTAATTCAAAATGTAAGAAAGCACAGTTAGCAGGTAGTAGAATTATAGTTCTAAGTAATTATATAAGAATTCTAACAGTGATGAGACACTGTATACAGTGTAACAGACACATCATCTATATCCCCAAAAATACAAGTCAAAGGTTAGATGGTACTTAAATTTAAAAAAACTGAAGAAGAACTTATTACACGGGGAAAGTTAGATTTTTGGTCTATAGATATTTAATAATAAAAATAGTAACTTGATGTGTATCCTGTAGTTCCCAACAGGAGAGTATACAGTATACACTATACAGTATTTAAAAGGAAGAAAGGTTATTGTACTTACATTACAGCTAGAGTTTACAATAAGCCTTATGGCTTATCGGGTTACATTTCTTTTTTGCTTCTATTAATATTCAAATACCAAACTCTTTATTAATAAAGAGGATTAGCATTGCTATATACCGATATATTTTCCTTTCCTTAAAAAGTGTTAGCTAAGACTACTAAAAGACAAAAATTAAGACGAATTTGTTTTTTGTTTTTAAAAAGTATAAGAAAGAAAAAAAATACTATGATAGTAATTGAGCCTCTATTACACACAATCGGGATGACATAACATAAGTTTGTATATTATGACTTTGCAAAAATAAAATCTTTATGATCTTGAAAAAAATATAATTAACCTGGAATGTGTTTCATTCTGTAAAAGACAAAAGAAACATAAACAAAAACACACAATAGTTTGTTACTCAAACATAACATAAACTAATATACCTACAGTGTCAGCATTAATAAAATCACCATAAAGTAAAAGTTTCTTTCCACATATACGTCTGAATATAGAATATTTTTTGATTCCCTGCATTGTAAAAAGAAATGAAAAATGTAATAGATCTAGAATACTTTTTCTTAAACTTGTGAAAAAGTTTCATTGGAGAAATTACATTTAAGCTGGCCAGAAAAAAATAAAAATATTTCCGCACTAGATTACAGGAAACAATTACTGCAATGAACACAATAACTATATAAGCACAGAAAACATAACCAGTAAAGGGATCTCCAATTTACAGCTCCTTTAATAAGCAGTGAGAAGACCACAATTCACTTCTTTTAGAAGTAGGCCTGGAATTTACAAAAAGATCATATTTAAAAAATAAATAAATAAATTAAGCTTTGAAGACCTAGCATCTAGGTTCAAGACAAACATCAAAAACCATGTCCACTAGCACCAGTGACCTCAATTAACACAATTAACAGACTGTATCCATTGGATTGAGATTTGTCACAAACACACAGTAGAACATTCCAAAGCCTTTGTCCTAGTGTCTACCCAGACCTTTCAGTTCTTTACGAGGTCTTGGTTTCCATTCATATTTTCGGGATTCGCGCTCTGCCTGGTAAGACTCTGAAGAGGCCGCACTTCTTGATATACGGGTCATGGTGAAGCTGTGTCTCCAGACACTAATGGAGAAGTCTCCAGACACTGAAACCCAACTCCCCCACTCAAAGTACAAGTAACAGAGTGGCAAAAGCCTGGCAGACTTCTATTAATCTAGCGTAGTTGAGGGAGAGGAGGGGGAAACAGAGACCCCACAGCCCATCCCCTTCTCTACAGCGAAGAACATTTCTTTCTGTTAACATCTCTTGTAGTCCGAGCCTCAATCCTCCATCATCCTCATACTCTCACCTCTAAATATAGCAGACAAAATTCACATCAGCATATTCAGGAATCTTAAACTGGGCAATGGGGATGAGAGCGTTAAGAGAGGATTCGGGCTAGTGGAAAAGTTCCCACCACTCCCACCCAAAAAAATAATTAAAAAAAATATATATATATAACAAGATCAGCACCATCTTCAGACAAGAAACAAATGTCTAGTCCAGCATGTGGGAATGAAGGCAAAGGCTGGAAGGCTTCCAAGGACTCTATGAGTCACATCTCTGTGATGGTCTCAAAGGTGACTTTAGGTAAAAACAGGAGATTAAAGTGACAGGAACAGTCCAACGGTTACTGAGCACCCCTTTAATGTCAAGGCTTTCTGACTCATGGCTAATTTAACCAACACTTCTCATTCTGCCTGGAGAGGGACTAGCTAACCTTCATTGCACCCACTGCTAGAACAAGGACCCCATGATGCTCAGCCAAACCAACGACTGGCTGAGAGTCATGGAAGTTGGAGTCAAGGTGGGTTTTAGCCCCCAAAAGGTCACCACTGCCTGAGAAAAAAAAAACAAAAAAAAAGTTTGGAAAAAATAGAATTTTGGTGAAATTTATTTCAATTTCTTGCGGTTTACTCATTTCCATTTATTCCGTGCATAAAAACGTGAATTCCAAATAGAAGTAACAACCGAACATTCTATGATGCAATTGCTGAAGGCGTGTATATATATATATATATATAAGTTTCATTTAATGGGATTCTTGCTTAGAACATCACATAAAGTGTGGCATTCTACATAACTACATAACTCGACGGCTCTACACCCCAGACGCGTACGTCTTTCTGGTTATAGTCCTTACCTGCTTCTCCTGGAATTCTACTGGCTTCCACATGACGCATGAGTAAAAGGTTTGGAAGTTTTATCTATGGGAATGAGACCGGACGAGAGGATATACATAGATATATAACCGCCAGAAGTGTTTTTCATAAACAACGGGATTTTTTTTTTTTAACTAAGCTCCACCATTACAGACAGCAGTACCAAAAAGAAACAAAATCTTCAAAAGTTCTATATATAATTATGGATTAACATTCCATTAGTAAAGCAGATTTCACATGAAGGAATTGATTTTCTGGATTCCCTTTTCACTCTGTGATGTGTCTCGGCAGCTGTGCTAAACTGTGTAAAGTCACTACAATTACAATATAATACTGATTTATTATTTGCCGGGACATTAGGATTTGTGCTGCTCCACCCTGCCTGGAAGATATGCAGGCTGGACGATATTAAAGTACTGCATACCTCCCAAGTGCCCCTGTTCAGGAGGGACAGTCACTATTTTGCACCCAGATCTCCTTGTCCCTCTATTTCCTCCTCTATTGTCTCTCTTCTCGGGGAGCTCAGAATGTTTGGTTAGTGTAACTGTATCACAGAGCTCCAGAGCTTTATAGAACTCACAATAAACAATAAACTTTAAGATTCTAAATGACTTATCAAATTACATAAATAGTTACCATATAGTCACTTAAGATGTTTCGGTAAATCACCACGCACAGCCACACCTACCACCAAAAATAAAAATGTCCCTCTCTGGCCATTTGAAATAATCCTGCGATAATAAGGTAATGACCTTCCAGTCTAAATTACACAGAGGCCTCTCTTTTTATAAAACAAGGTAGCAATGGTCCTGTTGTTTTTCGTGTATTTAAATTTTCACGTAGATCTTGTTTTTATAGTTTATTAAATAAAACTTGTGCATGCCGAAACGCTCAGAATTCCCCATAGCCCTGTAACATCTATTTTTCACATTTCGTATATATATTATGAATTGATTACAACCTGTAGTTTAACCTGTAGAGTCTGACTCTTACATAAATACATTCAGTATATGGAGTTAGGTTTCTGACCAATGATCTGATACCCTACACCAGGAGTAAGGCAGTATGATGTAAGTCAGAGACTACCGCTATGTAACTCGAGGTCGGGTCTATAGCGGGGGCATGATGTAAGAGAGGATTGCTGTAAGTACCATGTTGTACGTTTAAGTCTGTCTGAGTTTAAGAGATGGTAATGGGTCATGACATCTCTTTGGAGTTCTTCTTTTATTAGGCAATATATTTATATATTTCTACAGAGTACCGTCTTTCAGTATTTAAATCTAGAAACATGATCCAAGCTCCTCCCCTTTTGCTGACAGTCACTTTCAGAATGCCGCGATAGCTACCACACTCTCTAGTTAGTTACCACAGCATTCTAAAAGTGACTGACAGCAAAATAGGGGGTGGAGCTTGGATATTCTTTGTAGATTTTAATAGTGAATGAAAGGCTTCTACGAATCAGGACACGGATAACCTGGTATATTTTTGGCATAACTTTTATTTGGAGTTTATTTCTTTCTGACCACTTCTGGTCAGAACCCACGTTTATGATGAGGAAACTTACTAAAATGGAGGGGCATTGAGGAGAATAAATTGGCATGTACTTTTTAAAGTACCTGCCAGTTTATCTTTTGATTGGCAGCTGCCATGCTTCCCAGGGAGTCGGGTAGCGCAGTCTGGTCAGCAACTATCTCTCTCTTCTAGTGCAGAGAGAGACTCTTGTTTTCAACCTTAACCCCTTCATGACCGATGGTGCTTTGGTCCTTAACGACCAAAGCACCATCACCCTCTTTTTGTTCCTGGGCGCCGATCACTTTGTGATCAGCAGCCAGGAACATCCAGACAGGGACCCACCGACATCCCGCAATACTTTGTGACGTCACACGCCGGGATGTCAGAAATGTAGCGGACGCTCGGTTTGAGCATTCGCTACATTTATTTTATCAGACTGAGGCCAGTCAAAGTGGCCTCATCTGACACTGGGGATCCCGCTGCAAGTCCCTTCAGTGGGATCCCCAGTACAGCTCATCGCGGGGGAGCCACCATGAGCTGTTACATGCAGGACATGCCGCCCTGCAGGGTTTTACTGTAAGATTGAGCCAACGCTCCATTTTCTGTGTCAGAGTGAGGCCACTCAAAGTGGCCTCACCTGACATTGGGGACCCCATGCAAGTCAATGCAGCAGGGACCACACACAGCCGCGATGAGCTGTTTAATGTAGGACGTTCCATACCGTCCTACTAGAATCTTGGCACTAAAAACAAGAACGGCATGGAACGTCCTACAGGCGGGAAGGGGTTAACTATGTCCCCTCTGTTGATCCCCAACAGACATACACTAGACAGGCGAGCAGGACATGCTTCGACCTCTTAGGCAGAGCCGAGAGTAAAACTTATGTGTGTCTGTAAAGATACAAAACGTGTTTACTAGGGATAAGGGGAACTAACATTTTAACTTCCTCAAATGTAGCAGGGGTTAAAAAAAAGTGTAATTTTCCTTTAAGTTTGAAATTCCCTTGTCATTTCCCTGCAACTCCCTCTTTCATGAATAACTCTTTAAGTAAATCAAGGAATAATGGGGCACATGTTACCATACTGTCTATACTGACTACCCCACCCGTCGGTGCTTATGGATCAAGAGAAATCCTGAAGAATTCAGCAGGAACATCACATTGGCTATTGCTCCAGTTTTACATCTTGGCCCCATAATGCTCTTCAACAAAATGCCCTTAGTATGAAATTCGATACTTCTAAGAGTTTATATACTGTATGTATAAAGAGACATTCAATCATTAATGGAATGTTCCTGCTCATTACTTCCCTTTCTCATTTTCCACTACATGTTAGGTATCCCTTATCCAAAATGATCCTTCATCCAGAAATAGTTTGAGATTTTGCCACAAGTTGCAAATTCCACACACATCTTTCAGAATGCAAGCGTACAGCAGTTTATTCATTGTGCAGCCCCCTTAAGCTGTGATATAGCCTTTCCATGCATGCTCAGATTCCCCCACAGAGGGTAATACAATGACACGGTGCAGGTCTGACACACCGACGGCAGGTTCCCAACGATGCCTCACATCACAGTAAAAGCGATTTATAGACATGTGCAAAACTAAAATTTTCGTTTCGTTTTCGTCCATTCGGATTTCCTTCATTACTGCATTAGTTTCAGACGAAATTTGTTCATTATTTTAGTTTCGTTTTATTCGTTCGTATAGAATACGTGTAATACTATTGGCTTTCTATAAACCGAACAAGAGCCCCATTCATAAGAAATTCTTATGAATGGGGACTCTAGTTCGGTTTCTAGAAAGCCAATAGTATTACATGCATTCCATAAACCGAAAGTCGTTCATTATGTCGGTTTATGGAATGTTTATGTAATGCTGTCGGTATTCTAGAATAGAATAGAATAAAAACAGACTCTATTTCGGTTTTTTAGAATGCCAATAGCACGAATGGATGAATGGACGAATGATTTTCGTTTATTAACCATTCGTTCATTCGTCTTTCGTTAGTTTAGTATTTTCGTTATTCGTTTTTCGGACGAATGGACGAAACTGCTATTTTCGGAAGAAAATGCATTCGTCCGAAAACGAATGCACATGTCTAATTTATATGCACTATACAGTATTTGCATTGATACTACTGTAATTTCATGAGTGCTGAGAAGCTTTAATACATTGTATTGGTGAAAATGATCCATTATCCGAAATTACACGTTATTCAAAACACTTCTTATCCCAAGCATTTTGCAAAAGGGATACTCAACCTGTCTCTGCATACTGAGTAGCATGCAATGTATAAACGTAGGAAGCAACTCAATGTAGACACGAACGTGAACTCAGATGTATCTCCTTCGAAAACGTAATACAGCTGAACCCTGCTGAGTTCGGTGTTGAGTCTATGGAAAGCTGTAGCATTCTGTTGAGTTATCATCCAGGCGCCTGATGAAGGCCATGGGAGGATTGTTGAATTTGATGACTTCCAGGTCATGTCTATGACATGTTTTAGAATATAAGGGGACCTTATATATGTTTTAGTTATAAGGAACTTACCAATTGGCATGAAAGGCTGGGACGGCTGGCTGGGAAGTGACATGCCAATGGAGTTCACAGCGTAAATGCGTATTTCATAGAAAACGCCTTCGATCATCCTCTTGGACTCGTAGGATAGTTCCTTCACCAGGTCGTAGTTCAGCCGCATCCAGCGGTAACTCTTCTTCTTCTTCCTCTCCAAGATGTAACCTGAAGGTAGGTGAAGACATGATTCAGGAGACATAGACCAACACGGTAGGTGCGATCAAATATCAAACGAACAACGAAAGCCAAGGCACCAAGGTCGATATAGAAGCAAGTGTCTCTCTAAGTAAGAGCAGGGGGCGCAGAGGAGGGGTAAAAATAGGCGAGTAAGAGAAGCCGATGACATGAAGGCCAAGGATCAGACAACATGAAAGGGATAATAGCACTTAGCAGTTGGTCGCGGGACGAGTGTTGTAGCTTACCCAGAATTCCCTGGCCACCATCATATTTTGGTGGCTCCCACTGTACGGTGCAGAAATCCTCTCCAATGTTCAGAATACGGGGAGACTCTGGGGGATCTGGGACCTCTGTAACAAGGAAAGAATGAATAGGTTAAAGGCAGCCTAAATAATCTCGTGATGGCCCTGTGTCACTACTCCCTTGTGATATGGAAAACACGGTGCAGTTCCTGATGATTCACCCGGTTTCCTTAATCTCTCAAGGACAAAAGGGTGTCTGGTCATCTCGTCCTTAAAAGCACCATACTGCCACAAAATGTTCTGTTAATTTAGTGTCATTAGCAGTCTATGGAGCCAGGACATTCTGCGATGGCACAAGGTCTCCAAGGACCAGTGTGTCATGATGATATGGCAGGTCATTGGTCCTTAATGAGGAAGTAAAGCCAGAATGCTAAACTAATGACAAATTAGAGTTGTTTTGCTGACTTACTAATTTCTGAAATTGTCTTTGTATCATGTTTCGTTTTGAAGATATAGCGTGGAAAAAAACAAGCACTAGGGCACTTACTTTCTCCAGTGACTGCTTGTGGGCGTGGTTTATACAGGTGCTGACTTAACAGCCAGACAGACCAATAGGGGCATTATGCAAAAGGCCCTGTCTTTGTGACTGACAGACAAAGGCAAAATGAATTTGGGCAGACATTTGGAAGTTGTTTTGCTGTAAGGCCTACGGATGGCATGGATTACCCTTACTGTAACGTACCGATAACCTTCACATTGATGTTGGCTTTGTCCTCCCCAGCTGGATTCTTGACCACAACAGAATATATTCCTTCGTCCTGCTTCTCGGCCCCCTCAATGATGAACACGCAGTGGTCTGCGAAGGTCTCCACACGGACTCTGCCATCACTCTCAGTAAGTATCTGAGGAGACAAATTTAGTTGTTAAAAATCATTTAAAAAAAAAAAAAAACCTTGAGAAATGTAAGTGGTGGAGTCAGGGTTATGTAATTAAGTAAATTCGGAGGCAATGTTCTAAAGCATGGTGAACCTGTGCCATGGGTGCCACCTGTGCAATTCAGGAGCCTCTGTGGTGGCACTTAGCGTATGAATGCATTGTTATGGAGCCTCGTCAGCGGAGCACACAGGGGGGCACTGAGATGGGGCAACTATATAAAAGGTACATTTGACAGAGCAGATTCTCCTTGACCTGCCTATCCTGACTTGTGTGTGGCGCCTGTGATGCTGAACACTCCTCAAGAGGGGACTGACGTGAATGCACCAATAACGGGAGATACACTGTCACTGGATCACCGGATGACTGCTGCCTCTGTGAGATGGAAGCCCCCTTGTCCTTGCTTTTGTAAAGACTATACTTCCAAATCTTTTGAATGGTGAGTCAGTGAACTTTTAAAGCTGCAGTTTTATACTGTAGATCCAAAAGTATTACGGGAAGACGTCTTCGTTGTTTTAGGAAAAAAAATGACAATTCGGCTCGTGTCGGCTTCCTCTCTGCTGAAAACTAAAACTTGATTTAATTTTATGGGTTTGATTCGGCAGATGATTTAGTCAGTAAGACAAGAAGCAGCTTGTATATATAATGTCTGAACAAAGGAATTGCTGATGTTACCAATACTTAACCTTATGAAATGTATTTCGATATTATATCTAAGCAGAGGTAAAAAGAACTAAACTATGACAATGTGGGGAAAAAGAGCAACACTCCATCTAAAATGACTCAGGATTGCAAGGGGGCTTTCCTTTTAAGGAAAAAGCTGTCTTCAGGAACACGAACAGTAGAAAAGCACAGAATATCCGAGTAAAGTACTCAAACAATGTCACAATAATTTGGACTTATGCGTAAAGTTAAACAACGTGATCCAAACCATTTCACGTATGGCCCCTTTAAAATAAATTCATTGCCATATTAAGATGTGACTGTGGATTTTGGGATTTCCATCATTCAATAATTGCTGAATTACTTTTCCAATAGTCAATGTATCTTCATTCAGGAATAGACGGAACCTTATACTCTCCACTACGGTTCTCCACGAAGATCAACTTTCATTCTCTCCCATCAACTTCAGAGAATGTTCTGTAATTCGTCACATGTCATAGTTTCTAAGTATCTGTGCTGTAAATGAAGTGGTACCTGATTGTGCAGCATATGCCACACTGGATTCCTAGCATCTCATTCAAGTCTAACGCCATAGACCTGCCAGGAGCACTTGACATCTATAGGCCTTTAAATAGTGCTGCTGAGATGCATCCTGCAGAGCAGATCTAATTTGGAAGCACCTCTGCTCCAAAGTTTCAACTCACGCGGGTTTTCGTCAGTTTTTGCGAGAGTTGAAACGTTGTGGGCGTATGATCAATAAACTTCTCACTTTTGTATCAAGTGCTGGGTGTCCATTGAGGTTTGTATGCTGTAAATATTTGGGTGGCGTCTGCGTCCTGGAGCACTGAGTAAGAATGGGTGCATTAACTAACCATTGTTCACAATGTGGTCATATAATGGGCATATAATGGGCCTACAACCAACAATTGAAGAGCTCTAAGATTGGTGGTAAGCAGAATATGGGATGTGAAGAATTGAAAGTTATCCCATTACACTAGCAAAAAAAATCAAGAATTATAATTATTCTGCTAGCTTTGCAATCAGATGTTGTGATGTGATGTGCATGAATATGTTTATATAAATGTAATTTTCACAGATTTGTTTTACGTTTGTCCATAATGTATAAGCTCTATATTTTTCATTATGAAACCAAAATGTCCAAAATATCCAGTTGCCCGTCCACCAGTGACTGTCAAGGTTTTGGGCTAATGCATTGAAAATGCTACTTATTTTGCGATCATAAACATGGTCTAATCGTTTACCTCCCTCTATCAGTCTGCCCAGCTTTCCTTATATTTCTCATCTCTGACACATGGTGCACCAAGAGGCAGCACTGTTAAAAAAGATCCTTAGTTGGATCTTTGAGGATCTGGGAATTAATATCACCTTTTTAACAGATCCAAGGTTTCTATTCCATTTAGATTTTCCAGAAATCTCTAAACCGCATCTGACTCTAGCTATCCACATACTCATGGCAGTAAAACTGTGCATAGCCAGACACTGGAAGAGCGAAACCCCTCCAACAATAAATGAAATCACAGTCCAGATAAATTACCAGGGGTCAATGGAGAGACCACCATCCACCAATAGCAATATGCAGGAATATAAAAATTTATGGGACATATGGTTAGGCTACCAGAGAGGAATTCCACCCTGAGCATACGTTCAACAAAATGAGTGAAACTGAAAATTTTCTTGAACCTACACTCAAATAAATAATAAAGAAATAATTAAATAAAGAAATTATAACAATAATAAATAAAAATAAAAAAATTATAAAAATTGAGACTTGATTACTGATGGGTATACTCCCCTCCCCCTCAAGATGAACTCTTATGTAAACACGTTTGTACTAATCTGTGGATGTCTATCGGCGTGGATCTTCGTGTGGCAGACAGCATAGGCAGTGTAATGTAGTTGTATGTATATTTGTATTGGTACGTCATGGCGCGTGTTATGTAATCTAAAGGTAGATAGACAACTCTCTAATGTTAGACAGATCCCGTATCATAATCATTATTACTATAAACTTATGTCTACTCATGTAACAGGCACACGTCTGGTGTGATTTGAATATGTATGTATAATTTGTACGTTTATAATAAAAAAAAAAATTAAAAAAAAAAGATCCTTAGTTTCCTTAATATCTATTAATTATTTTCATGCTTATTTATGGAACTACACTATTGAAATGTTTTCTGCTTGCCTATCTCCCAGAGATATTGCACGATTGCTATCCCAACGGGCTCTCCTAAAAACGAGTTAGAGCTCGGACAGCGGGATTGATCCCCAAAATCGTGCAAGCTGGGGGGCATGCTGCTTGTTTTTTGCTGCAAAAAATGGACACTATTCAATGACTTAATTTATCTCCAGAATATCATACACGGCAACAGAACGTTTGGGGTTAAAAACCAGTGATAACTCATGGTACTGAATGGTGTCCAAAATAATATGTCTTATTGGGGGGTTTTCCCCCATACACTATCTATCTCCTAACCAATAAATTGTAATCAACTTATTGCTGTTTCTATAGTAATAGTCCTATCTGCCCTTTTAATCCCGATCTATCACTTCTGCTTCTGTTGCCATTTTCCTCTTCATGGATATCGATCAGCTCTGAGTATAGCTTCATCCACACATTCCATTTGCCACGCTGGTGACCCTCTCTTATCTTTGCTGGCACGCCTCTATGATATGTCAGCCTTCTCCCAAAATATTAATGCAAATTGTTGCGTGCAAAATGTCTGCTGAAATTATATTCACCTTGATTTACATTTGTTATATAAATAGATGTTTTACGAAGTACTAACGCCAAAATAATAAAACTATTAACATGTTTTCTCTTGGACAGCTGTTCCTAGCTATAAAATTAACTAAACATTTATAATAAAATAAAAATAAATAAAATACCCTATTTTAATGATTTAATTTATCTTTCTATCATTTTTCATTTAGAAGATACCAAGCAGAAGTGGGGAGTGGTTTGTTTTCAACAGGATTGTCCCCTTATTGGTCTGTTAAGCGTTCAGTCTAGCAGACAAGCCTTTTATCCTAATTTCCTTATTGGTCTATCAGATTCTCAGTAGACCAATAACGAAGCACTTGAACAGAGGTGGCCGTCTAGGAGACATTGGAAAAGTAGCATCCTAGTGCTTAGCTTCTTCCGTGCTATAAATCAGTGATATCTCTTAACAAAACATTATAGAAATATAATTTAAAAACAGGTCTAATATGTTTTTTAATTTTACAATGTTGGTATTACTCATGCTTTAAGATAGCGAGGTTACACGGCACACATGTGATGTTAGGTAGTGATCACAACAAAGAATAGCTCACGCGTGATATAAGTGTCTGTGTCCACACGGTTTTCAAATGGGGGGGGGGGGGAGGGCGGGGTAATAAAACCCCTAACTTACATCCACATCGGTGGACAAGTCTTCATCTGTAACAGTCCTGATGGTAGTCTGCTCAATAACCTGATCATGGGAAAGAGAGCTGAGACCACAGGGCCAATAAAGGGGAGTCACCAACAGGGTACGAAAAGGAGGGAGGAATTTATAGACATCTCAGTCTATATTCTATATGTGAGAGTTGGTAGAAACACAGGAGACAAGTAGAGTCAAGTTGATAGCTTTATTGGCTAACTGAGCAGGTTTAGAGTGCAATCTGTCAAGACCTGAGAAGTCTTGGAAGCTTGCGCTCTAAACCGACTCAGTTAGCCCATAAAGCTATCAACTTGACTCAATTTGCCTCCTATATTCTATATATCCACTTGCAAAAGGCATGGTTCAACCCCTGCTTGGTCAGCGTACCCACCTTCAGACGGGTGGAGTTCTTATGAAGATTAAACATCTCACTTAGGTTTGTGTGGAATGCCTGGTAAGTAGTAAGTAGTCCTGCGACCTACCTTATCCCCTTTACTCCAAACCACGGTGGGAGCTGGATCTCCAGTGATGGGAACTTCTAAACGTAACTTATTACCAGCAACCACAATAATGGTGTCAGCGTTGAGGGACTTGCAGTCCAGTTTGATTTTTGGAGGCTCTGTTGGATAAGTAACAAATAAAAAAAAAAAAACAACAATTGTCGCATATATATAAAACAGGTCTTGCTAAATATGTATACTCTTTGGGAGCCAGACAGGAGCCAGGTTATTTTTAGGAGCCAGGGATATAGAACATCCATATAAAGCAATCAAAAAAGGTTAAGAGCCAGCAGTGAGGATTTGTCAAGCCCTGATATAAAACATCACAAGTGACATGTGAACAACACAAACATGAAAAGAGATATAAGACTCCAACTAGAGACGAAGAACTGCAAAGTCATATTCACAGTCAGGCCAGGTAACCTTAAGAATGACACACATATACAGGTACAAACATGGGAATTAGCAAATGTATAGTTATACAGACAAATAAATACACCCTCCACTCATGTTACACTATATGTGACAGCAATACCTTACCTTGTCTTGGAACAAAGTCAATCTTCACCTCTGTGGAAAGAGAAAGCAGCAGGTGAGTTCTCATTACTGTCTACCCTAGAGAATCCTTGAAAACCTAACAATGGGGTGAATAGGATAATACGATATATAATCTGAGTCATCTCAGCGTATATCCATCATGAGTTAAACTGTAACATAAAATAAAGCATTGTGATGTAAACAGTGGTGTCTGACAAAATTCATGCCCCCCTTAAACGTTATGGGCCATACCAGGCGGTCTTAAGTGTTCTGGGGCCCTGTACGGTTCTTCCCTCTGGCACCCCCCCCCCCCCCCACCCTCACGTCTGTCTCTTCCTTCTCCCTCCATGTATGTGTCTCTCCCTTCCCATGCTTGTCCCTTTCATTTTCCTTGCCATGTCTGTCTCTTCCCCTCCTCCCCCATATCTGTTCTCTCTCTCCCCACTTCACATTACCTTTCCACTACAATAGATTTCCCCCTTGCATATCTTATAATAGGGCAAGATTGCCCATACATTCCTGTCCACGTGCCAGATTGTATCTATATTACTGTCCACGGTGCCAGATTGTCCCTACATCCCTGTCCACAGTGCCAGATTTTGCCTACATCCCTGTCCACTGCACCAATTGTCCTCACATCCCTTTGCACAGCACCAGATTGCTTCCTGTCGATCAACTGGCAGGCCGGCCAGATGTCTGTGCAGGCAGCACAAGGCAGTGAAGGAGGATAAAGCACCAAAATGGTAACAATAGTAGAAATCGCCCTCCCCAGCCCATCTGCTGCCCGAGGACAAATGTAACACTGCATGAGCAGAAATGCATGAGATGTAGTAGTAGGATATCTATTATGGATGGCCACAGCACTGGCATAAACCTAATACTGTGGCCTTCGCAGTTTCCAATCCTGTGTATATTTGTCAGGACTGATATGGGTTGACGTAATGGTGCAAATGGCGTTGTGTTCTAATGACCATATTTTCCTCTCTCAGCTCAGGCTCAACCTATATACCAGAGGCGTCCAACGTGCGGCCCGCGGGCCAAATGCGGCCCGCCGGGCATCGAGGTGCGGCCCGCCTGAGCTCTGCTCCGGTAGCCGCACCTCGAACTGCACACCACACGAGAAGCTGTGTCGGGGAACGAAGTTCCCTACACGCTCTGTGTAGGGAACTTCGTTCCCCGATACAGCTTCCCGTGCATTGTGCAGTGCACAAATCCCCTCCTCTACCCTGCGCATGAGGTCATGCGCAAGGGTCAGAGGGAGGGAAGAAGCGCACCGGGAGTCCACAGCCACGTGTGTGGGGTAAGTGTATGTATGTATGTGAGTGTGTGTATCAATGTGTGTGTGGGTTAAGTGTATGTATGTATGTGAGTGTGTGTGTATAAATGTGTATTAGTGTGTGGGGTAAGTGTATGTATGTATGTGAGTGTGTGTATCAATGTGTGTGTGGGTTAAGTGTATGTATGTATGTGAGTGTGTGTGTATAAATGTGTATTAGTGTGTGGGGTAAGTGTATGTATGTATGTGAGTGTGTGTATCAATGTGTGTGTGGGTTAAGTGTATGTATGTATGTGAGTGTGTGTGTATAAATGTGTATTAGTGTGTGGGGTAAGTGTATGTATGTATGTGAGTGTGTGTATCAATGTGTGTGTGGGTTAAGTGTATGTATGTATGTGAGTGTGTGTGTATAAATGTGTATGTGTGTGGGGTAAGTGTATGTATGTGAGTATGTGTGTATAAATGTGTTTGTGTGTGTGGGGTAATTGTGACTGTGTGTGTGGGAAGGGGGGGGGGGGTAAGTGTGACTGTGTTTGTAGTTAATGTGACCACTACACATTAGTGTAAAATATATATATATATATATATATATTTACATACACACACTTGTATATAATTATATATATTATTCTCTGAATTAATGAAAAATGAATGCGGCCCACGCACGCATACATTTCTAGCGAAGTGGCCCTTTGCAGAATAAACTTGGACACCCCTGCTATAGACAGTAATGCTGCCACCTAGTGGTCCGTGTGCCCAGCACGGACATCCTTCGCCTTTTATATAAATAGAAAGGAGGAGTATCGGCCGTACATCACCATGATTTCATTAATGCTTTACTTCCGTGGGCACGTTTTTTTTATCATATCATGTTCCCCCCTTACATTATAAGATCCCCCTTACAATAAACCGTACCCCTTGTTGGATGACGTGCAGATTCGCAAAAAAAACCTCCCACGGCTCAGACCTACCCATAAAGTGCAATTTAGCAGACAGATTAAAAGCAAATCCATTGGGGATAAAGGAATAATCTCCCTCGTCTTGAGGAACCACGTTATCGATGGTCAGTTTGTGTTGTCTGAAATGAAAGAATAGCCTTGGTCAGGTTTGTAAACTTGCAGGTATATACAGCACACAGGGAGTGACTGTAACATGTAATCTAATACAGGTAAAATAATAGCCTGATATTAAGTAACAGGGGAACTCACAGGGACCATTAATGGGGGGGGGGGGGTGGATTGGGCAGGGTATTAAAATAAACATGGGGGCTATTGAATAAAACTGAACCGACACGTGAGCTGCAAAACATCAGGCACTAATAGTTGATTTGGAAAGATGGGGGAAGTTAGAGAATTTTTTCAGCTCAGCTAAATTTTGCAAGTCACCAATCGCTCAGTTTTATAAAATGGCCCCCTAGTGACCAGTGACCAGAGCTGTTTCAAGGGGGGCTAGTATAAAGCCTTTCTACAATATACATAGGGGTCACTGAGTTTATCTCAATATATATACATTTCCGCGAGTGATGTCAAAAAATAATTATGGGGGGGAAATCAAAGCATATCATTGCAGGGAAGCTATAGACCTAAATGCTTGATACTGGGTGATAAGGTGACTTAATAATTTAAAGATGGAGTTTAAAACAGGAGCCAGGCCTGCTAAACTACCTACTGCTGCTCATGGAACTCTAAGTAAGCACCATTTTAAAGGGACAGTATCAGCTAAACAATGCTTATACTGTGAATGTAGAGAATAAAAAATGATTGAACATGATCTATCCATTTCAGGCAAATGCCTAAATTAGGAGAAAAATGTGTTTTAACTCTGTCTGCGGAGTTTCCTGTGGCTTAATATGCAAATTACACATTCCCCCTTGAAAAGAAGTTCATTTGCATATCTAGCCACAGATGATGTCATAAGCAGGAGACTCCACAGACATACGGATATCACGTTTTTGCTAGTTTGGCTAACACAATGTTTAGATCATTTTCAATCAATTTTTGTTATTCTCTACATTCACAGTAAACAATGCTTAGGTGATACTGTCCCTTTAACTGGCTCCTAAATAATTGCCGATCTGGCCGCTAAAGTCAAGCCCTGGCTTTACATCAAAAACACGGAAAATATTATGGACAGAATGGAAATCCACTAAGAGCGGAATAAAGGAAGCAAAGGATGCTGGGAAGAAAGTCAGCTGTCTATAGAACAGTAACCACTCTTTAGCTATCCAGCCAAATATGTGAGGAATGCTGGGACTTGTAGTTCATCAAATCCTGGAGAGGCCCAGGATGGTTATCCAGTTTACATAGTGTTATTGAATGACCTTCCAATGTGTGTAATCTTGATCCTGTCGTTAGGTACAACCTCCTTCCCATTTTTCACCCAGATTCCAGTGACCGTCTCATCTGACACCTCGCACTTGAACACAGCTTGTTCCTTGGCTTTGACTGTCAAATCAGCCACGTCCTGCAGAATCTCCAGTTTCCTCTCTGCGGAAGGAGATAAGAGACATTAAGCATTGGCCACCGTGGTGGAACAAGACCGGTAAAGGGTCAGTTCCACTAACTAATTTTTTGTATGTTGTTAATGATTGAATCCAGGGGTTCGAATCAGGCTCTTTGCCACAGGTGTATAACATCAAGCACCTAGCCATGCAGTCTGCATTTACAGACATTTGTGAAAGAAAATGGGTCGTTCCAAAGAACTGAATTCAAACGTGGCACCGTGATAGGAGGCCACGTTTGAAATAAGTCAGTCCGTGAGATTTAATTCCTGCTAGATATTCCACGGTCAACTGTAAGTGACATTAGTGGAAAGTGGATGCATTTAGGAACAGCAGCAACTCAGCCACGAAGCAGAAGACCACGTGAAGTCACAGAGCGGGGTCACCGGGTGCTGAGGATCATGGTGCGTAAGTCGCCAATGATCTGCTGATTCCATAGCTGAAGATTCCAAACTCCCACCAGCATTAATATCAGCACACTGTACAGCGGGAGCGTCATGGAATGGGTTTTTATGGCCCAGCAACTGCATGCAAGCCTCACATCACCAAGTACAATGCCAAGAGACGGATGGAGTGGTGTAAAGCACTGGGTATTTTCCTGTGGTGTCTTCTCAGTTTGGCAGTCCAATGGGTCAGTGTGGGTTCGGCAGATGCCAGGAGAACGTTACCCGCCTGACTGCGTTGTGCCAACTGTAAAGTTTGGTGGAGGAGGGATAATGGTATGGGACGGTTGTTCAGGGGTTTAGCAAGGCCCCTTACTTCCAGTGAAGGGAAATCTTAATGCTTCAGCATACCAAGACATTTTGGACAATGCTATACTTCCAACTATGGGGGAGCAGTTTGGGGAAGGCCCTTTTCTATTTTAGCATGACTGGCACTGAAATGATCCAGGTAAAACTCAAAGAACGAAACCGAAAGACAAACTGTGTTTGAATGATCCAGACTAGAAACAAGGGAAATCTAATCTAAACAGCTTGAAACTCTAATATTACAATCCTGAGCAGACGCCCCACGATTCCCGTTAGGAGTTACAATTAAAACGGCGCGGAATGTCGTCAGGTATAATAACCACGTTTGTTTTATGGCTGGAGAGTAGGGCATAAAGGGTCGGTAGGTTACCTTGCACCATGAGCTCTGCCACAGACTCTCCTCCATTGGTCTTCACCGTGTAGTTGCCGCTGTCTTCGGCGGTCGATTCGTTGATGATCAGGTAATGCTTGGTGCCATCTTTCTTAAACCGATATTTAAAAGTCTCCTCTCTGGTCAGTTCTACCCCATCCTTCTCCCTGTGAAAAAAACAAACAAACTGAATCACTGCAATCAACCGAAACCCACCCAGAAATCCGACAGACCACTGTTGACTGCATCCTCATCCCTCACGGAGCTACTCACTAAAAGGTGAGAGGAGCGTTCCATCTCACCAACTTAACTTGCTGTGCTTGGCATGCGAGAAGAGCTCAGCTGGCATCATACATAATGCATTGCTAACAGATTTAACTGTGGGTTATAGGGGGCCAATTGAGTTCTTTCAGCAGGAACAACACACCCGGTTTCGCTCCTTTTTAATGAACACTTAAGGACAATTAATTTTTTTTTTAATCCTTGCTTCCTTGGAGAATGCAGTCATTAAAATACAGACCCCACTTCAGCTAAGTAAACCCGACATGTATCTTAATAGATGCCTCACAGCAGGTCTGGAAGCTGGTGTACACTGACAGGGACCCCCCTCGCTCATCTGATCAGGGTCTATAGAGAGAGAACCTCGTTTTTGCATGGGATCAGCATGGGATCAGCAGGGAGACCTAGTAAAGACACAGGTTGGTGCATTGGTACCCCCCTGTTGTACCCATGCAAAACAAGGGTCTCTTTCTGCACTTGCAGAGAGAGACAGTCACCGACTGCCTACTTCAGAGGGAAGCATGGCCAGAGGATAAACTGGCCTCTACTATCATTAGTATATGCCAGATTATCCTACTTTTTCCCTTGTGCGTCCATGTTAGAATTTGTTTGCTCTTGGTTTTAAAACCTGTTTTTTGCAGTGCACGTGCCATTCGTTTTTGTGAATTATACTCAAATGATTTATAAATGTAAGGTTCTTTGAGGCTACTTAGGTACCTGCTTCTAGAAAACTTTACACATTTTAATAACAAGGGTCACTGAGTTTATCTTAATTTAAGAAATATTCACCTATCGATGTCAGTCGTAGCATAGTACAAAAGCAACATGGCTGGTCCCACAAACTTTTTACATATTTTTTTTTATGTAGCTCAAAAATGTAGTTTAGTCAAAAATGAGTTGGAACAAAGCCAGGACACTGTGTTATACAAATATAATTATCTAAGTTCTTATCATCTAAATAATTTAAGTCCAGTTTCTATGCCTGATAACTGTGGGAACTGACTTAAAAATCAAAGTGGTTCTGGCCAGTGGAAAGATTTCTCGTGGGCTGAGATATCTGGAATAGTACGTGTGAGATGTCCTGACATAAATAGACATGATGCACTCACTATCCACACTCTACATGTGGGGAAATGTGTCAGCTCTCACAGCTGTGGAACATGATGCCGAGTTATAAGGGACAAAAAAATAGAATGATAAAATAATACAAATTATTATGACGCATTCAGCTATTAATATCATCTTAATGATTGCACATTCATGGCACAGCTTATCTAGACAGCTTTACATAACAAAGCCTGCCAGCCAGACCCCTATTTCCCTGCACTGGTGAGAAAGATGGAACACATGATCGGTTAAACTGAGATCTCCATCTTGAATCTACTGCTGGCGTCCCAATGTAAATATCTTTAATATTCTTTTTTTTTTTTTTTTAAAAACAAAAAAAAACCTGCTACATCTTTTCCTTTAAAGATTTGGGCTTGACTACTCTTTAATGGTATTTAAAAAATCTAATTAAGTCACACATGTTCTATTTATGAAATATATATGGTAAGTATATAGGTAGTTTAGCAGGCCTGGCTCCTGTTTTAAACTCAATCTTTAAATGATAAAGTCACTTTATCACCCAGTATCAAGCATTTCGGTCTAAAGCTTCCCTGCAATGACATGCTTTGATTTCCCCCCCCCCCCCCCATAATTATTTTCTGACATCACCATATGGTAATGTTTTGGGGGGGTTTGCCTACACATGACCGCAGACCGGTTGGACAGACACAGAGAAGTGACTGATTCTCCCAACCAAGGTGACTTTCTTAATACGAGTTGAATTTCGGCTGACGCAGCACCTAACAGCATGTCCTTTCGCCTGCTTTGAGGGCGAACATATTCTGGCAGCTGTCAGATGCTAGAGATAACCCACAGAGTCTCACGTTTGGCGTAAGAGAGCAGATACACCGCACTGCAGCTATTTTAAAAGCCGAAACTTATCCTCAGACAAAATTATAAGGGCTGCAGGAGGACGGGTGTGACGGTATGTTAAAATGCCAACACTTCCTCAGATACAAGTGGGACTTCATGCTGAGTGTGTTAGTACAGTGTCAAACCCCCCCCCCCCCCCCCCCCCCCACCGTCCTGTAACAGCCTTGGTTCTCAGAATTAAAAGGGATAGGCTCGGAAAAAAAAAAATATTGTGGTACAGAAAAGACTTCTGTTACTGAAAGGGTAACATGAGAAAGAGAGGGGGGCAGCTGAGAGCCCATAATCATGTTGTGTAAGTCTGGAGATGGTACTAGCAAGCTCTGTGATCTCCAAACAAGGCCGAGTCATTTAGGAGGGGCATGTATTAAAAAGACGCAAATATATTTTATGTGCAAAACAATTTTTGCTCTTTGCTCCCATTGCAATGTACTAAACATTTAACACTCAAATAGTACATCCGAGCAAATTGCGAATAAAAAACAAACACAAATAAGAATTATTTTATTATTTTTCCCAAAATATTTGTAAAAGTCTTTAGCGCGCGAAAATCTAAATCGCAATTTATTAGCGCCACCGGAAAAATGCACGCTAAGTAAAAATAAATGGAAGAGGCGCAAATCAGGGAAAACAAGCGCAAAATGTTACACATAGTCGCAAATTGCTCCTTACTCCTGTTTTACCTACTTTTTTTTCCCCACTGCACTTGTTTAGTACATGACCCCCCTAGATTTATTAATCCAGGAGAGAGGTTAGAGAGCGCAAGATGCAAGAGGAGAGATCTTGTTTATTTTCTGCCAGTTGCTTTTAGTATGGCAATAGCAGGGTTCATAGTAGACATGTGCAAAACTAAAATTTTCGTTTCGTTTTCGTCCATTCGGACGAAAATGTTATTTATTTCGTCTAAAATGAATTTAGTTCATTAATGCATTCGTTTCAGACGAAATTCGTTCATTATTTTCGTTTCGTTCATTATTATTCGTTCGTTTTATAGAATACAATGTAATACTATTGGCTTTCTATAAACCGAACGAGAGCCCCATTCATAAGAAATTCTTATGAATGGGGCTCTCGTTCGGTTCATAGAAAGGCAATAGTATTACTTGTATTCTATAAGCCGAAAGTCTATAAACCGAACGACGTTCGGTTTATAGACTTTCGGCTTATAGAACAGCAATAGCATTACATGTATTCTATAAACCGAATGTCGTTCGTTTTAAAGACTTTCGGCTTATAGAATACATGCAATGCTATTGGCTTTCTATAAACCGAAAGAGTCCCCATTCATACGAATAGGTCAATTGACCTATTCGTATGAATGGGAACTCAATTTCGGTTTATAGGAAGCCAATAGCATTACATGCATTCCATAAACCGAAAGTCATTCATGTCGGTTTATGGAATGTAGTACAATGCTACTGGTATTGTATAAACCGACTCTATTTCGGTTTAGAATGCCAATAGCACGAATGGACGAATGGATGAATGAACGAATGATTTTCGTTTATTAACCATTCGTTCATTCGGATTTTGTTAGTTAAAATTTTCGTTATTCGTTTTTCGGACGAATGGACGAAAATGCTATTTTCGTCCGAAAATGCATTCGTCCGAAAACGAATGCACATGTCTAGTTCATAGGAAAGGGTTTTTTTTTTATAATTTAATATATAGAAATATATGGGGTCCTTTCCTTCAGGGGACTCTGTAACAGATTATATATGTACCTGTTGCTGTAATTATTTTGCTACATTTGGGTCTACTTTTCTCTGCACTGGGCTAATTCCCTATTTTCAATAGAACCAAACACTGAGTTGTCAGATGTGGATGATTCATTCCCTGAGGTCTCTTCACTAAAAAAAAAAAAGTGAACCATGATGGAACTGACAAGTGAAGTGCAAAAATCAGGCATGCGTAGCCGATTTGGAAAAAGTCTCCACCTTCCTTGTCTTTCCAACTCGGCTAGTAAGGTCTGATTCTTGTAGCTCACTTGTCAGTTTACTTTGTTAGCTTCGGGAATGTTTAAGTATGGGTGTAATACTGCGTTTGATCCGTTGGCATCTGGGTGAGTGCCCACCCCCCAAAAGCCAACCCCCCGGAACCCTCAGCTCCCACTAATATGTTCCTTTGCCACGACTAAAAAACTTGAATGAATGACATCTGTGCGTTGTGTCCGAGTAAGTGAATTACATACCCATTTTAAAGGAATGGGACCCGGTTGGCTCAGACACAGAATGTTGCCCTCTGTCTCATTTTTGGATGTCTTACCATTTGACTTGTGCTCCTTCTTCAGACACCTCGCACTCAAACTCCACACGCTCTCCTACCATTACTGCCTGATCCTCCAGAGGGCGAACGATCAGAATGGGAGGCTCTGCAAAAAAAACATTAGACAACATAATGCACGGAAAAAGGTCGCCATCCATGTCTGCAGCAATGTGTGCTTGGAGGTCTCTTTACAAGGCAGAGGCTAGAGTCCCTGTGTCATAGTTGCCAACATTGGCCATGTTTCCAGGGACACATATTTGTTCCACATGCTGCAGAAAGATCATGCAAAGTGCAGCCCTGCAGTATGTAGGATGGATATACGCACAGACACAATCCAATTAATTAATCAGGGTGGAGATCTCATAGGACCTACCATGATTAATTGGATTGTGTCTGTGCGTATATCCATCCTTCATACTGCCGGGCTGCACTTTGCATGCCCTTTCTGCAGCATGTGGAACATATATGTGTCCCTGGAAACATGGCTGATGGTGGCAACTATGCTGTGTTATAGCGAGAGTTGTAAGAAAAATAACCAGAACTCTTAAAAGGGACAGAATAAAAATATCTCTATACTATGTGTTTGGAGTATTTCTAAGCAACTGCATAAATATGTGTTTTAGGTTTGTCCGTGGTGACAGCACCTGTGGCTTGATATGCAAATGAATTCAATGGGAAAGGTTCATTTACAGATGATGTCATAAACACGAGACATTTATGCATTTGCTTCCAATGGATAGAGCACTTTTGATAATTTTTTTTATTCTCTCTATTCCCAATATTTAGGCGATGGAGTCCATTTCAAACGTATAGATCATGCCACACTCCATAGGGGAGATGTATAAAAGTCCCACAACTGGAAGCATTGGGAAGTTAGAAAAGGGGGGGGGGTAATGCAGCTATACCTGGTGCAAGACTGACCTTTTACGAAGAGCTCAGTGAAGCATTTCTCCTCTCCAATCACGCACGTATAGGCTGCGTCATCCGCCAGGGAGCAGTGATTAATGGTCAGAATCCTCTTGTTCCCAATATTCTCAAAAATGTACCTAGAAGATCAAAAGAAAGAACTTTGTAAAATGGGGATTCCACCTGGCTTTTTAACACTATTTAGCATGCGTTAGACTCCTGCACAGCTTGGCAATAAAGGGGTCTGTTAACCATGTTTAGGGGAGATGCAGAACAGAGAGGGGATGTGTTTGACGGAGGCCCTTTAAGGGGATGTGTTTGACGGAGGCCCTTTAAGGGGATGTGTTTGACGGAGGCCCTTTAAGGGGATGTGTTTGACGGAGACCCTTTAAGGGGATGTGTTTGACAGAGCTCCTTTAAGGCGATGTGTTTGACGGAGGCCCTTTAAGGTGATGTGTTTGACGGAGGCCCTTTAAGGTGATGTGTTCGACGGAGGCCCTTTAAGGCGATGTGTTTGACGGAGGCCCTTTAAGGTGATGTGTTCGACGGAGGCCCTTTAAGGCGATGTGTTTGATGGAGGCCCTTTAAGGTGATGTGTTTGACGGAGGCCCTTTAAGGTGATGTGTTCGACGGAGGCCCTTTAAGGCGATGTGTTTGACGGAGGCCCTTTAAGGTGATGTGTTTGACGGAGGCCCTTTAAGGTGATGTGTTCGACGGAGGCCCTTTAAGGTGATGTGTTCGACGGAGGCCCTTTAAGGCGATGTGTTTGATGGAGGCCCTTTAAGACGATGTGTTTGACAGAGCCCCTTTAAGGGGATGTGCTTCTGTGGAAGCATTGTGCAATACAGCAGCAGACAATTTTCGTGGAGCCAAAGATTTGGTGGAGAAGAGATGGGTCTGACAAGACCCCTTGTTAACTTTGCCAGACATTTTCCTTGCTATATGCTCCTGGAGGTTGGCCAGTTTTTTCCGCCGTAGGCTGGAAGTTAATTACTTTGTGTCCGTGATGAGATACTGCTGAATATTTTACACTGGCTTAGAAGCAGTCCACTGAGAGCTTTCCCTGGTTCTATATGTGCTTTTTAGCTTATTAACATGTCTAAGGAGGACATGACACTCCATAGTCAGCTTCCTGGCACGCGCTCACACTTGATGATTAGTGGTAAGCGTGCCAAAAAACATAATTTGCATTGATGACAAGTACCCTGTGCCACATTATCACTCCAGAAGTCACAGCTCTTCAGTTTCAGCCTCAGCGGTTTTAAAACACATTTCTTTCTATTTATACAAATGTAAATCAAGTTTGTTGGGAAAAGTTACACGCACCTGAACAAGGACATTTACAGGGATGGCTGAGCAGCGCTGCTCTAACATCCTCCTAATTGAGGTGACCTGGTTAACCCTTTCCTGAGAGAGGGAAGGGAAATGGGACATGCTAGGAATGGAGGAAATCTGTCCTTAAAGGGACACTAAAAGTTTTTTTAAATTTGTGCTTCTAACATAGAAGCACATGTGAAAAGTTAGTTGTCCCTAGTATGAGGATGAACTGACGTGTACTTTTGATAGTACACGCCAGTTTATCCTCTGACCGACAGCTGCCATGCTTCCATAGGAAGAAGGAAGCCATCTGGTCAGTGACTGGCTCTCGCAGAGAGAGACCTTCCTTTTTGCATGAGATCAGCAGGGGGAACCTTAACTAGGTCCCCCCCTGCTGATCCCATGCAAAAAGGAGGGTCTTTAGCTGTGCTAGCAGCGAGAGACCCTCACATTCAGCTGTCAGGGCGGGGCGATCCCCCGCTCTGATTGGCTGTGCACTTGCTGACATTTGTCAGCAAGCGACAACCAGGAACTGCTGTGTCTCGCATGTGAGACACAACAGTTAGTAAACCCGCGTGTATCTATTAAGATACATGTCGGGTTTACTTCATTCTACCGGGACATGTATTGTTTAACCCTTGCTTCCTTCAAGGAAGCAAGGGTTAAAACACGTTTAATGTTCCTTTAAACGTAAGCATTGTTTATGCCACGACTGTAGAGAGAGTAAAAATCATCTATACATTGTGTTAGCGCAGTTGCAATTGAAGGAAGTACGGGTTAAAAAATATGTCCTGCTGGTCTGGAGTAAATCTGAAAAGATACAAGGGGCTTTACTCTCTGCTGTGTCTCACAGTGGAGACACAGCAGGTCTGGGGGCCGGCGCTCATGCACAGCCAATCAGAGTAAAGGCTCACCCGGCTAGTCTGATCAGGGTGAGTGCTGGGATGTCTCTCTGCTAGCACAGAGAGAGGCCCTAGTTTTTGGGTGGGATCAGCAGAGAGAGTCTAGTTAAGATCTTATTGTATGGATATCTTTGAGCATATGTCGATGAATTCATATATTTGGTATTCCGATTAATCTATGCATGTCCAAGTTAGAATATTGAGGTATACCTCTCTAATCCCTAAATGGCATACGGTTCTGGCATGTCCTGAATGTAAAGAAGGTCGTGGTCAATTTAAAGAAAAAATCATATTAAATTCTAATTTATGAGGATAATTATGGCATCTATAGAAAAAAAAAAAGATATATTGTTTGTAGGAGTAAATGAGAGAATTTACACAAATAACAAAAAATCCCCCCAAAGCTCTTGTCCTTTGGGGATTAAGCGACATGGAAAGAGTATAGCTCCCCTTGAATGGTATAGGAAAGAGAACAGACCTTGCTCATCATATTGTTGTAACAGCAAACATGGGAGAGATACTGATGTGATCCAGTCACGGTGAAAAGGGTGTACAATATGCCAAAAAAATAACTGGGACTTACTTGCTAATTGAGTCCAATCCAGACCAAAATAAATGTTGTCACCACGGGAAGGTTTAGAAACATAGAAAGAAACAGAGAGAAAGAAAAAGATCAGGTAAACGAAACAAAAAAGTTAAACAAACGATTGTACGAGTTACACTGAATCCAATGTTTGACAATTATTATAGATAAAATGACCATGTTTGGACTGATATAGGCATTTTTAAGCATAATAATTGTCAAACACAGGAATTGCACACATCTTATGTAGCATCACTGCAAGTGTGCACTCATTAATTATATACTATGTTGCATATACCGTGAGTTGGCATAACATTGGCCATGGTTTCCTATTGGAAAAACATGGAAAAAGTCAGGTATTGGCAATCATCTGTTCACCTGGCTTCAACCTGACAGTGGCTCCCTCTCCGAGTCACATGTGGTGTACCCCAAGGCTTGAGACACGTCCCCCCTTCTACTCACATGATTCACAAATGTTTTGCCGTATGTCTGCAAAGCCTCAACTGTACACATCTACGCACCCTACAACACCATAATCTAAACTAGCAAACAAAATATTAAGGCTTCACTCCGAGACCAGTTCACAGAGATAAAAAAAAAGTGGCTAACAAATAAACTCTTCATGAACACGGACACAAATGTCTCAAAGTTGTTTGGAACAGTACCTAAATTACAAAACTGTCAGCTATGCATCAAGACAAAACCACATAGTCCACTGACTGCAGTCAGTTCTTTCAAGTATCTAGGAATATGGCTAGGCCCCCAACTATCTGTTGGCCACCACATTAAGAATCTCTCATCAAAACTTTGTTTAACAAATCCTGCCTAAGCCCCACAGTAAGGAAACAGATAGTACAACAAATGCTAATGCCAATCATTGAATATGGGGATGTAGTGTATGCACCTGCTCCACAAACCCACCTTCATAAACTACATCAGATACCCCATCTGTCGCTTTGTGCTACACTGTAAATACATGACCCACCATGGTGACATCATCAACGAACTAACCTGACTTCCACTGGAACCCAGACACATCCTTCACCTTCCCAGCCTACTGTTTAGGACTTTTTCTTGGAAGCTCCCACCCAACCTGGGTAGAATGTCCTAAAAATTCTGATTCAGTACCAGCACTTTATTTACTATACCACAATACAAAAAGAGAGTGGCTCAATCCTCGTTTTCCTGCAGAGCATCACAACTCTGGAATAACCTCCCGGGCACCATCAAATCCTCCTCCAGGCTAAAATGCCTTAAGAGAGCTGTCACTATACCTCAATACAGAATGCACCTGTCATCATGATCTCTACTAATATACCTCAATACAGAATGCACCTGTAATCATGATCTCTGTCACTATACCTCAATACAGAATACACCTGTAATCATGATCTGTCACTATAACTCAATACAGAATGCACCTGTACTCATGATCTATCACTATACCTCAATACAGAATACACCTGTAATCATGATCTGTCACTATACCTCAATACAGAATGCACCTGTCATCATGATCTCTACTAATATACCTCAATACAGAATACACCTGTAATCATCACTATACCTTAATACAGAATACACCTGTAATCATGACCTGTCACTATACCTCAATACGGAATGCACCTGTACTCATGATCTATCACTATACCTCAATATAGAATACACCTGTAATCGTGATGTCTGTCACTATACCTCAATACAGAATACACCTGTAATCATGATCTCTGTCACTATACCTCAATACAGAATACACCTGTAATCATGATCTGTCACTATACCTCAATACAGAATGCACCTGTACTCATGATCTATCACTATACCTCAATACAGAATACACCTGTAATCATGATCTGTCACTATACCTCAATACAGAATACACCTGTCATCATGATCTCTACTAATATACCTCAACACAGAATGCACCTGTAATCATGATCTGTCACTATACCTCAATACAGAATGCACCTGTCATCATGATCTCTACTAATATACCTCAATACAGAATACACCTGTAATCATCACTATACCTTAATACAGAATACACCTGTAATCATGACCTGTCACTATACCTCAATACGGAATGCACCTGTACTCATGATCTATCACTATACCTCAATACAGAATACACCTGTAATCGTGATGTCTGTCACTATACCTCAATACAGAATACACCTGTAATCATGATCTGTCACTATATCTCAATACAGAATGCACCTGTACTCATGATCTATCACTAAACCTCAGTACAGAATACACCTGTAATCATGATCTGTCACTATACCTCAATACAGAATACACCTGTAATCATGATCTCTGTCACTATACCTCAATACAGAATACACCTGTAATCATGATCTGTCACAATACCGCAATACAGAATGCCCCTGTAATCATGATCTCGGTCCCTATAACTCAATACAGAATGCACCTGTAATCATGATCTCTGTCACTAACCTCAATACAGAATGCACCTGTAATCATGATCTGTCACTATGCCTCAATAGAGAATACACCTCTAATCATTATCTCTGTCACTATACTGCAATACAGAATGCAACTGTAATCATGATCTCTGTCACTATACCTCAATACAGAATCCACCTGTAATCCAGATCTGTCACTATACCTCAATACAGAATGCACCTGTAATCATGATCTGTCACTATACCCCAATACAGAATACACCTGTAATGATGATCTCTGTCACTACAACTCAGTACAGAATACACCTGTAATCATGATCTCTGTCACTATACCTCAATACAGAATACACCTGTAATCGTGATCTCTGTCACTATACCTCAATACAGAATGCACCTGTAATCATGATCTCTGTCACTATACCTCAATACAGAATACACCTGTAATCATGATCTCTGTCACTATACTGCAATACAGAATGCACCTGTAATCATGATCTCTGTCACTATACATCAATACAAAATACACCTGTAATCATGAATGATTATATTTCCCTTGCTTTCTTACATGTTTGTGTGCTATGTTAAATTTCCTGATCTGTATTTTACTATTATTTTGTGTTTTTTTTTTTATATTGTTTTGTAACCTATTGTAACAATGAAATGTCTGTGGGCCCAGGACATACTTGATTGAAATCTCTATGTGTCCTTCCTGGTAAAATACTTTATAAATATTATAAATATATTGTAAATAAATATATATATAAATAGCTTCACTACAAAGTAACTCTATGCAAATGATTTGCAGATTCCTTGGATCACCAAGGAACCAAATTGGCAGCAGACTGTCCTCTGGCACTTACCTGCCAGAGACACGGATCTCCTGACCATTCTTCAACCATTTGACTTCAGCATCTGGATTGGCCACCTCCACAACCAGCTTCATCTTCTGGCCTTTGTCCACTTGGTAAGCAGGGTCCAACTTCTTAAGGAAGGCTAATGGAGGAGAAGGTGTTGAAGTATCAGCACACAGAATTGTTTCTAAGTCACATTATTTAGGAAGAATTCAAACACAAGGAAATAAATAAGTTCCCATGTCTATTTTTTTTCTATGTCATTCTTTAATAAATGACTGTGTTAATTTAAAAGCACTAACTTTTTCCCTTCTGCTATAGTTTAGCAGTTAAAAAAAAACAATGATGTGCTTCTATTTCCTGCATCATGATGAGCTGGAGATCTTGCTGTCTTGTCAGGTCTACAGTACCATAGAGATGACCTATCTGACCCAGCAAGACATGACAAAGCTCTACAGTGACATTTCCTGTCAATTAGACATGGGAAAATCCCCAACAGGATCTGCTCATCTCCAGCTAAAAAAAGAGCAACATTGTATCTGTAAAATGGTAACAGAAGAGAAGTGATTAAGGCAAGAGAACAAGAAGTAGAATGACCATTGATTTTAGAAAGTGAATAAAAAGTTCCAGGTATTCAAAGGTAATCCTTTTGTGATCTTGGTGGGGCTTAGGGTTGCCACCTGGCCGGTATTTTACCGACAGGCCGGTAAAAATTTGTCATCAGGCCAATGTTAAGACAGTACCAAGGCCGGTATTTTTTTGAAGAAAAGGTGGCAACCCTAGAAGGGCTAGGAAGACATAGCCCCATTGCCCCCATTGACTTATTCTGCACCCACTTGTGAGCTGAAAGAATACATTTTGGTTACATTTTCAGTAGCCAGAAGGGTTTGATGTCTCTGTGCTACTACTTAGAGGAAAAATGGGTGCAGATATTGGTTAATATCTTACCAGTACTCTTCTTTTCCTCCTTCTTCATCTTCTTAAGTCTTTTCAGCAGCCCGCGGAGGTCGGTGATACCATACTGAAAGGCGATTTTCTCATATTCGGTAGGGGGCGCTTTACGGAGAATGTCCCAGACATCCACATCTATGGCCTGCTCCTGCTTAGCTTCATTACTGGTGGGAGATAGAGAAAGTCACGCAGCCAACAAGGTAAGCCCTGACTCTATAGCATGGTCAGGTGCATTGGACTATCTCCCAAATGGCCAAAGAAAACACACCTTGCACCATCCGATAAAACATGAGTGTGTCTTACTCTGTTTTCCTCCTTTTCTATGCAGGGTAGCTTATAGAGGTCATTTCTGGGGCAAGGTTCTAAAAGTGATGTAATTAGCAGGAACATTCCATTGGTTTCCATGGTGACCACCTTTAGAACCTTGGCCATGGTGACCACCTTGAGAACCTTGCTCCAATAATTGACCTTTAAACCCCTCAATATGTCTTTACTCTCTGTTTGACTGACCCTTTACCTGCCTCCAATTTCCTCTCCATCACTTTTCTTCTCTTACCTCTTTTTCTGTGCATTTATTTCCCTTTTGCGGTCTATCATCTCTTTTCTCATTCTTCCTTTTCCACTATGTCTTTGTTTGTCCATATATATTTGTCATTCCCCCGCCCCGTCCTCACTGTAACTTTTCCTTTATTATTTTGTGTCTGTCCCTCTCTTAAATAGTTATTAAACCTCGCAACAGTCTAGTGACACAATAGGTAACATTAACCAACAAGCACATCCCCCAAAAAAATATCCAAAAAGTACAGATATACACAATTGCTTCTTATTTACATGATCAATTTACTTGTTTTTAAACAGTTTTATTTGGGTCTGGGAGCCAGTTGTACGACAATTTGTAACATAGAACCAGTTGTTTTAGATTTAGTATGTAACTTATTGGTCAGTTTTACAATTCTGTACAGTGTAGACTGAGTGAGGACAAATACAGTCCAGTCCTGCCTGTTATTTATGGCCTATATAATAAGAACCTTCTTATTTAATGCAGAATAATGTTGTATATACAGTATACATGGAGATGGTATTCCCTTTCTCCGTAAGCCATCGGAGATCTTGGCTTTGGTTAAGCAGACATGATACAGTAGCTCTGTACACAGCACATGGCATTTTTACAAGTGCTGTTCACAGCTGATATTGATCTCTCTCAGCTGTAGGTCTTGTGAAGGAGAATAAATCCTTTTTAAAGTGGAAGCTGATGGCATCAATCAAAGCTTCCCCCCCCCCCCCCTTCCCGCAGTCTCTGCTTTCTTGTAATCACTTTGCTGGTCCACAGCCAGAGACACATGATTAAAAAAAAAAAATCAGGGAATGAAAGTACGGTGGCAGTCTCTGGTTCCCCCTATTTGAAAGTCTGTTGCAGTGAAATTTCTGTGTGTCTCACCGCTCCTTTCCTCCTTTCCCCGTGTCTATTTGTCGTACTCTCTGTTTGACTGTCTCTTTATCTTTCTCCAGTTTCCTCCCTCTGTCACTTTTTACTTTCCCCCTTGCTTTTTGGCTTTATTATTTTTCTCTGTCCTTTGCTTAAGTGTTACAATTATTGGCTGTGTAAAATATTACTATGCTGATTTATCCAACTAAACATACAATGAAACAAAGGAAATGGTAAAAAAAAAAAAAAGCAGATATTAACTGCCAACTGGAAAAAACGAAGCCAGTTGGAGAATTTTTCCGACACCTCTACTAATACCGTTTTTTTTTTTTTGCCAGTTCTCCAAAGTTCACGTTAAGTGAAGTAATGTCACTGTGTACGGGCAGATTATCTGGATCAGTGAGAGATAGAATAATCTCTGGTCAAGAAGGCACATGTACAGGCCCGGCTGAAGTTTGCCAATGAACATCTGAATGATTCAGAGGAGAACTGGGTCAAAGTGTTGTGGTCAAATGAGACTGTATATCTATTGGAACAAACAAAGGTTAGTCGCAAAAAAGGCCACAATGATAGGTACAAGTGGATAGCAAAATAATCCTTGTATTTTTGGGGGGATTAGAAGGATATAACCAAAACCCCTGGGTGGTAATGATAAGAAGCGTAAGACTTATCTTTACCATTTTGGCTTGGTGCTTACTCAAAGACTGAGTCTATGTGAACTTTTTTTGTGGCTGATCTTTGTTTGTCCTATTGTACTGTAGCTGGGATGGCGAGTGTTGGGGCCTCCAGCCAGTTTGGAGCCATTCCGTGTATCTCCATTACCTAAGTCATTGATGACTAAGAGTCAATCGGGTTGAAAATGGCGAGGGTTGTGAGGCGCTAGAGTTTTATTTCGCATTGGAAAGGGGGGGCTGTGATCTCAAAAGGTGGGGAACCCCTGATGTAGATTAAATGCAAATATAGTAGAACACTAGTAAAAAAAAAAAAAAAAAAACCTCTTCTCTTGACTGTGGTTCGGTTTTAAGTTTGTGAATTTATTGTGCTAAAAGCTGCGCAGAGAGTATTGAGAGAACCATATACAAGCGGAACACAAATACATCTCAATGTTTCAAGTCTATAATCCTTCCGCCCATCTCTGGTGCTGTATCATAATACTTATATATGACCCATCAATGGCAGTCTGGAGTAACAGGCAACAAGTTAACATGTTGACCTATTAATAAGTGCAATAACTCTTTTTTTTTTTTCTCGAAGTAACATTGACTTGTCCTACGCTTCCCTTTAGAGGCACGTGGGGAAGACATGTGACATGCTCAGAGTCTTACCGATTTACGGAGCGAAGGAAACTGCTGGACTTGGCAATAAGGCATTCAGAAAAAACATGCATCGGATGACCGCGCCCGATTTCACCGGGAGCAAAAGACAGCAAGACACGTCAGTGCAAGGCTATCGTCATAACCAACGGTCACTCGCCAGAGGCAAGAGGTAGAGAGAAATGCAGACATGAGGCATGCAAAAACATTGGGCACGTTATTCAACCAAGACATGCAAGAAAGAGTGCACTGCAACCCGAGTTTAAGTGCAGCTACTGAGGCGTGCGCAGTGGAGGATCTGCATGGTAGTCTACACAATACACAAGGAAAAGACACTCACGTAGCTATACATGTACGCACGCCAAGAAAAGGGAAGATAGAGCCAAGTGCAACTGGCGTTTGCACATTTTTATTTTAAATGTCCTGATATTTAAATCATATATGACCCACAATAGCTTGTGCTGTCTGACAACCATACAAAAACACCCCGAAGAGTGGCAGGGATCAGGGGTCCATTACACTGCTGTAGGGGCAGGTTGCGCAAACTCCCAGCTGCACCTCTTTTAGGCGCTATTTCTGCGAACCCCAAGTTTATAAATAATACCCAATGTCCTCTCTGCTCCGGGTAGGTCTAGAGCTCTTCATAGTCCTTGCAGGTATCTCATCCTGCAACAAAGCATGGTTCCCGGAGCGGCCTACCCTACATCAAACCTACGTCATTTTAATAGTGCTGGGGGATGCTGACTAATGGCAGTATGCCTGACACTCCCAATACTGTAAAGGCCTATAGTTTTATAAGTAGTGATACCTGTTGGTTTGGCCTTTCTTCCCTTTTCTTTAATACTATATTTACCACTAAGAGCACAACCCCCATCTGAATTCTTATAGCCTCGTACTATGGCTTGATTTGTATTCATATTGATATGTAAAAATCCATAAAATATCTGAATGGTACATTAGCACTATAACCTAACACAGAAGCTGGGGAGATTCTGCATTTTGAAACATATGCCCTATTTAATGGGATGTCAATGGTCATCTCTGGTAGATTTAATTTGGTAGAATTTCTATTCAACTGGGAGTCACTTAAAAAAAAAAAATAGAATTTTTTTCCTCCTAATTATTATTAAGATAAATTAAATGACTTTTGAATTTTCTTTGTTTTATTATCTCTCTGAGAGCTAGCTAGATTTTTATTTAAGCACTTATTTCTATCAGAGCTCCAATTTAAAAAAAAATAGTGCTTGATTGGAGAATGTGTTGCTTACTCAGTGACCTTCACTAGTACAATACTGAAAACTCCAGTTCTATACAATGTTAAACAAAGGGAAATTATGCTTTGAGGTGATAATGTGTCTCCAGCTAAAGTTGTAAAGTTTGATACATTTAGACTTAAAGGGACATTTAAAAAATTTTTCATGCCCCTGTTCTGATAGGCTGTGCAGCACGCGACAACCAGGAACTGCTGTGTCTGCATGTGAGACACAGCAGTTAGTACACCCAGGTGTATCTATTAAAGGAACACTAAATGTTTTTTTTCACTTGTATATAGAAGCACAAGTGAAAAGTTAGTAGTCCCTAGTATGAGGATAAACTGGTGTGTATATTTGATAGTACACGCCAGTTTATCCTCTGACCGACAGCTGCCATGATTCCAAGCAGGCAGCCATCTGGTCGGCGACTGGCTCTCTCTGCTAAACATCGCTTATACTGTGACTGTATCACCTAAACATCGCTTATACTGTGACTGTATCACCTAAACATCGGTTATACTGTGACTGTATCACCTAAACATTACTTATACTGTGACTGTGTCACCTAAACATCGCTTATACTGTGACTGTATCACCTAAACATCGCTTATACTGTAACTGTATCACCTAAACATCGCTTATACTGTGACTGTATCAACTAAACATCACTTATACTGTAACTGTTTCACCTAAACATCGCTTATACTGTGACTGTATCACCTAAACATTGCTTATACTGTGACTGTATAACCTAAACATCGCTTATACTGTGACTGTATCACCTAAACATTGCTTATACTGTGACTGTATCACCTAAACATCGCTTATACTGTGACTGTATCACCTAAACATCGCTTATACTGTGACTATCACCTAAACATCACTTATACTGTAACTGTATCACCTAGACATCTCTTATACTGTAACTGTATCACCTAAACATCGCTTATACTGTGACTATCACCTAAACATCTCTTATACTGTGACTGTATCAACTAAACATTGCTTATACTGTGACTGTATCACCTAAACACTGCTTATACTGTGACTGTATCACCTAAACATTGCTTATACTGTAACTGTATCACCTAGACATCTCTTATACTGTAACTGTATCACCTAAACATCGCTTATACTGTGACTATCACCTAAACATCTCTTATACTGTGACTGTATCAACTAAACATTGCTTATACTGTGACTGTATCACCTAAACATCGCTTATACTGTGACTGTATCACCTAAACATCGCTTATACTGTGACTATCACCTAAACATTGCTTATACTGTAACTGTATCACCTAGACATCTCTTATACTGTAACTGTATCACCCAAACATCGCTTATACTGTGACTATCACCTAAACATCGCTTATACTGTGACTGTATCACCTAAACATCTCTTATACTGTGACTGTATCAACTAAACATCGCTTATACTGTGACTGTATCACCTAAACATCGGTTATACTGTGACTGTATCACCTAAACACTGCTTATACTGTGACTGTATCACCTAAACATCTCTTATACTGTGACTGTATCAACTAAACATTGCTTATACTGTGACTGTATCACCTAAACATCGGTTATACTGTGACTATCACCTAAACATCGCTTATACTGTGACTGTATCACCTAAACATCTCTTATACTGTGACTGTATCAACTAAACATCGCTTATACTGTGACTGTATCACCTAAACATCGGTTATACTGTGACTGTATCACCCAAACATCGCTTATACTGTGACTATCACCTAAACATCGCTTATACTGTGACTGTATCACCTAAACATCTCTTATACTGTGACTGTATCAACTAAACATCGCTTATACTGTGACTGTATCACCTAAACATCGGTTATACTGTGACTGTATCACCTAAACACTGCTTATACTGTGACTGTATCACCTAAACATCTCTTATACTGTGACTGTATCAACTAAACACTGCTTATACTGTGACTGTATCACCTAAACACTGCTTATACTGTGACTGTATCACCTAAACATAACTTATACTGTGACTGTATCACCTAAACATCGCTTATACTGTGACTATCACCTAAACATTGCTTATACTGTAACTGTATCACCTAAACATTGCTTATACTGTGACTGTATCACCTAAACATCGGTTATACTGTGACTGTATCACCTAAACATCTCTTATACTGTGACTGTATCAACTAAACACTGCTTATACTGTGACTGTATCACCTAAACACTGCTTATACTGTGACTGTATCACCTAAACATCTCTTATACTGTGACTGTATCACCTAAACATTGCTTATACTGTGACTGTATCACCTAAACATCGCTTATACTGTGACTGTATCACCTAAACATCGCTTATACTGTGACTGTATCACCTAAACATCGCTTATACTGTGACTGTGTCACCTAAACATCGCTTATACTGTGACTGTATAGAATACAAATGGATTCAAAATTATCTATACATTGTGTTAGAAGGAATTTCAAGCAAATGCCTAAATTAGGAGAGTTTCTTTTTTTAAAATATCTCTGTGGAGTCTCATGCTTATGACATCACCTGTGGCATGGTATGCAAATTGCACATTTCCCATTGAAAACCAGTTCATTTGCATACCGTGCCACCGGTGATGTCATAAGCATGAGACTCCACAGACACATGTAAAACACATTTCACTCCTAATTTAGGCATTTGCATGCAGTTTTGCTAATACAATGTATATAGATCCTTTTCAATCATGTTGTATTCCCTACATGCACAGTAATAACAATGTTTAGGTGATACAGTCCCTTTAAATTAATCCTACCTAGCGTTAGAAAATCCTGCAGTAAAAATGTAATAAACCGGCAATCACAAGCATTGGAAAGTAAATTCAAAAATCATTTTACACATCATAATGTGGCCGTTTCCCCCCCCCCTTTACTTTATTGTGCAATATATATATATATAAATATATATCCTTATTATAGGTTCCCTTTAAAGGACAAATCAATGCAAAAAAATGACCTTCTGTTTATTTGAAAGATTGTGTCAAACGTAGACGTTTTATCCCCATGTTTTAATACTTCTCGTTTACTGTACCCAAACCTGGTTTTACCACCATAACAAGGACTTTCTTAAGATACCATTATTTTCATCATATCGTATAATTTACTATGAAAAAAAAATCATAAAATATTATGCAAAAAATAACACTTTTCTAACTTTTGCTTCAAAAGCCCCTAACTAAATAGTTTCTAATCTTTGTCCTGAGTTTAGAAATACACTATGTTCACATGTTTTTGTTGGTTGTTTGCAAGCTATTTGAAAGTAATCAAGAGTAGCATTTTATCCCTAGCAATTTGACTCTACAGTGACCTATTGACCCCGACTCCAATGATCAACTTAACCCTAACGGTGTATTTTTAATTTTTTTTTGTAATGTTGCTGACCGCCACTAGAGGCAGTCTAGAAACTACAACAGAGTCACAGAAGCAGTGATCCATCGCTTCTGAAGCTCTTGAACAGAACAGAGCTAGGCCATATTGGAAAGGCCGCTGCCCTTCCAGTATGGCGCATATGATCTCTATGGGTTCTTCGGTGTTGCCTGCTGCCTCCACATGGAGACGTACATGTACGTCCTGTGTCATTAAAGAGGTTAACTAGAAATGCTTGAATTAAATGAATGCAAAGAAAACAGCTTATTGAGACCTCTGTGCGGACATGTTGTTTAGAATCTTGGGTCAGATCTCAGATCTGCTTTCATGTGACCCAAGGTATGACTTATAATCTGATTCCAAACAAGATATCCACCCTCTGACGACCTATAAAGATACTTTATTTATATATATTCTTTCAGTAACGCCTTCCTATTTGAAACATATAGACTTCACTTAATATTTCAGTTAAACAGAAGTTCATAGTTTTTGACTGTCGATGTCCTTTAAATTGGTAAATATGGATACTGTACTCTTGACATTAGTACACAGACTGTACTCCTGTCTACCCATAATGCCCTGCCCTCTCTTAACATACCGGCTTTACATTCCCCCCCCCCCCCTTTTTTTTTCCCCCTTACTCAAGCTGTTTGGAGATGATGGATATATCTGAAAAGCAGATGAGGGAGGGTTAAATATAGCAGTGACTCTCTGTCTTCAGTCTATGATGTAGACTATCTTGTTTCCCGCGTGGGTATCGGCTGTCATCTCCTCAAGAAAGGTGCCCTTCTTTCCGAAGGAGAGACAGCTGCATTACATGCTATTTCTCTTCTTTGTCATTTGTATATTAGGCCTAGCGGGACTTTCAGCATTATTGACCGATGGGATCACTGGACATCACTCGCTAGATATAAAAGATTAACAGGGCAAGCGAGGATGACTCACTACTAAGAACTAATCAGTGGTATCACTGGTGGAACTCGCTAAGGGGCACTTGCGGGGACACTTGCTGCTCATCTGGGCCATTCCATTGTTAGGCCGTGCTAGAAGCATGAGTAAACGTCACACGGGCATACAGCATGCGTTACTGAACGAACTTACTCTCTGTGCGGCGTATGAAGGAAAGAAATAATAAAAAAGAAGAAGAAGATAATTAAGGAGAGGAAAGAAAGAGGTGCAGGGAGCAGGGCACAGAGGAGGTGCACACAGCACAAGCTAAGGGTTTAGAAGAGATGCAGCAAGCAGCACGGAATACGGAAGAGACCAAACAAGAGCCGTGGGCAGGGCAGCTGAGGAAGGCACACAGCGAGTGGCGTCAGAGACGGACAAAAAAAGTATGTCATGATAGATGTAGGATGAGAAGTAGCTCAAGCAGACTGAGGGAGAAGTACAAGGAATAGCTGCAGAAATGGAGAGCGAGAAATGTAGTATTGGCGGAAGAGAGAGATGAAGACATTTTTAGCGAGCGACGTAAGGGCATGGAATGTTTATAGCAATGAATGGACACCGGATATATATACAGTTTACAGAAAGCAGCATATGAAGGCTGGAATATGAGAAGGAAAGGCGTAAAATGATGGATGCACTGGGTTCAGTGGAGATAAGGGGTAATGGCACAGGATCCAGAAGGAAATGCACAGAGTAATGCAAGAGCGCCAGGTAATGAGCAGATACAGGATGCACTGGGCATCAGGATATACAGGAAACAGGGGATAGAGAGAGAGCAATGGAATAGCGCCAGGTAATGAGCAGATACAGGATGCACTGGGCATCAGGATATACAGGAAACAGGGGATAGAGAGAGAGCAATGGAATAGCGCCAGGTAATGAGCAGATACAGGATGCACTGGGCATCAGGATATACAGGAAACAGGGGATAGAGAGAGAGCAATGCAATAGCGCCAGGTAATGAGCAGATACAGGAAGCACTGGGCATCAGGATATACAGGAAACAGGGGATAGAGAGAGACCAATGGAATAGCGCCAGGTAATGAGCAGATACAGGATGCACTGGGCATCAGGATATACAGGAAACAGGGGATAGAGAGGAAGCAATGCAATAGCGCCAGGTAATGAGCAGATACAGGAAGCACTGGGCATCAGGATATACAGGAAACAGGGGATAGAGAGAGAGCAATGGAATAGCGCCAGGTAATGAGCAGATACAGGAAGCAGGGGATGGAGCGGGAACAATGCAAGAGCGCCAGGTAATGAGCAGATACAGGAAGCACTGGGCATCAGGATATACAGGAAACAGGGGATAGAGCGAGAGGAATGCAATAGCGCCAGGTAATGAGCAGATACAGGAAGCACTGGGTATCAGGATATACATGAAGCAGGGGATAGAGTGGGAACAATGCAAAAGCGCCAGGTAATGAGCATATACAGGAAGCACTGGGTATCAGGATATACAGGAAACAGGGGATAGAGAGGAAGCAATGCAGAAGCGCCAGGTAATGAGCAGATACAGGATGCACTGGGCATCAGGATATACAGGAAACAGGGGATAGAGAGGAAGCAATGCAATAGCGCCAGGTAATGAGCAGATACAGGAAGCACTGGGCATCAGGATATACAGGAAACAGGGGATAGAGAGAGAGCAATGGAATAGCGCCAGGTAATGAGCAGATACAGGAAGCACTGGGCATCAGGATATACAGGAAACAGGGGATAGAGAGAGAGCAATGGAATAGCGCCAGGTAATGAGCAGATACAGGAAGCAGGGGATGGAGCGGGAACAATGCAAGAGCGCCAGGTAATGAGCAGATACAGGAAGCACTGGGCATCAGGATATACAGGAAACGGGATAGAGCGAGAGGAATGCAATAGCGCCAGGTAATGAGCAGATACAGGAAGCACTGGGTATCAGGATATACATGAAGCAGGGGATAGAGTGGGAACAATGCAAAAGCGCCAGGTAATGAGCATATACAGGAAGCACTGGGTATCAGGATATACAGGAAACAGGGGATAGAGAGGAAGCAATGCAGAAGCGCCAGGTAATGAGCAGATACAGGAAGTACTGGGCATCAGGATGTACAGGAAACCAGGGATAGAGGCAGGGCAGCATAAGGAAAGGGGAGAATAAGTGGAAGGCTGCTGGATTTAATCTATAGGAAGCAATAGGCTGGGAAGTAATGGGAAAACAATCATTATAGATGGGATATAGAGAATTTACAGGAAGCTGTGTAAATTGAAGGCTTTCAAAAAGGCACACAGGAAGCAAGAGGCAATGGACGAAATGGGAAGGCCTAAAGTTGAACAGGAAGCAGCAAAAAAAGCTTTGAGGAAGATCATGGAAGAAGTATAAATGCTGGCTGTATAGGTGACACAGGAAGTAGAGCACTGGGTGTAAAGGAAGGGTACCGACTATAGAGTACACAGGGTGATCAGCAGGTGAACTAGGTGACAAAGGTAAAACAGAAAGCAGTGCAACAGTGGTGTGAAAATACAGGAAGCAATGAAGGACCACTGGATGGACCACATAAGCAGCACTGTATATTGAAGATACAGGAAGCAATACAGCAGCACTGGATGTATAGGAGACATAGGAAGCAATGTAGCAACACTGGATGTATAGGGGACACAGGAAGCAATGTAGCAGGGGATGGGACGATTCATCGCGTATACATATATATATATATATATATATATATATATATATATATATGACACAGGAAGCAATACAGCAGAAATGGATGCTTAGGATAAACAGGAAGCAATGTCACATCACTGGATGTACAGGATATAGCGGAAGCAATGTAGGACGACTGGATGTGCAAGAGATACAGAAAGCAATGTAGAATGACTGGATGTATAGGAAACACAGGGAGCAATACAGCTACACTGAATGTACAGGATGTATAGGAAGCAATACAGCAGCACTGAATCTGGATGTATAGGAGCCACAGGAAGCAATGTAGCAGCACTGGATGTACAGAATATACAGGAAGCAATACAGCAGCACTGGATGTATAGGAGACAGAAGGCAATACAGCAGCACTGGATGTATAGGATATACAGGAAGCAATACAGCAGCACTGGATGTATAGGATATACAGGAAGCAATACAGCAGCACTGGATGTATAGGATATACAGGAAGCAATACAGCAGCACTGGATGTATAGGATATACAGGAAGCAATACAGCAGCACTGGATGTATAGGAGACACAGGAAGCAATACAGCAGCACTGGATTTATAGGATATACAGGAAGCAATACAGCAGCACTGGATGTATAGGAGACACAGGAAGCAATACAGCAGCACTGAATGTATAGGATATACAGGAAGCAATACAGCAGCACTGGATGTATAGGATATACAGGAAGCAATACAGCAGCACTGGATGTATAGGATATCCAGGAAGCAATACAGCAGCACTGGATGTATAGGAGACAGGAAGCAATACAGCAGCACTGGATGTATAGGGGACACAGGAAGCAATACAGCAGCACTGGATGTATAGGATATACAGGAAGCAATACAGCAGCAGTGGATGTATAGGATATACAGGAAGCAATACAGCAGCACGGGATGTATAGGATATACAGGAAGCAATGTAGCAGCACTGAATGTTCGGGATATAGAGGAAGCAATACATAATTGGATGTATAGGAGACATAGGAAGCAATGTAGCAGCACTAGATGTACAAGATATACAGAAAGCATTGTAACAGCATTGGATGTACTGAATACAGAGGAAGCATATGAGGACTGTGTGTAAATGGGATCCGGGAAGCAATGTAGCAGCTCTGGATGTATAGGGGACACATGTAGGAGGACTGAATGAATAGGGCAATACAGGGAGCATTGTAGGAGGACCATATGAATAGAATATACTGGAAGCAATCTAGGAGGACTGGATGTATTGAGGTACAGGATGCAATGTAGGAGGACTGGATGTGTAAGGGATACAGGGAGCAGTGAGGGAGGACTTGGTGTATAGAGGACAGATGAAGCAATATAGGAGTACTGAATGTATAGGGGATCCAGGGAGCAATGTAGGATGACTGGATGTATTGGGGATGCAAGAAGCAATGTAGGAGGACTGAATGAATAGGGCGATACAGGGACCATTGTAGGAGGACCATATGGATAGAATATACTAGAAGCAATCTAGGAGGACTGGATGTATTGAGGTACAGGATGCAATGTAGGAGGACTGGATGTGTAAGGGATACAGGGAGCAGTGAGGGAGGACTTGGTGTATAGAGGACAGATGAAGCAATATAGGAGTACTGAATGTATAGGGGATCCAGGGAGCAATGTAGGATGACTGGATGTATTGGGGATGCAAGAAGCAATGTAGGAGGACTGAATGAATAGGGCGATACAGGGACCATTGTAGGAGGACCATATGGATAGAATATACTAGAAGCAATCTAGGAGGACTGGATGTATTGAGGATACAGGATGCAATGTAGGAGGACTGGATGTGTAAGGGATACAGGGAGCAGTGAGGGAGGACTTGGTGTATAGAGGACAGATGAAGCAATATAGGAGTACTGAATGTATAGGGGATCCAGGGAGCAATGTCGGAGGACTGGATGTATAGGGGATACAATGAGCAATGTCGGAGGACTGGATGTATAGGGGATACAGGGAGCAATGAGGGAGCACTGGGTGTAAAGAGGATACAAGAAGCAATGTAGGAGGACTGGATGTATAGGGGATACAGGGAGCAATGTCGGAGGACTGGATGTATAGGGGATACAATGAGCAATGTCGGAGGACCGGATGTATAGGGGATACAGGGAGCAATGAGGGAGCACTGGGTGTAAAGAGGATACAAGAAGCAATGTAGAAGGACTGGATGTATAGGGGATATAGGGAGCAATGTCGGAGGATTGTATGTATTGGGGATACATGAAGCAATGTAGGAGGTCTTGGGTTATAGAGGTCTTACATAAGTAGCATGGACTGTAAAAGGACAAATCTTAATAACAGCAAAGACCATGAATTAGGTCAGGAAGATGTATATGAGCAGTGAATGCATATTAGTGTAATACGAGGCACAGAAAGATCAATAAGTATTAATATGAAGCCACAAACTGAGACATTCTAAAGATACTGGATGTGAAGGAGCAAGTGATATGGGTGTAAGAATGATGTGCATCTAACAGTGTACAGGGTTCTACAGCTTACTCTGAGGGATTTAGCTTGAGCCTAGAACGGATGCATTGCTCAGGGAGTTATCCTGAGCAGCCAATGGAGGCTCTGTATGGATGAGCAATGTAAACACCATTGGCAGGAGTAGCGTTAATGCATGGCTGGAGGGAAATACAAGCAGATTGCTAAGAATGTGGAGCATGGACGAGCGCCCAGCAGGCCACAACTGGCAGGGGCTTCCTGGGAATGCAGAGTGTGAGAGAAGGATGTGTTCTGGATATCTAGATCAATGTAAACGTGCCTGGTACGTGGAGAGTACGGGATACCAAGTAATGGGTAAGCTGTGCAGACCAGTGTTTGCATGTTGTGTGTCGGAATGATATTCAGAGCATCGCATAACTATTTCTACGGGGCAGCGATCCAAAAGCAATATAAAAGGATGGGGGGGGGGGGGGGGGGGGGTGATATCCACACCGCTGTAACAATGCCAGAAAACAGATCACAAGATCTTAAAGGGCCACCGCTGCCACCTAAACCTTTACACTGGGAATGTAGGGCATTAAAAAAAGGTTCAAAATTGCAAGCAAATGTATAATTTAAGAGGAAACAATGTGTTTTAAATGTGCCTGTGGTGTCTCTAGTTTATGACATCACCGCGGGGCTCTATATGCAGATAATAATTTCCCATGGATAGTAGTTCATTTGTATATCAACATGAGACACTGCAGGCAACTTTAAAACACATTTTCTCTACTCGTGGGCCTTAAAGTTGGCCTGCACAATGTATAGATTGCTATAATGATTTGGAATGCTGTACATTTACAGTGTAAACAATATTTCGCTGACAGAATCCCTTTAAAGCAGGGGGTGTCAAATCGTGGCCCTCCAGCTGTTCAAGGACTGTATTTCCCATACTCCCCAGTCAGCCTCTTAGTTGACAGAGCATTATGGGAAATTTAGGCCATCAGCATCTGGAGGACCACAGTCTGAAACCCTGCTTTAAAGCTATAGAAAAATAATTAACAATTCAGGCACAGTTGTGAATAGAGATATATAGTAATACTGTGGGTTCCAGGGAGAGAAATCTAGAGAAATGTATGAATGAAGTGAGCAGGGATAGCAATCCAGAGAAATGTATGAATGAAGTGTGCAGGGATAGCAATCCAGAGAAATGTATCAATGAAGTGAGCAGGGATAGCAATATAGAGAAATGTATGAATGAAGTGAGCAGGGATAGCAATCTAGAGAAATGTATGAATGAAGTGAGCAGGGATAGCAATCTAGAGAAATGTATGAATGAAGTGAGCAGGGATAGCAATCTAGAGAAATGTATGAATGAAGTGAGCAGGGATAGCAATCTAGAGAAATGTATGAATGAAGTGAGCAGGGATAGCAATCCAGAGAAATGTATGAATGAAGTGAGCAGGAATAGCAATCCAGAGAAAGGTATGAATGAATTGAGCAGGGATAGCAATCTAGAGAAATGTATGAATGAAGTGAGCAGGGATAGCAATCTAGAGAAATGTATGAATGAAGTGAGCAGGGATAGCAATCCAGAGAAATGTATAAATTAAGTGAGCGGGGATAGCAATCTAGAGAAATATATGAATGAAGTGAGCAGGGATAGCAATCCAGAGAAATGTATGAATGAAGTGAGCAGGGATAGCAATCTAGAGAAATGTATGAATGAAGTGAGCAGGGATAGCAATCTAGAGAAATGTATGAATGAAGTGAACAAGGATAGCAATCTAGAGAAATGTATGAATGAAGTGAGCAGGGATAGCAATCCAGAGAAATGTATGAATGAAGTGAGCAGGGATAGCAATCTAGAGAAATGTATGAATGAAGTGAGCAGGGATAGCAATCCAGAGAAATGTATAAATTAAGTGAGCGGGGATAGCAATCTAGAGAAATATATGAATGAAGTAAGCAGGGATAGCAATCCAGAGAAATGTATGAATGAAGTGAGCAGGGATAGCAATCTAGAGAAATGTATGAATGAAGTGAGCAGGGATAGCAATCTAGAGAAATGTATGAATGAAGTGAACAGGGATAGCAATCTAGAGAAATGTATGAATGAAGTGAGCAGGGATAGCAATCCAGAGAAATGTATGAATGAAGCGAGCAGGGATAGCAATCTAGAGAAATGTATGAATGAAGTGAGCAGGGATAGCAATCTAGAGAAATGTATGAATGAAGTCAGCAGGGATAGCAATCTAGAGAAAGGTATGAATGAAGTGAGCAGGGATAGCAATCCAGAGAAATGTATGAATGAAGTGAGCAGAGATAGCAATCTAGAGAAATGTATGAATGAAGTGAGCAGGAATAGCAATCTAGAGAAATGTATGAATGTAGTGAGCAGGGATAGCAATCTAGAGAAATGTATGAATGAAGTGAGCAGGGATAGCAATCCAGAGAAATGTATGAATGAAGTGAGCAGGGATAGCAATCTATAGAAATGTATGAATGAAGTGAGCAGGGATAGCAATATAGAGAAATGTATGAATGAAGTGAGCAGGGATAGCAATCTAGAGAAATGTATGAATGAAGTGAGCAGGGATAGCAATCCAGAGAAACGTATGAATATAGTGAGCAAGGATAGCAATCCAGAGAAATGTATGAATGAAGTCAGCAGGGATAGCAATCTAGAGAAAGGTATGAATGAAGTGAGCAGGGATGGCAATCTAGAGAAATGTATGAATGAAGTGAGCAGGGATAGCAATCTAGAGAAATGTATGAATGAAGTGAACAGGGATAGCAATCTAGAGAAATGTATAAATTAAGTGAGCGGGGATAGCAATCTAGAGAAATATATGAATGAAGTAAGCAGGGATAGCAATCCAGAGAAATGTATGAATGAAGTGAGCAGGGATAGCAATCTAGAGAAATGTATGAATGAAGTGAGCAGGGATAGCAATCTAGAGAAATGTATGAATGAAGTGAACAGGGATAGCAATCTAGAGAAATGTATGAATGAAGTGAGCAGGGATAGCAATCCAGAGAAACGTATGAATATAGTGAGCAAGGATAGCAATCCAGAGAAATGTATGAATGAAGTCAGCAGGGATAGCAATCTAGAGAAAGGTATGAATGAAGTGAGCAGGGATGGCAATCTAGAGAAATGTATGAATGAAGTGAGCAGGGATAGCAATCTAGAGAAATGTATGAATGAAGTGAACAGGGATAGCAATCTAGAGAAATGTATGAATGAAGTGAGCAGGGATAGCAATCTAGAGAAATGTATGAATGAAGTGAGCAGGGATAGCAATCCAGAGAAATGTATAAATTAAGTGAGCGGGGATAGCAATCTAGAGAAATATATGAATGAAGTAAGCAGGGATAGCAATCCAGAGAAATGTATGAATGAAGTGAGCAGGGATAGCAATCTAGAGAAATGTATGAATGAAGTGAGCAGGGATAGCAATCTAGAGAAATGTATGAATGAAGTGAACAGGGATAGCAATCTAGAGAAATGTATGAATGAAGTGAGCAGGGATAGCAATCCAGAGAAATGTATGAATGAAGTGAGCAGGGATAGCAATCTAGAGAAATGTATGAATGTAGTGAGCAGGGATAGCAATCCAGAGAAATGTATGAATGAAGTGAGCAGGGATAGCAATCCAGAGAAATGTATGAATGAAGTGAGCAGAGATAGCAATCTAGAGAAATGTATGAATGAAGTGAGCAGGGATAGCAATCTAGAGAAATGTATGAATGAAGTCAGCAGGGATAGCAATCTAGAGAAATGTATGAATGAAGTGAGCAGGGATAGCAATCCAGAGAAAGGTATGAATGAAGTGAGCAGGGATAGCAATCCAGAGAAACGTATGAATATAGTGAGCAAGGATAGCAATCCAGAGAAATGTATGAATGAAGTCAGCAAGGATAGCAATCTAGAGAAATGTATGAATGAAGTGAGCAGGGATAGCAATCTAGAGAAATGTATGAATGAAGTGAGCAGGGATAGCAATCTAGAGAAATGTATGAATGAAGTGAGCAGGGATAGCAATCCAGAGAAATGTATGAATGAAGTGAGCAGGGATAGCAATCCAGAGAAATGTATGAATGAAGTGAGCAGGGATACTAATCCAGAGAAATGTATGAATGAAGTGAGCAGAGATAGCAATCTAGAGAAATGTATGAATGAAGTGAGCAGGGATTGCAATCTAGAGAAATGTATGAATGAAGTGAGCAGGGATAGCAATCCAGAGAAATGTAGGAATGAAGTGAGCAGGGATAGCAATATAGAGAAATGTATGAATGAAGTGAGCAGGGATAGCAATCCAGAGAAAGGTATGAATGAAGTGAGCAGGGATAGCAATCTAGAGAAATGGATGAATGAAGTGAGCAGGGATAGCAATCTAGAGAAATGGATGAATGAAGTGAGCAGGGATAGCAATCTAGAGAAATGTATGAATGAAGTGAGCAGGGATAGCAATCTAGAGAAAAGTGTTGGATCCATGAGCTGAACTTAGGTGAACTTAGGGTAACATTACTAGATACAGGGTGTAAAGTAAGAATATTGCACATGCTAAGAACTACCAGACGGGAAAAAAAAAGAATGTTGGTTGTTGGGTTAATTCAGGCTGGATGTGGGAGGAAAATCTAGAGAATTGGGAGATTAGTGGATTTGTAGAGAGTGATCTAGAACAAAGCAATACTACTGAGGGTGGGGAGAATCATATGGGCATGATAATAATGCAGATGGTGGGGAGAATCATTAGAAGAAAGGTAATGATGCTGAGGGTGGGAATAATCATCTAGAGCAAAGTAATAATTCTAAGTGTGTGAATAATGATCTGGTACAAGATAAGAATGCTGGGTGCATGGAGAGTGATCTAGAGCAAGATAAAAATTCTAAGTGTGTGGGTAATGATCTGGAGCAAGGTGAGAATGGAGAGTGATCTAGAGCAAGATAATAATTCTAAGTGTGTGGGTAATGATCTGGAGCAAGGTAAGAATGCTGGGTGCACGGAGAGTGATCTAGAGCAAGATAATAATTCTAAGTGTGTGGGTAATGATCTGGAGCAAGGTAAGAATGCTGGGTGCATGGAGAGTGATCTAGAGCAAGATAATAATTCTAAGTGTATGGGTAATGATCTGGAGCAAGGTAAGAATGCTGGGTGCACGGAGAGTGATCTAGAGCAAGATAATAATGCTAAGTGTGTGGCTAATGATCTGGAGCAAGGTGAGAATGGAGAGTGATCTAGAGCAAGGAAATAAAGTTGAGCGTGTGGAAAGCAGCCTAGAGAAATCCACTAATAGCAGGCGTGGGGAGAATGATGTACAGAACTATAAATGTCTGCAGAGCGACCAAAGGAATGAGTGATCAGAAGCCTATGTAGAAATGGTAATATAGCTTGCACCACTTTTATGCTCACCTCTTTTTTAGCAAAGCGCTGAAGTCCAGTTCTCCGGCCTCTTCTGTGCCATCTCCACTACAGAAAAACAAAGAAACATTTAGAGTAGGCCAAACAATAGATAGATCTACCTGAAGGTCCCTCACCTGCAGAAACATCCACCATTCCAGCTTGATGATTTTGTATGCACTTATATAAACTCTGACATGAAATTGTATTTAGGGAGTCAAGAAGGATTTTTTTCCCCCATCAAAAGCAGAATTAGAAATTGGCGAAATAATAATAATTGGTGAGTTTTTCCCCCTTCTTTTGGATCAACAAGGATTAGGAAATAAATTACGAAAGCCTAAACTATGTAACTATCTTTTTTTCCAATGTATTGTACAAACAGTTAATAAACACAAAAAAAACCCATTAAAAATAACAACACAAAAAACATTGTTAGATTTTTTTTTAGGACATATATAAAGAAAATACAAAACTAAAAAACGAGGGATGTGTCATCTATGGGTATTTTTAAAGCAATAGCTCACGTATGAAATTAGAAGTGGGCATTTTAGGAACACTTATAGATACAATATATAGACACAAATTTTAGCTCCTGGTAACGTCTGACACACATAAATCTTTGACAAGTGTAAGGTGAGCTGCACCGGCATGGGAAGTGCAATAAATCTGTGTAACGAGTGCAAAATGGGCTTGACAGGTCCGAGCATGGCATGCAAAGGCACAGATGTGAGTGAGAGAGAAGATGGAACGGAGAGATTCATGTGAAGTTACAAGTAGGGTCTTTTTTTGGGGGCTTCCAAATTAGATGATGGGATGGGTGTCAGTGACATTGGGAAGTATCTCACGCAGGTTCCCAGAATTAAGTTGTTCTGAAAGGATGAGTAGGGCTTTCAGTGACAGCTTACATGGCGATGCAAGTTAATTCTGGGTATCTCCAGATTGCTCAGCAGTGTCCAGTCTTCCCAGTGATGCTGAAGATCATTCCTCCTAACCAGCTACTGATCCACCCCGGCTCCCACTGCCTTTATCTGTCACACAGTAACGCCATAATCCTGGGACTAATAGACCATTCAGATTGCACTATGCCAAATGGAACAGGGCTTCAGGACATAGGGTCAGATTAATCAAGGTAAAAAAAAGGTGCTATTTTAAAATTGTTACATTTGGAGCAAACTGCTATAGCATTCCATTGGTTTCCATGGTTACTACTATTTTAGCACTTTTTTTTCTGTAATAGCACCAGTTTTGTCTTGATAAATAAGGCCCATAGTATCTAGAATAAGTGCTGTGCAGTTCTAGAACTCAAAAAGGAAATGCTTGCTAGCAAATGCAGCCTGGATTCTCCATAGTGGTTTCCTTTTAAATCCCTCTTCATTGGACTATTCCAGTGTCCAAATGATAGAAATCATTCCCCCCCCCCCCCCCCCCCCCCTGCGATAACCACTCCAGAGAACATACTGCAAGGTCACTATCATTTTATCTTTATGGAGTTCTGCTGATGCTAAATGTGTATGAATGAAATAGTCTGTTTAAAGGACAACTGTCAGCAAAAGAAAATTACAAACACCATTAAAACTCGTCTGACACCAGTAATGGTCTATCTTATTGAGCCCTCCTTGCACCATATAGCTTTCTCGCAGGGGCAGACATGCTGCTCAGAATCTTGGGTCACCTGACCCAAAATGAAGGAAGATCAGGTCCAATTTCTAAACATGTCAGCCCCCTGACACTGCTAGACAGATCCAAGAGGCCTCATTAAGGTACTTCATTTGCATTCTTTCATTAAGGCATTTCTGTTTAACGCCCTAAGGACAAGAGTTTTTTGGGGGGGATTTTTTGTTATGTTTGTGTTTAAGTGTAACTTCTCTCTCTTAACTATATATCATTTTGGGTTTTTTTTTCTTAAGGAAACACATGTGTTTCTTTAGATGTTAGATTTATCCTTAGAAAAAAAGCATTGAATATTATTTCATTTAAATTAACCACACCCCTTATAGACCCCATTTAAAAAAAATTTTTAAAAAAATATTGTCCAAGCCCCTGGTTTTCATTCATAACAGTGCCAGGACCGTTATCAATTCTTTACACTAGATGCAATCTTTCAATTTAATATGCATTTTTTTTTTGCCAACAGTTGTTATCACAGCATAGACCATTACTGGTGCTCAATGGGCCAATATCAGCTGGAGTGCTCTGTGCTGCAGACTCTGCAGAGGCCTAGTCTTTAATAAGCTTTTCTTTTATTCCCTATGGTATCTTAGGTCATAAATGCAGTGGAGCTTTGGCTAAGTGCCACTGCAGAGTGGATCCATCACTGTTGCATTAGGAAGAACATCATTGGGAGACGTTGGATTAATTGCTTGAGCAATATTTAGCTACCTTCCAGCAATCGATATCCTCCTTCTCGATGCTCCTCTTAATATGCTCCTAGGTGTTTTACATAGACAAGAGTTAAAGCGTAGGCCCCCCAAGCATTTTAACAAATGAGTTACTAATCACTGCATCAATTGTAGAAGAAGAAAAAAACGTTTTATGTCAAACACACAGGGTGAGAAGTATAAAACAGGTTACTGTCACAAGCATACTGCTTGAAAACAAGTATAGAGTAAAAAAAACAAAAAAAACTTACACATTTTGCCACACAGAATTTATATAAAACATATCGAATATGGTTTCTTTTATGTTCCAGTTCGACAATGCCATTAAACTAAAACGGAACTCTATACGGTTGTAACATTTTTAGAAGAAACAACAAAATAAAAAATACTTGCTTTTTTGCTTTGTATTTATAAAACAGTCGCGAAAAATAAATGCTTAACTGAAAGATTGCGTCAAGTGTAGGCATTTTAAATAATAAATAATTTAATTAAAACACCTTGCTGAGCTCTCTGTGCTTGTGTAGCTGTATCAGGAGGCTGACATTTTGCTCAGAATCTTGGGTAAGATGAAGAAAGATCGGACCCAAGATGTCTGCCCCCCTGATAAGAGCTATACAAGCAAAGAGGGCTCAGTAAGGTGCTTTTTAAATATTCTTTCATTAAAGAATTTGTATTTAAAATGCCAACACGTGATGCAATCTTTCAGGTAAATAGAATATTTTTAGTCCTTTAAGACATGTATACCGGCAAGCTCACATTCAAAAATATGGGTAATGTTTAGGGCTTTTTTATGTATGTATACATGTTTCCAAACTTACATTGTAAAATCAAGGGCATAAAATACATATAGATTTGATAATGTGCATCCATTTAATTTGCTTTGAAAAAAACCTTTTGGATTATTTTTTTGTAATATATTGTACACAAGTGATAGCTAAAATTATCAGTGCAGATCCTTGGGAGCTACGTAACTCTAGATTACAGGATTTTTAGGAGCCAGGGTACTTCCATAGAGTACTATGTGAAACACACACAGACAATAGGAGAAAATAGAGATTTGAAGGAGCCATGGCTTCTATTTTACATGTATATATATATATATATCATTACTAATCCTATTATTTCACATATAAAATAGAAATATATGAAATACAGTTGTATATCAGGAATACCGGTATTGGCTAACAGGGTTTACAGGACACCCAAGTGTTAGTTAAACTAAACATTGCATATACTGTGACTGTAGAGAATAAAAAATGATGAAAAATGATCTATATATTGTGTAAATACATAGAATAAGAGTATGAAGTGTTTCAGTGTCATCTGTGATGTTAGCTAGACAGAGTCCCTTTAACAACAAGAGAGGAAATGTGTGATAGAGACTTACGTGCGTCTGAAAGCGGAGCGGATATCGATGTCTCCAGCGTTAGAGGCTTCTGTAGACATAAAATCAAGACATATGGTTAAAGGAAACAGATTAATAAAGAATGGTATAAGGCAGAAGTGTCAAACTGCAGCCCTGTAGCTTTTGGAGGACTACATTGCACATACTCCCTAACCAAGGAGTGTCAAACCGCGGCCCTCCAGCTATTGATGGACTACATCTTCCCATACTCCCGAACAAGGGAGAGTCAAACTGCGGACCTCCAGCTGTTGGTGGACTACATCTCCCCATACTCCCCAACCAGGTGGTGGCAAACTGCGGTACTCCAGCTGTTGGAGGACTAGATCTCCCAAACTACCCGACCAGAGAGTGTCAAACTGGGGCCCTCCAGCTGTTGGAGGACTACATCGTCCATACTCCCTAACCAGGGAATGTCAAACTGCGACCCCCCAGCTGTTGGAGGACTATATCTCCCATACGCCCAAACCAGGTGGTGGCAAACTGCGGTATTCCAGCTGTTGGAGGGCTAGATCTCCCAAACTCCTCAATCAGGGAGTGTCAAACTGCGGTCCAATGTCTTAGTTGACAAAGTATTATTTGAGATGTAGGGCATCAGCAGCTGTAGGGAAGAAGACCCTGGTCTGATGCTTTTTTAGGCCATCCCCTAGAACATAGTCCAGGAAGCAAAACTCCTATTGCTTTGTTTCTCCCTTACATAACTAGCAATATGTTCTACACTAGTCATGATGGAAAGATGACATGATTAAAATCAACAGAAAATGGTCAAATTATTGACATTTTAATACCTGGCATTATTCCTTCATTAAAGTTAGTTCTCAGTGGCTTCAATGACATTTTAGTATTTTTCTTATAGCCCATTTCTCTCAGTGGGGTATCAACATTTCTAAAATGCCCATGAGGTGCATTAAAAAGGGAAACCACCTCTGGCATCATTACAAAAGGACATGGGAAGAACTATTTATTCATGAAAGATTCTGAATTTAGTTCTGCAAACTTAAGGCCAAAGTAGCTGAGTTGGAAACATTCTCCCATTCAGCTGCACTGAGAGAATTTTTCCAACTCAGCTACTTTGGTCTTCATTATGAACTTACCTTTGCAATTCCCACTTTTTATGAATACACCCATAATTGGCTGGTGACTGAATCTGACATTGGATTTAGCACGTGAGACTCAGGTGATAGAGAGGGGTCTATACTCACCTTGGACATTAAGGTTGAAGTTACAGCTGTCGAACTTGTCCTTGCTGGACACTTCGCACCGGTATCCTCCAGCGTAGGTGGTCTTGGCTTTGATAATATGGATCTCAAAGGTATAAATCTAGAATTTAATAATAGAACATCAAGGGCGTCAGAAATACATGGACAGTATATTTTTCCCCAGTTGCCCCCTCTCTCTGGAGCTCCCTTCCGACAGGCATCCAGCTTTTTCTCAAACTTCAAAAAGTCTCTTAAAACTCACCTATTTACAAAAGCTTACTATCCATCTCGCTAAAATGCCCATTAATTAAAGGGACACTACCACTTACATAATATGTAACTAGACAACCTGGTCATTTAAAACAAACAAATGCATCAATTGTATGCCACTGTTTTGTTTTGTTTTTTTAATTAATTGCATATAAAAATAAAATTAGGTGTTTATCATCTCCAGCATCCATTTTGAGAATATTTCCCATGATGCAACATCATCCAAAATCTTCCAGCCAGTCTCACTTTACAACTGTTGCCAAAGCCTGCATGATACTCCCCTGCTCTCTTACTGGCTCCTGTGTAGGGCAGAACTAGGTGGTTGCGTACACCTTGTTTACCTCCCTTCCAACACAAAGAGAGGAGATTAATCAGATCAAACAGGATCATAACTCTGCCCCCTTGTGATGTAATAGGTACATTCAGTGCTGTATTTACCGCGAGGCATCCTAGGCGGATGCCTATGGCGGCAAATTTTTTGGGGGCGGCAGCGCCCCCCAGCACTGGAAAAAGAAAAAATGAAAAAAAAAAAAAAAATCCGGACCTTAAAAAAAAAAAAAAAAAAAAAAAAAAAACCACCGCGCTTGCAGGCAGAGACGGAGGTGAGAGGGGATCGGAAGATCCCCCCTCACCATCGCTCTGCCTGCCAGGCTGCATGGGGAGCTGAGCAGGCAGCACAGAGAAACCTCCGTGCTGCCTGTTCGGCTCCCCGTGCAGTGTGCCGACACGGAAGTGCCGACAGTCACGAGTGTGATGGGAGTCAGAGTGTGTGTGATGGGAGACAGTGTGTGTGACTGAGTGTGATGGGAGTCAGAGTGTGTGTGATGGGAGACTGTGTGTGACTGAGTGTGATGGGAGTCAGAGTGTGTGATGGGAGACTGTGTGTGACTGAGTGTGATAGGAGTCAGAGTGTGTGTGATGGGAGACTGTGTGTGACTGAGTGTGATGGAAGTCAGAGTGTGTGTGATAGGAGACAGTGTGTGTGACGGAGTGTGATGGGAGTCAGAGTGTGTGTGATGGGAGACAGTGTGTGTGACTGAGTGTGATGGGAGTCAGAGTGTGTGTGATAGGAGACAGTGTGTGTGACTGAGTGTAATGGGAGTCAGAGTGTGTGTGATGGGAGACAGTGTGTGTGACTGAGTGTGATGGGAGTCAGAGTGTGCGTGATGGGAGTAGGAGTGTGTGACTGAGTGTGATGGTAGTAGGAGTGTGTGACTGAGTGTGATGGGAGTATGAGCTTGATGTGAGTCTGAATGATGGGGCATGTCTTAGGTGTGTAACGTGGGTGTGCAGCTTGGGTAGGGGGGTGCCCGGATTTTGTCTGCCTAGGGCAGCACAAAATCAAGATACACCACTGGGTACATTACCCTCCCATACAATGCAAGTCTATGAACATAATTCTGACTGCATCCTGTGTCCCTAGCCCCAAAGTGAGATACTAGTGCTGTAAAGTCACTGGGGGGGGGAGGGGGGGGGCACCCAAAAACACTATATTTCACAAAATGGCGGCACCCAGGCACACTTGTTTAGTTTAGGGTTGCCACCTAACCGGTATTTTACCAGCAGGCCGGTAAAAAATTGGCATCAGGCCAATGTTAAGTCTATGGAGACAGTACCAAGGCCGTTATTTTTTTGAAGAAAAGGTGGCAACCCTAGTTTAGTTACATATTTTATTAAACTCACATAACTGAAATCAACAATGCAACAAAAAAAAAAAAAAAAATCCTTTTCATTTTTTGGTGTGGGAGTGTCCCTTTAACCACTAGCCAATCTCACCTAGCTCTCCCTGTCCTCAAACACAGTTAGGAATAGCAAGCTTCCAACTCTTCCAACTAGCATGGTCTCTGAGCAATCATTGGCACCACAGAGAACTGTCCAAAAATAAATTGGGCATGGTCAGAGGGTTTCCATAGAGATGCATAGAGATGCCCAATGCACATGTGCAGGATGCTAGGCAAAGGGCTCATCCCCCCCCCCCCCCCCCCCCCCCAGGTTGAAGATTTCAGGTAGGTACTATTAAAGAGCACCTCTACTTAACAGCACCTATTAAGGAACAGATGAATGGCCAATGCAACTATACATCTGTGGTACCCACATTACATGGGCTCAAAGCTTTTGGTTATCATTACCTTGGTGTTACGGTCATAAGTCTCCAGAAGCTGCAGATGCTTCCCTACTTTACTAGATAAGTCCATCCATTTGCCTTTGAACCATTTGACTACTGGTTTCTTCAGCAGGTTGGCTGCTGCCACCCTGGCGGTGAATTTGGTGTTTTCCCCTGGAGTTTGAAAATAGAAAAAAACAAAAGTGTCAAGTATGACTTGAACTTATCTAAGCCACATGGGCCCTGCAAACCCCATTGACCTAAACACACAGCATGTACACACTACTACTACTCTTAACGAGACTGACCAACAGTGACATCTTCATCCTTTGGTCGCTCGAGGAAAAGTCCGATCGGATCCTGGGGGGCTTCTGGCTCAGGTGCAGGAGCTAGGAGAAACCAAAAAAAAAAAAACGAGTTCCCATCATGATGTATGATGTCATCAGTGTACGCTACAGGTGGCTTGCATCACCAATTGCTAAAATCTGAATAGGAGTTCCCCAAATTTACCAGTTTTAAACCCCAAGTAAAGTAGCTATAACCTGTAGCAATAACTATGGAAAGGGGCTGAGTCACCTACTTAATTAACTTGGTATTCTGCGCTCATCAAGTGATATGATACATTAAAATACCTTTTGGATTTAAAGAGCACAATTTTTCAGAAATCGAATGTACAGTGGCCCACTTAACTGTTTGCCTGCTGTCTCTCATTGAAACCTTTTATGCACTTTTTAGGAGACATGGAAAAGTTGATTTAAATTTTTTGGGGGGAGGCTATGATTAGGAAAAATGGTAAATATTTTAGAAGATATCTGCCTTTTTACCCCCTCCCTGCTCCAAACCTGAAGCTTGCAGGCTGAACTAGAAAGCTGCCTATCACTTTACTGCTCCTGGGAAACACTGACTATTAAAACTGATACAAAGGATGATAACTAGTTAGTCTCGAAGGAGATCAGAACCAAAAGAGCAATGAGAAAAATTCCCTGTAGTTAACAGACTGAAATAGATGCTATGTAACTCCTACAGTACAACCAGCCTCTCCTATAATGGAGCAATGAAAACTGAAATAAATAGAATGATTATTGGCCGTGGGACAGCTCTGGACTCGAAGTAACTGTGGGGGTCCTCCTGAGTAAACGTACAGTTTATACTTACCCTCAGAGGGTTGGGCTTCTTTGTTTTCTGCTTCAGGGGCAGGGGCAGAAACCTCAGCAGGGGCTTCAGGGGCAGGAGCGGGGTCTGCGGGGGCTGGAGGCTCCTCTGATTTCTCTGAAGATAAACAGTCACAAAACAAGTTTCCTGTTTTACTACAAGATGAATATGTTAAATGGCTGATTTGAAAGCAAAATGTGCCACCTTCATGTTCAAAAGTGTGTCCACATATACACTGAATTGTTACATCTTTTCTCAAGTGCTACAGTCTAATTGCCCTGTGTAGACATTTGATATAATTCGGGGGCTTGACAAATACAATATTTGTAGACTTTTAGGAAATAGTACTTTAACACTTTAAGGACCAGGGATTTTCCTGGGCCAAAGACCACGGCCAATCTTTCCATTTTGATTTGTAGTGGTTTAAACACATTTTTCCTCTCTGACATTTAACGCACCCGCACTTCCTTTGGATACCATATACATACATATAAATAATCTATGTATGAAAAAAAACAATGATATTGTATAAAACTTGTATAACACTAACGGTGACCCACTTATCCCAAATAACTAGTTAATAAAAAGAAAAAATATAGGTTTCCCGACCCCCAAAAACTAACAAACAAACAGAAAAAAAATCTGACCAGTACATTGTAAGCAATAAGAGCACGCAGAATCACAACAAGGGCATGCAGGGGTTATCTGTTATCATATTAATATATTCAAAATATATACCGTATATGTTATATTTAGGGGGGGGGGGGGTGCACCCAAAAAAATTTAGAAAAACAAAACAAAATGAGGGCCATAAACTAGGTGTGAAAGTAGGAAACTGATTGGATGGAAAGGGTTACATTTTTTTTTGTATAGAATTTTTTTTTAACTTGCCCGTCACTCCCTGTACTTCACAATCAGCATGTGAAGTACAGGGAGTGAATTGGAGGCAAGGTCAATGTATAATAACTATCTAACTTGCATGTGATCACAGAAGGCTATCAGCCAGACATTACAAGACTCTGACCTTGTTCTTTGACCTTCAACTCAAATTTGACTTTTGAAGTTCCAGCAATGACTGAGTAAGCAACATCATCCTCGGGGGCGGCATTGTTGATGGTGAGAGAGTGTTTTTTACCGTCAACCTTGATGGCGTACTTGTCGCTTGCGCTGATGTCAGTGCTGCCCTTCTGCCATTTCACCTTCACGCCGGGCTTCTCTGTCTCTGCCTCAAAGGTGACGCTGCCGCCCACCTGAACCTCAGAAGACTTTGGCTTTTTGGAGAAGGCTGAAAAGGAAAAATCAGAAGAGAGCAGACTGGAATCAGCATGGGGCACAATCAACATAAAAGGCCCAGCTGGTAAACCAGGGGCCTAAAACTTACAGCAATGAAATAATAAAGCACACACACACATTGTATACAGTGTATATACACATATGAGAAGCTGGAGACGTTCCAGGGCCTGAAAGAGGAACTAGAGAAGATTTGGAAAGTCAAGGCCCAGTAGTGATAGGAGCCCTCAGGGCTTTGACTCCTAAGCTGGGAGAATGGTTCCAACAGATTCCAAGAACATCATATAACTCTAGATTGTAAGCTTGCGAGCAGTGCTCTCTGCCTCATGTACCAGTCTGTTCTTGCTCGTCTAACATAGTATGTAGTCCACCCTCTATGCTCTGTATCTAGGTAAATTGTTGGCACTATATAAATAACCGTTAATGTAATATAATGACAACTAAGATACTGCACAGAAACTCCCAGGCCTCTGGTAGAGAAAGACACATACCATCCACAGGCCGGTAGAGGCTGGTAGAGGAAGACACATACCATCCACAGGCCGGTAGAGGCTGGTAGAGGAAGACACATACCATCCACAGGCCGGTAGAGGCTGGTAGAGCAAGACACATACCATCCACTTAGGGTGAGAAAAAGATGATATATGTATGAAAAACTGAATGATAAAGAAGAAAGATTGGCTTCAATGTGAAGCAGATGGAAGTAGGTTTGTAGCCCCCCCATACAAGGTCGGGGAGGGGCAATCATGACAGGGTGCTTAAGGGATATGTTCAGCCTATAGTGGGAATTAGTGGGAGGATTTGGGAATCTATAAAAGCTAGGAACAGGAAGTTTGGGGGCTATTTTAGGAAAGGGTTTCCCCCTACCTGTTTTCCCACTCACCCTCCCTAATTTTTTCTGGTTAATGAGCATTTATTTATTTCCATATCACAGCGTTGGCGGGAGCTTGCAGAGTATCCAGGAGGGTTAATGGAAGAATGGATTGGGGAGAGTCAATCGGGACTCTGGTGGGAGGTTCGAGGGGAAAGTGGTACCTCGAACCTCAGGTATTGGGGGCATTGGTATATGCCCAGAACATGGAGTTATTCGGCAGCCACCTGGATACTCTTGCAAGCTTGGTTGTTTTTTTCTGTATATGGAATGTTTATATTTAGTCATTGTATAATTATGGATATATATGTGGAATGTACATATATAATGTAATGCAATGACTATTTAAATAAAGTGCTGTGGCCGTTGTTTTACCCCACAGTCTGGTTTTAAGTTTCAGTTATTTCTAGGCGAATACATATCCCCAATGATAGAAGCTACCATGTCATGGTATTTTGTTTTGAACAAAAGGTGTCAACCCTAATCTACACTTGGAACTGGTTTATCTCTTGAAGACGGGACAAGCTTATGGAGTGTGCTGATGAAATCTCTAAAGGGTCTACCCAATAAAGAGAGCAGTGCTGGGAATGAGATGTCAATTTCAAACTGAAGGCCAGAGTAGACGAATTGGAAAAATTCGCCCATTCTCACAAATCTTTCCAACTCAGCTACATTGGCCTAAAGTTTGAAATGCCCATCTCAGTTCCCTGCAAGTTTATCTTTATTAAGTGAACCCTTAGGGCTTTACCTGGCGCTTGCCTTGGGGGGGGGGGGGGGGGGGGGGGTGGTGGTGACTATGCTCATCTGTATTTGTGAGTGACATGTTTTATTTTTATATATATATATATATCTTTACAGTATTATTACTTTACAGCAGTTGATGAGATGGTTCAGTGGGCTAAAGCAATAACTGTTGAGTTTGTTTGTCCTGAAGCTGCAGGTTCAATTCTTGGCAGGGTTGATGCAGCCTGCCATCCTTCTGTGGTAGGTACCATTAAATTGGGTACACTTAAAATCCCCTGAATGTTGGGGAGTGTTTAAATCCCCTGGATGTATTGGGAAATGAGAGAATATCTCAATGTACGCTTTCAAGTTAAATACTTGGGAATCACAGCTCCCATATTGACCTGATACTACACACAAATATGAATGATAAGCTCTTCAGCCCAGCCTATAAAGTACTGAGACATCACAGATCTAATACAAAGCTTAACAAAATAAGCCATAAAGGAGTAAGAATGATAAAGAAGCACAAAACTGTAATACTAGTTGGCCTTTTGGGGATTAAACACCCTTCCTTTGTCTTCAGTATACCGTAATTGGAATTTAAAATATACACCAAAAGTAAGAATGTATTATTAATTAATAACAAAATACAAACAAAAATCAATATAAAAAGGAGGAATCCCTTTCCTCCTGGAGAAAGTCTTGTACATAAAAACATTGGGTATTCCTCCTAGAAAACAGCTTGTACACAGGAACATTGCGGATTTCTCCATGTAAAAGTCTTGTACACGGGAATGTTGTGGATTACACCATGTGAAAGTCTTGTACACGGGAACGTCGGGGATTCCTCCATGTGAAAGTCTTGTACACTGGAACGTTGGGGACTCCTCCATGTGAAAGTTTTGTACACGGGAATGTTGTGGATTCCTCCATATGAAAGTCTTGTACACGGGAACGTCGGGGATTCCTCCATGTGAAAGTCTTGTACACTGGAACGTTGGGGATTCCACCATGTGAAAGTCTTGTACACTGGAACGTTGGGGATTCCTTCTGGAGAAAGGCTTGTACGTGGAAACGTTGGTGATTCCTTTTGGAGAAAGGCTTGTACGTGGAAACTTTGGGTGTCTCTCTCTTCAATATCTTTGTGTTGGCTCTTGTTAGGTTTGTATCAGCCATTTTGCTTCTAATACATGATTTTTTTTAAATTTCTGTATATACTTTTTATATGTGAGTTATTTATTTGTTTGTATTCTTGGTAGGGTTTTATATTTTAAGCATGAATAAAGGAGGCACCCTATATACAACAGTTATGTCACAGTTTGACAAATATTTGTAGATTTCGGGAACTAGACAGACTAACTCAGGAGCCAGCCTGGTTTTTTTTTAGGATCCAATGAAATTCTGTATAAAACAAGTCCAAAAAGCTAGGAGCCCACAGTAGAAATTTAAGGAGCCACAGCTGCCTGTCTCTTGGGATCTGTCAAGCCCTGTGTTATTTTAATCATTTCTGGGGCCCAACATATATTTTTAGTATTTTGTATTATTGAACCCTGGCATCAGCTCGTGTGAGTTATAAGGGATGGTGTGTAACCTGCCCCAAACTCCAAAAGCTTAATTACATGGCAAGTTGCACGGCCTGACCCCTAAAACAGTAAATATCACAGATAGCACGCATAAATATAACTATTTGTACACACTAGAAGCTCCACATGGTAATAATACGTGCCTCTATTAAATGTAGACCGGGGCTTTCCAACTGCACAGGTAATCAAATACACAGACTCAGATACCGTATCATAAAACCCACCAACTGCTCCTATATTCACGGAGCACAAACAGAGCTTTATCCAGGGCAGTCCATTACACTGAAAGACTTCAGATGTGGCACAATCCCTGCCCAGCAGCCTTGCTTGCACTACAAGATCATTACACAGAAACATAGAATGTGTCGGCAGATGAGAACCATTCACCCATCTAGTCTGTCCAATTTCTAAATACTTGGTCCCTGGCCTTGTCTTATATCTAGCATACTGTATAAACCTCTACCACCATTCCAAACATCCACTACCCTATCAGTAAAGTAATAATTCCTGATATTACTCCCCCTCTAATTTTAGACTATGTCCTCTGGTTGGGGTTGTTTTTCTTCTTTTAAATATACTCTCCTTCTTTACTGTGTTGATTCCTTTTATGTATGTAAAAGTTCCTATCATATCCCCTCTGACTCGTCTTTCCTCCAAGCTATACATGATAAGATCCTTTAACCTTTCCTGGTAAGTTTTATCCTTCAACCCATGAACCAGTTTAGTAGCCCATCTATGAACTCTCTCCAATTAGTGACCGACATGTTTCCCATAACATTATACTCAGTCAACCTCTAATATTAAGCGTACATCATGCCACCAAATTACACATAGATAATAAAGCAAAGAGAGATTATTCAAGAGGTATTTTGAAGGGGGATACATTACACTCCTTGCCAGAAGAGATTGCAAGGTAATGGGTTACAAGTAGATAAAGACTGACTGTATATACCAAGCCTTTAAGTATGCTAATGCACAATGAACAGACATATAGAACACTGGTGATCACACTCAATCATTTTGGAGTCTCAGTTTTATTCCAATATCGGGCCATAAAACATTTTATTAGATTTATCATCCCAAATCATTTGAATTTCTATGGACACCTATTATTTAAGGTCAGCAATGAAGATCATAACGGAGTAAAACATTATATATAAATCTAACGCGTGCCTATCAGTGGCCTATATTTACTTAGTATGTCTCTGCAAGTAGTACTTTGTCAGAGCTGGACACATTCACAGGGATTTTCAAACCCACAGAATAATAAGAGAAAGTACCATACTGGAACCTGCACCTGAATGGCACGGTATCTATGCAGGGAAGGTTAATCTAGGAATAGTACTGATATTTCTATAATCTAAAGTCTAAGGTACATGGACTTTGTGGGATATCTAAATCAGGACAATCCTTGCTGGCTCCTAAATTGGACAGTTTGGCTACAAAATGTTTGTTGAGGACTGATCTAAAAAAATATATATATATATATTTAAAAACAATTTAGGAATAAAATAGATAATTTAAAGAAAAAAACAAAAAACCATTGAGATAATGATCAAAACCCACAAAAGGTTGGAGACCAGCAGTAAAATATTAGAAGTCAAAGCCCAACCGTTTAGGTTATCCGTGAATTGTTAATATACAAATAAGTACAAGTTTAATAAACAAATAAAACAATTGAAAAATATGTAGAATTATCTGTAGACTTTAGGACCCAAACGAGGCCAGCCTTGTTATTTTTCTGAGCCAGGGTGAAGAAGACACTTCCATAAAGTTATATGTAAAACAATCAATAAAATTAGGAGCCAGGCATAAGGAGCCATAACTCTCTGGGATTTGTCAAGGGTTGCAGTGAATATTTAGCTTACAAATGATGATGGTGCTCTGCATTTAAATAATTTATTTTATTCAATCTCCGTAACATCAGTAAGCTTAGAAATCAATTGCGAAGATATATTCGCAGCAGGCATATAACGGAAACACAGCTTATCTAAAAAGGTGGACAAACCCTTCTTACGCCGCAAAAAAAACCCAAAAACATATAATTACACTGCTTCCTCTCACCCATCCCACGCGACATCACCAAAGTCAAATGAAGGTGACAGTCATCTCAACACAGTCCAGACCAAGCCTGACAGCAGACCGATCCATGCAATCGGTTATATCCCATAATACATGTATTTTAGGTTCAATTTTGGATCTTGTTCCCACATCTCCACCTGTCCTCTGCCCAGTACCCCGCTGTACCTGTTTTCTTAGCCGGTTCAGGCATCCTAACTCAGCCTGGTAAATGATGCTGTTCAGAAGAAGATTTCCAAGTGTAGCTCCAGACCACTGTATGGTTGGAACTGGAATGAAGCTGGTGGATATTACAGACCCCCTTAAAGCAAAGACAGATAGGGAGAAACCTTATGTGCTCCACCCCCCCCACATCCAACACACACACTCTCTCCTGTTGTCACACAGTCCTGTCACCTCCTCAGCAGCAGACTTCACTTGACAGGATATATCAGCTGGGATAAATATAGCCAAACTACCAGCGTCTTGTTGTTTGCCCTCTGGCCCAGCAGGTTTAGTACGGTCCAGCACAAATGCCCTCTATGCCATCCTTTCTGCTGGGCCATATGTGCCCCCAACTACTGACCTTGACAGGATGTGCTACCCTTAAAGGGCGACTGTAGGAAAAAATGACCTTATGTTTAATTGAAAGATTGTATTGAGTGTCGATGATTTATAAAGAAATTATTTAATGAAAGAATACAAATTAATTAAGCCTTCTTTACTCCATATAGCTCTCAGGGGGCAGACATGTTGTTTAGAATCTTGAGTCAGATCTTTACTCACCTTGGTTCAGATAAACAAAGATCGGTATCATCTGACCAAACTTTCTAAACAAAATGGCTGCCTCCTGGTAGAGCTATATGGGGTAAAGATGGCTCAATAAGGTACTTTATTTGTATTCTTTTATTAAAGCATATCTATATAAAATGTCTGCACTTGATGCCATCTTTCAATTACAGTTGTCCTTTAAGAAAACTGAATTCTTAGCCAGCAAGCTATCCCGTAAAGGTTTCAGCAGGCTTCTGTTTGGAAATCTATTGCAGTTTGTAGCGACTTTATTATCAGCTGATTTTTAAAGGGAAAGATTGCACCGCCCAAAAGTCGACATATATAACTAAGACTAAAAGGTGAACATTAATTGTTTACATTATATAAAAAGTAGGACCAAGCTGTGGTGGAGAAGAGGAGGGGAGTCTGAGAAAGGAATTTGAAAGGGGAGGGGAAAATGGTCTAATTTTAACACACACACGTACACAGTCTATATCTCCCAAGTGTGCCTGCTTGTAGAACAAGGGCTGACAAATATTTGCAGAATTTAGGAGCCAGACGGACATATTTAGAAGCCAAGCCACTTTTCATTTAGGAATCACTAAAGAGGCCAGAGTTCTGTGTAAAATAAAAAATGTTAGTGGTTAATATTTCCATTTTTAGTATACACGACTCCAGGGATTGTTTAATAGAGATCATTTCACTTTGTAATACATATTCTACCCGTCCTTAGTTTCTCCTATAGCAGCTGAGACCGTGGGTTAAGACAGTAATGTAAACATGAGGCACGTGGACTCGTGCCACATGTGTATTGCGAATCTTATATATTTTTAACGGACAACTGTACTGCTAACATGAACTTGACGCTGTTTGCAAAGTCCATAGCCGTTCATGTTGTTGCATGCTGAAAACAATAAATAGAGGATTATCAATAACCCCACCATTTGGGCTCCATCATTTTTAAGTGACTCTTCATTCGGAGATGCGAGTCCCCTCTGTGCTCCACCATATTACACATGCGTACAACCACATACACACGGAAGATCAGTTACAGAGCAGAGGATAGCACTGTACACACGTGCAAAGTGACAGAAAGGAAGCCCTGGATTTAAGTATTAACAGGAAGGGCTACATGACTTGGAGCAGATCAGGGGATTTCCCCTAGGAGTTACAATGTGTAAGTTGGTTAATCATTGCCCAGGTCATGGGTCCTTCTTGGAGTGACAGGCTGGATATCCATTAAGTATCCCCTATAGGGGTGGGGCCAAAATTGGTATAATAAATTGGGGGGGGGGGGGGGGGTTTAGATTGCTCATCTCATAGCTAGAATAGCCTTGTGTCCATCCCACGCATGCTTAAACTCCCTCACTGTGTTTACCTCTACCAGTTCTGCTGGAAGACTATTCCATACATCCACTACCCTCTCAGTAAAGTAATACTTCCTGATATTACTTTTAAATCGTTGCCCCTCTAATTTAAGATCATGTCCTCTAGTTGTGGTACTTCTTCTTCTTTTAAATATACTCTCTTCCGTTACTGTAGATTGCCTTTATGTATATAAATGTTTCTATCATATCCCCGCTGTTACGTCTTTCCTCCAAGTTTTACATGTTAAGATCCTTTTTTACCTTCCTGGTAAAAAAAAGTATATCTCTTCCCTAAATAGAACAGGTGAAGGGGGTGGGTCCTAACTAGAATTTAACCCCCAAAGCTAAAACTGATCCTCTCCATGTCCATCCTTTTACAATTGTTTGCATGACGATCTGCCACTGGTTAGACATTTAAGGCGGTAATTCAAACTTAAGGCCAAAGTTCCTTTCAGAATTTTTTTTTACAACTCCGCTACTTTGGCCTCAAGTTTGAAATTCCCATCTCAATTCCCTGCAATTCTTTCTTTACTGAGTAGACCCTATAGACATTACTTACCTGCTGCATGACTACAAAAGGAGCATAGTTGCCAACATCGGCCATGTTTCCAGGGACACATATGTGTTTCACATGCTGCAGAAAGAGCATGCAAAGTGCAGCCCGGCAGTATCTAGGATGCATATACCCACAGGCACAATCCTATTAATTAATCAGGGTAGGTTCTATGAGATCTCCACCCTGATTAATTAATTGGATTCTGCCTGTGAGTATATCCATCCTACACAGGGCCGGCGCTACCGTAAGGCGCCACAAGGGGGGGGCAGGAAAATCGCCCGTGCCCCCCGGCCCACAGTAAGTCAGTTTACTTACCTCCTTGGTGCTGTGCAGATCCGCGCAGCTGTGAGGGAAGCGTTGTGTTCCCCAAAAAAATGTGACCGGAGTAACTCTGGTCGCATTTTGTTTTTAAAACAAACTTTATTGAAGCCGCGCGGCTGGAGGGGAGCACACAACGCTTCCCTCACAGCCGCGGACCTGCAGAGCAGCAAGGAGTTAAGTACTGGGAAGGGGGGAGGAGGGTGGAAAAATCTTGGCATATTGACGGGCATATTGGAGAGGCAAAATCCTGGCATATTTAGTGGCAAAATCCTGGCATATTTAGTGGCAAAATCCTGGCATATTAGAGGGGCAAAATCTTGGCATATTGGAGGGGTAAAATCCTGGCATATTTAGTGGCAAAATCCGGGCATATTGGAGGGGCAAAATCCTGGCATATTGGAGGGGCAAAATCCTGGCATATTGGAGGGGCAAAATCCTGGCATATTTAGTGGCAAAATCCTGGCATATTTGAGGGGCAAAATATTGCCATATTAAATGGCACAAGAATGGCAAATTGAGGGGAAAAATACTGGCATATTGAGGGGGAAAATACTGCCATATTAAGTGGCTAAATACTGCCATATTGAGGGGCAAAATAGTGTGTCTCAGGTTATGTGTGTATTGGTGTCACTGTGTGTGTATAAGTGGTAATGGTGTGCGTAAGTGTGTCACTTTCTGTGTAATGGTTTGTGTGTAAGTGTCACTGTGTCAGTGTAAGGGTGTGTGTGTGTAAGTGTGTCAGTGTAAGGGTGTGTGTGTGTGTGTGTGTAAGTGTGTCAGTGTAAGGGTGTGTGTATGTGTGTCACTGTGTCTGTGTAAGTGTGTCACTGTGTCTGTGTAAGGGTGTGTGTGTAAGTGGTAAGTGTGTCTCTGTGTGTGACTGCAAGGGTGTCTTTGTGTTTAAGGGTTTCAATGTGTGTTAGGGTGTCAATGTGTGACAAATTTAGAGCATGCGAGTTGAATATTTAGATGTATTTTTTTTTATTGTATACATTATACTTTTATTTATATAAAATATTTGGAGGGTTGGTGGTGTGGGAGGCGTGGCGGATCAGAGCAGGGGGGCACCAAAATGCACCTTCGCCTGTGTAGACGAAAATCCTTGCAACGGCCCTGATCCTACATACTGCTGGGCTGCACTTTGCATGCTCTTTCTGCAGCATGTGGAGCAAATATGTGTCCCTGGAAACATGGCCGATGTTGGAAACTATGAAGGAGACACAATCCTGTTCGTGTAAAGAAATAATGTCTCATATTCAATGCACTCTGCTCGTACTGCACCACAATCTGCAGCCAGCTCAGGGAGACTCTCCTGTGTCCCAGAATTTACCAGGAACCCTTGAGAGTTATCTGAGGTCACATTCTGTCTGTCCTCTATGACCTTCACAAGGCTGAGATCACACAGAATAAAGCAATGTAATGGTGATTATCTGTCAGCAGAGATTAGTTTAGAGCTTATGGAAGCTTATTTTGACTTGGCTTTGTTCACCAGCCTTTAAAAAAATAAAATAAATTATTTTAATAAATACCATAAATTCCAAGTAATGTGCAGAGCTCCACAGCAATAAAGTGAAATGTAATGTGCAGTGTGTGAGTGTATCACAGAGCTCCACAGCAATTACCATAAATTCCAAGTAATGTGCAGAGCTCCACAGCAATAAAGTGAAATGTAATGTGCAGTGTGTGACTGTATCACAGAGCTCCACAGCAATTACCAAAAATTCCAAGTAATGTGCAGAGCTCTACTGCAATAAAATGAAATGTAATGTGCAGTGTGTGAGTGTATCACAGAGCTCCACAGAAATTACCATAAATTCCAAGTAATGTGCAGAGCTCCACAGCAATAAAATGAAATGTAATGTGCAGTGTGTGAGTGTATCACAGAGCTCCACAGCAATTACCAAAAATTCCAAGTAATGTGCAGAGCTCCACAGCAATAAAATTAAATGTAATGTGCAGTGTGTGAGTGTATCACAGAGCTCCACAGCAATTACCAAAAATTCCAAGTAATGTGCAGAGCTCCACAGCAATAAAATGAAATGTAATGTGCAGTGTGTGAGTGTATCACAGAGCTCCACAGCAATTACCAAAAATTCCAAGTAATGTGCAGAGCTCCACAGCAATAAAATGAAATGTAATGTGCAGTGTGTGAGTGTATCACAGAGCTCCACAGAAATTACCATAAATTCCAAGTAATGTGCAGAGCTCTACAGCAATAAAATGAAATTAAATGTGCAGTGTGTGAGTGTATCACAGAGCTCCACAGAAATTACCATAAATTCCAAGTAATGTGCAGAGCTCTACAGCAATAAAATGAAATGAAATGTGCAGTGTGTGAGTGTATCACAGAGCTCCACAGAAATTACCATAAATTCCAAGTAATGTGCAGAGCTCCACAGCAATAAAATGAAATGTAATGTGCAGTGTGTGAGTGTATCACAGAGCTCCACAGAAATTACCATAAATTCCAAGTAATGTGCAGAGCTCCACAGCAATAAAATGAAATGTAATGTGTAGTGTGTGAGTGTATCACAGAGCTCCACAGCAATTACCAAAAATTCCAAGTAATGTGCAGAGCTCCACAGCAATAAAATGAAATGTAATGTGTAGTGTGTGAGTGTATCACAGAGCTCCACAGCTACGGCCACCATCAGGGGGTGAAAAAAAATTGTTTGTAAAAGAAAACAACAAAAAAGCATGGATAACCAGGGCAGCTGCCTAGGGCCCATTCATTCATGGGGGCCCAAAGCAGCTTCCCCGTGGGTCCACGCTACTGTCTCACATGAAGACAGTCATGAGCGGGCAGCAGCCGGCAGATGGATGCGGACTGGGTCCTCTGTCACAGCTGGCCGAAAATTAGGTCAAGTTTATTTGGTGGCTGTATTGAGTGAGCGCAGGATGAAACACTGCAGAGGAGATGAACGAGCAGCATCCAGGTAAGTATTGGGGAAGTGGGGAGGAGGGTTGATTAACTTGACATATTAATGGACAACTTATCAGTGGCAAATTAATGGACAAATTATCAGTGGCAAATTAATGGACAAATTATCAGTGGCAAATTAATGGACAAATTATCAGTAGCTATTACTGAACAAATTATCAGTGGCATATTAATGGACAAATTATCAGTGACATATTAATATATAAACTAACACTGGCTGTGGCATATTAAGTTTTGGATGTGCAATGCGGGTAATGGAGCATATCCTGGGGTATATTTAAATCATTGACATGCTATACAAAGACCTAGATAAAATTACTTTTGTAGGGTAGGGGGGTGAGAGGGAGAATATTTTTCAGTAAGGGGTCCTGAAATTTCTGATGGTGGCCTTGTCCACAGTAATATGCAGTGTGTGAGTGTATCACAGGGCTCCACTGCAATAAAACCTACCGTAACGTGCAGTATGTGAGTATGACAGACCTCCACAGTAATAAAACTCACAGTACTGTGGATTGTATTTGTTTGTCTTGCAGAGCTCCACAGCAATAAAACTCACAGTACTGTGCATTGTATTTCTTTGTCTTGCAGAGCTCCACAGCAATAAAACTCACAGTACTGTGCATTGTATTTGTTTGTCTTGCAGAGCTCCACAGCAATAAAACTCACAGTACTGTGCATTGTATTTATTTGTCTTGCAGAGCTCCACAGCAATAAAACTCACAGCACTGTGCATTGTATTTGTTTGTCTTGCAGAGCTCCTCAGCAATAAAACTCAGAGCATTGTATTTGTTTGTCGTGCAGAGCTCACCCACTTCACCTGTTTGACCTTTCCCCCTATGTGTCTCTTCTCTCCTCCAGGGCCGTCTTTAACGCGGGGCAAACGGGGCAGCTGCCCCGGGTGCAGTTATTCCTGGGAGGGCCCAAAGCAGCTGCCCCGTGGGCCCGCTGCCCGAAAAAATATTTTTAACGATCACGTGTATTTTATCATACTATGTGATGCGATCGGCACGCATCCCATAGTTTTTTACTTGCCCCTCCCCTGGTCACACGTGACACAGCCTCCTTCTAGTCAGTCAGTGCGTGCGGCATGTCTTCACGTGTGACACCACACCATTTCTGGACTGGACGATGTATGGACGGACAGACAGTGCATCTGAGGTCTCTCTGCTGCAGCTTCCATCCTCACCGGAATAAATTACAGGTGCAGCAGCCCAAATCAGTTGTGCAGCCCCCCGCCCAAGCCATACACAGTGCCCCCTCCAGCCAGCTATACAGACATCCAGGTGCTAGCCATACATAAAGTGTCCCCCCAGCCAGCTATACAGCCCCCCACCCCCTGGAACTATTTTTTTAAATATTTATATTATGTAAGCCAGCCATATCATATATAAATATTATATAAACCAGCACTATATCTACATAATATATATATATATATATATATAGTTTATATAATATTTCATGATATATCCAGTCACATGTTTGTCTGGTTAATATAATATTATATAATATATATAGTTGATATAATGTATTATATTAATATTATATAAACCAGCTATATAAATATATAAATTAAATTATTATTGAAGTATATATTTTAACAGCATAAGCCAGCCCAGGATATGTCTTGGTAAAGGTGTCTAATGAACTAGATAAAAAAAATGTGCAGTAATATTCCACTAGCTGTATCAAAATCGATCGGGGAGGCCCAAGCAAATGCTTGCCCAGGGTCCAATCAGTATAAAAGACGGCCCTGCTCTCCTCCAAACACTCCTCACCTCTGCAAATTATTTTGTTCAACCCACTGTGCTGGGGGGGAATTATCCCACACAAATGCAGATACTGGGGGGCATGTACTAAAAAAACGCAAAGAAATTTTATGTGCAAAACTATTTTGGCGCTTTGCGCCTATTGCAATGTACTGAACATTTAACACTCAAATAGTACATACGAGCAAATTGCGAATAAAAACTGGCATAATTGAAACGAAAAACAGGCAAGTTTGCTAATATTTTTTCTACCTCTTTTGATAGCACTTGCTAAAAGCTGGTGTAATTTTCACACGCAAATAAAAATTATTTATTTGCAAAACTCTTAAGCGTGCGCAAATATAATCGCAATTTATTGGCGCAACCGGAAAAATGCACGCTAAATACAAAAAAATGGAAGAGGCGCTAATCGGGGAAAAAAGAGCAGAATGTTACAAAGAGTCGCAAATTGCTCCTTACTCCTGTTTTACCTATTTTTTTTCACAACTGCACTTGTTTAGTACATGATACCATTGATTGTTTAGTACATGACCCCCACTGACTGCTCCCCTTTCTTATGCAGGGGAGAGCATTCCGCCGCTGACTGTGTAGTGCACACCGACAGCAAATCTAAGGGGAAAAAAATCTAACCAAAAATAATTTTAAATTTAATATACACTATAGTTCAAATATTAATTTAGCATCAAATATAGCTGAGTTATGTAGCATGAGGCTTTATATCCATTGCAATATTTACATTTTTGGTAAACGTATTCAATTAAGTTATCCAAACTGAGATAACTTGCACTTTTTCCACAATAAAAATTGTATTTTAGTAGTTCTCTAAATATGTGTGATTAACCTATTAAAACTAAAAATCAGTTCTGATATAGCCGTTTTACTAATCTGACAGGGTATTCTAAATATGAAATCTTCATCTGTTTGCAAATATAAAAGAATAAAACTACACGCAAGAAGGAGTCTTTACATTTATTAATCATGATTTATATCAGTCTTGGTGACTAATGATTTAAATCAAAACCACCCTGACACACACACACACACACTCATTTTTATTCCTCCCAACACTTCCAATGTCCAAAGAGGGACACTTATTTTTGTGGTAGTAGCTGAAGGTATGGCTGTGGGTGGGGCTTTATCGGCCAATTGGTAACTAATTATGTCATTTAGAACAAAAATTAAAATATTTTATGGACAAAAATGAATATAAACTTGCACTTTTTCACGTGAGTGTTTTGTTTTGTTTGTTACCAGGAGTGAGACACTGGTATATTTTGTTGCTGCTTTAGCCATCACAACTAGGCGCAGTGTGTTTTCTTCTTCTTTTTGAATATAAACTTGCATTTACTCCGGTTTATAGTGACTTTATTGTGCGTTTTATTGCTGTGGAGTCTGTGATACAGTTATACAAACTAAAAATTCTAAACCAGAAAAGAGTAGAAGAGGAAAGAGGGATGGGGGGTGCAAAATAGGTCTGTCCCTCTAAACAGATATTCATTATGCTAAACAGGTTAAGCACATCATAAACACATCTAGCACTTTTGGGCTTATCTGCTAATTAGGAGGATTATCGTGCTCTGAATGGGAGAGGGAACCAAGGGTGACTTGTAAGCCATACTGCACATTGTTCTCTTACGGAAGGCATTTTATTTGCATGCCCAGAAGATTAGAGAATTTATGGCTGCTCCCATTCCTTAGTCTAGTGTATTAGGAAGGGGATTTAGAAAGAGTCGTTCGCGCCGAGTTGTGAAGCGTCATGTTACTGGGTGGAAAGTGATATACAAGATGGCGGTTTCTTAAAGGGAAACCAATGTGAAAATAGAAAGCGCTCAAATATCCATTCCATTTTTTCAACCTGGACAAATATATATGTAAATGTTCAGAGTCCTGAAATTAGTTTTGATTCTGCATTTAGTATCCTTCTTTTTTTTTCCCCAAAAAAATTCTTCTTCTTTGTTGACTTCACTTCCTGTTTACTGTTCCCGGAAGTTCGCAGTGCAATGCGGAAGTATTTCTCTCGCTTAAAGGACAATTATATTTATTTTAACCCTTGCTTGGCGAAGGAAGGGTTAAAAAATACATGTCTATCTTCTCAGCGCACGCACAGCCAATCAGAGCAGGTGGCTCGCCCCCTGCTCATCTGATTGGGGTCTGAATCTTCCGCTAGGGTGACCACATTCCCCGGATTGCCCTGGACAGTCCCGCAATGGGGCGTTATGTCCTGGGAAGCCTCAATCCGGGACAAGTCAAAATTAGACCTCTTAAGTCTCCTGATTGGATGAGTATTCAGAAGCCTCTCCTGATTGGCTCAGTTCACACTGTTTTTTTTTATTTTATTTTTATTTTTTACCTTTTTAGTAGTTTAAGATAAAATTTAAAGATCTTTTTTTTTTTCAATTTTGTTCACATTATAAACAGTGTTTAGGTGACAGAGTTTCTTTAATAAAAGAGATTGTGCCTTTGTGTGACAGCATTCCGTTAGGGGCATTGTGGACATTATTGAATGTCTAGACTGACTAAAAACAGTGCCCTAGATCTCACCCCCAGTGTGGCCTGCAGCTATACACAAACAACCACAAGAAAGAAAACTACCTTCTCATTCATCAAACAAATGCAAAACTAATTTTGTGGTCCCCAGTGTGTACCAGATGTGGTTTCATGCTGCACCTCACAAACCACTTACACCTACATGACCTGGCACAGCCCCATAGTTTAAATAAATGCAGGTGTATATAATGTAAGCAATTAGCAATACATGCATAAAGGATTTATGTGATGCTAGTAAGCAGTAACTTTATATGGAAGGCTTTATACCAATACAGATATCTATGTGATGCCAACAAGCAGTACCTCCCTCTGAGGTAACCCTTGTGCCTTGTAACACAGAAGGGGGGAAGCCATTTTGGGCATGGCATAATAGGAATCCAACCAAGATGTCACTTTCAACCAATGAGATTCCTTGTTGTTGGTATTAGAGCATTCTAGGGGTGGGGCTAGGAGACGGAAAGCCCTGATATACACATTGTATTCAATTTGAGGAGCACAGGAAGTGACTCAAAGAAAAAAAACCCTGTATATCCTCAGTGTCTGTATAACCAGTGCTGCCGCACCTGCAGTAAACATGCAGAGTAATCACTGGGGGGGGGGAGTCAAATATTAAAAATGGGATTTATGCAGAATGCCTGCATTTAATCACACTGGGGGAAAAAAAGCCTGCGCACTATACAAGCAGTAATCTTCACCTTGCACCAAAATGAGTTTGGGGACTAGACTGTCCCTTTAATCTATTGCAAAACCAATAACCTAAAAATAGATTTCTGTAGAAAGTCTCATACAAGAGGTCAGAAATGCAAAACGCAGAGGCCATAAAATAAGTCTGGAGGGGTGGAGACTGTCATCAAGGAAGATGTAACTTGGTAAGATTTCTATTTATAACAGATGCATGGCAGAGATTTCCAGGGAAGAGGATGGAATGAATTAGACTATGCACAATTAAGATAAAGGTTTGGAAATAAAGTTCTCCGTTTTAATTTTAGCGCAGTCCTCAAGGTGCATTTTGTTTCCATGGAAAGTAAAACCTTATTTTGGTTTGTTTACATCCTAGCAGGGCTTTGGTTCCAGCACCTGCTAGTAATGGAGCAGTTTGATACTTTGGCCTGCTATATGTAATAAGCGGAGGGCTCTCAGTGTCATGCAGAAACCCTTGTGTAGTTGTGTAGTGTATTTTAGTTCCAACAGGTGTGCTTAGCTGATTACAGCATTGAGGAGGTACAGGCAAATGCGTTTCGAGTATCCTGCGTGTTACGGTACACCCCGGTATAACAAAGGTTAATACCGCTGAGGACGTTCCCTTTCCGAATGAAGGAGCAGCTAACAGCAGTTCCAATTAGCTGAACAGGAACCATACGAAATCCTTCACGAACCAAACAGCCGCACGAGTAAATCATACGAATCCCATACCCCCAGGTATGAGACCAAGCTCCGTGTTGAGGGTTAAACAGAGATCTACTTTATTTGTGTAACAACACAGACTTATAAAAAGACATAAACATGACTTCACAGACATTAGTATACAATGGGGGGGGATGGAACTATCCAGGATTGCAGCCCCCGGAGACGCCTAGGTGCAGGAGGGCCTTGACAGCTTGTGCTGTAGCAAGGCTGCACACATTGGTGGTAAGGTTTTAGGGGAGGAGTTGGGGGAGGGCAGCAGAGGATATTTAAGGCTGTACAATATTGGAAAATCTCATAATTTTTTGGCCTACCAGAATTTTCTGCTTGCTTCTGTCTCCCTGCTTTCTCCCTTCTTCTGTTTCAGGATGGATTCTTCGCTGGAAAGGCTCCTGGCTGGGATTTGCGAGGCTGCAAGGAAGAAAGGACCTGGATGGGCAAGAGAACAGCTGGGACATCTGGTGACAGTACCTGATCCTGATGCACGCCTGGTGAGGAGGACCCGTCCGCCGCAGAGACTGAGCCCTGGATCCCCTGCGCGAGGAAGGATGGCTGTGGATGATGGGACCTCGGGAGGAGTACCACGTGGACGGCCGGCGGATCGTGAGAAGGCCTCAGGAAGCGGGTCGGGAGCAGCAGCACGACGGAGAAGGAAGGGTGCCAGCGCGGCATGGAGCGCGGAGGCCGCAAGGGACCTAGCCCCAGGCCAGAAGAGGAGCGGTGAAGTGTTGGATCGAGGCCTACCGGAAGTGAGAGGAGCGGCGCGGAAGATCAACGGAGGCCGGCGTGCCTCGATCAGGTGACCGGGGCCTGGTCAGGTGGACGCGGTGACCACGCGGCGGGCCGGGGAGGCCCCACAGAGGTAGCGGTGGATGGCGGGGAACGGGTAAGGCCACAACCACGTGGGGGACAGCGAGGCAGAGCAGGCCCAAAAAAGGGGGCCCAGTAGGCCCAAAAAACGGAAGCTCAGGAGGCCCATCGGGAGTGCAGTAGGCCCAGCGGGAGTGCAGTAGGCCCAGCGGGAAGTGAAGCAGCATGACTGACAGACTGTGGACCGGGGGGAAGATGGAGGTGCCGGGGAAGTGCTGCAACATACGCATGGAGAGGGGATGTCGCAGACGGGACCAGGAGGGTGCAGAGGGGAAGATTCCAGGTTATGCCATAGGTCTGCCTGTATGTGCTGATTTCTAATGGAGCGTGGGGTGTTACAGGAACGCAGGACATCGCTGGAAAAAGGCCGGGCCTCAGGGGACCAAGCCCCGGGACGAAGGACAGAAGGGGGCCTGTCCGATGCAGGCTGGAGCAGCGACGGAGCCGAGGCAGCAGAGGCTTACCAGGAGGCAAGGAAGGAGGTGGAGAAAGGGCCCACCGTACGGGCCGGCGATGAGGATGATGCCAGGCCACGAGGTGCCACGGGAACCGTGAGGACAGCAGCGCGTCCAGGTCATGACCGTGGGCAAGCGTCGCCAGGATCCAAGAGGCCCAGGATGTCTGGAACGGGAACCAGAAGGCGAGTACCTAGGGACCTTTCCCCAAACCCGGTTAGCAGAGGGGTTTCCCCTGGGGACAGGGCCCCGAGGGGTCATAAGGGGACTTCACCAAGGTACGGGTCACGCGCTAGGAGTGGCAGACGGGAAGGAGAGCGGGGCAGGTCACCCAGGGGTGGCGTTAGACATTCTATTAAGGCCAGCCCAGGTAGGGTCAGTTGGCGCCAGGGCCCAGCGGGTAGGGAGTCTGGTAGTGGGAGCAGCGCAGAGAGGGGTAGGTCCCCGGTCAGGGGTTTTTCCAATAGGCATTCCCATATCAGAAGCAACCACCGTTCGCGCAGCATCAGTGTCTCAGGTTCCTCTTCCGGGGAGCGCAGCAGGAGATATAGAGCCCCTCGTACTTCTCTGGCATCTCAGCATGGTAATTATAGATCCCGGTCTAGGGGCAGGTCTGACAGGAGAGTGGTTTCTAGGGGTCACCGGGTGGAGCGTACGCCACAGCGGGCCAGGGAAGGGGATAGAGTGGCACTTCCCACGGCAGCACTCCCCAAATCTGCTTCCCATTCCATGAGGATCGTCGACGACGACAGGAGACAAGCCACCCAAGGACCGAGTGGGGCAACAGCCGTTGGAGCGGTTCCCGAAAACGACGCATCTGGGAGTTCTGATCGGAAGTCTGGTACGGCTGGAGGAACGACCGGTGAGGTTTTTGATAATTTACACACAACACCTGGTTCCAGGATAGGTTTTTTGTGGACCTGTGCTTGCCAATGGGTTGCTCTATCTTCTGCGCCTACTTCGAGAAGTTCAGCACTTTTCTGGAGTAGGTAGTTAAGCAGGAATCGGGAGTTGGAACATTGGTAAGCTACTTAGACGACTTCCTATGCGTGGGGCCAGAGGCTTCGTCAGATTGCACCCATCTACTGAGGACTATGCAATTAGTTGCAAAATCTGGTGTTCCTTTAGCTGCGGATAAGCCACCCGGCTTAGTTTCTTGGGCTTGGAAATTGACACAGTTAAAGGGATATGTCGGTTACCTGATGATAAGCTTGTCATCTTGAGGAGGGTGCTAGCTGAGGTGTTACAGGCAAAGAAGGTCACGCTCAGGCAGATTCAGTCTGTGATTGGGAGGCTTAATTTTGCATGTCGAATTATACCGGCTGGTCGAGTGTTCCTGAGGTCGCTGTCGCGTGCGACAGTAGGAATACGTGAGGGACATCACTTTCTAAGAATGTCAAAAGCCATGAGAGCTGACCTGTTGTTATGGAGAGTTTTCCTAGAAAAATTCAACGGCCGGGCTTTTTTTCCAAAAGCCGACGGTCTCTGCACCGGCCTTGGAGCTTTATACAGATGCTTCCGGGAGTGTGGGCTTTGGGGCATACTATGGGGGTAAGTGGAGTGCGGCGGCATGGCCAGAAGAGTGGAAGGCGTCACCCTTAATGCGCAACTTGGCCTTTCTGGAACTATTTCCGTTGGTGGTGGCACTTTCATTGTGGGGATGGTCTATGAGGGATAGGCGAGTTGTCTTCTATTCAGACAACCTGGCTGTGGTATATTCGGTTAATAAGATCTCTGCATCTTCACCGGCCGTGGTCAAGCTTCTGAGGTACTTCGTGTTGCTGTGCATGGAGCTTAATGTGGCATTTAGGGCAAAACATGTTCCGGGTTACCAGAATGTCATCGCGGATTCTCTCTCTCGCTTACAGTGGGACAGATTCAGGCAGGCGGCACCAGGGGCGGAGGCCGAGGGTTACCCATGCCCGGAGGTAGTGTGGAAGCTCGGTACCGAGTGTTGCAGGGATGGGTGAAGTCATCATTGGCCCCGGCTACGTGGACGGCTTATAATAGGGTATGGCAGGAGTGGGACGATTTGGCTGCTTGGGCAGGGAGGGAGGCGATAGAGGAAAATCGGTTGGACATATTATTTTGGTTTTTATTCCGGTTGGCGTCGCGAGGGACTTCCCCTGCTCAGCTGAGCGCAAAGCTGGCTGCACTGGCGTTTATGTTCAAATTAAGGGGGCAAGAGGATATCACGAAACACTTCGTGATCCGGCAGGCTATGAAGGGTTTAAAGAAGGGTAAGGCGGTTCAGGATCACCGTCGCCCAGTATCCATGGGAGTCTTAGGTCGGGGTGATAGGAGTCCTAAGTGATGTTTGCTCCTCGGAGTTCGAATCATTGCTATTCAAGGCTGCCTTTTCATTGGCTTTCTTTGGGGCCTTTCGGATATCTGAGTTGGTCAGCAGCTCGCGTCAGGTGGCAGGGGGCCTTCGGTTTTGTGATGTTTCCTGCACGGCAGATCAAGTAATAGTGTTGTTACGCTCATCCAAAACGGATCAATCGGGAAGAGGGACCCGAGTGGTATTATATGGGGTACCGGGCAGTGTGGCCTGCCCGGTGGCATGCCTGCAGGGCTACTTGTTGGTTAGGCCTGCTGTAGAGGGTTCCCTACTGGTACACAGGAGTGGAAGGTCACTTTCCAGGTTCCAATTTCTGAGAGTGTTCAGGTTGGGGTTGATTAGGTTGGGTTTGCCGGAAAAGGAATACGGCACTCACTCCTTTCGGATAGGGGAGGCCACGGAGGCGGCGCGGTTAGGTCTAGGTGATGACGTGGTTACGCGCATTGGCAGGTGGGAGTCTAACAGGTTTAGAACGTATGTGAGGACTCATCGGATGCTGTAAAAGTCGGGCGATGAGAGCAACATGTTAGTTCCCTTCCCACTCCTTTTCCTCTCCCTTCCTTTTGTTTGTAGGGTCCATCTACGTGGTGTGGATAATTGGCCACTCTTACGTGTTCTGGGCTAGACGGCTGGGCTTTCCTGACGAATTAGTTCAGGTGAAGTGGTTCGGGGCCCGGGGTATGCGTTGGGTGGGGGTCGTACCCATGCTGCTGCGCTTCATTGACCGAGGGGTGCTACCTAATGTCATAGTGATACATGCCGGGGGGAACGATTTAGGGTTGGTGTCACAGAGGGAGTTGGTCCAGATCATGCAGAAGGATGTTACCCACATTCTATCACGGGTTCCCGGGGTAAAAATTGTATGGTCTGAAATGGTACCAAGAGACCAATGGAGGTATGCAAGAGATTTCAGGGCAATGGAGCGCAGCAGGGGGAAGATTAATAAGTTAATGTCGATTTTTGTACGGAAACAAAAAGGAGTGGTGGTCAGACATCGCACGTTGGAAGGTGATCGGAAAGGCTTGATAGCTAAGGATGGAGTGCATGTGTCTGACCTTGGTTGGGATGTTTTCCTGTTGGGAATTCAGGAAGGGGTAGAAAAGGCTCTCTTTTTATTGGATGGGGTAGCCCTTCTGTAGTGAGGATTCACTCAGAAGGGCTTTGGCGGTAACTTGCTCCTTAGGGGGGTCTATGGCTGGAATATCGGGAGTGCAAATGGATTACGGGAGAGGTTCTGAGCTAAACTGGAGCTCTTAGCCTGTTGGTGGGCTGGGCAGAAGGTCTGCCTGGCAATGGATTCAATGGACGGTGGACCCCTGGGGAGCAAGTTGGTGTGGGATATGTTCCGTGTTATGTTAACTATGTTAATAAAGTTAATGGAAAATTATGTTAATTTTGAGGTTCATGTCATTTATGACATGTGTGTGAATATGTGGGTTTGTCATTGCCTAATTTGTATATTTATACAGGGAGTGCAGAATTATTAGGCAAATGAGTATTTTGACCACATCATCCTCTTTATGCATGTTGTCTTACTCCAAGCTGTATAGGCTCGAAAGCCTACTACCAATTAAGCATATTAGGTGATGTGCATCTCTGTAATGAGAAGGGGTGTGGTCTAATGACATCAACACCCTATATCAGGTGTGCATAATTATTAGGCAACTTCCTTTCCTTTGGCAAAATGGGTCAAAAGAAGGACTTGACAGGCTCAGAAAAGTCAAAAATAGTGAGATATCTTGCAGAGGGATGCAGCACTCTTAAAATTGCAAAGCTTCTGAAGCGTGATCATCGAACAATCAAGCGTTTCATTCAAAATAGTCAACAGGGTCGCAAGAAGCGTGTGGAAAAACCAAGGCGCAAAATAACTGCCCATGAACTGAGAAAAGTCAAGCGTGCAGCTGCCACGATGCCACTTGCCACCAGTTTGGCCATATTTCAGAGCTGCAACATCACTGGAGTGCCCAAAAGCACAAGGTGTGCAATACTCAGAGACATGGCCAAGGTAAGAAAGGCTGAAAGACGACCACCACTGAACAAGACACACAAGCTGAAACGTCAAGACTGGGCCAAGAAATATCTCAAGACTGCTTTTTCTAAGGTTTTATGGACTGATGAAACGAGAGTGAGTATTGATGGGCCAGATGGATGGGCCCGTGGCTGGATTGGTAAAGGGCAGAGAGCTCCAGTCCGACTCAGATGCCAGCAAGGTGGAGGTGGAGTACTGGTTTGGGCTGGTATCATCAAAGATGAGCTTGTGGGGCCTTTTCGGGTTGAGGATGGAGTCAAGCTCAACTCCCAGTCCTACTGCCAGTTCCTGGAAGACACCTTCTTCAAGCAGTGGTACAGGAAGAAGTCTGCATCCTTCAAGAAAAACATGATTTTCATGCAGGACAATGCTCCATCACACGCGTCCAAGTACTCCACAGCGTGGCTGGCAAGAAAGGGTATAAAAGAAGAAAATCTAATGACATGGCCTCCTTGTTCACCTGATCTGAACCCCATTGAGAACCTGTGGTCCATCATCAAATGTGAGATTTACAAGGAGGGAAAACAGTACACCTCTCTGAACAGTGTCTGGGAGGCTGTGGTTGCTGCTGCACGCAATGTTGGTGGTGAACAGATCAAAACACTGACAGAATCCATGGATGGCAGGCTTTTGAGTGTCCTTGCAAAGAAAGGTGGCTATATTGGTCACTGATTTGTTTTTGTTTTGTTTTTGAATGTCAGAAATGTATATTTGTGAATGTTGAGATGTTATATTGGTTTCACTGGTAAAAATAAATAATTGAAATGGGTATATATTTGTTTTTTGTTAAGTTGCCTAATAATTATGCACAGTAATAGTCACCTGCACACACAGATATCCCCCTAAAATAGCTAAAACTAAAAACAAACTAAAAACTACTTCCAAAAATATTCAGCTTTGATATTAATGAGTTTTTTGGGTTCATTGAGAACATGGTTGTTGTTCAATAATAAAATTAATCCTCAAAAATACAACTTGCCTAATAATTCTGCACTCCCTGTATGTATTTATTACAATGTGTTATGTTAAGGTTGGAGGCAATGACATATGTTATAAATAAAATGGCTGTGGCCTTTTCTACCCACTACGTCTGTGCCATGTGTCTCTATTTTATGGTAAGATACAGCCTGGTAGTCGAGGCTACAACTGTCATGTCACTGACATTATAAACCTTTAGAGTGGTCTACTCACAGAATTAAACATTACACGTAAAGCAATATGCTCACAGAATGCGACTAACTAACAATATTGATAACTTTCAAAATGTGCATCACATTCCCCTAAAACATACCTTTTTCAGAATCAGACAATTCCACCCAGTAGTTTATTCGGTAGTTTGCGAAATAAATGAACGGAGGGTACGGACAGGCAATTAACCGAAAGATAGACAAAGGCAACGGAATAGAAGTATAGTTCCAAGACAGAGGGGTCTGTCACACTGCGGTACACTAGAATTCTCTCTTCAGTGACCGGATTATATGGGAAAAAGAGGGGCCGACTAGGAAAAGAAAAATGGAGTTGCACCAAGCTTGTTACAGGCTCAAATACTTTAAATGTATAATACAATAATTGATACACAGATGGGAGCATGCTACAAGTACAGTCTGATTGGCTATATAGTGTACACAAAAAAAAAAATGGGATTACTTAAAGCATAATTAACCCCTTCGTGACTTTAGGACGTACTATGCCGTCCTGACTTTAAGTGCTTCAAAGCGAGCACCGGCTACATTTTGCTAAATCGCGCTGTGCCCGAACTTCCGGGTTCGGGCACGCCTCCGTGACGTCATACGTCACGTCCGGCGGTCTCGCGATTGTCTATTAAGACCCTGATCGGGTCTCTGCCATAGTGTTCCTGGCTACCTATCACATCGGTGGCCATGAACAAATCGTGACGTTTTGGTGCTTGCGTCGTTTGGGACGCAAGCACCATGCGTCACAAAGGGGTTAAGCTCCCCCGTCAAGCCGCAGTAGGGTGAGAGATTGAGTCATGTTTATTGCATCATAAACAGTTTATTATGTTGTCGCAGTAAATTGTATTAAAAGCTGCAGCCGTTAAAATCCATCCCACGTCTCCTTTTGTCTTATCCATCCATGTTCATTGTTCTATGTTTTGCATTTATTTGACTCATGGGACTGTGCCATGTCAGGAAAGTGTTGGTGCACTGAGCTGAGTGCATGCTTGATAGCCAATTACACCGTACTTGCAGCAGTCTCACATCTGTGTAACCCCTTAACGCAGGAGTGGGAATTTTGTTTTTAGACAAAAACAGAAAAGTGAAAAAGTGCGCTCAAACCAACACTTAATACACAAAATATATAAGTGGATTACCCTAAATAATGAGGCTTGGTATATACATGGAGGGAAAAATAAACAAAATAATAATATAGTGTAGTATGTAAATACAATATAGGAGATGTGAACAAAAAGATGTGAATACACTCACATATCCCTGAGCAGAGTTCTGCTCAGTATATAGTGCATCATGGGAGCCCACGTTGGGTAGAAGATCCAACAATTTCCCAGGAGGATGTTCCAAAGTAGTAGGAGAGCAAAAAGGAGAGACCTTAAGCATGGATGAATAATTTATTATATGAAAAGTATAAAAAGTCTTACATTAAAATACATAGGATCCAACAGGTAGATGTAAAGTGATACAAGTCCTAGTGTCCAAAATAGTTCCAGCAAGTCTCCTCCTTTCCACAATGCGTTTCGCCCGGTAAACTGGGCTTTTTCAAGTGTGCTCTCTCCATACTTGCATTACCACTTTTAAATCTCCCGCTACACGCGACTTCCGGGTGTCGCGTGCGGTGACGTCATCCGTCCAGCGTCGATCAGCCGGCATCTTCATTCTGCAGCTCGCGTCCCTCCGCTAAGACATGTCTGCAGCTACACAGGATTGGACTTCCTTTTTAATCACAAAATCCCAGAGTGATTTGGAGCCAGGGACATGGCAGAACAGACTGTGATGTTGTGGAGGCGTGCCAGTCCCCCGGAAGTTTGGTTACGACAAGATTCCAGTAAATATAATATTGAACCAGTCAGACTCAGATCCGCAGAACAGCTCATCGTGGGGGCCATGATGAGCTTCTGAGCCCATGATGCTCTATACTGCTTGAGGCCAGTATTTTCGCACGGCATAGATCGTCCTACAGGTGGGAAGTAATCGTTTTGGGCAGATACACAAAAAACTTTGTGGACGAGCAACTGGATCCAGGTACCCGTCAGACTGTCATGTAGCCCCCAGACAAGGTCAGGAAGGGGCGTCCATGAATGAGTACTGAGGGGACATGTCCAGCCTATCATTGGAGTTAGTGGGAGGAGTTTTGGGAATAAAAGTGACGAAGCAGGAAGTTGGGTAACCATTTTGAGAAGCTTCCCTACCTTTTGTTCAACCCACCCTCCCTATTTTTTAAGGGTTTTTCTGTTGGATATTTTTGATGCCACAGCATCGGCGGAAGCTTGCCGAGTATCCAGGAGGGTTAATGGAGGAACCGAATGGGGGGAGTCAATCGAGACTCTGGTGGGAGGTTCGAGGGGAAAGTGGTAGCTCGGACCTCAGCATATGAGGGGGCATTGGTATATGCTCATAACACGGAGGTCATTCGGCAGTCACCTGGATACTCGTGCATGCTTGGTTGGTTTTCCTGAGGTTATGTATAATGTTATTTAGTCATTGTGTAATACTGGTTATGTTGTGGAATGTTATAAAATGTAATGCAATTACCATTTTTTAAATAAAGTGCTGTGGCCGTTATTTCTACTCCACAGTCTGGTTTTAAGTTTAGCCGTTATTTCAATACATGTCCCCGATGATCGAAGCTACTCCTGTCATGTATTTGGAACCAAGAAGAAGTTGTGTCCCACCTTAAAGCAGATTAGCCTTCTTCTGGACATATGCTCCAATAATGGTGGGGAATTGGACACCAGCTAGCGGTAATGAGCAATGTAGTATTTTTTTTTAAATTTCGTATTGTTAATTTTAGATATGTCTTTTGTTTTTGTTATGTGACTGTATTTAATAAAATAGTAATAACTAAACAAGCATGTCTGGGTGCCGCCATTTTGTGAAATATAGTGTTTTTGGGTGCTATATTCTAAACAAAATGTCTGCCTCCAGGTAGCGCTATATGGAGTAAAGATGGCTCAATAAGGTACTTTTTATTTGTATTATTTCATTAAAGCATTTCTATATAAAATGCCTTTACTTGATGCCATCTTTCAATTAAACCGAACTTCTATTTTTGCAACAGTTGTCCTTTAAACTCTGGTCTTTGCTTGTCAAGTTAAACTCAATCACATTCCTTGGTCATCTCTTAACAAGTCATACCCACTTTTTGAGTGCTCACTGAGCGCACACTCGTGGGAGTGGAGATGTATTTCAGCTCATTCTTCTCTAATCGGAAGTTAGCATTGGATTTGCTCCACTCCGGGATACTTGGAGATGCCAGTCTCAGCCTGTGGTTAATGAGCTATGCATCGAGATTAATCTACCCTAAGAAGAGAATCAGAGAACATCTGACACAAACATTCACACTACGTGTTGCCATCTTTCAGTGACTGCACACAGCTCCCTTAGGGCTGAGTTATGGCCTCTATATTTAGGCCCTGGCTTCACCGCTCTAACTCCCAGCCTGAAATACTTTGAGGCTGCCAAAAGCAGAGCTTGCATACCTGCATGCCCTTCCAAACTCTCTAGCATGTGTTGACATGGAGTAAGGGAACGGTGAAAAGTTCTGGCCAACAGTCCTGGCTTCAGTCAAATATATGGCAAACAGCTGAAGTTTTACACTGCCCAACTTTCACTTCACTTACATATAAAAATTGTGTTTATTGTGTTTATACTGGAGCTGGTGTTTACAACCTATGGATATTAGGAATTCTTGACACCAAAGCCTAATTTTATAATTCTCCAAATGTAGGTCTCTACTAATATGTGTGTGTGTGTATATACACATTATATTATATGGACTATATTACACCAGCAGGGACTTTTATGACCTAAATTAATATGAAGTTGGCCCTTTGCTGCTATAACAGCTTCCACTCTTTCTGGGAAGGCTTTCCAAAAGATTTTGAAGTGTTTTTGTTTGAATTTTGGCCCATTCATCCAGTAGACCATTTGTGAGGTCAGGCTCTGATGTTAGAGGAGAAGGCCTGACTCACAATCTCACTTCCAGTTCATCCCAAAGATGTTTGATGGGGTTGAGGTCAGGGCTCTGTGCGCCCAGACAGATACTTCCACACCAAACTCATCCAACCATTTCTTTATGGACCTTGCTTTGTGTACTGGGACATAGTAAAACAAAAAAAAAAGGCCTTCCCCAAACTATTGCAACACAGTTGGAAGCACAGCATTGTTCAAAATGTGTTGATATACTGAAGCATTAAGAGATCCCTTCATTGCAAGTAAGAGGCACAACCCCTGAAAAACAGCCCCATGCCATTATCCCTCCTCCACCAAACTTTACAGTTGGCACAATGCAGTCCGGCAGGTAGTGCCTTGCCCATCAGACTACCAAACAGGGCAGACTCCACAGAACATGTTTCCACTTGTCCAGTGGCGGCGTGCTTTACGCCACTCAATCTGATACTTGGCATTGTACTTGGTGATGCGAGGCTCGCATGCAGCTGCTCGGCCATGGAAACTCATTCCATGAAGCTCCCGTCCGACTTTTACGCCCCGTGCGCCTCAGCACTCGGTGACTTTGTGGACTTCCAATTCGTGACTGAGTTTCTGCTCGCCCTACAAATCCTCCACATTCCATTAATACCACTGACAGCTGACCGTGGAATATCTAGCAGGGAGGACATTTTACGAACTGACTAATTGCAGAGGTGTCATCCTATCACAGTGCCACGCTTGAATTCACCGAGCTCCTCAGAGCAGCCCACTTTTATCCACAAATGTCTGTAAATGCAGACTGCATGGCTAGGTGCTGGATTTTATACACCTTTTGCAAAGGGCCTGATTGGAACCCCTGGATTCAATAATTAAGTGGTGTCCCAATACTTTTGTCCATATAATGTGTGTGGCAAACCTAGCCACTTATTGCAGAACATTTAAAGGTTGTCTGAAATAGCTGTGTTAACCTGGTGTAAAAATGTATTTGGGTTAATGTCAAAGTTAGATATTCTTATGTTAAAACCAGGTTCTGCTGTATTGAGGGATAATCCACTTAACAGGATTATCTAGTGGGAGTGCCCCTCCTGTACAGCAGTGCATGGTGGGAGAAATGTCCTGTATTTGCACTTCCCAGGTAGTTCACTATTGTATAGCCCCTGGAAGGGGATTAAGGAAACCCCTTGCATGGGGAATTGGATAAATGCAAAAGCTGTGAATAAACTAATCAGTTGACTCCCAGAACTGTGTTTCGTCCGGTTACTGGGGGATTTGGGATATTGCCTTACTTTCCAGCACTTTATTTGGATTACCTTCTTTTACCAGTGGAGATATTGGGATTTAATATTGCAGCTCCGTTACAATTGGTGGCAGCGGCGGGATCCAACCTTACAGCCGAAAAGCGGTGTTCGGGTAATTGAAACTACCGAACAGGAAAGTGAATGGCAATTCGGATGCAACAAAGAACCGAACCCAGAGGTGAATGGAGACAGACTTTACTGCATTGAAACGGCAGACGGTAAAGGAACTACTGGAAGCCAGGGGTAAGATAGCCAGCAATAAGCCAAAAGCTGTGCTGATTGCTGAATTGATGGGGGGAGACACAGCTCGCAGCGTTACACCCCCACCAGCCACGGAGGAAACCCCCTTCCAAAAGGAAATGAGGACCAGGATGGAATTTTTACCCCAGCCAGTACCCCTGGAAATACTGACAGTACTGATGGCGGATGTGCAGGAGTATGTGATGGCACACGGACCGCAGGATGCCCCTCCCAGAGCAGAGTCTATTACTGCTTCAGTCATCAGCCAGGTAAAGCCTAAGATCCCATACCATGAGTTTAAAATGTTCTGTGAAGAGAAAGACGAGATTGATGGGTATCTACAAGACTTTGAGAGGCTATGTGACTTGCATGATTTGGAGCAGGCAGTGTGGGTACCTTTACTGGCGGGCAAATTGTCAGGTCGGGCAGCAGAAGCTTATCGGGCTGTACCCAGGGAAGACAGCAAAGATTATGCCCGGGTGAAACAGGCTATACTGGAAAGATACGCCATTACCCCAGAGGCATACCGGCGCAAGTTTCGAGGGTTGCACAAACCAGAGAAAGATTCCCACGCAGAGTGGGCCCACAAACTGGACCAAGCTTCCCAGGGGTGGATACAAGCCAGTCAAGCAACCACCGTGGAGTTACGGCAATTGCTGCTGTTAGAACAGTTTTTCATTGGCCTGTCCCCAGAGGCACAGGAATGGGTGAGAGATAGAAATCCCTCACCCTAACAGAAGCTGCACGACTAGCCGACCAGCACTATGACGCCAGGAGGCATCACGGTAACATCAACCGATGGTACCCTCGACCCACGGCTCAACCTCACACAGCTACCCCTACTGCACCTACAGCGACCTCATTCTGGCCAACCCCGGGGGGGCACACTCCACCATCCAGATATAATGGCAGAGCGAATATCCAGTGCCATACGTGCAAACAATGGGGCCACATGGCGAGAGAGTGTACCCAGAACCGGAGCCGCCAAGCATGGAGCCAGGTACGGCAGAACCCAGCACCAAGAGCAGCCACCCAGCAATACAGACAACAGGCAACACCATGGCCAGCTAGTAACCCTGGAAGTGAAAGATCTGAGAGGGGGAGAGATAGAAAACCCCTCACCCTAACAGAAGATACACGACTAGCCGACCAGCACTATGACGCCAGGAGGCATCACGGTAACCTCAACCGAGGGTACCCTCGACCCACCGCTCAACCTCACACAGCTACCACTTCTGCACCTACAGCGACCCCATTCCGGCCAACCCCTGGGGGGCACACTCCACCATCCAGATATAATGGTAGAGCGAATATCCAGTGCCATACGTGCAAACAATGGGGCCACATGGCGAGAGAGTGTACCCAGAACCGGAGCCGCCAGGTACGGCAGAACCCAGCACCAAGAACAGCCGCCCACCACTACCAAGCGGAGCCAGCAACACAGGAGATACTTTTTAATCAGACCGAAGAGCTCCTGGGGATACTACACTATGTGATGTCGGTACAAGCCACAGACAACAGGCAACACCATCGCCAGCTAGTAACTCTGGAAGGGAAAGAGGTCCAAGGGCTCCGACTCCTCATTTGGTTCCAGGCTCCGCACACACCGGCGGATCTGCAGCAGTGCGAGTAGCAGGGGGAGCGGTATACAGATTACCCACCGCCAAAGTACATTTGAATTGGGGTGTTGGGGAGGGCATGGTAGAGGTCGGCCTGATGCAGAAACTGCCAGCGGATGTCGTATTGGGGAACGACCTGGGTCGAATGACTTCCGCCTTTATTCCTCAAGCTCCACTCCAAGAGGCCCACCCAGTAACCACAAGGCAACAGGCTCGCACCACGGCTCCAGCAACGCACTCTGAGGCTCAGACTCTTCAATGTTTGAATTGGGAGCAGTGCTGAGCCAAGTTGGAGCAGATGGCGGAGGACATCCCGTAGCTTACTTAAGCCGAAAGTTATTACCCCGTGAAGTGAGCTACGCCGCCATTGAGAAAGAATACCTGGCCTTGGTGTGGGCCCTCAAAAAGTTGCAGCCTTATTTATATGGACAACCTTTTTCCCTACTCACAGATCACAACCCGTTGGTGTGGCTGAACCGTGTGGCAGGGGACAATGCCAGGCTGCTGCGCTGGAGTTTGGCGCTGCAGCCTTTTGACTTTACTATTCATTACTGCCCAGGAAAGCAAAACGGTAACGTCGACGGGTTATCTAGACAGACTGACCTTGAGAAGTGATCTGTGAGTACTCCTCCGGACATCCCCAAGCCGATCCGTTGGGATCAGACTGTGTATGCCGGCTTGGTTCTGGGGGAGCATTGTGGCAAACCTAGCCACTTATTGCAGAACATTTAAAGGTTGTCTGAAATAGCTGTGTTAACCTGGTGTAAAAATGTATTTGGGTTAATGTCAAAGTTAGATATTCTTATGTTAAAACCAGGTTCTGCTGTATTGAGGGATAATCCACTTAACAGGATTATCTAGTGGGAGTGCCCCTCCTGTACAGCAGTGCATGGTGGGAGAAATGTCCTGTATTTGCACTTCCCAGGTAGTTCACTATTGTATAGCCCCTGGAAGGGGATTAAGGAAACCCCTTGCATGGGGAATTGGATAAATGCAAAAGCTGTGAATAAACTAATCAGTTGACTCCCAGAACTGTGTTTCGTCCGGTTACTGGGGGATTTGGGATATTGCCTTACTTTCCAGCGCTTTATTTGGATTACCTTCTTTTACCAGCGGAGATATTGGGATTTAATATTGCAGCTCCGTTACAATGTGTTTACATGTGAAGCCCTGTCCAGGCTTCAGGTTCCCACCCCACCCATTAGGTGGTGTCCAGACCTATGTATTGCAGGAGTGTCTCTCCGTTGTACAATAGGAAAGCCTTTGATCCCTGGTAAGCACACAATTGAAGATATTAAGCTCCATATAAACAACAGTATTTACTGCCAGGACCTACCAATGTCGGAGTACTGTGGCGTAGTGGTGGGCTAAGTATAATATGGCCATATAAAGTGACTAAATCTCCAATTTTGTTATCTTAGGAGTTTATAAGTCCTCTTTATGAGAACTATAGCTTTATTACATATGAGTGCTCTGGTGCATTGTGTGTGTGTGTGTGTGTGTGTGTGTGTGTGTGTGTGTGTACGTACGTGTATATATGTTGACAGTGCTGTATTTACCGCGAGGCATCCTAGGCGGATGCCTATGGCGGCAAATTTTGGGGGGCGGCAGCGCCCCCCAGCACTGGAAAAAAAAAGAAAAAAAAATCCGGCCCTTTAAAAAAAAAAAAAAAACCCCACCGCGCTTGCAGGCAGAGACGGAGGTGAGAGGGGATCTCAAGATCCCCCCTCACCAACGCTCTGCCTGCCAGGCTGCACGGGGAGCCGAACAGGCAGCACGGAGAAACCTCCGTGCTGCCTGTTCGGCTCCCGTGCAGTGTGCCGACACGGAAGTGCCGACAGGTCACGTGACGGGCGCGCTGACGTCATACGCGCGCCCGGTCACGTGACCTGTCGGCACAATCGCCGGGAAGCCGAACAGGCAGCATGGAGGGACCATGCTGCCTGCCAGGGAAAGGTAAGTGCTGATGGGAGACTGTGTGTGTGTGTGTGTGTGTGTGTGTGTGTGTGTGTGTGTCTGAGTGTGATGGGAGTCAGAGTGTGTGTGATGGGAGACTGTGTGTGACTGAGTGTGATGGGAGTCAGAGTGTGTGTGATAGGAGACAGTGTGTGTGACTGAGTGTGATGGGAGTCAGAGTGTGTGTGATGGGAGACTGTGTGTGTGACTGAGTGTGATGGGAGTCAGAGTGTGTGTGATGGGAGACAGTGTGTGTGACTGAGTGTGATGGGAGTCAGAGTGTGTGTGATGGGAGACTGTGTGTGTGACTGAGTGTGATGGGAGTCAGAGTGTGTGTGATGGGAGACAGTGTGTGTGACTGAGTGTGATGGGAGTCAGAGTGTGTGTGATTGGAGACAGTGTGTGTGACTGAGTGTGATGGGCGACAGTGTGTTTGACTGAGTGTGATGGGAGTCAGAGTGTGTGTGATTGGAGACAGTGTGTGTGACTGAGTGTGATGGGAGTCAGAGTGTGTGTGATGGGAAACAGTGTGTGTGACTGAGTGTGATGGGAGACTGTGTGTGACTGAGTGTGATGGGAGTCAGAGTGTGTGTGATGGGAGACAGTGTGTGTGACCTGTGTGTGATGGGAGTCAGAGTGTGTGTGATGGGAGACAGTGTGTGTGACTGAGTGTGATGGGAGTCAGAGTGTGCGTGATGGGAGTAGGAGTGTGTGACTGAGTGTGATGGGAGTAGGAGTGTGTGACTGAGTGTGATGGGAGTGTAAGCTTGATGTGAGTCTGAATGATGGGTCATGTCTTAGGTGTGTAACGTGGGTGTGCAGCTTGGGTAGGGGGGTGCCCGGATTTTGTCTGCCTAGGGCAGCACAAAATCAAGATACACCACTGTATGTTGAGATGGGAATCTCCTAAGACCAAAGCAGCTGAGTTGGAAAACTGCAGTATTCAGCTGCATAATCAAAAATAATCTATATATTGTATTAGCAAAATTGAAAGCAAATGCATAAATTAAGAAAACAGGAGTAAGTAAAACCATTATAAAACTATGTTATTGATTCCTGATGGCAGAAGTCTGTAGTGTAGGGCGGGGGGCTACGTTTGTTGTGCCATTAGTAGCTCATGCTGGGAGGCGCAAAACTCCACCCACTGGCCTTACTCAATCCTCCCTAGTCAGGAAGGGCACCCACTTCTTAAAAACTATATCATGATGCCCACTGACCCACCAGCACTCCCAATAAGTGTTTAACCCTTTCAGAAGAGTATGAAGTGTTACCCTGCCTGTTACTGCCAATCCTCTCCCAAACCGCGTCTACCTAGATCTCCCTCGGTCCGGCAATTCTTCACTAAGTAAAGTATTGCTCCGCAAAAGAGCTGGTTTATTGTGTCTCCCTCAAAACTTGCTGTTCCTTTGGGGCGTAATGCAATATTCTGATATCGACATGCCAGGTGACTGATGAAGAGGATGGAACTCTTCATCGTGGCTGCTTCCGTGCAGCCGCTTCACCGCCGACTGTGCAGCACAAGACAGATCGTCGCTGGAGATTTCATCGCGGGACATTTCATCGCTAAAGGTAAGTATTTTCGTTTAAGGGTGGTTAGAATTAGGGTTTAGGGGGTTAATTTTAGTATTAGGGTTTAGGGGGTTAGTATTAGGGGTCGGGGGTTAGTATTAGGGTTTAGGGGGGTTAGTATTAGGGGTCGGGGTTAGTATTAGGGTTTAGGGGGTTAGTATTAGGGGTCGGGAGTTAGTATTAGTGTTTAGGGGGTTAATTTTAGGATTAGTTTTTAGGGGGTTAGTTTTAGGGGTTGGGGGTTAGTATTAGGGGGTTATTATTAGGGTTCGGGGGTTAATTTTAGTATTGGGGTTAATATTAGTATTGGGGTTAATATTAGTATTGGGTTTATCTTTAGAAAATGGGTTATTTTTAGTATTGGGGTTATTTTAGTATTGGGGTTTGGGAATCATTTATTAGGGGGGGTATTTTTGTTTTACTTTTACATTTGTAAGAGCTGACAGTTCAGCACTGAACTGTCAGCTCTTACATAGCCGTGGCCGCGATGAAACGGCCGCGTTATTCTTCATCGCTGACAGTTCAGCATTCTAACTGCCGCGCTGAACTGTAAGCGATGAAGATGCGGCGAACAAGTGTCCTAGACCCCTGTGATAAGACAACCACCGGGGTTTGATGAGAGGCCAGTGATAGGAACCCATTCCTTCCACTGTAGCATCACCAGTAGTTCTTGTGCAGCTATCATGCAGCTTGCTGGTGGCTGGGCAGCCCTGATAACATCTGATGTGCTCATTGCATTACTGGGAAATTATCTTGAAAAAAAGATCAAACATTACAGTGCTTAATTATAGTGCTAGATGGGCTTGGCTGGCATATCACCGCTACTATTCATTATACTTTGCCTTATTCATTTCCCAACCTCCTTTTCTATTTCTACTGAAAAAAAACTGAAAGCTTTATTTAGATGGCTGCTAAGAACCCATTAGCCCATCTAATCTCTCCAGTCCCTCCTTAAAATAAAGCACACCCTTCAATCTTGATAATGCTTCCTGCTCATGACAGCTGTTTGTTTATTCAGGAACTCTCTCTTGCAGTGTTAGCCTGCACCACCTGCGCTGGAAGGCTATTCCGTGCATCCACAGTACTTCCTGTAAGACACATTGCCTTGACACCTGCAGCAGTTAATTGTACATTTCATATTTATTTATGTTGGATAATTGGCACACTGGCAGACTATTCGCTACAAGATTGTCTAGTGATACCAACTCAACCATATATTGGTGATTTTCTCCTTCTAGAAAATCTCAGCTGACCATGTATAGGGTTGCCACCCTACTATTTCTTCGGAAAAATACCGATATTTATATATTTAATATCTCGGTACTGTCTCCATAGTGTTAACATTGGCCTGATGCCAATTTTTTATCCGGCCTGCCGGTAAAATACCGGCCAGGTGGCAACCCTAGTGTACTAGTACTCCTCAAATGCAAGGAACACACAGAAAGGAGCGCAGGTACATGGAAGGAGAAATAAACAAATATAGTGTAATACAATAAACACAAAATGCGAGTTGCGCTGTAATAAGGGCACTCATAAGAAGCTCTCTAAAATGAAGCCCGTCAACAAAGATGAAAGGAAGAATCAACCATGGAATACTGTATCTTTAATCAGAACTGTAAGAAGAAAAAAACAGCCCATTGCACAGTATATAAAACATAACAGTGCAAGCGATAAAAACGAACACTTACAAATAGTACATGCACATGGAAAATATCCCATGGTATGTTCAATATTGTTGTGTTGTCTATTACATTATGATGTTTAGAAAACTAATCAAATCTCACATTGCTTTGGGAAAAAGTCTGGGTCTATCCATAAATAGAAAGTCATATAGCTCCACCAGGAGGCAGACATTTTGTTTAGAATATTTAGTCAGATGGGTCAGATCATAGTTTATCTGTGAAGATCTGACCCAAGATTCTAAACAAGATGTCTGCCCCCCTGAGAGAACGATGTGGAGTAAAGAAGGCTCAATAAGGAACTTTATTTGTATTCTTTCATTAACGATTTACACTTAATACAATCTTTCAATTAAAGAAAAGTACATTTTTTGCAACAGTTGTCCTTTAAGGATGACAAGCAGGGTGGTGAATCACAAAAAAAGTAGCTGCAGTGACACTGACCAACACCCACTGTTGCCACGTAAGAAAAAAAATTAAAAATAAATAACATGTGGGGGTGGTGATGAGAATTGCCAAACTCGCAGATGTCTCAAGAAGAATTGTGAAAGATCCTCTGCGAGCACAGACCCCTTGCATGTGATCACAGCAGCCTCCATCTGCCTCAGAGATAACCACGGAGATCTAATAATGTGCAAACTCTAGCAGCCACAGAAGGGCCGTGGGGCAATCAGGTGCTCAGGGTTCTCTATTCGACCTTTTGTGTAGATCAGGTTTTACTGAAGACATTTGTCCATCGTTGCGTTTGGGCAGGCCAAGTGTTCACCTCTGCCATATCAAGACCAAGAACTTGGCCCCTTGCCTAATTAAGGAAACTTTGCCTTTTTAGAAGCCGACTTATGAAGGTCAATTGTGGGGCAAAGCTGTCAGTAGGAAAACCAATGGGTTGTCCTTGCCGATTGCTCCACTTTTATAAACAAATCCCAATATTTTAATCATCGAATTTGTTTTTGTTTTTTTGAGTATTTATTGTGATGTTTTTTCCCCCATAATTTTTTATTGAAACAGTTATTTTTCCAAGGCATTCTATATATGTTTCTGTTTAGTCCTCACCATTTGGGCCTTGTTGATCTGTGTACCAATAAACTTGTGTTTAGGTATCTCCATGATATAAGGAAATTGTATTAATAATGGCTTCTTTGTCCTCCAAGCCATGGATCTTCTTTTTATTTTTTTTTGAGTACACATCTGTGGCCTTTTAAGACACTTATTTGCAGTGTTTACTAATACACACTATGTGCAGCAGCCATCTTGCTTTTTTAGCTGTTGTGAAAACCTTGTGTTAAAGGGACATTCTAGTCCCCACACTCACGTTGGTGCAAGATGAAGATTACTGCTTGTATAGTGCACAGGCTTTTTTTTAACCGGTGTGATTTGATGCAGGCATTCTGTATAAATCACATTTTTAATATTTGACTCAAGCAGCGTATACTACAGGTGCGGCAGCACTGATTGTGAAGACACTGAGGATAAAAAGTTTTGTTTCATTTAGTCACTTCCTGTGCTGCAGGAAAATAATACATTGTGTGGACTGTAATAAACCTGCTCTTATACACAGTAGGATCTCTTAACAGTGCAATACATTGTCTGATGACATCTCTAGAGGCATTATTTTCATTGTTCCTGCAGCAAAAAAAAAAAAAGGAAATAACTTTTACTCAGCTATTGTGGGCAGTCCTGGCTTCTTGCAAACTACTGTAATCTCACAATTTCATCTAGCTGTAAATATATTAAATCGTAAGCAAAGCACAATGTTAAGCATGCATTTTAAAGCACTTTTAAAGCACATTAATATGCATTAATATTTGGAAGATGCATTTTGCGCACTAGATAGTCCCTTTCAGTGGACATGTTTTGGGATCACGTAGATGTCCTGCTTATGCAACACCCTGCAAGAAACAAAATTTGTTGTACATTTGTGATAATTCAGTTTGTAATCTGCTAAGAAAAGAAAGAAGCTGTTGTTTAATGTATAGGCTCCTGTCAGAGAATTGCCACTACTATAGGAAGAATGGAGTCGTGAGATGCACTGGGAAGAATGGTTATCAAGGTTACATCTGCTGACAATGCTCTAAAAGTGGAGTAATCCTCATGGAAACCAATGGAATGTCCCTGCTGAATATTCCATTTTGTCCTAGGGTTTCTCTTGGCCTATAATAACCCCTGTATGTATTATAAAAATAAATGTCCCTGCTGAATATTCCATTTTGTCCTAGGGTTTCTCTTGGCCTATAATAACCCCTGTATGTATTATAAAAATAAATGTCCCTGCTGAATATTCCATTTTGTCCTAGGGTTTCTCTTGGCCATTAATAACCCCTGTATGTATTATAAAAATAAATGCCTTCCCTTGTCACAGTATGCACTAAGCACAGACGGAAAATGGGAGCAGTGAAGGAGCTAATGGACGGAAAAACCAGAGCACGCCGCCCCTCGATGAGAAACGGTAGGAGTAAGAAAGTCCACTTTTCTAGGAAGGCTTTCTACTAGATGTGGGACCATTCGCCTGTGGGTATTGGCTTCCATTCATCTCCAGAAACACATCAGTGAGGTCAGACCCTGATGTTCAGTGCAGTCAAGACCTTGATGTTGGCCGATGGGTCTTGCTCGCAGTCGTTTATACAACTAATCCAAAGATGGGGTTGAAGTCAGGATTTAGTGCAGCCTTAGGCCATTATTCCTGCTCCATCAAAATGACATATTTTGGTCAAACGGGATTCATCGCCAAAGGAGTGGCCTTCCACGTCATCAAAAAAGAAGAATTAGCGTTTAGTGTTTAAGCTTTTCTTGTCAACTCAATTTACCATAATTTGCAGCTGCAAATGACACCAAGTGTTTAGGTGGCCCGTGGCATCGTTAGATTTAATAAAGTGGTCCCCAGACGCAAACAGTTTGAAATGCTGTTACAAATGAGAATTATTTTAAAGAGCTTTCAAAAAATATACTTCAATGTGTTTTCCTTTTGTCTGAGAGAGGGTGTAAATTACTTTCACCCAAATACTATGGCTCAACGTCTACTTAAAAAAAAAAAAATACTATAGTAACTCGTCTAAATGTGTAAAATTGAAAGGGAAGCATATGTTTCCTATTTCTGCCAGAGCACTCCCCCTGTGGTGTTATTTTTTTGGGACAAAGGCCCGGAATAATGGTGCAACAACGTAGAAACAGGTTTAGCAATGTTCTGTTCGTAGAATGTTAAGTGGCTTTCTAACAGCAGCAACCGCAAAGAGAGACAATGTGTCCAGATAATCTTCCAAACACGACAAGGTGTCATGGGAGTTGAAGTCCATCAGCATGCAAAGTGCAGCCCAGCAGTATGTAGGATGGATGTACACACAGACAGAATCCAATTAATTAATCAGGGTGGAGATCTCAAAGGACCTGTTGGCAACTATGTATTTGTTCCACATGCTGCAGAAAGAGCATGCAAAGTGCAGCCCAGCCGTATGTAGGATGGATATACGCACAGACACAATCCAATTAATTAATCATGGAAGGTCCTTTGAGATCTCCACCCTGATTAATGAATTGGATTGTGTCTGTGTGTATATCCATCCTACATATTGCAGGGCTGCACTTTGCATGCTCTTTCTGCAGCATGTGAAACAAATATGTGTCCCTGGAAACATGGCCGATGTTGGCAACTATGGTGTCGGACTGCAACTCCTAAATTAATTCGGAGTGAATTAAGTGGAATATAGTCCAGGAGTAACTAGTGAAATTCAACAATCTTTGGCTGAAACAAATAAAAATACGTATTAATTTGAGATTAAATGCTGCACACTTGGAGACGCTTTGAGTGTGGTTCTTTACAGTGAATACTAAGCAGATGGTTGCAAACCTAGCAGCTAAAAGCAACAACAAAAAATGGCACTATAAAAAAAATATATATATATATATAACAACACTGGTCAGTAATTGTAATTTCCTCATTCAGGATGTAATGGCCTATTCTGAGAAGGTGCCAGAGTCAAAGCCCTAAATGGAACTAAACATTAGGCAGAGTATCGAACTTCTATGGCCAGATATTTAAAGAGTTATTAGACCTAGTGATATTGAGACGGCAGCTCAGTGTTAATTAAAGAGGCAGCATGTGTAACACCTGTCCACACAATCTGTGCGCTTGGATAAGTGTGAGGAGAACTTGGGTTACTGGACATCTTATTGAGGCACTGCGCTCGACTGCAAGTGGAATGCAGGGCCAGATAATACAGTCGAGAGTCCGTCTACTGGCATAGTTATTGAAGTTACCTGCATAGGGGTGGGTGGGTGGGCTCCAGGCATGTACTGCCTGCAGCTGATGGCAATTTATAGTTGCTGAATCGCATAGTTGCCAACATCGGCCATGTTTCCAGGGATTTGTTCCATATGCTGCAGAAAGAGCATGCAAAGTACAGCCCGGTGTTCTGTCAAATTCCTCGAGCAAATTCTACTGCACAGGCACAGTAGAATTTGCTCATTGCGCATCACAGCGCATGCGCACCAAGTTAAAGCTGTCAATCCCCCCCCAAAAAAAAAACCCCACGCCCCCTCTGGATCAGCTGCGGTGACAGGTAAGTATAAGCATCTTGATGATTATTCTCACTTACTAGCGTAGCAAGCAACTGGTAAAACTTATATCAGTGACATGCTACGCTAGTAAGTGGAAGACACACACGGGGAGCCTATGGTGCCGATCACAACTCCCATTAACAAGTCCCCCTCTGTCTGCCGTGTGTGTCTTCCACTTACTAGCGTATCTAGTAAGCGTAACATGGTGCGCATGCGCTGTGGTGCGCAAAGAGCAAATTCTACTGCGCCAGTGCAGTAGAATTTGCTCAAGGTATTTGACAGAACACCGGCAGTATGTAGGATGTATATACACACAGACAGAATACAATTAATTAATCATGGTAGGTCCTATGATGTCCACCCTGATTAATTAATTGGATTGTGTCTGTGTGTACATCCATCCTACATACTGCAGGGCTGCTCTTGGCATGCTCTTTCTGCAGCACGTGGAACAAATATGTGTCCCCGAATTCATGGTCAATGTTGGCAACTATGGAATCGGTATGGAACTCCCATGATGCTCAGTCAGCTTTAGATAGAGTGGTAAATGTCTGCATTGTAAGAGGACGCATATCAAAATTCCATTTAAATTATATTTCTATAAGGTAGGTTCAGTTTAAATGCAGCCATTGTCCGTGGCTATATGCCCCAGGTGTGAAATCTGGTCACCATAGAATAAATAGTGACTTGTACCTCTGATAAGGTACAAGATTCTCCCATGGTGCTTTACAGTATAACGAAAGACCCCTCTTGTATTCAGATCAGAACATGTCCCTACTATAAAATCATTAGATAAATGCTACACTGTGTAAAGCAGAGTTGAATATATGAATTAGACTACAGTATCTATAGCAAGTGTAAATCTACACTTTGTGTGCTACATCCCAGCACAGAGAATTATCTGGAATCCAGTGCAAAAGTCGAATTAAATGTCTCGACATATATATGCAGTTGTCCCCAGGATTAACATCAGGGAAGGCCAGGCAAACTCAAACATTTAAAGGACAACTGTACCAATAAATTAACAAATTTTTACTTGAAAGATTTCATCAAGTGTAGATAGTTTGCATAGAAATGCTTTAATGAAAGAATATAAATAATGTAGCTTATTGCGCCCTCTTCGCTCTGTTTAGCTCTAACAGGAGGCAGACATGTTGTTTAGAATCTTGGATCAGATCGGGGAGATATACCTTAATCTGAACCAAGGTGAATGAAGAACTGTCCCAAGATTCTAAACAACATGTCCGCTCCCTATTAGAGCTATACAGAGCAAAGAGGGCTTAATAAAGTACGTTATTTGTATTTTTTCATTTTTCATTCAAGCATTTCTATTTAAAATTTCTACACTTAATGCCATCTTTTAATTAAACAGTACTTATGTTTTCGATACAGTTGTCCTTTAAACTGTCTAGAAAAATAATTACTTACAGAAGACTTTGCTAGGTACAGAATACCAAAACTTTTAGTCTAAGAAATCATCAGCTAATTCCAGAATAAACAAAGACATTTATTTATACAAAGGTTTATTCAGATCTCAAAATAAATTAAAAACAAAATGCTATGCATATGTCACCATAAGCTCAATTGGTTTACTTTATTAACCTTTTTAAAAAAAAAAAAAAAATTCTGGAGGGGTGGGTAGATTTGTCAACGAGATGAGTCGCTCAGAAAATTAAATGCCCGGATTGAAAAATTGTTGTGCAAGGAATTATTCCCATTATTCATGCTACATTGAAAAGCTTTTTCATAAGAAAAATCCCCATCCAACTTCTTTTGATTTAGCCATTAAAATGCCATTGACTCTTTTAACTGCCCACTTCCAAAATAAGAATAATTACTACAATATTAATAGTATTTACAGGATAACTGGTTTTCTTTGTTGAAACATCAAAGTCTTTCGTACCTGAGCGCTAAATGCTCCAAAGAGGCGTGCCAACTGGCATTCTAGAACACATGTATGCAAGGTTGGCATCAGTAATTGGTTACAAGTCCCAGGACCTTCGCACATGGCGGTGTAATCTCATAACCCAATTACTTATCCATCTAAATCACTAGATTGCGATGCCCCATGAGGTCTCCTGGTAACACCCCTGGCCGCTTTCTCAAACTCAATGATGAAAATGTTTCCTCCCAGAATAAGCTTTGATTAGCACCTCTCCGCTGAACTGGTAGGTCAACTTCTTTTTCACCTTCCTCACTTCCCCAGTCTTGCCATAGTTGCGCAGCGCTCTGGCCATCTTCTGATAGGTCATCTTTTTGCGGTTCCCTTTTTGGACGCCCCAGCGATGGGCCAGAGCTTCTTTGTGCTTGGAGGAGAACTGGAATGTGCCTTTGTCTTTGTCCACCCACCAGATGCTGTCCTTCATGTCTCCATTCTGCAGGAGCTCGAGAAGAAACTGGTAGAGGCGGATCTTCTTCTTGCTGCCTAGAGAAGAAAAGTTCAAGATGTCAACCGGGTCCTCTCTTATCTTAGAGTTATCTTATAACCTTGGAATAGCATATTCCCAATACACCTTGTCCATGCATAAACTGGGTAACATTAAGAAGCCAGTTCTCATTTATGCGGAGGGGCAAAAAAGTGAAATGCATCAGTAGCTAGACCACCAAACTAAGTGGACCAACAAGGACCATTAGAGGGGAATAGTACCAGTGGACAAATTACAACAAACTAGTTTCTCTAGATTTCTTTTTTAAATCTGTGTGTTTTAATGTCTGTTCAATAGAGTTTTTTTTATCATTTGTACTTGCTCCTTACTGCTACACCCTCTACAGCTATAAGTTTATAGTGAGGTGATTATATCTTGCTGTGTATACATTGACCCACTTCCGTCTTCCTCTCCTTATGTGTCTCCTCCCTTCTCCTTCTCACTGATGGACATCATCCTCCACCTCTATGTGTATTAACCAAACAAGATTGAGCTATGCTTTTCATACCGGCTTCTCCTGTTAATAATCCATAATTTGGCCCTCGTGAGTCCATCTCCCCGTCCGATACTTCTAAAGGTGGGCTGCGTTCCCTGTGGTCCTCTTCATCAGAACTTGGGTGCGTTGGTGGTGGGAAGGGCATACACATTCGAGGTAAATAAGGCATCTGCAGGTTGATGTAAAAGAAAAGCCCAACAATTCATACCAATGTGTTTGAGAATAGGTAGCAGAGGCATTATCAAACACAAATCTACAAAGACCAAACAAGACGGAAGGCCTGTGTTGAGACAGTAGGTGAACTTGGTAGTTGCCTAGTGGCGCTGGTAGGTGTGCTTTGGTAGGGGGTGACCTTTCTCCCAACTGCAACTAATAATCTTTTGGTTCTAAATAGTACACTGTCACAGAACATTTTATGGCCTGGGCTCTTGGAGGGGCCTGTGGACCAGCCACCTTCCCACTGACTATGGACTCTAGGGGATGGGACACTTCATCGCGGCTGATTCCGCGCAGCCGCTTCACCGCCGACTCTACAGCACAAGACAGATCGTCGCTGGAGATTTCATTGCGGTAAATTTCATCGCTAAAGGTAAGTATTTTACCGATCTTAGTGTGGGTAGAATTAGGGTTTAGGGGGTTAATTTTAGTATTAGGGGTCGGGGGTTAGTATTAGGGTTAGTATTAGGGTTAGTATTGGGGTTTAGGGGGTTAACTTTAGTATTAGGGGTTAGTATTAGGGTTAGTATTAGGGTTAGTATTGGGGTTTAGGGGGTTAACTTTAGTATTAGGGTTAGTATTAGGGTTAGTATTGGGATTTAGGGGTTAACTTTAGTATTAGGGGTCGGGGGTTAGTATTAGGGTTAGTATTAGGGTTAGTATTGGGGTTTAGAGGGTTAACTTTAGTATTAGGGGTTAGTATTAGGGTTAGTATTAGGGTTAGTATTGGGGTTTAGGGGGTTAACTTTAGTATTAGGGTTAGTATTGGGGTTTAGGGGGTTAACTTTAGTATTAGGGGTCGGGGGTTAGTATTAGGGTTAGTATTGGGGTTTAGGGGGTTAACTTTAGTATTAGGGGTTAGTATTAGGGTTAGTATTGGGGTTTAGGGGGTTAACTTTAGTATTGGGGTTAGTATTAGGGTTAGTATTAGGGTTAGTATTGGGATTTAGGGGGTTAACTTTAGTATTAGGGGTCTGGGGTTAGTATTAGGGTTAGTATTAGGGTTAGTATTGGGGTTTAGAGGGTTAACTTTAGTATTAGGGGTTAGTATTAGGGTTAGTATTAGGGTTAGTATTGGGGTTTAGGGGGTTAACTTTAGTATTAGGGTTAGTATTAGGGTTAGTATTGGGGTTTAGGGGGTTAACTTTAGTATTAGGGGTCGGGGGTTAGTATTAGGGTTAGTATTGGGGTTTAGGGGGTTAACTTTAGTATTAGGGGTTAGTATTAGGGTTAGTATTGGGGTTTAGGGGGTTAACTTTAGTATTAGGGGTCGGGGTTAGTATTAGGGTTAGTATTAGGGGTCGGGGGTTAGTATTAGGGTTTAGGGGGTTCATTTTAGTATTGGGGTTAATTTTAGTGTTAGTATTGGGGTTTAGTGTTACTATTGGGGTTTGGGAATCATTTATTAGCGGGGGTTATTTTAGTTTTACTTTTACATTTGTAAGAGCTGACAGTTCAGCGCTGAACTGTCAGCTCTTACATAGCTACAGCCGCGGTGAAACGGCCGCGTTATACTTCATTGCTGACAGTTCAGCGTTCTAACTGCCGCGCTGAACTGTCAGCGATGAAGATGCAGCGAAGAAGTGTCCTAGACCCTGGACTCTATCCTAGGTTCAGGCTACACAACTGTTATCCCTGCCCAGTCCCTGACCTTTCTGCGCCCCGCTACCGCTCCCTTTGCCTGACCAGGGGTCAGCGGAATTCTCTGGTGCCCTTGGGTTAATGGTGAGTCTGTAGTGATTCTCTGGAACTACCGAGGGTTGACCAGTAGATCTGTGCCTCTACTGTGCACAGAGCTCTCTTTTTTTTGAACCTTCATCACAAGAAGGCAATGTCACAAGCAGGCATCATTTATCAGTAATAGAGTACTTTGGAGAATAAGGAAGTGAGAGAGATTTGTACTGCCAATGGCACAATCTTCGCCAAACAACCTGTACTGTAGGATGTCCTGGCAATCTTCTAACTCATTGACAAACTCTGTATATTGCTAGAGAGCATTATAATGACCTGGTGGTTGAGTGGAACATGTGGGTATGGTCCAGGCAGCCCCGGTTCCAGGACATGGAGGTGGTCCAGTTCCATGTGCCGGTAGAGCTGCTGCAGCTGTGGGGTCTGCACATTCTGCAGTTCTGTGAGTTGGGAGTCAGGGAATCCATCAAGGTCTCCATTTAGGTGATTGGTAGGACAATCCCAGTAATGCTCTAAGAAGGAAGCTAAAGCCGTATTAGTTACAAGCAGTTTAACCCATATTCCTCTCTTTACATTTTATTTTTCGAGCATTCTGTTGAAGGTGCTGTTCCACCATCAGTGGTCTGTATAAGAGTAATAGATTTATGCTGTATTGTGCAAAGGAAAAAAAAAAAAGAAAAGAAACATATCTGAATTTTGATTGGTTTTCCATTGAGCTCTTCCTGTGCAATAAAAATATCATGAAAAGTTTAAATAAGATACGTCTGATGCGGCAAGAGTCATGCCGCTCTTCCAAATTTCTACCAACACAGTGCTTGTTGAACTCTGCCTTCTGCCGTACAGATCTAACCAAACTGTGTTTTGTGGAGGGGGGGGGGGGGGGGGGCGGTTGAAATAACCCTCTCTATCATGACATCAGATAAGGCCAGGCAGACAAACATTTAGTTAGCCAATGAAAAACCGTTAACACACTGTATCGGAAGGAACCTCTGGAAGGGTGAGCTTAATGAACACAATCACTAGATTAGTGTACAATACCTTTATTACTAAAAATGTACTTTATAAAAAATCATCATATAGATGGAACAGCCACTTCGGTTTTTTTGTATTATCCATATTTAACCCTGAACATGATCACATCGACGACTTCGTACTGCCTTTCTATTTATATTCATTTTGTTTCTCAAACATGTTACTTACCGTGACTTTCGCTGTCACTGAAGCATGAAAAATATTCTTGGTGATGACGATAAACTTCGGGATCGAAGGGGACCAACTCCTCTGGCTAAGGGAATGGAAAGACAAAAGTATTCACAGTAAGGCATACTTCAAATCAACCCAAGTAGAAACAGACTGTAAGGAGTCTATTTTTTCCATTATAAGACTGTCTGTCTGAGTCTAGTCTCACTTAGTAGATCTGTCTCTCAGAATAGACCAACCTTGGCTAATGAAAATGCAAACTGAAAAACCGCCCTACCTCGTGAGGACCAGGAGCTACAAATACAGAAAAAAATCTCTGTCGGCTTCCCAGTCTGTCTTATTTTATAGGAGCATCGCTCACGGAATGATTGTAAAGACTTGGAAAAGCAAGTGCTATTCATTGTTTGATATGCTAACTCTGTGGAGACCAGCCTTGCTTGAAGGACAACTGTAGCAAAAACATAAGTTGTGTTTGATTGAAAGAGTGCATGAAGTTTAGGCATTTTGTATAGAAATGATTTAATGTAAGAATACAAATAAAGTACCTTATTGAGCCACTCCATATAGCGCTACCTGGAGGCAGCCATTTTGTTTAGAATCTTTGGTAAGATGGGTCAGATCTTTGTTCATCTGAACCAAAGGTGAGTGAAGACCTGACCCAACATTCTAAACAAGATGTCTGCCCCCTGAGAGAACAATATGGAGTAATGAAGGCTCAATAAGGCACTTTATTTGTATTCTTTCATTAAAGATTTTCTTGACAAATCAACTACACTTGATACAATATTTTAATTAAACATATTTTATGTTTTTGCTGCAGTTGTCCTTTAATGAATAATTGCTTCATTCTGTGTAGAACAATCTCACTCACTCACTGAAACTTTATCTATATATTGTGTTAGCAAAATTGCATGCGAAGGCATAAAATAAGAGGAAAATGTGTTTGTGGTGTGTCCTGTTTATGTCATCATGGTGGCTTGCTAGGCAACCTACACATTTCATATTGAAAATTAAATCATTTGCATACCGTGCCACAGGTGATGTCATAAGAAGGAGACTCCACAGACTCATTTAATACACATTTTTCTCCTAATTTAGGCATTTGGTTGCAATTTTTCTAATACAATGTATAGATCATTTCCAATCTTTTTTTATTCTATACATGCACAGTAAAACAATGTTTAGGTGACACCGTCCCTTTCTATAATACTATATACTATTACTGGTAACATCACTTTAGCCTATTCCACTAGGTAGGCCATTTAGAACACTTTAATGAGATCATTTATGGCACAAAGGGTCAATTTACAAGAAAAATGGTTAGATTCTGATGCTTTGCCATTTTTCTTGTCCATAATTTGTCTTCAGCGGAGGAGATCCAGCTACCATATTATTTACACATATTATTATTTGCTGGCTGAGTGTGATAGTCACGGAGGTGCCTTCATTCTTTTTTCATGTTTCAAAGAGGCAATGATCTGCAAGTCGTGCCAACAGACACACATAGACTATAGAAACTCGGTGGTGTCAACCGATCTTCCTGTAGCTGTCACACTTGGTTCAGATATAAGCGGGGAAAAAATTGCCACTCCTGTCTAGGGCAGTGGTGTATCTTGGTTTCGGGCTCCTCCCCCCAGCCATGTTGCACACCTACGACATTCCCCATCACCCACAGCATGCCCCATCACCCATGTTGCACACCCATGACATGCCCCATCACCCCATTACATTCCCCCATCACCCGATTAATTGGAAGGAGCTAAAGCTTGCTTAACGGTGGGGGAGGGAGCGAAAATTTTTGAAGCACCAGTAGTGTGCCTTAACACCCACTGGCAAAGTGCCGCCCCAGGAAAGATGCCGTCCTAGGCGAGTGCCTAGTTTGCCTTGTGGAAGATGCACTACTGGTCTAGGGGAAGAAATAAATCTTAAACGTTTAGCATTGTTTGTGTTTTGCACGGTTAGGACATTATGAGTTCTGAAAGTATTCAAGTTGCAGAAAAGCATATAAAAAAAATAGCAATTCCGATATTTGCCTGCCGATATATGAGAACTTTCTAATGGGGATATCCCATCAGTAGGAATGTATCATATACATAGGAGAGAGAAAATCATCTCAAGAGCTAATTAAAACTTTGCTTGTCAGCAAAAAATTACGTTTATTTGAAAGATTGTCTCAAGTGTAGGCATTTTTAATAGAAATGCTTTAAAGAAACAATACAAATAAATTTGCTTTTTTAGCCCCCTTTTCTCTGTATAGGAGGCAGACATGTTTAGAATCTTGGCTCTAATGAAGGAAGATCTTAACCATCTCACCTAAACATTCTAAACAACATGTCTGCCCCCTGATAGAAGGATACAGAGCAGCGTGCTCAACAAAGTACTTTATATTCCTCAATGAAATCTAAAATGCCTACATTTAATACAATCTTACACATCTTTTTTTTGTCCATAATAGAACATTACATTATAAATCAAAGACTCAAATATACACTAAGTAATTGATGCAACCATTAGAAAATAAATTACACTATATTTAGCAAAAAACTCAAAATGACTGAATATATTATTTTTCCTTTGATATAAGTTGATGTGATTACAACACTCATTATAGTACTCAACAGTTTTATAGCAGGTTTGTACACTTATCTCCAAAATATACTTGATTAAAGACTAATCAGCTATCAACACTATCTGTTTCCAAAAACACATTTAGAAATGTTATTACAAATACCCAGCTGTCTCTTGTTTTAAACTAGATTGTTTTTTCACATTTCTAATTAAAGACACATACAGCAGACTTATTGTCCACACAGATAATATAGCTACAGTCACAAAAACTGTCAATAAGGCTTCAAAAACCTCTTCTTAGTTCCTTACGAAGCAGTATGCAAAATGCGTTGGACATGTTGTTAAAACATAGCAAGAGACTGGCTAGGAAGGAGCGCCTTTAAGCTCCTTCACCTGTATGTTTTGTAGATGGCTCCAGGGTGTCTCAGGATATAGCCCAGAGACATCCTGGCAAGTTGGGGACTAACAGTAATTCAATTAAGGGAGAGGATCTTAGTTGGGGTCAGGAAAGGTTATCAGAAGTAGGAGAATAGTGGGGGGAGTTAGGGTAATCAGTCAGGGCTATTTCAGCTGTAATTTGTGGAGTTGAATCAGTCTAATATTTATTCTCTTTTGTTTCACAGGTTCTTTCACAGGAGGTACAGGCAGGATCCATATAACATCAGAACATGAAATCTGGGCAATGCCAGCCATGCAAGAGAACCAAGCGACACCAAGGAAGGCTAAGGAGCAACACTACACCGTCAAGATCCCTTGGCAGCGGGTAACGCGATTCTGGCTCCCAGACTGCTCAGGGCAACCTTCCCTTCCCTTGTCTAATTTTACTGTATGTCACCTTGTGAATCAAAATCACCAGATAAGTACTTTAGCAGAATCAGGTTTTATGGTATTTCATTATTGCACTTCAGATTTCATATTCAGAATTAATTTTTATTTATTTTTTATTTCATTTTTGTCCTTTGTTAGCATATGTTTTGTGCTTTTGGGGGGATGGGGGTTTGTGGTTTCCAGTTAGATTTTAAACTTGTGAGGGTGTGATAGTTGCTTGCTATACCTTGTTATGTGCTAAGTTTTTGCAAATATTGGAAATTTCTCATTTGAATTGATTGGTTGCCATATCACAATGTCAGTGTGGGCTTGAAACCAGTGGAGTTCCATTCTTGGATGAGGCAATATCTGAACAATATTACCAGATTAATCTCCAAGCAGGAGCAATAAGCATTAGTCTCTTCACTCCAGAGACCCTCTACCTTATCGTTCTTATTATTCTCTGGTGTCTCTACATGATATTTATTTGCTTCCTCTGCTGAGGGATTATTTCTGGTATCTACTACCCCTTTAGTAAAATAGTGTGTGGTCACATTGCTTTGAATTCGACCACCTTCTAGCTCATAACAATAATGTGCTTTCTGTACTGGAAGGTTATTCTTGGTATCTACTACCCCTTTAGTAAAATAGTGTGTTGTCACATTGTCACAGAGGAAGCACATTATTATTATTATGATACAAGTATTCCCATATTACTACTTATTATCATGCTGATAAGGGAAGTACTTTGTGTGCAGAGGTACACTGCTTATAGCTAGAAGATGGTAGAATTCAAAGCAATGTAATTTAGTAAACATTTATTTATTTAGAAAGGGTTTTACCAGGAAGAATACATGGAGTGTTTCTCCTGTTTTCCAGTATGTCCTGGGGACTCAATAATATGACAATACTCATGATATTTATATGCTTCCGCTACTGGAAGATTATGCCAGGTATCTACTACCTCCTTTGGGAAGATAGTGTTTTGTAACATTGTTGGGATTTTTTTTAGCACCCTCCAGTTCTAAACATTGTTCCATGTGCACAATAATACTTCCCTTATGAACATGATAATATTTAGTAATATATGTGAATACCTATATCATAATTATCATGTGTTTCATCTACTGGAGGGTCATGCTAGGTATCTACTACCCTCTCTGGTAAAATACTGCTTGATCACATGGCTTGGATTTCTACCACCCTCTGGTTCTATACATTGTACCATTTTACAAAAACCTCTTCCCGTATTAACATGATAATATTTTGTATAATATGGGAATACTTGTATCATGTCTCCTCTTATGTAAACATGAGAAATAAATATTACAAGCAGGGGATTTATGTTTGCAATATGATTAACGTGTATTAGCAGACAGGCTGGGCTGATTTTAGTCAGTCTTGGTTTTGTAACAATTAGGAGATGTAATGGAGCAAAGGGGGCCTTATACTGAGGGTCTCTGTAATTAAATGTACTGTGTGATTTGTTGCTAAAAACATATTATTTAATCTCCTAACAAGGGAGCATCTTGTACATTCAGGGCTTCAAATCTCTGATTGATAAAGTTATAGGGTGTTATTAACATTTGCATACAAAGGAGTCTAGTCCAGTAAGTTTATTACTTGTGATTGGAGCTGGGCAGAGGCTAGAGGTTATCTTATCTTCCTTTGCTGACAGGGCTGTATATTAGGCTGGGATGGGAAGATGGGATTATAGCCAGACATACACAGTGATTGTCTGCTGTATTTACATGCTCTACAGATGTTAAGAGTCCTGTATCTGATAGCTTGAATGTCAAGTTACTATTGTTTTTGTGAATTGGAAGATACACAGTAGATAGAAGTGGTTGTTTGTGTTTATGGTCTTTATAGGAGCAGTTCCTGTTAGTTTATTATCTGTATGTTTTACACATTTGAAAGGCACTTTACTGTAAAACAAATTATAATTCTCCTGCAGTTTTACAGTGAGAATGATTTCACAGGGGCTGCTAACATTCAGTGGCTTGAGTGAGAGTAATTACACAAAGGTCTGCATTCCTCTCCTGCAGTCCCCAAGCTCCCCTCCGGGGCGGCGATATTACTATATAATAAACCTCTCTGCAGCTTCAGGTGTGGGAATACAGTGGGGAGTAAGGAAGCACGGGGGGGGAGTTATATAGAAGGCACCTTTAGGAGGAGCGAGGGTCTTTCACACAGAAGCTTTGGTCATGGTTTATGAAGGGGCTTTCAGAATAGGGGAGTTTGTAGCACAGTCCAAAGATATGTTCATGGCAGCATTACAGGTAAATAATGTTCAGTGTGAGACTGCAGTGGTTCATAGGTCTAAGACTGATCAGGAAGGGAGACTGGCCGTCTGGAGGATGGTAACGCATTAGGCCCAGTTATGCCCTGGGATACCCCAGTGGGACTTGACGAATGGTTGAGGCGGGGAAGGCGGCCTGGTGAAGGCTGGACCGGCTGTCACGTAAGCTGCAGGCAGTTTGTTGTGGGTGCCGCATTTGGTTTGGGGGACTCCCCCCTTTTTGTTATAAAGAAACGACTTTGATTTGCCACCATATTAAGTGTCCTGGTTTTATTCAAGTGTTGTAGGGGGCAGATAAAGGTTGATTTTCTCCATCGGGAAACCGATAGGGCATGGGAGCTTAATAAACATCCTCTTTTTTTGAAAGCCAGTAATTGTTTATCTTTCCACCCTGTAAATAATATAACTTTTTGTTTGTTTGTTTGTTTTTGCAGCATTGACCCTCCAAAAATTCAACATTTTCCATTTTTACAGTTCCCCTCTGTAATTTAGAGACCACAATCCTGTTGTGTTGAAGGAAACCTTTCATCGGCCAGTGCTTGCCATAGGGTTTATTCATGAAAGAGGGTGTTGTAGGCAACTGACAAGGGAATTACATATTTAAGGCCAATATAGCCAAGTTGCCACAATTCTTCTATGCAGCTATACTTCAATCTCTGCTACATTGGCTTTCATTTTGCAATTCACTTGTCAATTGCCTGCAGTTACCTCTTTCTTGAGTAAAACTAGTAGCATGCAATGTAATCATGCATGGGCAATAGCTACCAGATCACGACCCCTCTCCTAGGCCAAGCACCCTCCAATCCCACTGTCCCAGATCATTTAGTTGGGAAGTATGACATATACACACTTTCTGGACTGGCTTGGTGTAAACAAACAAATAAGAGAAATATAGAGCAGTAAAAATATAGCTGTCCAGATATGTATTAACACTGAATATTGGAAAGTGATGTTCCAATACAATTATCCTTATCTGCAATTAAACAGAAAATTCCCTATTAGTGATTAGATGGAGGCAGAAGGCAGGCTATTAATTATATGTATGCCTACAGAAGGCTTGTTAAAGAGACTGTATCACCTAAACATTTTACTGTGAATGTAGACAATAAAAAAATGACTAAAAATGATCTATACATTGTGTTAGCAGAACGGCAAGCAAATGCCTAAATTAGGAGAAAAATGTGTTTTCCATGTGTCTGTGGCATCTCATGCTTATCATATTGCCTGTGACCTGATGTGATTTTCAATGGAAAATGTATACTTTGCATATGAGGCCACGGAGATGTCATAAGCATGAGACTCCACAGACACATTTAAAACACATTTTTCTCCTAATTTAGGCGTTTGCTTACAGTTCTGCTAATACAATGTATAGGTCATTTTCAATCATTTTTTATTCTCTACAGTCACAGTAAAAGCAAGGTTTAGGTGATACAGACCCTTTAATGAAGTTGTTTTTTTTAACAAGCGCCATAATTCCATGTTGTTGTGTCATAGATGTGATAAACAGGAGAAAGCACAGAGCCATTTATAATACCCATTTCTCTTGCTTCCAAGCATGCACTCCAATACTGCAACATCATATAACTGTGTGTGTTGTGCTCTGTCTAGGTGACAAAGTCCCTTTGATTTCCCATTTCACTGTCAGGCATTTGTTGTGTTTTATTAATAATTAGTGTCAATAAAAAAAAAATGATTCTGTTTTCTAAATGACTTATCAAATGACATAAACAGATACCAATTAGCCATCAAGCTGCTGAAATGTTGGGAAGTATGCCTCACAGTCTAATATCATGGGAATAATCCACCAAAGAGCATATTGTGATAAATAGATAAAACTTAGACGAAAAGGTAGAAAAAAATAGAATTTTTCCAATTTAGCCATTTCGGGCTATGGTTAGGGTTAGCTATTCACCACCATTCACTTCTTAGTGAATACTGTTTGAAGTTAAGTCAATTAATCACTGGCTTCCTGATAGGTCAGTGTTCCTCAAACCTGTCCTTAGGACCCCCCCAGCAGTCCAGGATTTAGAGATTACCCAGTTGTATTTAAATAAAAATATGTAGAACACCTGGTATGGTTGCTTAATGGTTAGGGAACCACACCAGGTGTACATATTCTTAATTAAATACAACTGGGTAATCCCTAAATTCTGGACTGTTGGGGGGTCCTGAGGACAGGTTTGAGAAACACTGTGATAGGTGGATAATGCATTGTAATGGCCATGTTCTAATTATCTCTGGTTTCCCTCTAACTACTTACTAGAATAAACACAAATATTCTCCTAACTTCTAAACTCATAGCGTGAATGGATTGCTCACAAGTTTTCCAGATTACCAAACAAGAAGGAAATGGTATTACACAAAACACAGCTCTCTCACCCTGGTTAGTAAAGAGATTTAATGGATGAATATCGTGGGGGGTAAACTGAAGTCACAAGATCAAAAATGGGGGACAAAACTCCCTCCTTTAAGGGATCTGTCCCTGTCAGAGGTGTATAAGTCGTGCACAGTGGTGACTGGGCGGCCAGATTAGTCTTTCTATGTTTTTGGTAAAAAATTCAAAAAAAGTTTAAATTACTAATGTACATTTTTTTTTATTAAAGAAGGTTTCATGGGATCCACTCCAATGGTCTTCCACATAATAACATCTTTCGAACTTGAACATCCCATACAATCCAATGAATCCCTGGGAGCCATCAGGTTTTCCATGGTCATATGTCCCGATCGAGTGAAAAATGGACATGTGATAAAACTGCTACAACATATACAAGTGGGCTTTCCATACAAACGCTTGGCTCTCTTAGCATTACAGAGCAATGGGAAAGCAGGGATGTAGTGCATACCTTCCAGTTGTCCTTATTTCGGAGGAACAGTCCCTAGTTTGCACCCATCTCCCTCCTCTCCCTTTTTTTCCCATTTCTGGGAGTTCAGAAATTTTGGTTCGTATAACGGTATCAACAACTCCACAGCAATAAAACTCACAATAAATTGAGTATAAACTATACTAAAACGTGTTTTTCTAGTCATTGGTGTAAATTAAATACTTCTTGTTCTAAATGATTTATCAAATTACATTAATCCATACCGACTGGCCATAAAGTCACTGAAAAAGATTTGTGAAAACCCCACCCACAGCCTCACCTTCAGCCACACCCACAAAAATAAAAGTGTCCCTCCGGACATTTGAAATGTTGGGTTTAATGTAACAAAGTAGCAAAAAAAAATTTAAAAAATGTAACTGAATAATGTGGAATCAATACGACATTCTAACTGGCTGCTGTTTCCATCCAATCACAATAGAGATAGAATGTACAGATACGATTAATGATGGCCGACCACAGGCAAATGCATCCTGGAAGCAATGAAAGTAAATACATATTTATTTGATCTATCTCTCTATCACACTGATCTAAGATTGAAGTATTGCTGTTGTTTGTTTCAGACACTTGAAACAGGTTTTACTGTAAGAGCACAAACAAAATAATCTATATCTTGCTGGAAGGACAGCGAGTAAATGTATAGATCAAGATCAAATCTCTCTGCTATTTCAGTATGAAATCACACTATTTCCAAGAGTGAAAACGAAAAAAAAAAAGCACACAATATTAACATTTACTTAAAATTGTTATGTTTCCTTGAAAAATGTAATCAAGAGTGGGCATTTAAATGCTTTAATTTAACAAACAAAGTATCTTATTGAGCCCTCTTTGCTCCGTATATATTTCTATCAGGGAGAAGACATTTTGTTTAGAATCTTGGGTCAATGAATGAAGAGCTGACCCAAGATGTCTGCCACCTGACAAAGCTATACAGAGTAAAGAGGGCTCAATAAGGTACTTTACATTTAAAATGCTTACATTTGATGCAATTTTTCAATTAAAAAACACTTAATTTTTTCCTTTAAAGCTCAAATTATTTTTCTGTTAAGCTTTATGCAAATCCCAAGCATTTTTGGATTCCTAATTAACATGCCAGCTTCATCTGTGATCTGTCAAACATGGGATTAAATGTTCTAATCATTCACTAACTCAAAGAACTGTGCTTGTCTCAGACCTCACATTAATCTATGTATATTGAATATATGTACATTTATCTGTTATGGGTAATTATCTGAGCCGATCAACAGACAGACACACATTGACTCTCTAGTACCCATATGGCATCCACCGAACTTATATTCATTTTCAAACTCTGGATCAGGGGTAGGCAACCTTTGGCACTCCACATGTTGTGGACTACATTTCCCTTGATGCTTTTCCAGCATTACGGCTGTAAGAGCATTATGGGAGATGTAGTCCACATCATCTAGAGTGCCAATGGTTACCTACACCTCCTCTAGATTGTAAGCTTGCAAGCAGGGCTCTCTACCTCAAATATCAATCTAGCGTATTAGGTTGTTGTCGTTTATGCTATATAAATAAATGTTAATGTAATGTAACGTTTTAACTATACACAACTTACACAGTGTCTACTATTACTTCATTAAACAACAATTGTGATTCCCTCTGTTACCTCTTGTATCATACTCTGTAAGCTCATGGGTTATATTGCTCATCTTTGTACCTATACCATGTATATTATTCAGCCAATAAGTATTTGATATACTGGGGGGTATTTGTAAAGAAGAAGCACATGGGGATATGTATAATACAAACTCCTGACAAATTTGTTTGCCCCTAAACTTGAGTGATGGAAAACCTCCAAAAAAATAAAAAACGGTATGTACAAAAAAGGCACAATCAACATTATATATAACAAGTAGCGAATGTGTCTGTGTTTTTTACTTCCTGACACTTTAGTGTGTGTAGTTATTTATATAAATCCCCCACTGTGTGCATGAGTTATTGTGTAGCTGTAGTCTTCATATCACAAAAAATCTAGTTCACAGGTTTGTCATTGTTCATCCTCAGGACCCATTATCAGTGCAGATCGTATGATCTTTTCACACTTGGATGGATAAGTGGCATTATGGCATGCACAGATATGGGTTTAAGAGAAAATCTTAAAAGCCATACACTGTTAAGAGATCCAGAGAACCCGAGTGAGAGATAAACAGAAAACTTGTCAGTAAACAACAGCAAGAAATGTAAAAAAGTTCATATGGATACTAAAACAAAATCTATATTTATTTTTCTTCTTCTAATAAAACTACTAGATTGAGATCATGTAACATCTGCAAACCTTAAAATTCAATGGTTCAAAGACAATCAAGATATAGCAGTGCAGGGTTCAACAAACCCTTAGGAGCCAGGGGGCTATGCATCTTAAAATCTCTTTTTACTGACTCCTAACTATTTGTATTGTCTTGCATGGAACTTTGTGGAAGGGCTGCTTCCCTGGCTCCTGAGTTGGACCATCTCGCTTGTCAAGATAAGATGTGAAATTAAAAAAGTTTCATATGGAAACCAAAACATTCTAGATTTATTTTTCTTCTTGGAATATAAACTAAGTGGCATTTGGTTTCACAGTTTATCTGCAGATCATAGTTGGTGTTAAATGTCTGGTGTTACATTAGATTTACTGATATTGGATATTGTACAAAGCCAAAATAAAAAAAATATATATACATATCAGGTTATTCATTAATTGAGTTCAGTCTCATTATGTGGAACCAAGGACTTAAATACTGAACAGTTGATCTATACATTTTAAAACAAAAGGTTTTATTTAAAAAATTAAATTCAACTAATTATTATGCATTTCAATAAAGTAACTTGTTGTGAGTCCAGGGACAAGATATAGCAGTGCAGGGCTAGACAAACCCTAAGGAGCCATGGGGATATGGCTATTAAAATTCCTTTCGTACTGTTCTCCATGGAACTTCATGGCAGGACCACTTTCCTGGCTCCTGAGTTGGACTATCTCGCTTGTAAAGTCTACAAAAAATTGGGGAAGAATTCTGCTGGTTGGGTTTGGCACTGGTACATTTTGCTAACATCTACGGCACCAATAAACAGCAGACCCTCAACCCTTTGAAAGGATGTGCCCCCCAGTTTGGATGGGCCAGGATATTTCTGTTTCGCAGCCTTTCATATTTACAATTAATTCAGTAAGGCTCCTTAGCCCTGGCTAACATTGCTGGTTCTCTTTTACAGACACATCAATCTGAATACAGTCACCCCAATCTAGCACACTTACATGGAATAAATTTATCCACCTGGGTGCCACAAATTCAACTCACCGTGGCGATAAGTGTAAATCCGTCCATTCTGCTGGCTGGTAACATCTACAATCCTTCAATCCTGGACTTCTTCATAAGCTTAGGGTATCCCTTAACTGGCCTCCCTGTTGCCCAAGGTACCGGCAAGATCGGTAAAGGGGGTGCAATAGAGTCACCCAGTACCCCCGTCCGTAAGTGACCGTGGTGGGGGGTGGGGAGGGTGCTCACCGGCTGTCACTGCTTTTGGTCCTGTTTTTTGTTTTCTTCTTTCTTAAGTTCCTGATTTTCTAACACTGTGCACGAAGCCAAGAGCTGACCATTTAGCAGCGGAGTGACATCACCCACCAGCTTGCATAAATCTCTCTCGTTGGCCCGACACAGGAAGCCTGTCCCTTCAACTTAAACTTCTTGTGGGCAACGGATTCCTCCTTCCCCCTCCCTCCGAAACACTAGCCACATTGCAACAAGACCCCCCCCCCCCACCACCCCATCATCATTATTATTATTAACACTGCACTAATAAAGCACTTTTCACTTAATGTTATATTCAGTGGAAAGACATGTGCACGACAGATACCAAAAGGTAGAACTGGTTGTCAGACCCTGAAGTAGCCTATATACTACTAGTTACAAGACAATGAGTGGCCGGGTCTAGAGAAATGGTTCATTTCCAGGGCTTGACAAATATTTGTAGAATTTTGGAGTTTACTTATTTTAGTCGTAAGATATAACTCTTTTCCTACAAAAATTGCCCTATAGTTGGTTTGCTATTAATTTCATTTGATGTTTATAGATGTTCTTTTATCATTGCATACACATATGTTTTTATGTTACACATGTCATTTATTATACGGTTTTAATCACTTTTATGTTTATTACACATAACATGTCTTTACTAAGATTATCAACTGTGTGAATCAATTGTGTGTTTGTTGTATCTCGAATGTTGAGGATAATTAACACTTTGAGATGTGTGAGTTGTTTGACTAATTCCAAGTGCACTTTGACCTTTTCTGTGATTGGTTACTTATGGTATTTTTTGCACATTGTTCACGTGTTTTTTTTCACTTACGATCAAGCGTCACTTCTGATGCGAAACGCGTAAAGTGTTTTCTTCACCTCACCTTGACGTTTTTATATCAGCCTATTAATCAAATAAAGCACTCGTCTGGATTCTGTTACCCGTGTGTGCCGATTTTTTGTGTTTGGATGTACCTCTTCTGTCTCAAATCAATACCTGGCGGACCAGAGATTTTTTTGTGTAATATAAGACTGCGTCTCAACCTCTACCAACAGGCTGTTGTTACTTTTACTCTATATGTAGTAGATTGTTACCAGTTGTGATGTATGAACCGTAGGGAATTCTCTCAAACGGTGCAAACTTTTCATGAGCTAAAGGACCGGGAAATAGGACAGTAATGGGAGGATATCACCAGAGCTCAACAAAACCTCAGGAGCAATGGAGCCATGGTTCTTAAAGGACAACTGTAGGCAAAAATGAACATGTGTCATTGAAAGAGTACATGGTGCAGATGGTTTGTATAGAAATGCTTTAATGAGAGAGTACAAATAAAGTACCTTATTGAGTCCTCTTTGTGTCATAAAGCTCTAAAGGGACGGCCATGTTGTTTAGAATCTTGGGTCAGATCTGTATTCACCTTCGAGCAGTTGAAGAATGATCTTACCCAAGATTCTAAACAACATGTCTGCCCTCTGTTAGTCCCATATGAAGCAACAGCGCTCAATAAAGTGCATTATGAAGTCTATTCACTAAAAGGTGAGTTGAGGTGAACCCTTAATTTCAATATAGCTATGCATTGTACAGGGACAATCCTGGTGATTTGTTAAGCGGGGAAAGATCACAAGGTTTGTCCTTGCACATTGTATAGTTAAACTGGTGAGTTGTGATATGCATCTCGCATCAACTCACCCAATGTCCCCTCAACTCACCTTTTAATGATTAGACCCCAATGTGTATTCTTTCATTAAAGCCTTTCGATTAAAAATGCCTACACTCTTTCAATTAAAAACAAGTTAATTTGTTGCTTCAGTTGTCCTAACAGGACAATTCAACTTTTTTTTTACCCTTGCTTCCTCAACTCTAGCTAGATCTGCGTGCATCAGCCAGATAAATGTTAAAGCAAGCGCCAAGCTAACGGGTATACAGCCTGTTTTTTTAGTTTGGACAATAAAAACATGTGCAATAGTAAGACTGTCCCACTCCCCAGCCATGCCCTCCAGCATCCCACATTGCTGGTGGGCAGGGTGACCACATTTCACCATTCAGAGAGACATATTTTAAGACCCGCGGTTCTGGGAGGGGCATTGGTTATTTAATGCAACGTCTCTCCCCCGCAGCTCTGTCACTGCGTCTCCCTCATTTCCCTCCTATGATTTCCCCCTTTTTTTCTCCCTAATTCTTCTCTTTTATCTTTTACTTTATGTCTTTTCCTTCATGGGGGGCCCTCCTCTAGGCCTACCTGGTACATTGGTTTTTGGCACACATCAAACCAAAGTTAGCTTCAATCTAGATCTAGAGCTGCATGGTCCTGCTCGTTAGAGCTAGAGCTGCATGGTCCTGCTCGTTAGAGCTAGAGCTGCATGGTCCTGCTCGTTAGAGCTAGAGCTGCATGGTCCTGCTCGTTAGAGCTAGAGCTGCATGGTCCTGCTCGTTAGAGCTAGAGCTGCATGGTCCTGCTCGTTAGAGCTAGAGCTGCATGGTCCTGCTCGTTAGAGCTAGAGCTGCATGGTCCTGCTCGTTAGAGCTAGAGCTGCATGGTCCTGTTCGTTAGAGCTAGAGCTGCATGGTCCTGCTCGTTAGAGCTAGAGCTGCATGGTCCTGCCCTTTAGATCTAGAGCTACATAGTCCTGCACTTTATATCTAGAGTTGCGTGGTTCTGCTCTTTATAACTAGTGCTGTATGGTCCTGCTCTTCAAATGTATGAATACTGTGGTGGATGTGATATATTTAGACTGCTAAGCATTTGATACAGTTTTACACAAAAGGTTACTGTACAAATGGACTGAAATAGGCTTAGGGACAAACTTTAGTGTGTTGATTGGCAATTATCTGAAAGATAGAATTCAAAGAGTGGTGGTAAGTGGTATGTTCTCAAATTGGACAGATGTGATAAATAGAGTACCTTAATTTGTTTGTTGATGATCTGCCAGTGGACATAGGGAGCTTTTTTTCTCAAACGTAAGGCTATTTTGGCCTCAGGTTTAAATGCCTTTTCTTTGGGTAAATCTATTAATAGAAAATATTTGGGAGTAAGTGTAGACAACAGACTAGTGCTTTCAGTAGTGCTGGCAGCTGCAAAAAACAATAAGATATCGGCATGTATTGGGCTATGATCAAGGCACAGTTGATCCATCAATGTGCGATGGAGAGAGGGATCGGAGCACAAAATAATCACAATCAAGAAAAAGAGAAATATTGGAATGGGTGGCCTCAGATCCTATTAGGGACAGAATTAGATTAGGCACCCAAGACACAGAGAGAGTGACTGGCAAGACAGGGGAAGTAACCCCATAGGATTTGGAGAGTTGGGGACCCAGGCATTTCACAGGGACAGAAAGATATATTATTTAAAGGGGGCGAAGCTCCGAACCACGCCGGACCACGGAACCCACAACTGTGTGTTGTATTGTACTGTTCTGCCCAAGGGCTAATTGGGATATATTTGATATATTAACGTGGGTAGATGTATATACTGTTTCACTTAATGAATGTATGTATTCTGTATATTTATAATTAAAAATTAAAAATAAATAAATAAATAAAAAAATTAAAAAGATATCGGCATGTATTAAAAGGGGTATTGACTCATGGGTGGAAGACATAGTTCTGCCTCTTTGCAGGTTCATGTTAGAATACGCAGTTAAATCTGCAGTCTAGAACTACACAAAGCTGCTCACCTTGTGTACAATCATACTACAACAAGTTCCTCCTTTTTGGCTGTGTGGCCACAACTTCCCATATTTACTGCTCTCACCTTTTGGGGGAATCAGAAGAAGGAACACAGGTAACGCCCCAGCCACTCACACAACTTCCCCTTTGATATAAAACAAAAGCAGTTCTGGGAACAGATCCCTTGCATGTGGAACCACAGCTATCCCGAACCTTAACCCTTGCCTGCCAGACGGACTTTTATTACCTGGGGGGTCTCATCTCTTCACAAGACAGAAAACTCATATTTAATTACCCACATGGGGACCTGCTTTGTTCTAGAAGTCTGGCTAAAATACCATAAATGATCAATTAAATATGCAAAAATTAACGGCCCGTCACTCAAAACCGAAAGTCTTTGTTTTTAATAGGTCCCCTTCAGAGAGACACTGTCGACGACAGCCACAGCCTATGGAAGCATCATGGCTGCCATTCAGGGGATAGACTGGCATGTACTGTATAAAATAGGTGCCAGTTTATCCCCAAATTAGTGCCGCTAGTATGAGGTACTTTAAGTGGTCTCCAGCCTGATAACTGGTGGCTTTTTCAAACAAACCAAAAATTAACAAAAAGACCCAAAACGCTGTCATAAACAAAGTCATAGACTTGAAAATTTACAACCGTGTTTAAATATCAAATCATTTGAGACTATGCCAATTACTTCCACACAGGAATGAATAGCTCAACCAGTGTGTACATAGCAAGGTATAGTATGTGTTATGCCAGACGCCAATAACCACAAACATTTTTTAAAATATTTTCTCTTACAACTCCTAAATATTGGGGAGATCATGGAAGATCTGACCCAAGTCAAAAGTACATGCCAATCTATCCTCATGCAAGGGGCACCTAATTTAAAAAAAAAAGTTTGTTCTTTAAAGTGCCACTAAACTCTATTCTATTTTTTGGTGCCGTCTGCTGGTGCCAGCCTCTTAAATGGCTTTGCCTCAAGTATGAGGCAGTGCTAAGAGTAAACCCGTCTGTTTCTCTATACGGTAAGTTTACTAAATAAAAGGGAAATTAACATTTTAAACCTGGCTTCTCCTAAGGAAGCAAGGCTTAAACAAGTTTACTTTATCTAACTCAGTTACCAAATCATCACTGTTCACTAGGGCAGTATTAGCTAACCGTGGCACAGCATAGGTGTGGGAACTACATATCCCATGATGCTCAGTCACATGGTTAGCCGTCACTGCACTAGGTTTCCCAGGTCTTGCCTCGAGAATACTAGAGGCACTCATTGAAAATGTATACTGCAGAGCTGCATTAAAATCACTGCAGTGCTACAGGAACCATCTTTTATAAGGGCTGGTATGGTCACACCTGTGTGTCCCTTACTACACTACACAGTCAGCCTTTGGGAGTTAAAAATCAGATATTGCTTATAGTTAGCCAGCAGACTAACTATGAACAGTTCTGTTTCAACCTGTTGCTTCTGCAGAACATTTTAGAGAGAACATGCTATGCCCAGATGACAAAACTGTTTTGCATTCAAAACAAATTTGTCTTGATCGGTACATTGTGCAGTTCTAATAGCTGGCAAATGTATAGATCAAAAAAACGATTCCTTCTACGTTTGGGCCCCTGAAATGACCCAAATTTACATAGTGAGAACATGGGCATCAAGCCTATTTTTGGACAACGTAGGCGTTTACACCTGTGGGTAGACAGCATCCAGATGGGGAAAAAAAGTCCCCTTTAAATCTGTTAATGTGGGAAGCAAAATGTAGAGATCAAATTCCCTCCATGGCTGGTACAGTCTAGAAATCCATTAACACTGTAACAAACTAAGAGGGGCATGTACTAAAAAAATCACAAATATATTTTATGTGCAAAACTTTTTTTGCGCTTTGCTCCTATTGCAATGTACCAAACATTTAAGACTCAAATAGTACATCCGGGCAAATTGAGAATAACAACGGGCAATTTTGCGAATATTTTTTCGACCTCTTTGGATAGCACTTGCCAAAAGCTGGTGTTATTTTCACATGCAAATAAGAATTATTATTTTTCACAAAGTATTCGCAAAACTCTTTAGCGTGCGCAAATATAATAGCAATTTAATAGCGCAACCGGAAAAATGCACGCTAAATAAAAATAAACGGAAGAGGCGCAAATCGGGGGGGGGGGGGGGGGGGAACGGAAAATGTTACAAATAGTCGCAAATTGCTCCTTACTCATGTTTTACCTATTTTTTTTTCCCCACTTCACTTGTTTAGTACATGACCCTCTGAATGTCTCTTAAATGTGCTTACCTTGTAGGGAACCATGGTCCATTTGCAGCTCATCCTGTTACCATGAAGGCCTATGCCTTATGTCTTAAAGGCACAGGCAGAGTCCAGCCCTGTGGAGTAACATGTCCCCTCACCTTGAGAAGAACAGTGGGGTCCAGTCCGACTCCCCAAGCTCCATGCTGGGGACACACTAATAAATTCTGCTTATGGATTAGAAGAGGGAAGTGAACCGACTTCCTTTATATTTTACTTCTCTCTGCCATTACTTCTCTTTAATAGTCTCCAATTAATGCACAAGACTAAAAAGAGCCTGTTATACTGAGTCCCAGATACTCTGCTGGGAAAGGTAATCTCTGTGTTTCCAACTTAGCCCCTGAACAAGTCTTTTTACCTGTTCAGTCTGAAACCCAAGATCGGGCAATCTATAGCCTTCCAAGTGATCACGGAATACAACTCCCATCACCCTCAGCCACTGATGGGGACTGATGGGAATTCACAGTGCTATCAGCTATTGAACTGTTCTGTAATTTTTGATTATTTTGTTTTACAGTGCATCTCATCGTGCAAATACAAGGTTACAATATGTAAAAAAAAAAACAAAAAAAAAAAAACTTTAACATTTGATCTATGTATTGGCCTAGTCTGTGGTGGGAGAATGGGAACAGAAAGCCTCCTGGGCAATATCAAAAGGATTATCCCAACGGGGAATATTTATCAGATGCCTATAGAAATGAATGGAAGAGGCCACCTCGTTAACCCTTTCCTGTGTGCCTAACTAAGATTTCAAAGGTTATAGGATCACTTATTGTGGGGACTGCAGATACCCCCGATGCAGATGTTTCAAATGTAAGTGTATGTATTCACCCATTAGATGGTTAGGCTAGCATACAAAGTATGTTTTATGTTTTGGAAAGACAGACTGATTTTAATTATTGTTTATGATATTTTAGCATTTTTTTGGTTAACCTATTTGGCTTGACTAAACTCCACCTACTTTCTGTATCTGGTGGATTCCATTCATACAGATGTACAGTTGATAGACAAGTATGCAAGTACAATGATCATTTATGGGGTTGGAAAGCTGAGTGGGAGGACCGGTAGAGTTGCAATGCCGATACATGTGAGTAAATTAAACATTTTTGCTGTCCATTAATGCACTTTTCATAAATGTATACATTTTTATCATTTTTGAACTTCAACATACATTAAAAATACACAGGTCACAGTCAATTAAGAGTGCTTCTTTAATAAGCATCTGCTTGACATTGTCTGTCATCCATACTAACTTCTCAACTTCAAAATGTTGAACACTACAGATGAGTCAAGTATTCCCTCTATCATACTGCAATACTAAGTAATGCAAAAACATTCTTGATCTGGAATGTGTGTTCCATAGATATCGGTCATGTTCTAGATATGGTTTGACATTGCTAGTTCATGCCAGGTTCTGTTGAAGCCAGAGCCTTCATGTTGTACAGAAATTGTTTTCCTCTTTGCACATTGTGACCGGTTGTTGGTATTAAATACTTGTGGTCCAGCTTCAACGAGCCACACAGAACCCTAGAAATTTATTTTCACCCTCTACCTAACACCTTTTGGAAGCCACAGACCTTAAGTGAGAACTTCTGAAGGCTTCAAACTTCTTTAAAGATATATTCGGGCCATTGTTAGCATGTTGTTGACAGCCGGTTGTCTTCAAGGATAGCTGCTATAGCCTTCGAGAACTTTCCTTCCATGAGGAAGGTGGTAAGCATCATTTGGGGCAAAAGAGGCAAATTCTCAGGACCGAGCCACAGTCAGTGGAACCGAGCTGCCCAGTGACTGTGTTTCATGTCCATGGATAGGCATGTTGTCCATACAAGGACACCAGTGTCTGCGGAAAGGTCTGTGAAGGTTCATAGAAGATCATTAAATCGTTCCTCACAAAGTCCAGCAAATAACCACCATGACCAATGACGGTGCCTAGCCATGTTCACATGTGGCTCGAAGGGAAATATGGAATGCCATGTTGTCCTATAACAGAGCTTGCAACCTTGTCACCTTGTAACACGTTATATAACATTGATGGCAAAACTTATGGCACAGCTTCCACAAGTGGCACTCGGAGACCTCTGAAGTGCTTACAGTATCACCATGAGTTATGGAGGACCCAGCAAATGTTATGATATTTGAAGATATTAGACACTTTATTGCACAGTCCTTGCTTGTACTTATTGGCGCAAAAGATGGGCTGATTTTGATGTGCAGAAAAATACCTGCAATAAGTGGTCACTTGGAGATCCATCTTGGCTTCTTGCAGAAGATTAGGCATTCAAGTTCAAAAATGTTCTCTTTCACTGATGTATCCCATACCTGCCTATAGCCAGATTCCTTTTCCTGGTGGGGTTATCTGACATCATGCTATGTTACATGATCCCCACAAGACTGAGATCCAGATATAATACCACTTGTGCACAGCGCCACATTTTATGTCATAGGACCCCAAAATACTGGACTGTCCCGTCAAACACGCCACTGTTGACAAATTTGATTTTGTGGGCCTTCCAACAAGCATTTGTCCTCAGCCTGATAAGCATTTTCGGATGGGTTTTTGAGAATAGGTTCATATGTGACACTATATACAGCAAAATATTGTACGAAACATGGCCCTGCCTTGAATAAAAGCATAGTGTGATAATATATACTGCGTGTACCTCTGTACGACAAAGCATCCTCTCTATCCATCACATGTATTGTGACACCGTATCCTGTATACACTACACAAAGATAGGTAAATACCAGCCTTTGCGGTTCGGATGGTTTTTAACGCAGACAAAGATGTTGGAGCAGATCCATGAGAGTGTTATCTCACTCAGTCAGCTTCCTCCTGTGGCCACAGCCACCACAGCCCTACCAGAAATACACAAGAGGCACGTAACCAGTGTTCCTGTCAGACACACACCTTGTGGCAGTGGCAGGCTTCGATTCTAAAGGGGGGAACCACAGAAATAGGGAGAGCCGGAGAGAAGAGTGGAGGAGAAGCAGGAGATAGAGGCGATAGCACAGGAAGAGGAGCTCAGGGCAAACGGGAAGGTTCAAGAGTAGAGTTCAAGAAGAGCAAGAATTAAAGGACAACTGTGATAATAAAATAAATTATGTTTAACTGAAAGTGTAGCCACTTCATTTAGAAAGGCTTTAAGGAAAGATTAAATAAAGCAGACTTTTGAGCCCTCTTTGCTTGCATAGCTCTATTAGGAGGCAGACATCTCGTGTCAGATTTTCCATCATTTGATCCATCTTACCCAAGATTCTGAACAAAATGTCTGCCTCCTGACAGAGCTAACAAAGAGCAAAGAGGGCTTAACAAAATAATTTATTTGTATTCTTTCAAGGTATTTCTATTTACAATGCCTACACTTGATGCAATCTTTCAGTTAAGGAATATTTTATTTTTGAGAATTTAAAAAAGTTTTATGCTCACCCAGCTTTGGAGATAAACTCAAGGGAACGTACTGCAGCCAAGTAGGCCACAAGGGCTTTAGGGTCTGATTAAAAAAAAAGATCGGATCCTTGTGGTGAGGGGCCCTGCAACATTTCGTTGTCTAGCGAGGTTTGTGTGGAGTACACACACCTAAGAAACATAAGAAAGGTAGGAGAAGGTGTCCATTACCACAACCCTCGCACCAAAATTCAGGCCTAACTCAGGCCAATATAGCTACGTTGAAAAACAAAATTGGGCGCTATCCACTAAAAGGTGAGATGAAAAAAGCATTTAATTATACAGTGTGCGGAGAAGACCCTGGTGAACGTCACCCCCGCTAGAAGAGCTCAGCTGTGCATGGCTAATGCCTAGTTAAATCTCTCCGAACTTACATTGGCAGACGTGGCATTGTTAATCTGCAAGATATGGAACCTCAGGGGTGACTCAAAATGTCTGCAGATATTCAGCAAATATATAATTCATCTCACTCTGCTTTCAACAAATATTTACAGGTCAGACATCCAAAAAGCTAAGAACATCATCGGTCTCCCCAACATACACATAATACAAATGTGTCCAAAGTCACAGAAACAGGAACAAACAGAAGTAGTGCTTTGACAAAGCGCCAGTTGGTGCGAAACGCGTCAAGCGTGTGTCGTATCTGTTTTGTTCCTGTCTCCCTGCTCGATGGTTTTATTATTCTTTTTTTGATTTAATAAAGTTACTTTTCACAAACCAACTATGGATTAATGCTGTCTACCTTCCGGATGACTTCAGCTGGCGCTACTTCTGTTTGTTCCTGTTGTCTGCCTGGGGTGTGAGTAGACCCTTTTTCTGTGCTACAGGAAGTTAATCTTACTCACTCCACTGTTACTTGGGGCTTGAGCCGGTCAGAATCTGCTTGGAATTCAAAGTCACAGAAATCTCTAACCAGGCCACAACACCCTTATCCTTCACAATTTCCATTCATGACAGCAAGGGAAAAAAAGAGTTAAATATATCATTAACTGAAAAACAGATATTGCTAACCCCACAGCAAACTCATTCTCACATTGTGCTAATCACTTGGAGCAATCTAGAAAAATAATATTATCTGACACCAATCAGACTGGCACACTGGATCCCAACACTTTATCCAAACATGTTGTGGACAGGAGGGGAGAATGACACACAACTGATTGAATTGTAAAAACGTATATTCTCCCTAGTTAAAGAAAAGACTATGATTCCATTCACGCCTAAGACAGCTAGTTTCCATATTCTCCCCGACACCTTACCTTACCCACTCTAAACAACTTATACAGGTTAAATATCCCTCATGCAAAATGCTCGGGACCAGAAGTATTTTGGATAACGAATCATTTCATATAACAAATCATTTTCACTAATAAGATTTATTAAAACCTCTCGGCACTCAAAATTAGTTGTAAAAAAAAACCTCTCCCTTTTTTTTTAGTGGGATCGGTGGCCAGGAGCTAAAAGTAGCGTTTTTGGCGCTTGCGTCGTCTGGGACGCAAGCGCCACGCGTCACAAAGGGGTTAAAAAAGCAATGCTTTCCTTTGTCCCGCAAACTGAGCATTAAGGGATATGTAGTCCCCAAACGTCTGCAGTGCCAAGGTTAGCCATCAGTGTTCTAAACTCATGCCACACCCAAGCAGCCTGGAGTTGCAGGTCCTTTATACCCAGAACGTAGTCAATACAGCTCTCCATCTGGAAGATATGTATCTATGGCTCAAAATAAGGAACCAACTCCCTGTAGGAGTAACACAATGATTCACAATCTCAAACAAAGAAAAACAACATATTATATATAAAGATATGATGAGTAAGAGCAAAATGCCATGTATAAACTTCTTCCAGCTGCTTTGTACTGCGATCAGATACCACTTCTCCTTTTTTTCCTCCCTGTTGTTGCATAATTGGGTATCAAGATTACTCAGAAAGTCCCATTCCTGCTACTCTCCACCCGCCTCCTCTACTTTAGCTCCACCATCAGTTCACAGAATTCTTTTTTTGGATACATGGTTCAAAATTTAAAAAAAAAAAAAGACAGGGTTTTTTGAGTCAGGAAAATTGGGTTATGATTTGATTGTGTTGCAGTTTTATTGGTAGCGAGTTTTCCAATAAGAGATAAAACTACACAGACCTTGCACGCAAAGCACTTAAATCTCCTCTGTTTTTACTTAAAGGGACTGTCTAGTGCCCAAAATGCATCTTCCAAATATTAGTACATGTTAATGTGCTTTCAAAGTACTTTAAAATGCATGTCTCACATTGTGCATTGCTTAAAATATAAAATACTGACAGCTAGAAGAAATTGTGAAATTACAGCAGTTTGCAAGAAACAAGGACTGCCCACACTTGCTGGGTACAAGTAATTTCCTTCCTTTTTTTTTTTTTTTTGCTGCAGGATCCAATGAGAAATTAAAATAAATAGAATATCCTGCCTCACTAGTGATGTCATCAGACAATGTGTTGCACTGTTAAGAGATCCTACTGTGTACAAGAGCAAGGTCACTCATAGGCCACTCAGTAGACTCAATTTGAGAAGGACAGGAAGTGACTAAATGAAACAAAACTTTATATCCTCAGTGTCTATAGAATCAGTGCTGACGCACCTGCAGTAAACACGCAGAGTAATCACTGGGGGAGGGCGTGAGTCAAATATTAAAAATGTGATTTATACAGAATGCCTGCATCAAATCACACTGGAAAAAAAGCCTGTGCTCTATACAAGCAGTAATCTTCATCTTGCACCAAAGTGAGTTTGGGGACTAGACTGTCCCTTTAATGCTCTTTTGATTCTTTATAGATCTCGTCACCAATGTACAATTCCTCTATTTCGATCTACTCTATAAGTAGCGTTCTAGCACTGCCGTCTAAGACTTCTGACCCGTTGATCTAACAGAACTCTGTATAATTCCAACCTATTGCTCCTTAGATCACCTTATTAACTAGTGCTCTAGCACTGCTCACTGATATCCAGCATTCTATACAATTCCTTGGTACACATTAGTGCACACTGCTCTTTAGATCACCTTATTAACTAGTGCTCTAGCACTGCCCACTGATATCCAGCATTCGATACAATTCCTTCGTACACATTAGTGCACACTGCTCTTTAGATCACCCTTTAATTAGTGTTCTAGCATAGTTGCCTACGTCGGCCAGTTTTCCAGGGACACATATTTGTTCCACATGCTGCAGAAAGACCATGCAAGTGTGTGGGATGGATATAAGCACAGACACAATCCAAAGGGTGCTTTCATCAAAGTTTGAAGTTAACCGCATATGTACTCAGCGGCTGAGTACATATGCGTCTGAGTTCATATGCGGCAGAATACATATGCGGTTAACTACAAACTTTGATGTAAGCACCCTTTGCACGTTTTTTATTAAAACTGTTTGCTTAAATTTAATCTTTGTTTGCTTCTCCTCCGTTTCTCTCCTTCTTGCCACCTGCCTGCCTGAGAATTAACATCTATATTTCTTTTGCCGAACTACTGACTGATTTGTCTGCTGAGTTGTCCGCTGGTCAGCTAATTTATACTCTATGCCCATCATCCTGAGCCTGGACTAATAGGCTCTCCTACATGCCTCACTTGCCTTGTTTGACTTTAGGGGCGTCACAAAACGCAAATTTTTTGTTAAAAAAAAGCCGCCTCTTTAAAAAAAAAAGTGCTTGCCTGCAGAGACGGTGGCTGGGGAGATCGGAAGATCCCCCCTCTCCTTCCCTCTGCCTGCCAGCAGGCTGCACAAGGAGCCGAACAGGCATCACAGAGAAACCTCCGTGCTGCCTGTTCGCCTACCCGTGCAGTGTGACAGGGAAGTTTCGACAGGTCACGTGACCGGCGCGCTGACGTCAGACTCTGCACAACTGCCGGGGAGCTGAATGGGCAGCATGGAGGACACCATGCTGCCTGCCACTAGCCACCAGGGAAAAAGGTAAGTGTCAGGGGATAGGGGCATATTTATGGCACATACTGGCATTTTATTGGGTAAATTGGCAGGGCCTTATTAATGGCAAATAATACTGTCATATTATTGGGCAAATTGCCAGGGGCTTATTAATGGCAAATAATACTGGCATATTTTCTGGCAAATTGGCAGGGACATATTAAATGGCAAATAATACTGGCATATTATTGGGCAAATTGCCAGGGGCTTATTAATGGCAAATAATACTGGCATATTATTTGCCTTGTATGTCTTGTTCTCTTCTTTTGTTTCCCAACCTCCCATCCCGAGGCAAGCTCATCGGTGGGTGACCGTAAGAATATGACTTCTACATACGGCAAGACAGCATGCAAGAGTTATATGTGACTACAGTCGAGTCCTCTGAGATCTAGTCTACCCTGATTATTGTACTGGATTGGACCTGTGCATGTATTCATCCTACATACTGCACTTTGCATGCTCCTTCTGCATCATTTGGAACACATATGTGTCCCTGGAAAAATGGCCGATGTTGATGGTACAGCTGTATGCTTGGATGAAAAAAGTAGGTGGAGTCAAGGTAAGATCCAAGCAGGTCAATAGCAGGAAGAGGGATGTCTGCTTAGGATACAAGTCATAAAACAGTATGATTATTTTTATTATTTTGGTTGGGGTTGACCTGTCAAGATGTTAGATGAGATTATTATTCCCCCACAGTTGCACATTCTGAAATTCTGAGTTCAGTATTAGGTAACACAGCATTTTGTTTTTGGGGGGGGGGGGGGGGGGTGGATTTGGACAAGACTCAATTGAAGAAAAGTTGTTTTTCCGTTGTTTTCTTTCCAAAAACCGAACAGAATGTGGCTATGGCCGCAGCTCTCCTCTGTTTCTTGAGAACAGACCGTTGAGTAATTGCCTAACAGGAAGCAGCTTTTTGGAGACAGAGCCCCTGTTTCACAAGTTGGTTTTACTCAAGAACCGGGTCAGATTGCAAAGTGAGCACATCTCAGAGCTGACTTGCAAAGGAAAGATGCTGACCTAAGAGGATACAGGGGTAACATGGAAGAGAGGAGACCTGAAGCTCCCCAGTTATTACAGCTCAAACATAGCCCACTTTCTAATGGAGGGACGGAGGCTGCAAAATGGGTGGAGACTAAAGGGGGTGGAGTTACACAACCCCACGTAATGTCAGGCCACATAGAGGGGCATGTTCTAAAAAAAACGCAATTATATTTTATGTGCAAAACTATTTTTGCGCTTTGCTCCTATTGCAATGTACTAAACATTTAACACTTCAATAGTACATACGAGCAATTTGCAAATAAAAACGGGCATAATTGGGAATAAAAAAAAAGCAATTTTGCGAACATTTTTTCTACCTCTTTTGACAGCGCTCGTTAAAAGCTGGTGTTATTTTCACACGCAAATAAGAATTATTTTTTCACAAAATATTCGCAAAACTCTTTAGGGTGCGCAAATGGTGTGTTCCACATGCTGCAGAAAGAGTATGCAAAGTGCAGCCCGGCATGTAGGATGCTGATAAGTATTTTGGATTGAGGCCAATGTTAAGCCTATGGAGGAAATGTGTGTCCCTGGAAACATGGCGGATGTTGGCAACTATACCAGGGGGGTGGAGGGCAAAAATGGACAAAATTAGACATGGAAGACAGAAAAGGTGCAGAGATTGATAGATAGACAAGACCATTGGATAGAGTTACCAATTGGGGCATTTAAAAATGAAAAAGTTGTGCAGTCCCAGCCCTCTGAGAGAGATTACAGAGTAGCCCAAGGGTAATGGGGGGAAGGCAGTTGCCCTCCTGCCCCTCCCCCTCCTTGCCATCAAAATCCAGTTGCCTATAAGCAAAGATTTTTTGTGTCTTGCTATCTCTGAGAATAATAGCAAATCTTCCTTTAATAAATTTCTTCATATAATTAGAAACATAGAAACTGGTCAGAAAAGAACCATTTGGCCCATGCATTTTGGTTCAACCCCCCCTTTGACCCTGCCTCAGTACTCTCAAACATATAAAATTACAGAATAACCTGTAGCAAATACTCAATAGGTGTATAACTGTATTAGTTATATTCACAAAGATTCCACTTTAAAACAAACATTATTATAGACTCCCCTGGTAAGCCGCACTATATGAATACTATATAAATAAAGCATAAGCACCTTTACCCAATTCCAATGTCTACCTGGCCAGATCATTAGATCACTTGGACAAAGATAGAAGACCAGACACCACTTATAGGACTAACCGCAGCAACCAGAATTTACACCAGCCCCCAGGACTTGCCCCAGCATCCAAATTGCACTCACATAATTTGCCCTTTACCCAGATCTTCCCTCTGGACTTGTCCCGGCACCTAGATTTGTACTCATATGACTTACCCCTGTGGCCAGCACCCAGATTTGCACTCAGGACTTACCCCAGCACCCATTTTACATTTAGAATGTACACCCAGAGGTTGGATTTGACTATCCCTAAGACTGACTGTGCCTACTTATAATAGTTCCTGATATAACTTGTACATTTTTGCCCCTCTAATTTAAGACTATGTCCTCTTGTTGTGGTAGTTTTTCTTCTTTTAAATATACTCTCCTCCATTACTGTGTTGGTTCCCTTTTAGTATTTAAATATTTCTATCATATCCCCGTCTTGTCTTTTTTATAAGAAAGGCATGGCTAGCCTTTGGCATAACTGCTGCTGAGGTAGACTACATTTCCATTGATACTCAGTCTGCTACTGTTAGGTTACGCATCATGGGGAATGTTGTCAATAACAGCTGCAGGATGAATGGTTACCGACCCTTGCTCTAAGATCAGTAGTCCAGCAATGAAACTGTTAAGAAAGAACTCCTTAGATAAGAAAACAAAAACCCACATGTTGCAATTTGCAATGAGACAAAACCAGTCATTGCAACCAGTGATTCATAGTCACACCTCTTTTTAACTTTTCCCTTGCTGTGCAGCTCTCTATAATGGATTGAACAATGGAATATTGTGGTCCATTATTGTCTTAAAGCAGGTATAAACTAGAAAACATTTTTAAAAAAGTTTTAAATCGGGCAGAAGGAAACTACAATATTATAAGCAATACATAACTGGTTAAGAAAAACAAAGAAGAAAGTTAAATAAGATAATGAAACTAAAAAAGCAAATGAAAATACAACTAAAGTAAAACAGAAAATGCACAGCGTATCCCAATTACAAACACATCTAAAGTAGCATAATCCAGCGATGGCGAACCTTGGCAATACAGATGTTTGGTCATGGGTCCGACTGAGCATCATGGGATATTGCGGGCCTTCAAAGGCATCGTACATGGCACATGCAGGTGATATGGGTACTGTAACCAAATGACTGATCTGGCCATGGTTATAAGTGTAAAGAAAGTGGTCAAAAATGATCTACAGCAGTGGTCTCCAACCCTGTCCTCAAGGACCACCAAATCTTAGGTTTTACCCAGTTGGGTTTTTAGGTAGACACAACTGGGTCATCCCTAGGATCTGGACTGTTGAGTGGTCCTTGAGGACTGGGCTGCAGATCAGTGATCTACAGGGCATGTCCCATAAGTCTGGAACTATAGGAGGAAGTGTCAGCTTATGAAATGTTTCTTTAACTTCACAGTGACTGCTGTTTCCCCCCATCAAAATATCTTGAATGCATCCCTACTTACTCAATGCCATGTTAAAGCACAAATACATGACAGTTGTAGCCTAGACTACCAGGCTGTATCTTACCATAAAATATAAACACATGGCACAGATGTAGTGGGTAGAAAAGGCCACAGCCATTTTATTATTATAACATAGGTCATTGCCTCCAACCTTAGAATAAACATTACAATAAATACAGTATAAATATAAAATTAGGCAATGACAAACCCACATGTTCACACATATGTCATTAATGACATGAACCACATAATTAACCATAACTTTATTAACATAGTTAACATAACCCAGTAAACATGTCCTGAATCAACTTGCTCCCCAGGGGTCCCAAGTCCATCGAATCCACTGCCGGGCAGACCATCTGCCCAGCCCACCATCAGGCCAGGAGCCCCCAGCTTGTGCTCCGGACCTCTCTCATCTCCATTCGAACTATGGCTGACTCCCAATATTCCAGCCATAGACCCCCCCTAAGGAGCAAGTAACCGCCAGCTGTGACAAAGTCCAATTTCTCCAGATCAACCGACGTGACGCTGTACCTGCAACACAGAGGACAAGCGGCAGAACACAGAAATGACCAGTACACATCTTAACCTCTTAAAATAGGGATGGGTGGGCGGGAAATTCTGGTAGGATTCAAAATTAATCTGCTTATTTTCCACAGTGCACTGACTTATAAGCCCTTTGCTCCCCACCCCCAACTCCTCCCCTTACACTGAATCACCAATAGATGCAGCCTTGCTAATGCACAAGCTGTCAAGGCCCTCCTGCACCTAGGCGTCTCCGTGGGCTGCATCAGTATAAGCCCTAGGGTTCCAGTCTTCTGGGACACCCCTGCGTTAGCAGAATTGTCTGAAAATGCATAAATTAAGAGGAAGATGTGATGTTTCATGTTTATATAATCATCTTGTGGCTTCAAATGCAAATGACACATTTCCCTACCAAGTCGCAAAGTGATGTCATAAACAGGAGACTAGCTCAGACACATTTAAAACACTTCACCCTCTTAGTTTATGCATTCGATTCCAATTATTTTGCTAACACAAGGTGAAACATGTGAAAACCAGCCCTGATTTGTATTGTTGGTTCATCGATTATTCAACGAACTATGTAGGAACAGCAGTACGTAGAGATGATTTTCTGGACATAAGTGGAATTTTAGGAGAGAGTTTTACATGATTCACAGTATGATTGATCCAGTAGACATCAGGTGCTTCAGGATCTCGTGTGTCTGGCCGTGGGTTTCTATTGCAAAACAGAAACATTCACAAACAGTTTAGGAATCCACATGCAACACAGATCACTGAAAAACTTAAAAACATAAAAAAAATGGAACACTTGCAGACACTACACTGTGCACCAACACTCAAAATTTTACCTCGCCCCTAGCTCACACACTATGTGTTAAAATGGGGGCAGTTGGGTGAGAATTACTTTGAACGCGGTAAAGAGAAAAGTCCTGCACTGCCTTTTATTCCCTTCTTGGTCTACTTCAGGCGTAAGCAATCAAAAAAGCATTTTAGTTTTACTTAAAACAGAAACACTGTATATTACAGAAATAATACGTTTGGGTGACATGCCCAGTCTGCCAGCATCTCTGATCAGGGCTTTAGCAGTCTCCTCATTGCACGATAAACCCACAGTAAGCACAAATCAAAGCCTTCTGCCTGGGTAAAGCCAAAGCGACAGCAGTTGCATCAAAAATATTGATATTTTATAATATCATATAGGGAGTGATAGGGTTTTAAAAAATACCCAAAGCGTTTCACCTTTGCATGGTCCTTACTCATAAGCTGGACCATTTTTGATGGAACTGCTATCGACCTTACTTTAACTAGATAAATTAATTCTATAAGAGTGTATTATCTGCCACACTGATCCTAGAAAAATGTATTTGTGGGGTTAATAGCCCTTTAACTTTGGTTATAAGGAATATACAAATGACATACTTTCTCAGACATCATAAATATTGTAGTTATTGTAAATAAGTAGGGATCCCCTTTCACTGAGGACTTTTATCAGATCAATGCAACATGAAAGGCTGCAATTATTTCCATCCAGCTCTTCTTTTTCCTACGCGTTCCGATAGTGTTGTCTTCATTATTGTTTGAAAAGGTCAAATTTCAGTTTTATCATACTGAGAGTGTTTTACCCACAAGCCAACATAAATTAAAGGGAAAGGATCATTAAAAAACCTGCATCAGACTGTGTTGCCAGGGTCTGACCAATATGTCTAGATTTTAAGGGAGATAATAAACCAATTCAGGAGCCAGCCTAGAGTCAGGAAATGTGTAGATCCATAGAGCTCTGTGTGAAACAATCAAAAAATGTAGGCGAATGAAACAAAACATCAGGATATTGTAAGACAGGACATCCACAAACTAACCCAATCAATAAATCAAGTGTGGTGATAAGTTTATAATAAATCTATACCCCAAGGCTGTAATCTAATCTGTACAATGTAGACTGGACTCCAGTTGTCATATCACTGAATGCGGGCCAGGACAGTGCACTTTTACAAAGCACTCCTGAATAAAGCGGGTGATGTGGTCACCCTAGACTAGTGCTTCCTAAACCCATACCTCCCAACTTTGCCCCCCGGCGAATTGGGAGACCGGGGGGTAAAGTCTGGGGAGGGGGCGAGACACAGGTGGAAGAGTCTGGGGACGGGGTGTCCGTGCTACCGCTCATGTGTGGTAACACTGTCACCCATTTTTGATCCTGGCTTCTGAAGCACAATGCTGTGGATGCCCAGTAACATTTTCTGGTGTCTGGGACACTGGAGAATGCGATCAGGATGGCGGGATTGTGGTCCTGAGTCCCGCTGTCCCACTGAGCTCTACCTATGTCCCAAAAAAGAGGACAGAGGTAGAGCGCAGTGGGACAACGGGACATGGCTCCCAAATCGGGAATTGGGAGGTATGCTAAACCTGGTGTGGTTCCCTAAGCATTAGGAAACCATACCAGGTGTTATACATATTCTTACCTAAACACAACTGGGTAATCCCTAAATCCTGGACCATTGGGGTCCTTAACCCCTGTTATGGTAGCCTCCTCACTGGCCACATACAACTTTTACATGCTGCCGTGCAACGTGCATAAATAATATGTGACCCGACGGAAATCAATGAACTAATCAAGGTTGGGATCCCAAAAATAACGATATTGATTATTCCCGACTCCTACATATTGCAAGTCAGCCTGAAAAGTTTTATGCGGCCAGTAAAACAGGACTGTGGAAACCCTACCCACTGTTATACCAAAGTAGAAAAACCTACAAACTCATAACATGTTTTCATGTATTGGATTAACATCTCAAGCTGGATATTAACATCTCAGGCTGGATATTTTTTTCCCCTCACTGATTGGTCTCTGCAGAAAGGCTTCAGGTACAGGCCTGTCACATGATCCAAGGTCAATCTTTATTGAAGGTAATTCCCCAACTTTTAAAAGTCCAGTGCTTGGACCTTTAGATTCAGTTGCTATATGTTTCATGGAGTAACAATGCTTGGTTTTAATTAGTGATGATAATGTGGTTGTTTTGAGGGAAGAGAAACTAAGTTTCTACATTATGGCAAGCCTGTAAAAAGGAAGTGCAAGCTTTGGTGTTTGAATAAAAAGTAGAGGTGCTTTTTAGCACTTTAAATACCTCCTCTGGTTTATTCTGAGAACAGAGACCCTTTTAGAGTGGTGAGAACTGACTTCAGGAATCTCCAGCTATTTTAAAAGATTCTTAATGACATTTAGACATTGGGAGCCCCCATGTGGAGGTGTTAGTGTAATGCTTTCTATTGGCTTCTATTCGTGAAGCAGAATTCTAATCTGAGTCCCTTTTAATAGTTCCGCATATGTGGGGACGGTTCATCACAGGACCACATAGAAAGTTAGTATTATTAGTATTAGGATTCAGGTTATTACGGGTTAATATTATGGCTTGGGATTATTATAAGGGTTACTATTAGGGCTTAGTATTGGAGTTAGTATTGGGGTTTGGGGTTAGTATTAGGGCTTAGTATTAGGAATTAATATAGGGGTTTGGGGTTAGTATTAGGGCTTAGTATTAGGAATTAATATTGGGGTTTGGGGTTTGTATTAGGGCTTAGTATTAGGAATTAATATAGGGGTTTGAGGTTAGTATTAGGGCTTAGTATTAGGAATTAGTATTGGGTTTCAGGGTTAGTATTAGGGCTTAGTATTAGGAGTTAGTATTGGGGTTTGAGGTAAGTATTAGGGCGTAGTATTAGGAATTAGTATTGGGGTTAGTATTAGGGCGTAGTATTAGGAATTGGTATTGGGGTTTGAGGTTAGTATTAGGGCTTAGTATTAGCAATTAGTATTGGGTTTCGGGGTAAATATTAGGGCTTAGTATTGGGGTTTGAGGTTAGTATTAGGGCTTAGTATTAGAATTAGTATTGGGATTTGGGGTTAGTATTAGGGTGTAGTATTAGGAATTAGTATTGGGGTTTGGGGTAAGTATTAGGTTGTAGTATTAGAATTAGTATTGGGGTGTGGGGTTAGTATTAGGTTGTAGTATTAGGAATTAGTATTGGGGTTTGTGGTTAGTATTAGGTTGTAGTATTAGGAATTAGTATTGGGGTTTGGGGTTGGGGGTTAGTATTAGGGCGTAGTATTAGGAATTAGTATTGAGGTTTGAGGTTAGTTTTAGGGTGTAGTATTAAGAGTTAGTATTGGGGTTCGGGCTTAGTATTAGGGCTTAGTATTAGGAATTAGTATTGGGGTTTGAGGTTAGTTTTAGGGTGTAGTATTAGGAGTTAGTATTGGAGTTCGGGCTTAGTATTAGGGCTTAGTATTAGGAATTAGTATTGGGGTTTGGGGTTGGGGGTTAGTATTAGGGCGTAGTATTAGGAATTAGTATTGGGGTTTGAGGTTAGTTTTAGGGTGTAGTATTAGGAGTTAGTATTGGGGTTCGGGCGTAGTATTAGGAATTAGTATTGGGTTTCGGGATTAGCATTTTTATGGCTCAGGATTAGTTTTAGGGGGGTTATGTGATGTTGGCGTGACACTGCGAGAGTTCCAGCCTCCCTCAAACAGATTTGCACTGCGCATAGGGAATAGTAATGTTGGGACACGCCGGCAAAAAGTGAGACTGTCCCAGAAAACTGGGGACTGTTGGCAGTTGGAGGGCAGAGACAAAGGGGGCTCATTAACATACATAGTTTAAACGCAATTTCGCTTGTGCATGATGCAAAGGATTATTCAAAGATGGCAGTCTGGCTCAAACGACCACAATAAACAGGACTGCCACATCAAACCCAGGACTGTTGATGACTATGACTGCACCAAATTGTACTGGAAAATAAAATAAATGACTGCACATCCTATTTCGTTCCAGTGCAGCCACAAGTGTGTTGAATGAGAAGTGAAATTAGCCATACTGTGCAAAATGGATGAAATTGTGTTGCTGATCTGGGAGGTAGTAATAGCTGAGTCTGTGCGGATCTTTACACCGAAGGTTCCCACGCACTGTGAGCGATTCAGTGAGTACACAGAGTGCTGTATGTGACATCATATCCTGCGTCCTGATATCACTGACTCCTTCACTCAGTGGTCTGCTGTAGTCCCTCGCATCCAGCCTGTAATAGAGCAGACCGGGGGACAGTATTTGCCACACCATGACTTTCAGTTTGTCAGGTGTAGTGACTAGTTTGCCCACTCTTTTCCATGCTCTCCCTCAGCCTATGACTTGCATATGACGCACATGGCGTATTATCTGTGGGTTTGATTTGGTGTCTGCACTCTTTCCAGGGTGGTTCACAAAAAAAAAGTACCATTTATACTATAAAGATTTGCCTGGGTTTTTTTTTTTCTCCACTTCCCTCTTTTTTTGCTTATTGTATTTACGAGCCGTGGTGCTCGGTTTTGAGGCGGATCTTCAGGTGTCGGAACTTATTCGGTATTTCATCAGGGGGGCAGCAGAAAATCAATAGTTGAGTTGTAGATGCCCCAGGGTCTTTGGTGTGTCTCTCACTCTTTTGTATAGCCAATTTTCTGTGGCAGAATGTTATTTTTAGCTCGTTATATTGGCCCCGCCCATATTTATATAATATCCCCTCAAAGTATTCGTTTTTTAGCGCATATAGATGCAACTTTTTTTAGTCTCTCTTTAGAGCCAGGATCCTGTAATCTTCTTATGAACACAATATTTCAAATGACATGGAGCCTTTCATGATCCTGAGGTAGCTAAAATGAGTACCTTTAAAATGGTCAATAAAAACCTCTGCTGGATGTTGGCCATGAATTTCATTTCAAGGAGGTTCTATAAAACATACCCTTCCTTGTTGAAAACTTTATTATTATTTATTATTATTAATACTATTATTATGACATCTGGTCTTTTGGTCTTGCTCCCCAATACATTTTCAGTAGTCCCACCCTCTGCATTTGGTGGCTTTCAAAATAATTGACCCTGGTAGCCATTATTTGCCCTTTGTTTGCCACACGCTGCACATTCTTCTTGCTACAGAAGGAAGTTCTGGGCTAGAAACCTTTTGGTTTATCTCCCCAGTCAGCTGGTACATCTGTCTTGGAAGGATACAATAGAAAGAAAGAAAAAAATATATAATAGAACAGTACTGTATGCTTTTGTTCTGTAAGGGATATGCTACAAACCAGGACTCTCTTTCTGATAATGTATTGTGCAATTTCTTATTGAACAGGTCACTGGAGTGCTCTTTGTATTGGCCCTGCATATATTTATATAATGTTATAATATTCCCCTATTAAGTTTTTATTTTTTTTATTGTATATTGTATATATATATGTGCAACATTTTTAGTCTCTCTTCATAACTAAGATCCTCCGATCACCTTATTATTTTGCAATTGTTTTAGTTCAGTGATGTCCTTTTTTTAAGAACTGCACCGCATATTCAAGGTGAGGCCTTATCTTCCTCCCGTGAATCAATACCCTGTTTTATACATGCCAATATCTTATTGGCCTTTGCAGCTGCTCACTGACATTGTGCACTGTTGCTAAGTCTGTTGTCTGCAATTATTCCTAAATCCTTCTCATTAGTAGCTTTTTCCAAGGAGACAAGTATAATTTACATTATAATTTTTCTCATAATGCATAACTTTACATTTGTCTATACTGAACCTCATTTGCCCCTTGCTTGCCCAGTTCCCCACAAATCCGGGCTACTTGCCCTGGCCCCCCCATGTGTGTTATGCTAGATTCCATCCCTGTTTATTATTAGGGGAGCTACTAGCAGGGTAAATCGAAAAGCATGAAATGTGGCTATCATACCTGAATCCGAATTGTATTCATGGGTGATCGTCTCATATTGCATAGTTGCCGACATCGGCCATGTTTCCAGGGACACCTATTTGTTCCACATGCTGCAGAAAGATCGTGCAAAGTGCAGCCCGGCAGTATGTAGGATGGATATACGCACAGACACAATCCATATCATAGTGTACTAGCAATGCATGTGTATATATGTCACAGGAGCCTGTATAGAGTGTGTTTTATTGTCCACTCTGTGTACAGCTGTACAAGGAAAGAGCAGAGATTTAAAAAAAAATACAAAGTACCTTATTGAGCCCTCTTTGCTCAGTATAATTCTATCAGGGGGCAGATGTGTTGTTTGGGATCTTGGGTCAGATAAAAGAAGATCTGACAGAATTTACCCAGGATTCCAAACAACATGTCCGCCCCCTGAGAGCGCTATATGACTGCTGCGTAGACAGCTAAATAATGTACTTTTTTAATATTCTTTGATTAAAACATGTCTTCATTTAAAATGTCTGTACCTATTTTTCTTTTAATTAAACTCATTCTTTTGTTTTGTCTTCCATATAATCTCACAAAGGATAGCTGGGAGATGGAAGACTGTGCAGGTCTGTTTTATGTTATTCTTAAACTTCTAAAGCAAGGGAAAGTAATGAAAGTGTAATTATAGCTACATCTGGCTGCATTACTACAGTATATACTTTGTATCCTGTCCTTTCATTACAGAAATCTCTTTTTTTTTTTTTTTTTGGTGTAACTGATTACACTCATGTACAGCTATTTAAGAATATTTTTTTTTTCAGAACCTGACTTATTTCTCACATTTTAAGCTCTGAATTAGCATGGGTCTCCAGTAATTGGAGCTGACTGTACAGCATCTCAAGGAATATAGTGATATATTCAAAGACATTGTGCTGCTGGGGATGGGACTCTTCATCACGGCTGCTTCCACGCAGCCGCTTCACCGCCGACTCTAATACTAGAGCAGCAGAGACATCACCGCCGCTTCACCGCCGACTCTACACAGCAAGACAGATCGTCGCTGGAGATTTCATCGCGGGACATTTCATCGCTAAAGGTAAGTATTTTACCGATTTTACTTTGGTTAGAATTAGGGTTTTGGGGGTTAGAATTAGGGTTTAGGGGGTTAATTTTAGTATTAGGGCTCGGGGGTTAGTATTAGGGTTAGTATTAGGGTTTAGGGGGTTAATTTTAGTATTAGGGCTCGGGTGTTAGCATTAGGGTTAGTATTAGGGTTTAGGGGGTTAATTTTTTTATTGGGGTTAATTTTAGTGTTAGTATTGGGGTTTAGTGTTAGTATTAGGGGTTTGGGGGGGCACTTTGGGGGGGGGAATCATTTATTAGGGCGAATTTTCTTTGTACTTTTACATTTGTAAGAGCTGACAGTTCAGCGCTGAACTGTCAGCTCTTACATAGCTGCGTCCGCGATGAAACGGCCGCGTTATTCTTCATTGCTGACAGTTCAGCGTTCTAACTGCCGCACTGAACTGTCAGCGATGAAGATGCGGCGCGGAAGTGTCCTAGACCCGTGCTGCTTGGGTCCAATGCCTCCCACCATTAAACCATGCTCATCAAAAACACCCCCGCATCCATTTTATTATCTCATGATAACTAAAATGAAAATATAATTCAATTTGTCAATAAAGCTCACACTATAATGCAATTTAGTTTGCCAATGACGCTCACACTCTAATGTAATGCAGTTTGCCAATAAAGCTTATACTGTAATGTGGTTAGGTTTCCCAATAAAGTTTGCCCTCTAATGTGATTAGATTTGCCAATACAGTTTGCACCTAATGTGAAATTGGTAAGTGCAGGCTAGGTATTGTCAGTTTGCCAATAAAGAATGCACACTAATGTGATACAGTTTGACAATAAAGCTTGCACTCTAATGTGATTCAGTTTGACAATAAAGATTGCACTCTAATGTGATTCAGTTTGACAATAAAGCTTGCAATTATGCCAATAAAACTTGCACTTATTTGAAATCAGTGTCATCTTTGTCTCCAAACAGCTTGTCACTGCCATCTTTGTCCCCATACAGGTTGTCAGTGTGTTTGGCTCTACCCTGGTGAATCAGACTGTCAGCTCTGTTAGAGTGCCACCTGTGTTGCTGACACAATGACCTCCCAAACTTAGTAGGAGTAACAGCGCTAACGGGATAGTGCTTATACTCTACCTGCCATGCTCTGCCGCCAGTGACCCGATTTGCCGGGGGAAATGTTGGCTGGTATGCACCAAAGACACATTTCAAAAGTTTTTTCTCTTAATTTAGCATTTACTTGCATTTCTGCTAACACAATGTATAGATCATTTTTTACAGTCAAAGTACAGACTCCTATGAGATCTCCAACCCAAGTGGGATCTGTTTGTATATATTTATTGTATAAATGACATTGCTTGGGATATAAGCAGACAAATCTCGAGCTTGTGTTTAAATGACTGGCAGAGCAGTCAGGGAGCCACCTCCAAAGGGATCGTTCATTTTGGCTGCTCTTTCCAGCAGACGGGAGTGCAGGTAGAACCATAGTTGCCAACATATGTGGAACAAATACTTGTCCCTGTAAACATGGCCGATGTTGGCAACTATGGTAGAACACATCTCCGGGGTAGGCCTCGCGACCAGGTGGACGACGCAGCAGCAGAGACATCTGACGATAGGCTATATTTATACCGTATTTGCTCGAATATAAGACTACCCTGATTATAAGACGACTCCCCAAACTTTGGATATTCCTTTAGGAAAAAAAACTCAAAGCCTGAATATAAGACTACCCTATCGGAAAAAAGTTCAACTTGTATATATTCACATGTAAATTGCTTTTTAATATTTAATACAAATTATGATATAAAAAAAAAAATGCATTTCTTGTTTTTATTTCCTGTCATGTGCCAATGCTGCCTCTCTCTCCTCCCCTTCGTGTTGTCTCTGTCTGTCCCCCCAGCTTAATCTCTCTCCTCCTCGTTCTCTCATAATAGACGGAAGTGTTGAGCAGCATGGAGGATGTCTGCACCATCGTGCAGACACCCCCCGGCTGCCCATATCTCCCTGGTGCCTAGTGGAGGCAGCCGGAGGATGTCTGCACGATACGCGTAGGGTTGCCACCTTTTCTTCAAAAAAATACCGGCCTTGGTACTGTCTCCATAGACTTAACATTGGCCTGATGCCAATTTTTTACCGGCCTGCCAGGTGGCAACCCTAGATACGCGCAGACATCCCCCGCTGCTCCGGCACTTCCGTGGGGACTTTTATGATGAAGCCGGAAGGATCTGGCTTCATCATAGAAGTCCCGGCGGTCGTGCCGGGCGGCAGCAGGGGATGTCTGCGCGAACATTCACCGGCTGTTAGCGAGGGGGATCCAGGTCCCCTGCAGCTCTGCGGGGGACCTGGATCCCAGTCTTATAATCTGACCTCGAATTGAGGTCAGATTTTAAGACGACCTCCAATATAAGAGCATTTGCTCTGAAAAAAACCTTGTCTTATATTCGAGCAAATATGGTATATACATTGTGTACTCTGCCAGGCTGCACTTCGCATGCATGTTCTGCAGTATGTAGAACACATTTGGTAGTGTCTTTTCCTCATGCAAACGTTATAATTCATTCATCACTGCAGTATAACCTTTCCAAAAGAATCCATCCAGCTAATGAAGAAAGCTGCATAGTTACCAACATCGGCCATGTTTCCAGGGACTCATTATTCCACATGCTGCAGAAAGAGCATACAAAGTGCAGCCCGGCAGTCTGTACGATGCATATACCCAGACACAATCCAATGAATTAATCATGGTAATTCCTAGGAGATCTCCACCCTGATTAGGGTTGCCACCTGGCCGGTATTTTACCGGCAGACCAGTAAAAAATTGGCATCAGACCAATGTTAAGTCTATGGAGGCAGTACCAAGGCCAGGATTTTTTTTAAGAAAAGGTGGCAACTAGGGTTGCCACCTGGCCGGTATTTTACCGGCAGGCCGGTAAAAAAAAATGGCATCAGGCCAATGTTAAGTCTATGGAGACAGTACCAAGACCGGTATTTTTCTGAAGAAAAGGTGGCAACCCTAGTGGCAACCCTAACCCTGATTAATGAATTGGATTCTGCCTGTGCGTATTTCCATCCTATATACTGATCTGCTAAAATAAGATGTTTGTTTCTTTTTAAATTAAAATATATTTTAGTGTTGTCAAAATATGCACCTTTTGCATATCTGACAAATAAAATTAACCTTAGCTAGCAAGTAGTTTGTCCATAAGAAAATTATTACCAAACAAGAATAAAGAACTTCATGAAGGATAGTGCTGACAGTAAACATCACATACATATATTACTGTGTATCTTTTTATTTTTAGTAACCCATAAAATTATAATCCTATCATTTCCCGGAAGTGTTTCTCTTTATTTACATTCCCCCATGATTGTTCAGCCGGAATAGTCCATTGGAATCTTTCCCCCGGGTGCTGCAACGCCGGGCTATTGGTTCCGGGGGAGGGTGACACGTGGCTCCCACAGCTGGGCGGAGAGACTGGGGTGGAGGAGTCTGATGATGGCAGGGACCGAGAGGAGAACTGAGAGCGGTAAATACATATCCATTACAGCTGGACCTGTTGCATGTAACGGCACAGGAAGATGGGAGCACGTCTGAGGGCTTGGCATGTAGTATGTGTGTACATATGGCAAGGTGAGGTGGCACTGCGGGAGGTGAGCACCTGGCAGTGCAGCAGAGGGGTTGGGTAAAGAGTCAGAGAGTGGGCACTGCTTATTATGTAACATGAAAGTTAAAGAGAGTGGGCAGGTGAGATAATAGTGGGTATTCTTGCACAGCAGGGTAAAGTGAGTGGGCAGGTGAGATGATAGTGGGTATTCTTGCACAGCAGGGTAAAGTGAGTGGGCAGGTGAGATGATAGTGGGTATTCTTGCACAGCAGGGTAAAGTGAGTGGGCAAGTGAGATGATAGTGGGTATTCTTGCACAGCAGGGTAAAGTGAGTGGGCAGGTGAGATGATAGTGGGTATTCTTGCACAGCAGGGTAAAGTGAGTGGGCAGGTGAGATGATAGTGGGTATTCTTGCACAGCAGGGTAAAGTGAGTGGGCAGGTGAGATGATAGTGGGTATTCTTGCACAGCAGGGTAAAGTGAGTGGGCAGGTGAGATGATAGTGGGTATTCTTGCACAGCAGGATAAAGTGAGTGGGCAGGTGAGATGATAGTGGGTATTCTTGCACAGCAGGATAAAGTGAGTGGGCAGGTGAGATGATAGTGGGTATTCTTGCACAGCAGGATAAAGTGAGTGGGCAGGTGAGATGATAGTGGGTATTCTTGCACAGCAGGGTAAAGTGAGTGGGCAGGTGGGATTATGGTGGGTATTCTTGTACAGCAGGGTAAACTGAGTGGGCAGGTGGGATTATGGTGGTGTTTTGCACAACAGGGTAAACTGAGTGGGCAGGTGTGATTATGGTGGGTTTTCTTGCACAGCAGGGTAAACTGAGTGGGCAGGTGAGTGATAAGAGGTTGTGAGTGGGCTATGATGGTTAAGGTGGTGATTAACATGTAAGAGGTAGTGGTACTTTGTTTATACTCTGGGCAGGGTATGTTGATGATTTACTAGTGGGACAGAGTAACTGCTGTTTTATTAGCATTTGGGCCAGTTTGTGAGTGAGCGGGGAACGGTTAGACTGATGGTTTATTGTGGGATGATAACATATAGTGGGCAGGGTAAGCGGAGGTTTTGTGAATGGGAGGCTGGCACTGGGCAGGGAAGGGTACAAACATTCACAGCCCTGCACTTTGTAATATTGTAGCACAGCAGGTCGGGACAGGAGGGATCATTCAAGGATATTAAGAGGTGTGAAGGGATATAGTGGTGCAGTATAGGGAGGTATGTGAAGGAGGCTACTGTTAATTGCTAGGTAAATACAGGAAAGGGCAAGGTTCGGTAGTTGGCAGGCTAGAAATTGGTAAGTGCATTAGACATAGATGGTAAGAGCCTCTAGCACCTAGGCATCCAACATCGGCCCTGCACTACAACTACCATAAGTCTCTACCATTCTAGGATGCTGTTGGAGCATAATGGGATTTGTAGTTCAGCAGCAGCTGGGGGGCCAAATTGGGTCGCCCCTGTTCTAGTGGATCAGATCTTTGGCTTGTGAATTATGTAATGATGAGTAACAGTGATGTGTGGAAACAGGGCTTCAGCTCCAGGTGTAAATTAGGAGAAGGCGAAGATTGCAACCCAGTGCCAGCTCAGCATCTGAATGTAAAACAAAAGCCAGATTACTCAGAGATGTACAACCATTTATCCAGGCAGGTTACTGACTACATGGTTTAGGTGTCACCTAGAATACCCCAGAGGCAGGTGTACATAGTGAAATGAGTTTGTTTAGAAGCAGTGGGGACTATATAGACTAGCAATAGATGGGAGCTGTGTTTACACACTCCACTGAGCTTCTCCCCCCCCCCCCCCCGATTTTATATAAGGATTTACCCAATATAGAGAGAACTGCAGGGAATTGAGACAGGAATTTCAAACTTTTAGGCCAAAGTAGCCGAGTTGGAAACATTTTCCAATGCAGCTGAATGGGAGAATTTTTCCAAATCATCTACTCTGGCCTTAAGTTTGAAATTCCATAACAAGTAGACCCTACAATATTGTTTAAAAGACATCCATCTGGATTGTTAGAGGGACTGAGTCATACAAAGCTTTGCATTTAGATGCAGCACCAAACAGGCATTTATGGCCATGATGTCATTTTCCATTTTTTGAAAAAATAATTTATATTTTCTTCTTTGTTGTTGGTAAATGGGACTTATTAAACCAAATCAAGGCTTATTCCCACACTGGCAGTCTGAGTGATTTTTCCAGCTCCTCATTTATTTGTATGGACTGTAACTACAAAAGCGAATTGATCTAGTCTTTCCCTGCAGTATGCAGTACATAAGCCTCATCTAGAGCAGGCTTGTTTAATGAGGCATAATACATTGCTGTGAATCTATTGAGCCGGTCTCTGGTGCCCTAAGCAGTGAAATGTATGCCTATCTTCCCAGCAGCAATGTTAATCGCAAGGTGTGGTGTCACTTTCCTGTCTGAGCGGTGTATGGGTCAAGAAAGTGATGTGTGGTTTCCTAGGCGGGCGTGAGGAGGTGGATTGTGGCGCAAGGTGATTGTTACTTTGTGGACAGAGGTGAAGGGATATTATATACCAGCAATTACTACAGTATGACAAATGTGTCAGTATTTGGGTGTTCAAGGTGTCGAAATCAATTAAAAAAAAAAAAAGAAGAAATGCAAGCATCCAATGGTCTGACCCATAGAGCTCACACTCTAACTAGGCTCTACATACTTTATAGCCAATGCCTTTTAGGGATAACTTTGGAAACTGTAGACTACTTTAAAGACATTGCTGCTTTGCTTCCATATGGCTCCTTGCTTAGAATTAGACAGTATTCAACCAAATATTAGGGCTGACTGTTCTAATACGACTAATACATATTTATCTGGCAAGGCAGGTTTATTGCCTAGGTGCCATAGAAACTCTTGCCATGTAAACACTGGTGGTGCCATGTGGCTGACTGGGCATCATTTAAATGCCCAGAGCGGCTGGACCACCGGAGCTTATCCATAGTTGCTCAGTGTCTTGCAGGATCTTTGTCCTATCTAATATTTAGTGCAGCAATATGATCCATTTTATGTTCCCTAGAAAAGTACAAAATGTATTCCAATTAAAAAGAAGCCAAATATAAAAGAAGTGCCATCATTTATCATCCCCGAGCTCCTATGTACATTTCTGGGGCAGACTGGAAGCTGTTTAAACTGACACATACATTAGCCAGCTATATATGTCCCCTTGCATTCTTCATTTGCTTAAGGGGATCTTTCTTTTCTATGTAGCAGAGCTCGACAAACCCCCCTCCAGGGCCCACAAGACATGGGCTATGGCCTAAGATGTTACTTCTGACTTCTAACATTCTTGAAGTTTTTTCCACCCTTTAAGTCTCTCTGTGATTCCTATATTTTGCAAATATTTGTAGATCCTGAACAAATGCAGTTTTCATTAATCAGTAGACTACAGATTCTCTCTGTGTGCTATCTATTTTGTATTATTTTTTTTTTTTTAACTCAGCAGTTTTTAAATTAGGAAGTTCTGTAGCAAAAAAAAAGTACATTTAGTTTTGTTTTTAAACACCGGATACAGCATGGTGTAAAACAGTGTTAAATATTGGTTTTGGTTGTTACATTAAGGTTTATTCCTTGATTTGGAACATACTGTTTCTTTTGTTGCGCGATGTATGGGATTGCATAATAATTATAATAAAGTGTTTTCTAGTACACACTGATGATGATGTCACTTTTGCCCAATTTAATGATATTAATTTTATCTCTCTGGGAGAGATGAAGGTCTGAGTCAACCCTGCCATGAATTGAACCTGCAACTCTCAATATTCAACAGATTCTACAGACTCCGCCAACATGGCTATCTCACAGTTGTTTGTTCTCCTATCCTTAGATGTTTATCTGAGTGCTTCCTGCTATTCCTGGACCAAAACTCCAATGAACCAATAATTATAATTGTCAGCCAGTGGTAGAGAGCTGCAGATTGTCTGTTATTATACTGGTTTCTGCTTTTTTGGGGGGCTTGTCTCTCAGTTGTGCTCTTTCTTGAGAGAGCCTGTATACCATCCACCTTTGCCTGTTGCTGAATATGATGATCTTTTGTTTTGTCTCCTTGCAGGATGATGTGGGGCAGAATCGTGCCTCTGTTGTGCTTGGTGTGTCTGGGCCCCAGGCTCGGTGCAGCCTGCCCACCAGGCAGCCGCTCTTGTGAGAATTCGAACCTTTCACCTGTGGACGCCTGGATCTGCTCCCTGATTGGTTCCCTGCTGGTGGGTTTCAGCGGTGTGCTCCCCCTGTTGGTCATACCAGTAGAGGCAGGTGCAGCTCTCAAGTCGGAAAGTAAGTGAGGCCATGTGACTAATCCCTTTTGCTAAGATGCCATAGTAGGGTGCACCATTAAATCGATGCCATCATTCCTCTAGAGTTTTAAGGGGAGTGTGGCGCCTCCCGTCCATGACATCAACTGGTGGCTCCATGAAAATTACACATTTCCCATTGAAAGTTGATCATTTGCATACCACGCCACAGATGATGTCATCAACAAGGAGAGGCCACAGACTTTTTTAAAGCACATGTGTTCATCATTTTATTATGCTCCTATAGGCACAGTGTAAACAATGTTTAGGGGACAGAGTCCCTTTAACCCTTCCGTGACGCACGGCGCTTGCGTCCCAGTCGTCGCAAGCACCAAAACGTCACTTCTTGTTCCTGGCCACAAGGTGATTTGTAGCCAGGGACACAGTGGCCCTAATAGACCCTGTGGGTCCCTTCCAAAAAATTTCAATACCTCCCAACGTCACGTGGCGTCGCAGAGGCGTGCCCAAACCCGGACGTTCGAGCACGGCACACTTTTGCTAAATGTTGCCAGCGCTCGCTTCTATTTACACATTGCAGCATAACACTTTAGTAGGGCAGTGAAGGCAGCTGATCATCCCTACAGAGCTGGGTGTTGAAATCCTTGCCATTCAGCTGTAACTTGTCTCTTGCAGAAGGCTCCAAAAGACTGAAACAGTTGCTGAGTTTTGCTATTGGCGGATTACTCGGAGATGTTTTCGTCCATCTGCTTCCGGAGGCCTGGGCCTACACCTGCAGCGCTACCACAGGTAGAGATTGTGTATTCCTATATGCCCGTAATGCTGGTTAGTCAGTATGTTAACCCCTTAATGACCCCAGTATTACTTTGGTGCTTTTGTCCTTAAGGACCAAGTCAGAGGCCACTCAATGTGGCTTCATCTGACATAGGCGGTCTGGTCCGGAGGGCCGCTGTGTGCTATATCGTTTGGGACGTCCATATGCACAGCCAGGTTAAACAGTAGAGGCAGTATAATTCCGGCTAGTACCTGGATCCACACCTGCACAGACAGGGCGTTGCAAAGTTTCAGTGCTGTGTTCCATTCTTATGGATCGGGGATGGCTAACCTTGGCACTGCAGAAGTTTTGCAACAGTCAGCGTGCAACGCTTACAGTGTCACCATTCGATAGTAAATCCCTGTATTCTAGAAATGTGTGCCACAGGTGGCCATTGTCTGGCACCTACATGGCACAGTCTAGATTTTCTTTCCACGCCCTGTGCAGACCCTTCAAATACGGTCTTTGAACCCCTTAACGACACAGGACGCACATGTGTCTAAATGAGTGTCGGAAGCAATATGTGATTGCTGCCACCGCTCAGCTGGTGTTGCTTTAACACCTTCGATTTAGAGGCATTTAGCAACTCTGAAATCGGACCTCCATATTGAGAGTCAGCTAAACACAAACACCGCAGAAGTGTAAAAACACTGGCCTTAAGGAGTAAATAAATCCCGTTTTGCATGAAGTGTTTGACGTCATGCAAGGCTCAACTTGCACGTACATGCTTCCATGTAACAGGTTCAGACACGGTGGCTGTGTGTGTGTGCATGGAGTGTAACCAGGCTGTTGCTGCAGGGCGTGTGTTTTGATTCCAGCTGTACGGCCTGTCTCATTGCAGGGAGCTCACAGTCGCTGCAGCAGCAGAAGCTCCTGGGACTTTGGGTGATCATTGGATTTCTCACTTTCCTAATTCTGGAGAAAACCTTTTCGGATGAGAATACCGAGCAGCAGCCGGGCACCAGTCCTGTCCCAGTGAGTGGGTCACTTGGAGTCCGGTCACCTGTAGCGGGTGTCTGTGCAGAACTAACGTGTTAGCAGAGCAGTGGAATGTGCTTGGCTGCATGCTGTGTATACACAAGGTGTCCCCTCCGTGCCCCCAGCCCATCTTTCTGGCTATGACAGTGCAGCCACCATCACTAACCCATTCAGCTTGGAATAGGGGGCGGGCGAAAATGAACAGACCCTGTCTGTGTCACGTCTCCTTATCCTGTGCCCTTTCCTTAACTCTCTGACGACTGGGGATTTATTAACACTCTGTTTGTCAAATCTCTACCGCCTTACGCGTATTAACCCTCATCCTGCCAAATCACTGCTTTAGACACTCCCATTAGTGTATTAACCCTGTTACCTGCTGACCTCAGTACTTTGACAAGTGTGTTGCATTGGACCCAACTGCAAATGTATTAACCACCCCCCCCCAGAACGACAGACCAGTGTCCCCTGAGTTCCGTCCTCACCCGTATATTAACCATCTGACTGCCAGACGTTTGCTTAATCACTATGCTCAGAGGTGTGTTATCTCTCAATTGTCCTAAGTGTATTAACCCTCTGCCTGCCATTAATCTCACAGGAGAAGTAACGGGACTGGATCAGCCATACATTTCCTTATACCGTAAATGTAGAGAATTAAAAAAAAAAAATGAAAATTGGTGTTAGCAAAATTTCAAGCAAATGCCTAAATTAGGAGAAGAATATGTGTTTTAAATGTGTCTGTGGAGTCTCACCTGTGGGTTGGTATGCAGATTACACATTACACAAGTGATTACACAAGTGATGTCATACACAGGGACTCCGCAGACACATGTTAAACAACTTTGTCTTCTAATTTAGGCATTTGCTTGCAATTCTGATAACACAAAGTATAGATCATTTTCAATAATTTCCTATTGTCTACGATCGCAGTAAAAGTAATTTCAAGGTGATACAGTCCCTTTAACCCCCGGAGAGATCTTTGTTTCATGTTTATAAATTCACTCTTAACACTATAAGTGTTGGATCAATGTCTTATGATTGTAAATTGATTGTTTTTATGTGTGTGTATATTACAGCATATGGTTTTTATATTTGTTTCATTTGTGTAATATTTTACTTATTTATGCTGATGATCTTCAAGTTGTTAAAATAATAATAATCGTCACAAAATATAACCTTGAATATTATGATTTTTTTTTTTAACTTGGTTAACAATTGAACAGAAACAGTCTCGAAACCCGGCCTGTAAAGCAGCTTGGTATTGCAGATAATGCTAAGTCAGTTATAAAGTTGACTGAGCATCATGAGATATGGCGTTCCCAAACATCTGCAGTGCCAAGCTTAGCCATCACTGCTGTATAACTTGCAGTATACTGACTGAGGAAGGGCTGACCTGAAGTAGAGTTTTTGTGGTGTATACACTAGATATAAAGAGAGCGAACAGGATATACTAAATATATATATATATATATAATATAGTATTTAATACTATCTCAAAAAAGTCAATAAAAAGAATTTATAAAAATATAAATACACTGTGTTACACACAATACATCACACAAAAAACATTCACAATGAATAAGACTGTGACAAATGCTGTCAGTTTTGTACAGAGCCTGACGCGTTTCACCAGCATGGCTCCATCGCAGACAAATTCAGCTGGTAAGCTTGATCCAGCAAGAAATGAAATAGAAAGAAAATGTTAAATTCGAGAGATCCCTTTTATATGAAAGCAGATCTCTGCGTATTCTCGGTTACTCATATTTACATGTTATCAGTTAAGTAAGCAAAAATGTCAAATATAACTAGGTATGTTGGTAGATATCCTGTAAAAGTTCTTCCTACCAACATTCCTAGTTATATTTTGTCCACTTTCAACGTGCAGGACCAAACTTACCCATTGTACTAGTCTCTGAGGAAGCCGTTCTGGCGAAACGCGCCAGGCTCTGTACACAAATCTATCTGACAGCATTCTCCATAGTCTTATTCATTGGGAATATAAAGTGTCATGTATCGTGTGTAGCACAGAGTATTTATATTTTGTTATTGACATTGTAATTTTCATGAGACTATATTAAATATTATACATTTTAGTAAATCTAGCGCTTGAGACGATATACATTTATTGGATCAAATTGTTGCAGAGCAAACCTTCCGTGAGTCTGCTGAATGGAAAACACGACACCGGTAAGAAAGAGGAGAGTGTAGAGCAGAGATCATCAGGAAACCACATCAAAGTAAGTAACTATTCGTGCACTTCAGTGGCATATACTCGTGTTAGGAACACTTACCTTTCCATGATTCAATGCAGTCTGTTCACTAAGAGGTGAGCTGAGATGAACATTCTGCAGGGTCAAACCTGGTGAGTTCCTCCTGGTATTGGATTACTCCAATACCATGCCAAACAGATTCCTTAGTAATACCAGTCAGATGGCCCATTAAATATGCCACATACAGGAGCCCATTAATAATGCCACACGCAGGATTCGCATTAATAATGCCACACGCAGGATCCGCATTAATAATGCCACACGCAGGATCCGCATTAATAATGCCACACGTAGGAGCCCCATTAATAATGCCACACCAGGAGCCCCATTAATAATGCCACACGCAGGATCCCCATTAATAATGCCAAACACAGGAGCCCATTAAATATGCCACACCAGGAGCCCCATTAATAATGCCACAGGCAGGAGCCCATTAATAATGCCACACGCAGGATCCGCATTAATAATGCCACACGCAGGATCCGCATTAATAATGCCACATACAGGATCCGCATTAATAATGCCAAACACAGGATCCGCATTAATAATGCCACACGCAGGATCCGCATTAATAATGCCACACGCAGGATTCGCATTAATAATGCCACACGCAGGATCCCCATTAATAATGCCACACGCAGGATCCGCATTAATAATGCCACACGCAGGATCCGCATTAATAATGCCACATACAGGATCCGCATTAATAATGCCACATACAGGATCCGCATTAATAATGCCAAACACAGGATCCGCATTAATAATGCCACACGCAGGATCCGCATTAATAATGCCACACGCAGGATTCGCATTAATAATGCCACACGCAGGATCCGCATTAATAATGCCACACGCAGGATTCGCATTAATAATGCCACATACAGGAGCCCATTAATAATGCCACACGCAGGATCCGCATTAATAATGCCACACGCAGGATCCCCATTAATAATGCCACAGGCAGGAGCCCATTAATAATGCCACACGCAGGATCCGCATTAATAATGCCACACGTAGGAGCCCCATTAATAATGCCACATACAGGATCCCCATTAATAATGCCACACGCAGGATCCGCATTAATAATGCCACATACAGGATCCCCATTAATAATGCCACACGCAGGATCCCCATTAATAATGCCACACGCAGGATCCGCATTAATAATGCCACACGCAGGATCCCCATTAATAATGCCACACGCAGGATTCGCATTAATAATGCCACACGCAGGATCCGCATTAATAATGCCACACGCAGGATCCGCATTAATAATGCCACACGCAGGATCCGCATTAATAATGCCACACGCAGGATCCCCATTAATAATGCCACACACAGGAGCCCCATTAATAATGCCACACGCAGGATCCGCATTAATAATGCCACATACAGGATCCCCATTAATAATGCCACACGCAGGATCCCCATTAATAATGCCACACGCAGGATCCGCATTAATAATGCCACACGCAGGATCCCCATTAATAATGCCACACGCAGGATTCGCATTAATAATGCCACACGCAGGATCCGCATTAATAATGCCACACGCAGGATCCGCATTAATAATGCCACACGCAGGATCCGCATTAATAATGCCACACGCAGGATCCCCATTAATAATGCCACACACAGGAGCCCCATTAATAATGCCACACGCAGGATCCGCATTAATAATGCCACATACAGGATCCCCATTAATAATGCCACACACAGGATCCCCATTAATAATGCCACACGCAGGATCCCCATTAATAATGCCAGACACAGGAGCCCCATTAATAATGCCACACGCAGGATCCCCATTAATAATGCCACACACAGGAGCCCCATTAATAATGCCACACACAGGATCCCCATTAATAATGCCACACGCAGGATCCCCATTAATAATGCCACACGCAGGATCCGCATTAATAATGCCACACGCAGGATTCGCATTAATAATGCCACACGCAGGATTCGCATTAATAATGCCACACGCAGGATCCGCATTAATAATGCCACACGCAGGATCCGCATTAATAATGCCACACGCAGGATCCGCATTAATAATGCCACACGCAGGATCCGCATTAATAATGCCACACGCAGGATCCGCATTAATAATGCCACACACAGGAGCCCCACTAATAATGCCACACGCAGGATCCCCATTAATAATGCCACACACAGGATCCGCATTAATAATGCCAAACACAGGATCCCCATTAATAATGCCACACACAGGATCCCCATTAATAATGCCACACGCAGGATCCGCATTAATAATGCCACACGCAGGATCCGCATTAATAATGCCACACACAGGAGCCCCACTAATAATGCCACACGCAGGATCCCCATTAATAATGCCACACACAGGATCCGCATTAATAATGCCAAACACAGGATCCCCATTAATAATGCCACACGCAGGATCCGCATTAATAATGCCACACGCAGGATCCGCATTAATAATGCCACACGCAGGATCCGCATTAATAATGCCACACGCAGGATCCGCATTAATAATGCCACACGCAGGATCCGCATTAATAATGCCAAACGCAGGATCCGCATTAAATATGCCACACGCAGGATCCGCATTAATAATGCCACACGCAGGATCCGCATTAATAATGCCAAACGCAGGATCCGCATTAAATATGCCACATGCAGGATCCCCATTAATAATGCCACACGCAGGATCCCCATTAATAATGCCACACGCAGGATCCCCATTAATAATGCCAAACGCAGGAGCCCCATTAATAATGCCACATACAGGATCCCCATTAATAATGCCACACGCAGGATCCGCATTAATAATGCCACATACAGGATCCCCATTAATAATGCCACACGCAGGATCCCCATTAATAATGCCACACGCAGGATCCGCATTAATAATGCCACACGCAGGATCCCCATTAATAATGCCACACGCAGGATCCGCATTAATAATGCCACACGCAGGATTCGCATTAATAATGCCACACGCAGGATCCGCATTAATAATGCCACACGCAGGATTCGCATTAATAATGCCACACGCAGGATCCGCATTAATAATGCCAAACACAGGAGCCCCACTAATAATGCCAGACACAGGATCCCCATTAATAATGCCACACGCAGGATTCGCATTAATAATGCCACACGCAGGATTCGCATTAATAATGCCACACGCAGGATCCGCATTAATAATGCCAAACACAGGAGCCCCACTAATAATGCCAGACACAGGAGCCCCATTAATAATGCCACACGCAGGATCCGCATTAATAATGCCACACGCAGGATTCGCATTAATAATGCCACACACAGGATCCCCATTAATAATGCCACACGCAGGATCCCCATTAATAATGCCACACACAGGAGCCCCATTAATAATGCCACACGCAGGATCCCCATTAATAATGCCACACGCAGGATTCGCATTAATAATGCCACACGCAGGATTCGCATTAATAATGCCACACGCAGGATCCGCATTAATAATGCCACACGCAGGATCCCCATTAATAATGCCACACGCAGGATTCGCATTAATAATGCCACACGCAGGATTCGCATTAATAATGCCAAACACAGGATCCCCATTAATAATGCCACACACAGGATCCCCATTAATAATGCCACACCAGGATCCCCATTAATAATGCCACACGCAGGATCCCCATTAATAATGCCACACGCAGGAGCCCCATTAATAATGCCACACGCAGGATTCGCATTAATAATGCCACACGCAGGATCCCCATTAATAATGCCACACGCAGGATTCGCATTAATAATGCCACACGTAGGATCCCCATTAATAATGCCACACGTAGGAGCCCCATTAATAATGCCACACACAGGAGCCCCATTAATAATGCCACACACAGGTGCCCCACTAATAATGCCACACCAGGAGCCCCATTAAAAATGCCACACGCAGGATCCCCATTAATAATGCCACACACAGGATCCCCATTAATAATGCCACACACAAGAGCCCCATTAATAATGCCACACGCAGGATCCCCATTAATAATGCAACACACAGGAGCCCCACTAATAATTCCACACCAGGAGCCCCATTAATAATGCCACACGCAGGATCCCCATTTATAATGCCACATACAGGAGCCCATTAATAATGCCACACGCAGGATCCCCATTAATAATGCCACACACAGGTGCCCCACTAATAATGCCACACCAGGATCCCCATTAATAATGCCACACGCAGGATCCCCATTAATAATGCCACACCAGGATCCCCATTAATAATGCCACACACAGGAGCCCCATTAATAATGCCACACACAGGATCCGCATTAATAATGCCACACGCAAGAGCCCCACAAATTATGCCACACACTGGAGCCCTATTAATAATGCCACACGCAGGATCCCCATTAATAATGCCACACACTGGAGCCCTATTAATAATTGCACACACAGGAGCCCCACTGGGGGTGTCGCCTTGTGAGGCCACTGGTTAAGTGGATGAGATGAAATGTTCATCCTACGTCTTAATGAAAGATTCTAATGTTGCAAAAATACAAACAAAAAAATTGGCTTGCACTTTTCCTGCTGGCACACGCAAATAGAGCCCACCATAAGACTCAATAAACTTCAATAAAAATCGCTGAAGAGCCGGGAGTGGGGTAGAAAAATAAGGGGATGAAAAAAAACAATCCATAAGACTTGTTATCTGCATCAAACTTCATTTTCAAAATGGTCTTGAAATGTAAGTAGTGCCCATTTAATATGGGCTCTGTGCATATGTGGCCATGTTTTACCAGTCTTGAGCACTTATCTCAGTAGCTTTTTGACTTTGTAATAAGATTTTGAAA